>JAZKJV010011901.1:0-609063 GCA_037367405.1 Ottelia alismoides | reverse complement strand
TGATCACATCACTCTCAAGTATCCCCAATACCTGTACATCCTGCATACTGGAAGACCCATGATCAATATGAAGATTAAGATCAATTTTACACTATCTTCTTCAGAGTTTAATCATTAAATTTCTCATTTGATCATTGGGATTTGGTATCGATCATATACTATCCAAAAGCATATATCATACCTAGGTCTTGATCATATACTTTCCAAAAGTATATATCAAACCTACAAATTCAGTCAAGCTTCCAAAGCGAGACGACCGCGCACGGAATTTGATTCCTCCCAATATCTCATGAGTGAGTTCATGTCTTCCGATTCAGTAGTGAACCTGTATGATCCCTTTGAGAGATTGTATTACTCATATGCCCTTACATGCACACCAGCACGCCGGTGTATAGACCTTGGTTAGGTCATCAACCTATTGGTCTGCCAAATGTACACACTCAGACATATAGTAACACATCTGTCTCCGGTCAGAGGATGCATGCCTATGCTGTGACAGCATTCAACATAGGACTTAGGTTACCTCGATCTCATTAAGTCAACTCTTTGACCTAACTAATCTGCCACCTCCGAATCACTATTCCCATGCAGAGGACCTGCATCAAGAGGTCGGTCAGATATCAGCCTATGTGAGAAAGGATTGCTATCTCTTACTCAGGCTGGAGATCACATCTTAACAATCATTTGACGGTGCTTGATGAGTCCTCAATCTAACTCTTTAGATATTCATCCAAGCACCAACCTGTATGATTCAATAATTGAATCAACAGTTGTATGATCATTAAGATAGCCATGGTACATAACCCTAATTATACAGAGGGACCTATTATGAAAATTATTTGTTCTTCATTTCAGATCAGGGAATGATATTCGCAATAACATTTATTGCATAAGGGCTCGCCGTGGGCTCACATGTCCAACAGATATCTCCCACCATGTCCGCGAGTATCGAAAGCATGCACCTCTGGAATGTAGCCAGGGCATTACATAGTCTAAAGAGCATCCGTTTGAAAGCATACGTTCCGAATGTACAGGTAAATAACGTCTTTTCTTGGTCTTTTGGAGCAATGGCCACTTGGTTATATCCTAAGTACCCATCAAGAAAATAATAATGGCTCTTCCCGGCTAACCGTTCGATGATCTGATCAATGAACGATAGAAGGAAGTGATCCTTCTTGGTCGCCTGATTCAAACATCTTTAGTCCACACAGATACACCAAGAAGTTAGTACTCGGGTAGCGATCTCCTCTCCATCCTCATTGATCACTGTAGTGATACTCGTCTTCTTAGGTGCCACATTCAAAGGATTATTCCATTTCGAGTCGGAGATGGGATAGATAAACCGACGCTCAACCACTTGGATATTTCCTTCATAACCACCTGTCAAAGATTCGGGTTCATCCTGCGCTGAAACTCACGAGATGGCTTATTGTCATCCTCGAGAAAGATGTGGTGGGAGCAGAGAGACAGAGTAATCCCATGGAGATCAGCTACTGACCACCCAATTTCCTTGCGGTCCTTTTCAAGAATCTCCATTAGACGGGATTGTTGATCTTCGATCTGATTGGAAGAGATGATGACCGGAAACATTTTTGATTTACCCGCAAGGAATCGGTATTTCATGCTTTGAGGTAACAGTTTAAGCTCAGGGAGAGAAGGAATAGGGAGAGGGGGTTTGATTAGAGCCTAGGTATAGGCTGCTAGATCGATATGCATGAGCTTTGCCTGCTTTGACTTAGAAAGAACTGGAGATTGCTGGATATTATGCTCTGGTTCAATCTCCTGACTGGTTGTAAGCTCTAATGATGGAGTCTGAAGTGATAGTAATTCCGCGAAACGCTACCAATCAGCATCGTCAGAATCTGACTGATCTAAAGGTAACTGACAGTTCTGATTATTCACTTCTGACTCGGAGGGATATATAATGTCTTAATGATCTGAACATATCTCAGAATCGTCTCCATCAAGATTTTTTCTATTCAGCTCTAGGATTATGCTCTCCAATCTCCCATCCTCAAATATATGAATTTTGACTTCGACTGAAGTTGTGATGAAAGATCGGGTGCTAGGTTCAGCCTAGGCAACCTCGCCATCAGTTTCTATAAAGTCACAACCCTGATGATTGTCGGGTTCATCATCAAATGCTCGCTCTGATTCAACTGATTTAGAATTCATGTCTTGGATCGTCTCTATATGTATACTTTCGCCCTGGACGCGAAAGTACATATTCCCGATTCCATAGTCGGAAACGGCCTTTGCTAATGCCAGAAAAGGTCATCCTAGTATGATCGGGATATCAGTCACACATTCAGGGACCGTCATGTCCAACACGACGAAGTCCACGGGGAATTGCAAACCCTGAATAGTGACGATAATGTCTTCGATTAAACCCTTAGGTCTCTTGACCGATCTTTCAGCAAACTACAAGACCGTTCAGCTTGGTCGAAGAGGCCCGAACTCCAACTTGTCGAGTAAGGAAGATGGAAGGAAATTAATCGAAGATCTGCCATCTAATAGAGTCCAATCAAAAGTCTAATCGAGGATCTCACATATGACATACAGTGCTCCCGAATATGTTCTTTTGGCTGAGAGACAGTTCTTAATAGCATGATAGGTTTCCTTGGTCAGCACATGGAGCTCAAAATAGTGGTTGCACTGCTTCTTCTTCCTGCGGACTATGGTTCGTTCTTTAAGACCTTTCTGCAGAAGAGGAATGTGTGCCAAGGCTTCCGAAAGAGTAAGTTGGATCGTAAATTTTCCTCTCATCATCACTAGATACTCAGAAAGGTAAAACAACTACGTCGGCATTCGGATTTGGCTCCTCTTCAGACTTGGTGGCTTCAGCGCTAGCATCTTCTTCGTCAAAAGGTGCATCATCACTACTGCCATCAATGTCTTCTACAGGCTCGCTTGAGTTATCCAAATTGTCATCCTCAAGCCTAGTAAAGTCTCTGCATACTGGCATGCTACCGCTCCTAAGAGATGAAATCAGAGTCATCACAGTAAAATAGTCATCAGAGAATACCTGTGATTGGAGGGTGGACTCGGTCAAATCTATCTGCTCTGACTTTCGCTTCAAGCTATTCGGATTAGGCTCAATCTAGGCTGGCAAGGCGGACTTCCCTTTGAACAGGTCAGTAACATGAGTTTTGAACTCATCCATTTCTCGCCTAAAAGCGACCTGTTGATTGGTGATTAAGTTGGCGAGATACTCTAAGGCAGGGTTATCATGAAAAGGACCATGAGATCCGGATGAGTTGCCTCAGTGATACTAAGGTTGCTGCTGAGCTGGGAGCTGCTGTCGAAAATAATGCTGCTGATACTGAGTCTGATATGTGCTCTTCCTCCACTGAGGTTGCTGGAAATAACAAGGATCAGAATGCTACTACTGATCTCTGCTCTGCCCCATGAGTGCATGCGGTTGCTGTTGGGAAGAGGCACCTCCTGTTGACCAACGGAAACCAGGATGATCGCGACAAATCCCTGTTTGTTGTGGCTGGTTGTACCATATCCCATTGACCTTAGTCAATGGTTCATGCATCTCAGAATATGCTGGGGGCATAGATGTCAATGGATGATCGCTCTGATACATCACCATCTGAGTGTCATATGATGATGCCTGCTAGAGTTGTGGTACGCCAAGGGTTGATGAGTAGGATCAGAAGGCACATGGTAGATGTGTTGTACTAAAGGCCTCGAAAGTATGTCTCGGCTACCTGAGTCATCCTGTGATCTGGACGATCTATTGAGTCTGCTTATATCTCTTGAAGGCACATAATCTGTGTCTTCAGATCACTCAGGTACCTCTCAAGATCATCAATCTTATCGAGCTTATCTATGTTCTGGAACTTCTTCTCGATTATTTCTATACGATCCAACTCTTGACAAATAATCCCCATATCAGCCGATGAGGATTCGATCGGAATCAAAATAGTCGAAGAAGGATTCCCTTCAATTTGTGCCACTCGGGAATGTTGGTGATAACTGGGTGGCTTCATTTGATTGTAAACTCGAGTCTGGGACATTATGGTGTAGTTCTCTGGCTCATAAATAGCCCAAACTCGATCTTCATGCATTGAAAAATAAGATCCACCACACACTGTGTTCATTAGTTCTTGTAACTCTAGAGTCAACCCACTGAAGAAACTCTGTACAAGTTGGCTTTGAAAGTTCATGATGGGGACACCGATCAATGACCTCTCTAAATCGGTCCCATGCCTTGTGGAACTGTTTATTCCCGATCATGGTGAAATTGCTAATCATAGCTCTAGTAACATTCATTCGACCGAGAGACTAATACTTATTCAGATACATGGTTCTCAGCTCCTCCTACGTTGAAACATATCTCCCTAAGTGTTTCAGCCCGTAGGCTGCTCGATCAATGAGGGAGAAAGGAAAAGTGATCAACTTGATTGTATCCTCATTCACATGCGTATCATGCACCGTACTGCAGATAAGCTCGAACTCCTGAAGGTGCAGGTGCAACTCCTCAGTAGAAAGCCCATGAAACTTTGGACGAGCTATAATTTTAGCATGGCATCAAATAACCATACTTTCTGATTCGGCTCAAACTGCTTATGACTGATGTGAGAATCATGTCATATCTTCGCTCGTTTCTTATACTGCTGGGACGAGGTAACTCCGTTAGATCCGGCAACGATGCCATTCTGATGACACGAAATTCGAGCGGTCGAGATGGATAAATAATAATCACTAAGTTGTTGTTGTTCTCAACCACTCGAATTGGTGAACGAGAAAAATATATTTATTTTAAACCACTTAAGAGAAGATCAAACAATGAAGCAAATGTAAGTAAGCAGTTCTCGCTATTCTTTATACCTGGTATAGCGACCAGGGTCGAACACAAGGAGCACAATTTAAAAATTCGGTAGTCAAATTTCAAACAATGATTTTTAGTGGTTTTTCGATTTTTTTATTTTTTTCAAAACAAGCACAAAGGATAAAAACTCACGCTCTCCACACTCTCTTTATATTTTTCAAAAATGACAAAAAATATACAGAAAAGTACAAGGAAAATGTTTTTGTGTTTTATATATTCTAAAATATTTTTGATAATTTTTTTCGAATTTTTCTGATGTTTTTATGATTTTCTAAAAATCAAATTGTGCAAAACAAGATAAAGATTGCACAGTCAGAAGTATTTTGAAACTTAAAAATAGTTTAGTGCCCAATACTCTTGGGGATTATTTTTAACATAAACTAAAAAGAAATATCTACAATCAGAAACTGAAATCACAATTTTGGATTTTTCTACAATTTTTTATATTTTTTTAAAGATTTTTGTTTTTCGCAAATTTGTTGGCTTTTATAATTGGAAAATGCACAAAAATTGATTAAATATTAAAACACACCAAAATGCACCTATAATAAGTTTTTTAGAATTTTTAGGCTAATTTTCGAATTTTTATGAATTTTGCAATTTCGGGCAGACAAAAACTACTATTTTGATTTTTTAAAAATATCGCAATAAAATGCTATGAAAAAATTATGCAATGATATAGCACATAGCAGGAGCATACACGATTTTTCTGAGAATTTTTTGAATAATAAAAATATTTATTTCATCAAAAGAGGAAAAAGTTTATGTCTAAAATGTAGGGACGCAAATGTAATTTCGCAAAGTTTTTGCACCGAATATAAAGATAAATAAAAGATGGGACTCAGTTGCAAGTTACCCAGGAAGCATGTGCACTTTCTTTGTAGAGCAGGGATGTCTTTGAAATTTTGAATACCTTCAGGGAGCTTATTTGTAATTTTTCCTTTTTATTCAACTTCCCCTCTAGCGTTCCTCCTTCGTTATCTTCTTCTCAAAAGCACGAGGAGGTGCCGCCGCCCGCCAACGGATCTAGAGTGGAGGAGCCGGTGAGAGAGGGTAGTGGCGAGGTGCGGCACGGGAACATGGTTGCGGTGGAGCGCCGCACTGCGCGGCGGTGTTGCAGGTAGAAACGGCGCGGGGATCGTTCGCGCACCGGCTGGGTCGGGTCGCGCGAGGGGCGCTGGCTGAGAGCTTGCAGGAGTTGTACCGCCTTCCTGGTAGTTGAGGTCGGCGGAGCGAACGGTGCTGCGCGGTGTGAGCGCTGGGGGCAGGCAGCAGGCGCAAGCGCACAGTCCGCGGCGTCAAGCAGGCAGGAGTTGCGCGAAGGGTTGCCGGGCTGGAGGGCGGCCGGCGGATGCTCAAGGTGGCGGCGGCGTTGCAGCCCTTGGTGGAAAAGCACGGATGAGGGCGCGCCGGCCACCACACGGATGGAGGGGCTCGTAAAGTGAGGCGCGCGGCTTGTTTTTTTTTTCGTTTTTTTGTTTTTTTAATTATTTTTTAAAAACCTATAATCATAACAGTAAAAAATATTTTGTTGTTTGCTTGTTTTTTTATTATTTTATTTAAAAAATGCAAGCAGAATCCAGAGTATATGAATTTTTTGTTATTTTTTTAAACAAGGAAAGTAATTCGAAGAACAAAATTTTTTTATTATATTTTTTCTGAACCTGCAAAACAAAGATTAGAGAGAAAACAACACTATGTTTTTTATGTTTTTATTTTATTTATATACACAATAGGACAGATGAATGGTTGTAGATGTTGGCGATATGGGAGAGAGATCCGTGACTCCGACCATCGTGTGTGGTCGGAGGTGATAAGTTGTGCAAGGTAGAATGTGAAACCGTGAGGTAGAAAAAATGATGTGGAAAATCGATGCCGGACGTGGATGATGTGCGCTGAAAATTTTGGGATTTTTAAAATCTAAAGATTAATAATACCTAAGCAAAGAGATTAGACCTACGGTTTACCTACGAAAATGATGATAATTAAAATCAGATCTCACCTTAGGATTGGACACGCCTGATGGTCTCGACGACGACCGAATCACTGTCTCCGATCGGATCGGAGGCTGGGCGCCCTTCTGCGACGAGTAACTCTCAGAGATCGGGCTCCTCTCTCCAAAGATTGATCAAGAGGAAATGAGGAGGAGGAGCCTATTAAAAAGATGACAAAAATAAAAATGGAATGTTTCTACAAATGAGGAAGGTGTTTAGTGGTTAATTAAAAAAATTAAATAAATAAAATAATTAACTACTTAAAAATGAATTTCAGAATTAATTAAATTTAATAATTTAAATAATTTATAAAAATAATTAGCCACATTTATGGTGGCTATTAAAGGTATAAAATCAAATCTTATATACATGGTAGGTTATAAAATTAATTAATTCAATTAAATCCAATAATTAAATATAAATTTCGAAAATAAAATAAATAAATTAATTAATGAGATATATTTTATTTTTTTTGGTGATTTTTATATAAGGAAGTTGTTTGTATACACATATTATATACATATAATACACTATACTTATATACGCATAGGGAAATAATTTATAAAGACATATTTTTAAAATTTTATTATTTATATTTTTTCTTTTTCTTTTTAACGAAAATAATATTTACATATCTGTACATTATGTATATAAAAATAAATATTAATAAATATGTACAATAAGTTGAGGTCGGCGAAGCGAACGGCGATGCGCGGTGTGAGCGCTGGGGGCAGGCAGCAGGCGCAGGCGCACAACCCGCGGCGTCAAGCAGGCGAGAGTTGCGCGAAGGGTTGCCGGGCTGGAGGGCGGACGGCGGATGCTCAAGGTGGCGACGACGCAGCAGCCCTTGGTGGAGGAGCACGGATGAGGGCGCGCCGGCCACCATGCGGATGGAGGGGCTCGTAAAGTGAGGCGCGCGGCCGCGCGCGGCTTGTTTTTTTTTCGTTTTTTGTTTTTTTAAATATTTTTTAAAAACCTGTAATCATAACAGTAAAAAATATTTTGTTGTTTGTTTGTTTTTTTATTATTTTATCTAAAAAATCCGTAAGCAGAATCCAGAGTATATGATTTTTTTTATTTTTTTAAACAAGGAAAGTAATTCGAAGCACAAAAGTTTTTTATTATATTTTTTATGAACCTGCAAAACAAAGATTAGAGAGAAAACAACATTATGTTTTTTTATGTTTTTATTTTATTTATATACACAATAGGACAGATGAATGGTTGTAGATCTTGGCGATATAGAAGAGAGATCCGTGACTCCGACCATCATGCGTGGTCGGAGGTGATAGGTTGTGCAAGGTAGAATGTGAAGCGATGAGGTAGAAAAAATGATGTGGAAAATTGATGTCGGACGTGGATGATGTGTGGTGAAAATTTTGGGATTTTTAAAATCTAAAAATTAATAATACCTAAGCAAAGAGATTAGACCTACGGTTTACCTACGAAAATGATGATAATTAAAATCAGATCTCACCTTAGGATTGGACACGCCTGATGGTCTCGATGACGACCGAATCACTGTCTCCGATCGGATCGGAGGCTGGGCACCCTTCTGCAACGAGTAACTCTCGGAGATCGGGCTCCTCTCTCCAAAGATTGATCAAGAGGAAATGAGGGAGGAGGAGCCCATTAAAAAGATGACAAAAATAAAAATGGAATGTTTCTACAAATGCGGAAGGTATTTAGTGGTTAATTAAAATAAATAAATAAATAAAATAATTAATTACTTAAAAATGAATTTCGGAATTAATTAAATTTAATATTTTAAATAATTTAAAAAAATTAATTAGCCACATTAATGGTGGCTATTAAAGGTATAAAATCAAATCTTATATTCATCGTAGGTTATAAAATTAATTAATTCAAATAACTCCAATTATTAAATATAAATTTCGAAAATAAAATTAATTAATTAATTAATGTGAGATATATTTTTTTTGTTGATTTTTATATAAGGAAGTTATTTGTATACACATATTATATACATATAATACACTATACATATATACACATAGGGAAATAATTTATAAAGACAGTTTTTTAAAATTTTATTATTTATATTTTTTTCTTTTTCTTTTTAACGAAAATAAAATTTACATATCTGTACATTATGTATATAAAAATAAATATTAATAAATATGTACAATAAGTTGAGGTCGGCGGAGCGAACGGCATTACGCAGTGTGAGCGCTGGGGGCAGGTAGCAGGCGCAGGCGCACAGCCCGCGACGTCAAGTAGGCGGGAGTTGCGCGAAGGGTTGTCGGGCTGGAGGGCGGCCGACGGATGCTCAAGGTGGCTGCAGCGCAGCAGCCCTTGGTGGAGGAGCACAGATGAGGGCGCGCCGGCCACCACGCGGATGGAGGGGCTCGTAAAGTGAGGCACGCGGCCGTGCGCGGCTTGCTTTTTTTTCATTTTTTGCTTTTTAATTATTTTTTAAAAACTTGTAATCATAACAGTAAAAAATTTTTTTGTTGTTTGTTTGTTTTTTTATTATTTTATTTAAAAAAATCGTAAGCAGAATCCAAAGTATATGAAATTTTTTTGTTATTTTTTTAAACAAGGAAAGTAATTCGAAGCACAACATTTTTTTATTATATTTTTTATGAACCTGCAAAACAAAGATTAGAGAGAAAACAACACTATATTTTTTTATGTTTTTATTTTATTTATATACACAATAGGACAGATGAATGGTTGTAGATCTTGGCGATATAGGAGAGAGATCCGTGACTCCGACCATCGTGCGTGGTCGGAGGTGATAGGTTGTGCAAGGTAGAATGTGAAACGGTGAGGTAGAAAAAATGATGTGGAAAATCGATGTCGGACGTGGATGATGTGTGGTAAAAATTTTGGGATTTTTAAAATCTAAAGATTAATAATACCTAAGCAAAGAGATTAGACCTACGGTTTACCTACGAAAATGATGATAATTAAAATCAGATCTCACCTTAGGATTGGACATGCCTGATGGTCTGACGACGACCGAATCGCTGTCTCCGATAGGATCGGAGGCTGGGCACCCTTCTGCGATGAGTAACTCTCGGAGATCGGGCTCCTCTCTCCAAAGATTGATCAAGAGGAAATGAGGGAGGAGGAGCCTATTAAAAAGATGACAAAAATAAAAATGGAATGTTTCTACAAATGAGGAAGGTGTTTAGTGGTTAATTAAAAAAATTAAATAAATAAAATAATTAACTACTTAAAAATGGATTTCGGAGCTAATTAAATTTAATAATTTAAATATTTTACAAAAATTAATTAGCCACATTAATGGTGGCTATTAAAGGTATAAAATCAAATCTTATATACATGGTAGGTTATAAAATTAATTAATTCAAATAAATCCAATATTTAAAAATAAATTTCGAAAATAAAATAAAATAATTAATTAATGAGAGATATTTTATTTTTTGGTGATTTTTATATAAGGAAGTTATTTGTATACACATATTATGTACATATAATACACTATACTTATATACGCATAGGGAAATAATTTATAAAGACATTTTTTTTAAATTTTATTATTTATATTTTTTTCTTTTTCTTTTTAACGAAAATAATATTTACATATATGTACATTATGTATATAAAAATAAATATTAATAAATATGTACAATAAGTTGAGGTCGGCGGAGCGAACGGCGCTGCGCGGTGTGAGCGCTGGGGGCAGGAAGCAGGCGCACAACCCACGGCGTCAAGCAGGCGGGAGTTGCGCGAAGGGTTGCCGGGCTGGAGGGCGGCCGGCGGATGCTCAAGGTGGCGATGGCGCAGCAGCCCTTGGTGGAGGAGCACGGATGAGGGCGCGCCGGCCACCACGCGGATGGAGGGGCTCGTAAAGTGAGGCGCGCAGCTTGTTTTTTTTTCGTTTTTTCTTTTTTAATTATTTTTTAAAAACCTGTAATCATAACAGTAAAAAAAATATTTTGTTGTTTGTTTGTTTTTTTATTATTTTATTTAAAAAAACCGTAAGCAGAACCCAGAGTATATGATTTTTTTTAAACAAGGAAAGTAATTCGAAGCACAAATTTTTTTAATATATTTTTTACGAACCTGCAAAACAAAGATTAGAGAGAAAACAACACTATTTTTTTATGTTTTTATTTTATTTATATACACAATAGGACAGATGAATGGTTGTAGATCTTGGCGATATAGGAGAGAGATCCGTGACTCCGACCATCATGCATGGTCGGAGGTGATAGGTTGTGCAAGGTAGAATGTGAAACGGTGAGGTAGAAAAAATGATGTGGAAAATCGATGTCGGACGTGGATGATGTGTGGTGAAAATTTTGGGATTTTTAAAATCTAAAGATTAATAATACCTAAGCAAAGAGATTAGACCTACGGTTTACCTACGAAAATGATGATAATTAAAATCAGATCTCACCTTAGGATTGGACCCGCCTGATGGTCTCGACGACGACCAAATCGCTGTCTCCGATCGGATCAGAGGCTGGGCACCCTTCTGCAACGAGTAACTCTCGGAGATTGGGCTCCTCTCTCCAAAGATTGATCAAGAGGAAATGAGGGAGGAGGAGCCCATTAAAAAGATGACAAAAATAAAAATGGAATGTTTCTACAAATGAGGAAGGTGTTTAGTGGTTAATTAAAAAAATGAAATAAATAAAATAACTATTTACTTAAAAATGAATTTCGGAATTAATTAAATTTAATAATTTAAATTATTTAAAAAAAATTAATTAGCCACATTAATGGTGGCTATTAAAGGTATAAAATCAAATCTTATATACATGGTAGGTTATAAAATTAATTAATTCAAATAAATCCAATAATTAAATATTCGAAAATAAAATAAAATAATTAATTAATGAGAGATATTTTATTTCTTTGGTGATTTTTATATAAGGAAGTTATTTGTATACACATATTATATACATATAATACACTATACATATATACGCATAGGGAAAAAATTATAAAGACATTTTTTAAAATTTTATTATTTATATTTTTTCTTTTTTCTTTTTAACGAAAATAATATTTACATATCTGTACATTATGTATATAAAAATAAATATTAATAAATATGTACAATAAGTTTAGGTCGGCGGAGCGAACGGCGCTGCGCGGTGTGAGCGCTGGGGGAAGGCAGGAGGCGCAGGTGCACAGCCCGCGGCGTCAAGCAGGTGGGAGTTGCGCGAAGGGTTGCCAGGCTGGAGGGCGGCCGGCGGATGCTCAAGGTGGCGGCGGCGCAGCAGCCCTTGGTGGAGGAGCACGGATGAGGGCGCGCCGGCCACCACGCGGATGGAGGGGCTCGTAAAGTGAGGCGCGCGGCCGTGCACAGCTTGCTTTTTTTTTTCGTTTTTTTGTTTTTTTAATTATTTTTTAAAAACTTGTAATCATAACAGTAAAAAAATATTTTGTTGCTTGCTTGTTTTTTTATTATTTTATTTAAAAAACGTAAGCAGAATCCAGAGTATATGAAATTTTTTTGTTATTTTTTTAAACAAGGAAAGTAGTTCGAAGAACAATATTTTTTTATTATATTTTTTTTATGAACCTGCAAAACAAAGATTAGAGAGAAAACAACACTATGTTTTTTTATTTTTTTATTTTATTTATATACACAATAGGACAGATGAATGGTTGTAGATCTTGGCGATATGGGAGAGAGATCCGTGACTCTGACCATCGTGCGTGGTCGGAGGTGATAAGTTGTGCAAGGTAGAATGTGAAACGGTGAGGTAGAAAAAATAATGTGGAAAATCGATGCCGGACGTGGATGATGTGCGCTGAAAATTTTGGGATTTTTAAAATCTAAAGATTAATCATACCTAAGCAAAGAGATTAGACCTACGATTTACCTATGAAAATGATGATAATTAAAATCAGATCTCACCTTAGGATTGGACACCCCTGATGGTCTCGACGACGACCGTATCACTGTCTCCGATCGGATCGGAGGCTGGTTACCCTTCTGCGACGAGTGACTCTCGGAGATCGGGCTCCTCTCTCCAAAGATTGATCAAGAGGAAATGAGGGAGGAGGAGCCCATTAAAAAGATGACAAAAATAAAAATGGAATGTTTCTACAAATGTGGAAGGTGTTTAGTGGTTAATTAAAATAAATAAATAAATAAAATAATTGATAACTTAAAAATGAATTTCGGAATTAATTAAATTTAATATTTTAAATAATTTACAAAAATTAATTAGCCACATTAATGGTGGCTATTAAAGGTATAAAATCAAATCTTTTATACATGGTAGGCTATAAAATTAATTAATTCAAATAACTCCAATAATTAAATATAAATTTAGAAAATAAAATAAAATAATTAATTAATGTGAGATATATTTTATTTTTTTGGTTAATTTTATATAAGGAAGTTATTGGTATACACATATTATATACATATAATACACTATACATATATACGCATAGGGAAATAATTTATAAAGACATTTTTTTAAAATTTTATTATTTATATTTTTTTTTCTTTTTCTTTTTAACGAAAATAATATTTACATATCTGTGCATTATGTATATAAACATAAATATTAATAAATATGTACAATAAGTTGAGGTCGGCGGAGCGAACGAACTACGCGGTGTGAGCGCTGGGGGCAGGTAGCAGGCGCAGGCGCACAGCCCGCGGCGTCAAGCAGGAGGGAGTTGCGCGAAGGGTTGTCGGGCTGGAGGGCAGCCGGCGGAATCTCAAGGTGGCAGCGGCGCAACAGCCCTTGGTGGAGGAGCACGGATGAGGGCGCGCCGGCCACCACGCGGATGGAGGGGCTCGTAAAGTGAGGCGCGCGGCCGTGCGCGACTTGCTTTTTTTTCGTTTTTTGTTTTTTAATTATTTTTTAAAAACCTGTAATCATAACAGTAAAAATTTTTTTTGTTGTTTGTTTGTTTTTTTATTATTTTATTTAAAAAAATTGTAAGTAGAATCCAGAGTTTATGAAGTTTTTTTGTTAGTTTTTTAAACAAGGAAAGTAATTCGAAGCACAAAATTTTTTTATTATATTTTTTATGAACCTGCAAAACAAAGATTAGAGAGAAAACAACACTATGTTTTTTTATGTTTTTATTTTATTTATACACACAATAGGACAGATGAATGGTTGTAGATCTTGGCGATATAGGAGAGAGATCCGTGACTCCGACCATCGTGCGTGGTCGGAGGTGATAGGTTGTGCACGGTAGAATGTGAAACGGTGAGGTAGAAAAAATGATGTGGAAAATCGATGTCGGACGTGGCTGATGTGCGCTGAAAATTTTGGGATTTTTAAAATCTAAAGATTAATCATACCTAAGCAAAGAGATTAGACCTACGGTTTACCTACGAAAATGATGATAATTAAAATCAGATCTCACCTTAGGATTGGACACGCCTGATGGTCTCGACGACGACCGAATCGCTGTCTCCGATCGGATCGGAGGTTGGGCACCCTTCTGCAACGAGTAACTCTCGGAGATCGGGCTCCTCTCTCCAAAGATTGATCAAGAGGAAATGAGGGAGGAGGAGCCCATTAAAAAGATGACAAAAATAAAAATGGAATGTTTATACAAATGAGGAAGATGTTTAGTGGTTAATTAAAAAAATTAAGTAAATAAAATAATTATTTACTTAAAAATGAATTTCGGAATTAATTAAATTTAATAATTTAAATAATTTACAAAAATTAATTTGTCACATTAATGGTGGCTATTAAAGTTATAAAATCAATTCTTATATACATGGTAGGTTATAAAATTAATTAATTCAAATAAATCCAATAATTCAATATAAATTTCGAAAATAAAATATATTAATTAATTAATGAGAGATATTTTATTTTTTTGGTGATTTTTACATAAAGAAGTTATTTGTATACACATATTATATACATATAATACACTATACATATATACACATAGGGAAATATTTTATAAAGACATTTTTTAAAATTTTATTATTTATATTTTTTTTCTTTTTCTTTTTAACGAAAATAATAATTACAAATCTGTACATTATGTATATAAAAATAAATATTAATAAATATGTACAATAAGTTGAGGTCGACGGAGCGAACGACACTGCGCGGTGTGAGCACTGGGGGCAGGCAGTAGGCGCAGGCGCACAGCCCGCGGCGTCAAGCAGGCGGGAGTTGCGCGAAGGGTTGTCAGGCTGGAGGGCGGCCATCGGATGCTCAAGGTGGCGGCGGCGCAGCAGCCCTTGGTGGAGGAGCACGGATGAGGGCGCGCCGGCCACCACGCGGATGGAGGGGCTCGTAAAGTGAGGCGCGCGGTCGCGCGCGGCTGGCTTTTTTTTCGTTTTTCGTTTTTTTAATTATTTTTTAAAAACCTGTAATCATAACAGTAAAAAAATATTTTGTTGTTTGTTTTTTTTATTATTTTACTTAAAAAACCGTAAGCAGAATCCATAGTATATGAATTTTTTTTGTTATTTTTTTAAACAAGGAAAGTAATTCGAAGCACAAAATTTTTTTATTATATTTTTTATGAACTTGCAAAACAAAGATTAGAGAGAAAACAACACTATGTTTTTTTATATTTTTATTTTATTTATATACACAATAGGACAAATGAATGATTGTAGATCTTGGCGATATGGGAGAGAGATCCGTGACTCCGACCATCGTGCGTGGTCGGAGGTGATAGGTTGTGCAAGGTAGAATATGAAACGGTGAGGTAGAAAAAATGATGTGGAAAATCGATGCCGGACGTGGATGATGTGTGCTGAAAATTTTGGGATTTTGAAGATCTAAAGATTAATAATACCTAAGCAAAGAGATTAGACCTACGGTTTACCTACGAAAATGATGATAATTAAAATCAGATCTCACCTTAGGATTGGACACACCGTGGTGGTCTCGACGACGACCGAATCGCTATCACCGATCGGATCGAAGGCTGGGCACCCTTCTGCGATGAGTAACTCTCGGAGATCGGGCTCCTATCTCCAAAGATTTATCAAGAAGAAATGAGGGAGGAGGAGCCCATTAAAAAGATGACAAAAATAAAAATGGAATGTTTCTACAAATGAGGAAGGTGTTTGGTTGTTTATTAATAAAAAAATTAAAAAAAATAATATAATTAATTACTTAAAAACGAATTTCGGAATTAATTAAATTAAATAATTTAAATAATTTAAAAAATTATTTAGCCACATTAATGGTGGCTATTAAAGGTATAAAATCAAATCTTATATACATGGTAGGTTATAAAATCAATTAATTCAAATAAATCTAATAATTAAATATAAATTTCGAAAATAAAATTAATTAATTAATTAATGAGAGATATTTTATTTTTTGGTGATTTTTATATAAGGAAGTTATTTGTATACACATATTATATACATATAATACACTATACATATATACGCATAGGGAAATAATTTATAAAGACATTTTTTTAAAATTTTATTATTTATATTTTTTTCTTTTTATTTTTAATGTAAATAATATTTACATATATGTACATTATGTATATAAAAATAAATATGAATAAATATGTACAATAAGTATATGGGAAAACTGCACAAAACACCCCAGAAAACCGACTTTTTAACCGTAACTCCAAAAATTATAAAATCAAGCCATTTGAAAGATAATTTATTTAGAGTATAATGGAAGTGAAGTTGGTTCGATTTGAGTTCATATGGAGCCAAAATTGGTATTTCAATGATCATATTATGGCTTTTTCTGAGGGTGATTAAATGTAATATATACATTATTTTTCTTGGTTATTATTTTTATTATTTACAACACATTTTTATTTACAACTTTTGTTTACAAAAATAATTAATTTGAGGTCAAATTATGTACAAATAAAATTGTACAAGTTTTATACAAATATACAATGGATTTATATAAAAATTATTTTTGGATTTTTGGAAGAAAGACCCTATCTCCCCCTACTTTATTCCTAGTCAATCAGGTCAAGTCTTGTCCTTCTCTCGTAGTTCGGATCAGTCTGCATTTATTGAATAAATACTTCCTTTATTTTTCTTTTCTTCTTTATTCTTTTATTTTTGTACAAAAAGTGTTAAAAATGCAATTTTAACAAATACATGTAAAATGGTAAAATTATGGAATTAGTGGGTATTTACAGGTGTTTGACTAAGAATATGAAACTAAAATAAAAGAATAAAGGCGATGAATCATGGATTCATCACCTGGGCATGAGCTGGATTGTCGGAACTCAAAGTTCTCGTGAATGACAAGGAGACGGATCCACCGATGAGTCATATCGCTCCAAGGTTGTAGAGTTTCTACATCAAGCGATTCGGATCCAGTGGCGGTATCTCTGCTCCATCTTATTGCTCATGATCCTCAGGTCCTAGATGATAAGCTCTTAGGTTCTCAGCAGCAGGCTGGTCTCGTTACGCTCTCAGCTGAGTCAGCTCGGCTCTGACATCATTCATAAGTCTACCTTCCTCCCGAATCTGATTCTGCATTGTCCCAAGGGAAGCAAGTAGACCATTGTTGATTGCAACCTGATCAATGACTACAGAGGAGGTCTGCGGTCCTTTGCCAGCCATGTCTTCTGGAAAGGAGAAAGAATCTAAGTCAGGATTGCCCAGATTAATAACGATGGTTTTCTGTAGCGGGAGGTGATTTTGAATGAGAATGAGTAAGAGAAGAAATCTATGACGAGCTTTCATGGTTAGAGTCATGCATGCAAGTAGAAACTTGTTTTGATTTAATTTTGGGACAAGAGACATCCCGAACCGATCTGGATGAATGGGTAGGTTCGCAAGGGAGCGGATCGGTCAGAGTCGATCGAAGCGATCGCCTTCCCATCATCTTGTTAGAATAGGTTAATCAAGATCTTGAAAGATTGGACTTACACTACAATCAAACGCAAAGCAAAACCCCGAGTTCACCAGCGCAACGCTGGTGCTGATCGTAAGAGTTCGGTCATTTATCAGTTCAATTTTTGGGTTATTTGGAAAACAATCTTCTTAAATAAAGCGAGATCAGATAGGAGTCCAAAACTTCTACGTCATACTGTCCCAAGTTCTCACTAGAAATCACCTAGTCTCAAGCAGCATGGAAGTAAGTACAGACCGTTTCCGGCTACCCGTGTTACTTGAGGACGAAGCCTTACACAGTGTCCTCTAAACCTCCCAGCCTGCTAAGTAAACTCGGACGTTTCTGGCTACCCGAGTGTACCCACTGAAGATAAGGTGATTAAAAGCATGAACTAAGTAGTATTTCGAAAGAAGCCCAGAATTTGTCTCTACCATATGGGTTGTCCCTTACTCACTGAATCTGGAGAGTGTACCTACGATGCAAATTTATGGGGTTGCTCTCCCCAAGACAAGTGGAGTCTGTATGTTTATTTTAAGTCTGATATAGTTAGCAGTTCTATTTTGTTTTTCGATTTTCACTTTTCTTGGATATTTTTAGATAAATCATCTAATGTTCTTTTCTTTTTGGGTTTGGCCCTAGATACAAGCACCAAGGTGTCGTAACCTAAACAAGCATCTAATCTACGATGCTTAGAGAAGGGAAAAATCGAGAAAACCTAACAAACACCTATCTCGAAAAGTCACAGAAAGCCGTCGAGAAAAATCACGAGCGAAAAAGCCACGATGGGTGCTCTGCTTTCCCAGCACAACCTTGGTGAAAAAGACCCTGAGAAGAAAGAGGAAGAAGTACAAGTCGGGATGCCCTGAAGGAGCCCCTTCTTACGAACAAAATTTTTATTACAAGAAATTATAAGATATTCAATTTTGTAGTTCTATCTCGCGTTGTTCAACATGTAATGCACAACCCAGAAACGAAAAGCTGTAAGGTTAGAGAAAGAACTAAGATGGCTACAAGAAACCCTAACCTAAGTCTACAACAACCCTAATGCTGCCTCCCCGGCAACAGTGCCATCTGAAAAACACCACTCGATCACTTATTTATTCCTACAAAAGAGACAGAAATAATCGATTTCAGAGGCGTTTTATCGACCAGGTGAATTTTAATAGCAAATATTAATTTTAGTTAATCTACTTATTTTTATTATTATACTCCAACACTTAAGTGTATAGCAGTTAAGCACGGGAGTATCGAACACAGGGAGGCAAACTGTTGGAAACTAGGGTTAAACTCAGACAAATTAAGGTAAAAGGTTTCCTAAATTTTATTTCATTTTTAAATATTTTTCTGTATTTTTATTTAAATTTTATAAATTATATATTATTTTCGTGAATTTTAAGTATTTTATGATTTTTTATTTTAGAAAATATTTGTAATTTTTATTTAATTTTTTATGATTTTATTTTATTTTCATTTTTTATGAAATTTATTTAGGACTTTTACAAGTTTTTGTTTATTTTTTATGTAAGAAATCTGAATTTTATTGAAAATTGTGTAGCATTTTTATTTTTAAAATAGTGAATAGTGCCAAAATATTTTTGTTTTGTTTTAATTTGAAAGTAGATGAAATTATCTTTAAAATGACATTATATACGTTTTTAGGTGATTTTTATTTATTTAATTATGTTTTTTTATAAGTTTTAATGAATTTTATATTTTTTATTGGCTTTAATATTTGATTTTTATTTTTTTAGTTTATTATGTAGAATATGGTAAAATATTCAAGGAGTAATTTTTTTTGGATTTTTAATGGTGTTTTTATGTTTTATGTGGTTTTAAAGTTTGCTGTATTTTTTAGTATTTTAGTGATTTATTAAATACAAGAAAATATTAAATCTTTTATTTTTTTAAAATATTTATTTTTAATATTGTATAAAGTATACTACCAGTTATTACTATGTATTTTATTATTTTTTTTATTTTGGATTTTTACTTATTATGTTTAGAGTTTGTGTAGTCTTAATACAATGTATAGGGGTTTTTATATTTCCTGGAATAAGATGGACGTGGGTGTGGAATACAAGAAATTTAAGGGCATTTTGCGAAAATACCCAGGAAACTTGTGCTCCTCATGTGAGCTTCTCAGAAGCGGGACCTGTACGCAAAATACAGGAAGCCATGATATATCAATGCAATTTACCCAAGTATATTAACCGTGCACGTGCGTCGCACATGATCCGCTTATATCGAAAAGTGGTGGGGCGATGGATTGATGAATACCCATTCATCACTCTTTATTCTTATATTTTAGCTACAAAAACCTTTTCAAATACATGTATATTCATGTAAATACAAATAATTATCAAAAGCATGCATTGTATAAAGTTTAATAATTAGCATGTTTTTGTGCAAAAATAAAAGAATAAAGAGTAAAAAGAAAAAGAGGAAATATTTAGAATAAATATTGAGCAACCTAACCCAAGGGAAGGCTCAACATGGGCCTGACCGCATAAAAGCCAAAGTAGAGGGAGATAGTGACTCATGTGTGTAACTATACCTGAAAATATAATAAAAATATTTTCCTCCAAAAATAGACTAAAATAGGCTTGTAAATACTTCTATATTTTTATAAATATAAAAATCAAAATAAAAATAGAAAAATAAAAAGAAAACAAAAACCTTCACCTTGTGCATATTCATCATGTACATACACTCACCTATATTTATTTAACCTTATAAATAATAAAATTAATTTCCAAACATTTTGTAAATATTTTGTCTTTTATGTTGTAAATAAATAAATTAAAAACCATTAAAACAAAAACAAACTAAAAAGAACAAAATCAAAAATTAAAAATCACATTGTAAATATACCATGTATATATATGTACATATATATTTATTCCACATATGTATATAAATAATAAAAATAAAATAAAAAAACCCTTAGATTCCTAATTTTATACTATAAATAAATAAAATATAAAATAGAATAAAAATGCACAAAAATAACAAATAAAAAATCAAAAATTAAAAAGACATATTGTGTATATACCTATATTTAGCTATATAGTGTAAATACCTCATTTTATTTTGAAAAATAAATTAAAAATCACCAAAAAATAGAAAAAAATTAAGACAAAAATATTTCATGTTTTGACTTTTTAATAATTCGGCCATCTGCTATTTTTAATTGAATTTCTAAATATTTTCCACGTGGCCTGCTTCCACTGGTCCACGGGGACGTTGACCCCCCGGTCAACTTCCCCCCCAGGACCACCCCATCCCGGATCCGTGCCCACAACCCGACTTCTCGACATTTCGCACACTCGATCCGATTTTGTAATCCGTTAACCCCGGGCTCTAATCCGAGCTTGATCATCCCTGATCTACGCCTGGGGTGGATTTTGGGGATCCGCGTTCTGAGCTGCTCGCCCAACCTCCTGATAGCCGGACCCCTAGAAGTATAAAGTCCCAGCTCCGCCACTTCATTCCGCATCTTTGGATCGTCATTCCTCCACCCAGTGACCTCCAACTTCCGCGCGAGAGTGACAGCTTGCCTCGGAGGTGTAGCAGCGAGGCTGAGGGTTCTCGAACCACTGATCCGGTGAGCCAGCGCCGCCGTGCTCCGCCCAGAGCAGGATCTAGAGCCTCGGACGACGACGGTCCTCGAGGCAAGGACCTAGAGCACCAGCTGCTCTTCCACAGTCGACTCGACCACCTAGGTAGCCGTAGTTTCTTCTCTATTTCTCGAATTTTGATTTAGCCCCAAATCGCCCCGTCACTGACTTTCGCTGATTCCTACCATCTCACCCTCCCGTTCGATCATCGGAATCCTCCATCGCACTCGCCATCCTCCCACGCACGTTCTACGCCCCTCCTCTCAACCCAACTCGCACAGGAGCTGGGGATTCGAGCTCCTCCGTCCCCTTCTCACCGGAGCTCGACCACCACGCCTCACCGTTCACTATCACCACGCCTAACGGGGTCGAGGCAGTTTGCCCTCGACCCGCGAGTTTGCTGATGCATTTTGCAGGTACATCCAAGCCCATCTGACTCGCCAGAGCTTCTCGGAGCTTCATCGAGTCATCGGAGGCTACCATTCGATGCGGAGGCCCCCCCGCTATCTTCTCCGATCATTAGAGGCCTTCCAGGAGGAGACCATCACCGTCACGAGCCCGGCGAAGTTCGTCGGAGCCCAGTTCTTCCTCCATCCTTCAGAGACGTCCGATCGACCCCGAGCTCCAGTCTTGATCCTGACCGTTCATCCGAGGAGCGTCCAGCGCCTTCCGATCTTGGGAGGGGCGATCTGGACCGTTGATGCCTGAGGTTTAGCCACAACGCCCCTCCACCGTGCGATCTTCCACGTGGAGACGCCTTGGCCATCCGATCAGCCTGAGGAGTCCAGCGTTGGAGTGCCACTCGTCCTCGACCGTTCGATCCACCACGTGGCATCCATCTGACGACCTCATTAATAAAAGGGTAATTTACCCCTTAGGCCCCTCTGTTTATTTTATTTCGTGTTTAGTCCTGTAAATACTTTAGTTAGTTTTATTTACGTTAGGTAAATTGCACGTTGGACCCTGTCTTGTTTGCTTATTGCATATACACCCCTGTTTGTAGTGAAGCACGTGCATCGACACGTGCCTTTTTGGGATATTTGCATAGTTAGCCCTGTAGTTCTGGATTGTTATGGAATGAATGAATATTTTTAGGAAATTGCATTTATACCCCTGTGCGTGATTTATTTGTGCATGTGCGCTTATTTGTGGGTAATTTACAAACAGGTCCTCGGACTTTTGGTACCTGTTACCAAATAGTTCCAGAAACTTGTTTTCTTTGCATATAGGTCCTCGTGTGCCCCAAACACGCGCCGTGCACGTGATTTCATGGGAAAATTGCACCGGACCCCCTGGAGCTTTGGGTATTTACATTCAGGTCCCTGTGCATTGTACCTAAGTTTATTTTTTGAATAAAATAGCAAATCAACTCCAAATTCAATGAAAATTGGACACATGGCTCCTGCCATGTTGTAAAATTTTATAGAATTTTTGGGGACATTTTTGCTTTTATTTGTTTTTTTTTAAATTCAAAAATACGCATTTTCTTTACTGTCTGACTTGAAAAATCACAAAAAATATTAAAACTCATCTAAAAATTCTAAAAAATTCTCTATTGTGTGTTTTGTCTTGCTTGATTTTCTGACCAAATTTGGTCATTTTTCATCATATAAAACTCATAAAAATTGAAAAACACCTAAAAACTTATAAAAATTCTAATAACTGATTTAAAAATCCAAAAAAAATAATTCCAGTGCCCAAATTTTCCTTAGACTTTCTAGTTTATAGGAAAATTGACTTCAGGAGCTAAATGTGGCTTTTTGCATTTTAAATTGGCCTTTTACTCTTGACTAGACAATACCTTCATTTTCTTGCATTGTTTGATTTTTACAAAAGAAAATAAAAATCAGATAAATCCCAAAAATTCACTAAAAACAGTAAAACTCATAAAATCCACAAAAACATTTTTGCTTGAATTTTTGATTGATCTTTGATGCATTAAATAATTGCTTGATGTTGATTGGTTTACTTGTTTTTTCTATTTTCCCTATTAATCAAAAATCCAGAAAAAATTTATAAAATTTAAAATCCACCAAAAAAATAGTTGTCTTTTATTTTTCTATATTTTTGACTACTCCGTAGGCCGCAAGGCCATCACGTGCTCCTTGTGTTCGACCCTGGTCGCTATACCAGGTTAAAATAATAGCAAGACCGCTATTGTATTTGATTGATTCTTTTCTCTGTTTGGTGGTCTATTTTTCTTGATTGACACCGCTTGGTTACTCGGGTCACAACGACCCTTGATTACCTTTTACCTGAGTGATCAGGATTGTCATCATGGATTGATTTCACCCGTCCGATTATCTTCTTATCGTGTGGATGGATCTGGGGTCTGTTCTTCCTCAAATAGAAATGATGAACGATAATTCCGTTATCATGATTGCAAGCAGCGCGATTGCTCAAGGGGGAAGTAGCAACGATGGCTCAACGCTCGGCTCAGTTCGGTGTTGCGTAAAAGGGGCACGATTCATGCGCAGGAGTTACAGCTCAGATGGTTGTGGCACGACGAACGTGTGGATCACATGCTCTGCTAGAATGGTGGGGTGACGGTTGATTTGGATCGTCAGATGACATGCGGATCAACGATTGCAAGCGACGTATTGCATGATGAGGGTCGTCTAATGTTATCCTGATCGTATGGCTCTCCCGAAATCTGGAGCGAGTTGTTCATCCCCAAATTTGCCTAGAGCGGCGGCGATGTTCCGATTGCGAGGCTGCTAGTTGATGTCGATTCTACGCTCAAAAACCTTTAGATGAGCCTCAAGCAGTGAGGAAAACAACGATTCTCATGATGGTGTCGACTCCAAGTGTTAAAGGATCTACCGATCTTGCAATGATGGTGTAATCAGCTTGCTTCTATGCTTTGTTATTAATGAGACAGAAATTGACGCGGTCGAGATGTAAATAAATATAACAATGTCATTGTTCTCAACCACTCGAATCGCTCAGCGGAAATTTTTTTTATTTTTAACCACTTAAAAGATATCAAACAATCAATGTGTAAAATGTAAGTGGTTTTCGCTTTTCTTTTTACCTGGTATAGCGAACAGGGTCGAACACAAGGAGCACGATTTAAAACTCAGTAGTCAATTTTTGGAAATGATTTTTAGCAGTTTTTGAATTTTTATCTTTTTTTTAATTTTCAAAACAAGCTCAAATAATAATAAAACACACAACACCACACTCTTTTTGTATTTTTCAGACTAGTAAAAAATGTTCAGAAAGTTATGAAGATAATATTTTTGTGTTTTATATGTTTTAAAATATTTTTGCTAATTCTTTTAGATTTTTCTGAAGTTTTTATGATTTCTAAAAATCAAATAGTAAAAAACAGAGCAAACATTGCACAACCAGGAGTATTTTGCAACTTAAAAATACATAAATGCCCAATACTCCTGGAAATTATTTTTAATATAAACTACCAAGAAATATCTACAATCAGAGATAAAAATCAGATTTTTTTTATTTTTCTATATTTTCTAAAAATTTTTAAAGATTTTTTGTTTTCGCATTTTTTAGAGTTTTATAAAGAGTTAATGAATGAAAATTGTAAAGAAATTAAAATACAACAAAATACACCTATAGTAATTTTTTGGAATTTTTAAGAGAGTTTTTCAATTTTTAGGAACTTTCAAAGTTCTGACAAGCAAAAAGACATTGTTTTTGAATTTTTAAATATATCAAAAGGCAATAAAAATTGATGAAAAATTTAGACAACGTTTAGGCACATAACAGGAGCGTACACAAATTTTCTTTGAATTTTTGGAACCATAAAACATTTATTTTGATGAAAAGATCATGCAAAGTTCTAGTTCTGCAGTATAGGGAGTAAAATGTAATTATGCAAAAGTTCTGGACTGAATAATAGGAACATAAAATTACGGGAAGAAATGTGAAATTTACCCAAATGTCATGTGCACGGCATGTGTTCTTCTAAACCTCAGGGGTATCTCTACAACTTCAAAAACCTTGGGGGGGGGAGGTGATGAACCCCCATTCATCACTCTTTATTCTTTTATTTTAGCTAAATATCTTGGCAAAACATCATGTATATAGTTGTAAATAGGATAAATTAACAATAAGCATGCATTTGTTAATATTTAATAATTAGCAAGTATTTGTTCAAAAATAAAATAATAAAGAATAAAAGAAAAAGAAGAAAATATTTAGAATAAATATTGAGTGACCTGAACCCAAGAGAGGGTCCAGCATGGGCCTGATCACCAAATACAATAAGTAGAGAGAGATAGGGCCACTCTACCTTGTACATATTTACTACCTATGTGCATATAATTTATTTTGAAGAAAATACAAATAAAAGATGTTCTTATCCCCATGTATATACTTCTAAAAATAAAACAAAAATTAGAAAAATAATATAAAAATAAAATAAAAGTCTCTCTCACCTTGTATATAGTACATGTATTTATGTATCACTACCTATTTTTTATACTTGTAAATAACTAATAAAAACAAAATAAAAACTATTTTATACTCCACATATTATATGGTAAATAAATAAAATATAAAATTGGGGTATTTATGAAAAAATCAGAAAATAAAAAGAATTATACAAAATACATAGATATTTTATATTTGTATATAATGTAATATAATGTATATACCATAATTTATTTCAAAAAAATAAATAAAAATCATAGAAAAATAATTTGAAAAATAACAAACATTTTTTTATTTTATACACTTTTTATTAAAGGTCATTTACTATTTCTTATTTAATTTGTAGATATTTTTGTAAACCTGAATTTCTGATTGGTCCACGTCAGGAGGTTGACCTCAGTCAGCCCCCTCTTCTCGTGTTTGACCTGACCCGACCTCCTCACCGAACCATCTTCTCTGAATTTTCTAGGGCGGATCGTGTGTGCCCATGCTTCGATTCTTTGCCCGCACCTTCCCCTTGGATCGAAGAGCCTCACAGATCTCTAGGGAAGCACGGATCCTTGTCGGTTCGCGCGCCCTCGCCCGATCTTTCCTGCTACCTGGTACATCCTATAAATTCTTCATTTGATTCCCTAGGTCCTTAGCTTGCGTCGCACCCGTTCTTGATACCCTAGACTCCTTCCTCGTAGTGACAACCGTCGGATGATGCCTTTGGTGGTCGATTTGGTGTCATGCAGCCGCAGCTCAACCTTCGTGGCCAGAGAACCGCCGTGAGAAACCTCCTTCGCCAGCCGCAGCGTGGTTGAGGCCACAACCCCGTCGGTCACACCTCCTAGAGCTCAGGAGTCCAATAGGTCCCTCAGATACTCATTCCATCGTCCTTTGCTCCCTTATCCGATTTGATCTTTCATCTACACTCCGTCGCCGCTCTGTCAGCTATGACCAGCCGATCGGAGCCTCGTCAGCCACATCCACCCATTCCGATGGATACATCCGCTCACCCTCCTTCTTCTCTCGCCATTTGATCATCCAAATCTTGGCTCGGATTGCCAAGATTAGGCTCCAAGTCTCATCCCTCGCTTCGTCGGAGACCCCCTTCTCATTCGCCGTCGCTTCTCTTTATCTTAGGTCAAATAACCCTGATTGGAGCCTTGCTCCGAGTCCGAGCTTTACCTTGCAGGGCTTTACGCGTGTGGAAATGCCCCAAACCACCTTCGACTCGCTTCGCCGGAGCTTGCCCATGTCCCAGCCATTGTCCAGAAGATCCAACCTGCAGTGAGCCCATCTGACCGACGCACCCGACACGGAGGAGCCCCACGATTCATTTGCCATCGTCCGATCATTCATCGGAGTCCCTTATCTCCCTCGGTGCTCCGGTGAACTTTGCCCTGGTGGAGTTTTTCCATAGCCTCTCTCTGCCATTGTATCGCCTCCTTCGCTCAGATGCCATCCTCTCCGTCCCTTCATAGCATTTGTCAGGCCGTTAGATGTCAGATCTAACGGCCTCCGTACCGCCCATGTAGCTGACGCCTGACGACCGTTGGATCTGCCAGCTGATCGCACCAGAGCCGCACGTCCTCGCCTCCACTCAGTGCCTGCCATCTGTCCACCCCATGCGCTGTGAACATGCTGCATGAGTAATTTACTCAGTCCCCCCTGTGTTTATTTCACTTTCTCTTTTAGTCTGTAAAATAAAAAGTATACAGTAGGACATTTTTCATATTAGCACATGCAGTTTTCCATATTTGCTTGTTGGTCTTGTTTGTGCAGACTCACGTGCGTCGTCACGTGTGACTTTGGGTTATTTTGCAGTATTTTACCTGGACTTATTATCTATTATGAAATGAATGTTTAGTTTGATTATTTACAAATATACCATTGTACATATTGATTTGAGACACGTGCAGAATTTAATTTGAAAATTGCAGTTAGGACCCTATAGTTTCTATGTGTGTTATTGTTTGGTCCAGAAACATGTTTTATTTGCATATTGGTCCATATGTGGTGTGTGTTGTATTTTTGATTTAATTAATATCAAATATTGTCCAAAATTCACGAAATTTTAACATATGGCTCTTGCCATGGTGTAGGAATTTGGTGAATTTTTTGTTGTGTTTTGCTTTCATTTTTATTTTTAAAAATTCAAAAACCCTAAAAAGTGCCACTGTCTATTTTATAAAATCAACTAAAAATATTAAAAAGTTTCGAAAAATTCTAAAACAATTACTCTGTGTGTCCAAGTTTCATCTCATTCCCATATATAAAACACAAAAAAACTTGAAAAAGACTAAAAACCTTAGAAAAATCATTAAAAATTCATAAAAATACAAAAAAATGTGTTTTCTTCTTCTGTAGTTAGTTTTTTGTTTATAGTTTTATATAAAATTGCTGTTTGAATTTTATAGGCAATTTAAGTAATTTTAATTTGCCTTTAGATTCCAGCAGCACACTGTTTGTAATTTTTGGCCTTGTTTGATTTTTAGAAAATTATTTAAAAATCAGAAAATTCTAAGAAAATTAACAAAAACATCTAAATATTTTAAAAATACAAAAACATTTTTATTATGAATTTTTGAGTATTTTTAGGCTATAAAATAATTGGTTGAGTGTTGATTTGTGCTTCCTCTTTAGTGTTTTTCTTATAATTAAAAAAATCATATAAAAATTTGAAAAATTAAAAACCACCATTTTGTTTCCTTTAAGAACTCTCGACTACTTCGTAGCTTTCGCATCATGTGCTCCTTATGTTCGACCCTGGTAGTTATACCACGTAAAAATAAATAGCAAGACACTTGCCACATTGATTGTTTGATTTCTATTTTGGTGGTCTCATTTTTCTTGTTGAGCCCGGTTCTAGTGATTGAGGTCGCAACGACCTTTCATATCACTTAACCTTAGTTGCACGGGCCACTCATTTTAAATTTTTATGGTTTTTAGATAATAGAATTTTAGCCATTTTATTTATTAACACACTTACACAAAGTAGGAGTTATGGCTAAAGTATATATGAAAGATATATGACACCTCCTATACTTAGATTGAACGATGCCCTCAAAGTGAATCAAGAGCGATGAAGAAGACATAACTTGTGCTTAGTATAGGGAAGTGAAAAGGAATGGTATACTATAATGACGAATCAAAGAATAGAATGAAGAGAGCTCAGTGTTTCCCCCTATACTTAGGATCAAGTAATCCTAAGTATAGCAGGTTGTACATGAAGGGAAATCCAAGTAAAAGAATGTACAGGGTTTACCTCCCCTATACTTAGGGTGAAAGGTCCCTAAGTATAGGCAGGAAAGCAGAGGTAAAAAGAATCAAAAGAATACTCAAGAGTACAACACCCCCTATACTTAGGGTAAGGTATACCCTAAGTATAGCATAATCATAGGATAAAGATGGGGTATGGGACTAAAGAATGGAATGCTATGGACATCTGGATCTATACATGGCAGAGGACAATGATAATCATGCATGAGATGCACTAGATGTGAATCAAAGACCACATCTCACGCAAAATGAATAGGGGCGACGTCAACCACTAGTGGCTCATGATCTAGATATGGTTTGAGCCGCTGCATGTTAATACAAAAGGTAGACTCAGATGACATTTCAGATATGTCAATAATCCCATTGTCATGTTCCTTTCGAACCGGGTATGGTCCCTTCAACTTGCTCTGCAAGTTCCTTGGAAATTATCTAAGCCTGACATCAACCAACCATACTCTCCGATCTGTCTCAAACTGCTTGTGGCTGATATGAAAGTCATGCCACTTCTTCACTCTCTCCTTGTAATGTAGGCTTCTCGAAAAGGCTGCATCTCTAAGCTCCTCCAGGGCTTCCAATTCTACCCTCCTCTGATCTCCTATACTCACTTGATCCAAAAGTATGTCTGTTACAACCTAAAGTGACTTGTGCCTAATCTCAACAAGTAAATGGAAAGTCTTGCCATAAACGAGGAAAAAGTGAGATGTACCCAAAGGAGTCTTGAAGGAAGTCCGATATGCCCACAAGACCGAGTCCAAAAGCTGTGACCAATCCTTTCGGTCAGGGCGGACGACCTTCTGCAATATAGTCTTGATCTCTCTATTCGACACTTCAGCAAGACCATTGGTCTGAGGGTGATATGGAGTGGCTACTTGGTGGTCAATGCTGAACTCGCTAGTAAGGGCCTTTATCTTACCGTTGATGAAATGAGATCCCAAGTCAGATATCAACACTCGAGGTACCCGAACCATGAAATGATGTTCTTCCTCAAAAATCTGCATACAGTCCTAGCATCTGCAGCTCGGGTGGGGATGGCCTCGACCAAATGACTCACATAATCAACGGCCAACAGAATGTACTCGAATCCCTGGCTCTTAGGGAATGGACCCATGAAATCAATGCCCCATGCATCAAAAACCTCACAGAATTGAATGGGCTGCATCAACATCATGTCACGCTGTCCACAAATGCCCATCCTCAGATAGTTAGTACATCTCTTCACGTATTCATCAGAATCCTTGAAGAGAGTAGGTCACCATAGGCCCAATTGGAGCACTTTCTGTGCCGTTCTCCTCCTACAGTGATGTCCTCCTGCATCCAACTTGTGGCAGTAGGTGAGGATGCTATGGTGCTCCTCCTGAGGAATGCACCGTCGCTAGACGCTATCCCCTCCTTCATGATAAAGGATGGGATCCTCCCAATGGTAAGACTTGGCCTTCGCTATGAAGGTCTCTAGTTGCTGCCTGGGCCAACCTTGTGGAACTTTCTTAGCAACAAGATAGTTCACAATGTCGGTGTACCACGGGAGCAAGGCGATAACAAGAATCGCCTCATCTAGGAAGGTCTCAGATATAGGATCATTCTGCTCAGAATCCTCAAGATGCTCTAATCGGGAGAGATGATCTGCCACCACATTCTTGACTCCAGGTTTATCCTTAATCTCAGTATCTAACTCTTGGAGTAGAAGGATCCATCTAGTCAATCTCGCTTTGGCATCCTTCTTTGTCATGAGGTACCTGATGGTGGTACGGTCAGTTAAGATAGTCACTCTAGATCCAATGATATACGATCTGAACTTATCTAGGTCAAAGACTACGACTAGGATCTCCTTCTCAGTGACAGTGTAGTTCCGCTGCGCGGCATCCAATGTACGACTAGCGTAGTAAATGGAAAATGGAACTCCATCCCTCCTCTTCCCCAACACAGCCCCTACGGAAAAATTAGAGGCATCTGTCATGATCTCGAATGGGAGAGACCAATCAGGCGGCTGGAGGACAGGAGCCTCGATAAATAGACTCTTGAGAGTCTCAAATGAAGCAAGACACTTATCATCTACAATGAACTAAGTGTCTTTGGTCAGCAAATTAGTCAACGGTCGAGCGATCCTGCTGAAATCATGAATTAAGTGTCGGTAGAAACCGACGTACCTTAGAAAAGACCGCAACTGTCGTAAATTGGATGGTGGATTGAGTTTCCTGATGATATCCACCTTGGCCGGATCAACCTCCATGCCCCTGTTGGAGATGATATGACCAAGCACCGTCCTTGGAGTCACCATGAAGTGACTCTTCTCCCAAGATAAAGGAAGATGGACCTCGATGCATCGCTGAAGAATGCGGTCTAGGCAGTCAAGACAAGCATCAAACCCATCGCCATAGACCGAAAAGTCATCCATGAAGACCTCTAAGCAATCACCCACCATGTCCGAAAAGATGGACAACATGCACCTTTAGAATGTCATCGAGGCGTTACATAGACCAAAGGGCATACGTCTGAAAGTATATGTCCCAAAGGGACAGGTGAATGTGGTCTTGTCATGGTCTTCTGGTACAATGGCCACCTAATTGTATCCGGAGTACCCATCAAGAAAGCAGTAGTAACTCTTCCCAGCTAGCCTCTCTATAATCTGATCAATAAAAGGCAACGAGAAATGATCCTTCTTGGTGGCCTGATTCAATCGTTTGTAGTCCACACAGACCCTCCAAGAAGTGGGTACCCGGCTAGCGATCTCCTCTCCAGACTCACTCACAACTTTAGTGATGCCCGTCTTCTTGGGCACCACATGTAATGGACTAACCCACTTGGAGTCGGAGATGGGGTAGATAAAATCGGCGCTCCACCATTTCGAGATTTCCTTCATGACAACCTCTCGAAGGTTCGGGTTCAGCCGCCGCTGGAACTCACGCGACAACTTGGCATCCTCTTCGAGATAGATATGGTGGGAGCACAGGACCATACTTATCCCCTGGAGATTAGCTACACTCCATCCTATTGCCTTGCGGTTCTTTTCAAGAACCTCCATCAAACGAGATTGTTGCTCTCCAGTCAAATCCGATGTGATAATGACTGGGTGCATCTCATGCTCACCCGTAAGGAACCTATACTTCAGCGACTGCAACAAGGGCTTCAGTTCTGGAAAATTGGGAGATGGCAGATCTGGCCTCTGAATGGTCTGAGTGAATGCGACCAAATCTGCATGGGAGAACTTGATGAATACCCATTCATCACTCTTTATTCTTATATTTTAGCTACAAAAACCTTTGCAAATGCATGTATATAGTTGTAAATACAAATAATTATCAAAAGCATGCATTGTGTAAAAATATATAATTAGCATGTTTTTGTGCAAAAATAAAAGAATAAATATTAAAAAGAAAAAGAGGGAAATATTTAGAATAAATATTGAGCAACCTAACCCAAGGGGGGGCTCAGCATGGGCCTGACCGCATAAAAGCCAAAGTAGAGGGAGATAGGGGCTCATGTGTGTAAAGGATTATGTAAATAAATAAAAGTATTTTCCTCACAAAAATAGACTCAAATTGGTTTGTAAATATTTGTACATATTTATAGATATAAAAAACAAGATAAAAATAGAAAAATCAAAAAGAACAAAAACATCACTTTCACATTGTACATAGAACCACCTTTATATTTATTTAGCCTTATAAATAAATAAAATTAATTTCTAAATTTTTTGTAAATATTCTACATTATATATTGTAAATAAAAAAAACGAAATAAAAATAACAAAATTAAAAACACAAAAATATATTGTAAATATACCATGTATTTATATGTACATATGTATTTATTTCACCTATGTATATAAAAAATTAAAATAAAATAAAAATATATTTTTATTCCTTATTTTATAATGAAAATAAATAAAATATAAAATGGGAATAGAATTGTATAAAAATAATAATTAAAAATCAAAAACCAAAAACCTATATATTGTATATATACCTATATATAGTTATATAATGTACATACCTTATTTTTTATTTCAAAAATTAATTAAAAATCACAAAAAAATAGAAAAAAATAAAATAAAAAGATTTCATGTTTTAAATTTTCCCAAATTCGGCCATTTTCTACCTTTTATTTCACTTCCAAATATTATCCACGTGGCCTTCACCTATTGGTCCTGGGGATTGTTGACCGCCCGATCAACTACCCCCCCAGGACCACTTCCCACGGGTCCTTAGCGGGTGACCTGTTTCTCGGATTTTTCCCGACTAAACCCGATCGCCTACCACCTAAACCCCGGGTCCGACTCCTTAATGATGCATCCGAGACCCTCGCCGGAGCCTTCACCTCGGGATCCGCGCGCTTCATCGCCCTACCCGCGCCCGTCTTCTCGGACTCTCTAGCATATAAAGCTCCAGCTCCGCCTCCTCGAATCTCATCTTTGGCCATTCTATTCCACCCCCTGTGATCTCCAGCGTGCTCGTGAGAGTGACAGCTCGCGTCCCATGCTGTTGAAGCGAGGAGAGGGATCATGACTACTGATCCGACGAAGCTTCGCCGCCTTGCTCCGCCACCAGTAGGAGCTCGAGCCTCAGAGGGAGACGCTCCTCGAGGCGACGACCCAGAGCTGCGCAAGCTCTTCCCCAGTATCCTCATCCACCCAGGTAGTCCCTTAGGCCTTTCTTGTTCTTGGATTTTCCATTTCGCCCAATTCGCTGCTCCGCCGTCCCCCGCCGATTCCGATCGATTCAGACCATCATCCAACCATCGGGCTTCACCATAGCCATCGCCTCCTCCCCGCGCACCTTCTCCATAGTTCCATCCAACCCAGCTCGCACAGGAGCTGGGATTCGAGCTCCACCGTTCCCCCCTTCGCCAGAGCTCGCCCATATCGCCCCACAGTTCACCGTCACCCCACCTAACCGGGTCGAGGCAGTTTGCCCTCGACCCGCGAGCCTTCTGGACTGTTTTGCAGGTTCACTGAGGGCCATCTGAGGTCCTTCAACATCGAGCCAGGAGGCATTCCTCCGCCGACCTCGCCGGAGCTCCCCAGAGCTCGGCTGGGTCATCGGAGCCCACCAGCAGACGCAGGAGCACCCCACGCTTCTTCTCCGACCTTCAGCGTGCTTCCAGGAGGACCTCCGCGCAAGCACGAGGCTCAGGTTGGGGTTCAGCCGCCGCTGGAACTCACGCGATGGCTCCGCCCCCTCCTCGAGATAAATATGGTGGGAGCATACTGATGGACTAATCCCATGGAGATCTGCTACGCTCCATCTGATTGCCTTGCGGTTCTTTTCAAGAACCCCCATCAAACGGGATTCTTGCTCTCCAGTCAGATTAGCGGAGATGATGACTGGGTACATCTCAGGTTCACCCGCAAGGAACCGATACTTCAGCGAAGTAGGGAGCGGCTTCAGCTCTGGACAGCTGGGTGCTGGCAAATCTGGCCTCGGAAGAAGGTGCGTGAATGCTGCTAAATCTGCCAAATCTGCCTGGGAGAAAGAATACGAGCTCTCGCAAACTGGGTCTGGAGAAGGCTGCTCAACTGTGTTGTCTCTGATCTGCTCTGCCTCTACCTCCTCCTCATCTGTAGGCTCTGGTGGACTCAGGTCTGGCATCTGATCATCACAATCTGCCCAATCAGACTCTGAATCCGAGGGATCTGCATCAAACAAGGTGGCATCAGTACCACCATCACTAAGAACCGTGTCGCGGTCGAGAACCGGCTCTGCTGCCTCTGTAGTATCCTGGACCAGGGCTGTGCTCTCCAAGCTCTCCTCTGCTGTCATCTCTGCATCAGTGGTGTCTGGAAATGAGAGGATGGCCTGTGCGGAAGGATCTGCCCATGCTGCCTCATCATCTGTGATCACAAAATCACAGTCCTGGTGGATGTCTAGCCTGGCGTCTGTCAGCTGCTCTGTATCTGTGCTGGTCTCTGAGCATGCTCTCTCTGGCTCTGTAGTCCTCGATCGTCTCTATTTGTACACTCTCTCCCTCGACGCGAAAGTATACCTTCCCGCTATCATGATCAGTCACCGCCTTGACTGTGGCCAAGAACGGACGACCGAGGATGATGGGGGTATCGGCCACTGAATCAGGGATCTCCATGTCCAACACTACGAAGTCCACGGGGAATTGCAGGCCCTGAATCGTGACAATAACGTCTCGCAACAACCCCTTCGGCCTCTTGACAGATCGATCAGCAAACTGAAGGACTATCCTACTCTGTCGAAGAGTGCCCAACTCGAAGCAGTCAAGAAGGGCTGCCGGAAGGAGGTTGATAGACGATCCGCTATCCAATAGAGTCCGGTCGAACCTCTGCTCACTAATCTGACATCTGACATACGGGGCTCCTGAATCTGGCCTCTTGGCTGGCAGACGGTTCTGGATCGCGAAGCACGTGGCTTTCGTCAGCACATGTATCTCTGAATGATGGTTCCTCCTCCTCCTCTTGACTGTGGTCCTATCTCTCAAAGATCGCTGAAGAAGGGGGATGTGCTGCAGAGCCTCCTGAAGGGTCAGCTGTATGTGAAATCTGTCGATCATGCTCTGGCTGAACTCCTCCTGCTCTCTCTTTTTTGGGTCTTTTTCTCTTTTCTTCCCCTTCCCCCTCTGAAGGGCTCTAGGGAAGGGGATCACAGGGTCCTTCTCAGATGCAGGACTAGGAAAAGGCCTAGACGGCTCGACGGCTGGATCCGCACATACATCAATCACCACAGTGGGACCAGAAGAAACTAAACCTTTTCCTTTATTCAAAACAATGTTCTGAGATACATCAGCATGAGGAAAAACAACTGCTCTCTCTACAAAGACACCGGTGGCCTCAGTACCACCACGGGATGGCTCTGCTACTCTGGTGGCGTCAGTATCACCTCCTCGAACTGGTGAAGCGGCGGCCTCAGTACCGCCGGTGGAATCAGCATCCTTGGTGGCATCAGTACCACCGTCATCCTCGGGTGTGGCCTCAGTACCGCTCTCCTCCTCCTCATCTGGCGCCCTGGGTGGATCCTCGAGTCATCGCTCAGATGAGGCGCCGCCTGCTGGTGCTCTACCGCTCCTAAGTGTAACAAAATCAGCATCAAACAGATCTGAAGACATATCATCAAATGGATCACTAGGAGTGGCAGAACTCTCACTGAACATGTAAATCAGGTGAAGACTGCTCTGCTGGTGTCTCTGTACTCTAAATAGGATTAGTCTCCTCCCTAGCTGCTGGCTCTATAGGAATCATACATGGAATCAACTCATTAAACTCTGCCCAATCAACTCTGAGGGATCTGAATCTGAGTCAAAGGAAGTATCTACTGCCTCGCTCTCATGAACACGATCTGTTGGCTAAAGTGTGTCCCTTTCAAAGAATGCGCTCTCAGGCACTCCTCTACTAGAATCTGTGCATCGGTGGGATCTGAAGGTGAGAGGATGGCTCGTGAAACTGGGTCTGACCAAGCGGCTTCATCATCTGTGATTACAAAATCACACTCCTGGTGGACGTCTCGCTATACCTCTGTCATCTGCTCTGAATCTGTAAACAGCTCTGAGCAAGCTGAATCCCGCGCTCTAATCTCATCGATCATCTCTATTTGTATACTCTCGCCCTCGACGTGAAAGTATACCTTCCCGCTATCATGGTCAGACACTGCCTTGGCTGTGGCAAGAACGGGCACCCTAAAATGATGGGGGTATCGGCCACAGACTCATGGATCTCCAAGTCCAACACAACGAAGTCCATGTGGAATTGCAGGCCCTAAATTGTGAAGACCACGTCCTTCAGCAACCCCTTCGGCCTCTTGACAGATCTATCAGCAAACAGAAGGACCATCCTGCTCTGTTGAAGAGGGCCAAACTCTAATTGTTCGAGTAAGGCTTCCATAAGTAGGTTGATAGAAGAGCCGTTGACTAATAGAGTCCGATCGAATCTCTGCTCATATATGTGGCATCTGACATAGGGAGCTCCTGCATCTGGCCTCTTGGCTGGCATATGATTCTGGATGGCGAAGCAGATGGTGCAAGTGAGCACATGGATCTCTGAGTGGTGGTTCCTCCTCTACCTGCGAATAGTGGTCCTCTCTCTAAGGTTCCTCTGGAAGAGGGTGATGTGCTCCAAGGCCTCCTGTAGAATCAGTTGTATCTGGAATCTGTCCATCATCTGCTGGCTGAACTCTAACTTTTGGGATTTTGTTGGGTTTTCTTTTTTGGTCCCCTTAGCCAAACAGAGTGCTTGAGAGAAGGGGATGATGGCTGGGCTAGGATCGGGTCGCTGCTGCTATGGCAAAGTAGAATCCATACAAACATCTCCATGCATCACAGATGGACTTAGAAATGAAAAGCCCTTTCCTTTATTATCATAATAGTCCTGAGATACAACGATAGAAGGAAATGCAATAGGAATAGAAATGGTGGCCTCAGTACTACCCTCGGCAGCTGGGCTTGCGGCATCAGCACCGCACTCTGGCTCAGCATCATCTCTGGCGGCATCAGCACCATCACCTGCATCTTGTGAAGTGACGACCTCAGTGCCGTCAGCTGGGTCTACACCCTTGGTGGCATCAGTACCACTGTCATCAACATCATCCTGAGTGGCATCAGCACCGCTCTCCACCTCATCTGGCGCTCCTGAATCCTCATGTGGTCGTAACTCAGATGAGGCACCATCGGCTAGCATCTTACCGCTCCTAAGTGTAACAAAGTCAGCATCAAAAGTGTATGCAGAAATATCACCAAGTGAATCACTAGGAGTGGTAACCTCTATAAACTCTACTTGCTCAGATTTCCTCTTCAGGTTGTTCGGATTTGGCTCGATCTGAGCGGGTATGACAGCCTTGACCTTCACTATCTCTCTCATATTCTAACGGGACTCGTCCATCGCCCGCCTGAAAGTGGCATGCTACTCAGAAACAAGGTAGGCTAGATCCTCAAGAGCTGGGTTCTCATAGGCTGGCCCATGAGAACTGGATAGGTGGCCTCTCTGGAAGTGAGGCTGCTGCTGCTAGGTAGGATGAGAGAGATACTGGGGATGAAACTGCTGAGGCTGCTGCTGCTGCCTCCAAGACTGTCCCTGCTGATGGAACGAGGACCATGCTGCTGGTAAGGCTGTGGTTGTGGGAACTGGGGCTGCTGCTACTGCTGGTTGAACTGGCCACCCTGAACTGGAGGCTGCTGCTGGGAAGAGGTACCTCCTGTCAACCAACAAAATCCGAGATGATCTTGTCGGATCCCAAGTTGAGGTTGATCATACGAAATCTCGTTGACATTCATCAACGTCTCCTGCTCGTAAGTGGGTGGGGGAAGAACTGCCAGGGGCTGATCTGGCTGGTAGACCACCATCTGAGTGTCCTGAGATAGTGGTGGATGGTAGTACTGTTGCTGCGGATGCTGGAACGACTCCGCCTGAACATGGTGAACCTGTATAGGATGACTGGAGTGTTGGGACGAGCTGTTGCTATCGGTATCAGCCCGTGACCTGAGACGGGGCCGAGAAGCTGTCTCTGCCTCCTGGAGACAAATGATCTGGGTCTTCAGGTCACTCAACGTCTATGCCATCTTATCTATCCGAGACATGTCCTGGCACTGCTTCTTCTCAATCAACTCGATGAGGTCCAACTTCTCGCTGATAATCCCCATATCAGTGGCTGTCGACTCTGCCTGTGTTGCAGCTACTGATGATGTAGACAGACCTGCATCGACCTGTGCTATCCTCTGATAGGACACGGCCTGTGGATGGGGCTTCCCCTGTGCATATAGTCGGGTCTGGGACATCACCGTATAGTTCTCTATCATCTCCTCATAGATGGCCCAGACCTGATCCTCATCCTTGGTGAAATAGGATCCTCCACAGGATGCATTCACTAGCCCCTGCAGCTCTTGTGTAAGCCCGCAGAAGAAACTCTGAACAAGGTTGGGCTTGGATATATCATGGTGAGAGCACCTGTCTGTGAGCTCCATGAATCTGTCCCATGCCTCATGAAATTGCTCGTTGGGGAGCATAGAAAAGTTGCTGATCAGGGCTCCGGCAGCATTCCTCCGACCGAGTGGATAGTACTTATTCTAGTACTCGTTCCATAGATGTTCCCATGAAATGATGAACCTCCCTAGGTGCTTTAGCCAGTTGGCTGCTCTGTCTACGAGGGAGAACGGAAAAGCCATCATCTAAATGGTGTCCATGTCCATAAGGCGATCGTGGACAATACTACAGATCATCTCAAACTCCTGGAGATGGAGGTGAGGCTCCTCTATGGCGAGTTCGTGGAATCGGAGTAGAAGCTGGATCGTCTGAGGTGGTTGCTTGAAATATCCCAAAATAGCTGGAAGCTGTATCCATCTATGGGTCAGAGTTTCACAAGGGTTGTGCAACTCTCTCATCGGTCGTGCAAGTGTTGCTAGTTGTGAGGGCTCCTCACGCTCTCCTCCCTCAGGAATCTCTGGTCCTCTGCCTCCACCGGATCTGCGTTGCTCTCTATCGGCTCTCATCTGCTCCATCTCTCGGCGCATGTCCACCATGAAAGCTCTCTGGTCTCTGATCTGACACTGCATGGCCTCCAGAAAGGCTAACAGGGTGTTGTTGATGGCATCCTGATCAAGTATGTACGTCTGTGTCCCGCTGGGTCGATCGGTGCACTCCTCACTGTTGGCCATGGTCTCTACAAAGGAAAAAGACCTAAACTCAGGCGCCGATAAATCATCAACTGTTTGCTGCTGTCTCCGATCGGGCACTCAGGACTTGTAGAAGGGTGGTCGAGGGGGAACAGGGCGGAGTCAAACTCTGGTTTGGAGAGCGGGTCTCGGCTCTCACGAACCAACCTAGATGAGCGGGTTGGAGTGCTCTAAAGTGGTACAACCAGAGGCTGCCTAAGGGATCTCCTGCCCATCATCTTGATGTAGCGAGTGAAGGAAAATGATATCTGGAAACACACAAGATTGGCAAGCAAACCCCCAATTCACCTACTCACGCAGAGTTGATGATTGTAAAGGCCCAGTCTTTTATCTTGTCCATTTTATTAGGTGATAAAACACTCTTTTAGAGTGATTGAGCGAGCTGATAAGAATCCAATGATCCTAACAGACTATCCCGTATAAAATGCCGTTAGTTTGCCAAGAATTCGGGTATGGCTCTATCCTAGTGTGCGGGTCACGCTCTCGCTCATCCAAACCATACAATGAGGGGACTACTCTCCCAAGATAAATTTTTAGGTCAAGTGTCTTTTATGATCAAGTGAGTTTAGCAGTCCCAATTTTATAGTTTTTCTTTTTAGGTATCTTTCAAGCAAACATTGCCAAATGAATTTTCAATTCTCCTGGTTATTTTAAGTCCAAAACAGACGGAGAATTCGAAAAAGACGATGTACGATCCAATACTATGATGCATGCAGAGTAAGAAATGCGTACCTGAATCCAGCTCTCTACGTGGAGGGTGACCCATGCATAAATTTAAAGATAGAATTAAACTACCTATATGATGCAAGAAGAAATCTGCCTTAGACGAAGCACTTTCTACACGAGAAGAACGATAGCTAGCCAATCAGACTATGTCCGGAGTCCGATCTTGGGAACCACTCGGTTCCCGCCACAACGGGTCCTGCAAGCGCTGTATGTGGTTCCTCACGGCACGTGGACTCAAGTGTAATTAAACTAACTTTTTCTTGTGATTTAATTAATAAGGTCTAATTAATCGATCTATAGGTGCAGGTAGATAATTAGGGTTGAACCCTAGTTAATTACGTCACAATCAAAGAAAAATCCTAAGTCTAGGGGCCAAAACCTTCGAAAATCACGTGGACAGTAAATGCGATGGAAAAGCAAAACCGGCGAAAAACCGCAGTGAGTCCCCCGAGCACACTGGTGCTCGGTGAAACAGACCCCGATCAGCTAAGTATCCAAAGTTCAGAGTCCAGGTCCCTGTGTTGTTACAACAAAATTAATAATAGTAAAAATAGTCTTAAACTACTCAGATCTCCTCGGTCTTCTGCTCCTGTTCGCCTACACTCTCCTACAGCTCGATGGAGAAACGAGCCACCTCCCGTCGCTCAGGTGCGTCGACCGTCCTAGGAAAGCCGCCCTCGCGCGTTGGGCCCCCGCAAGAAAGACAAAAACAAAAGATGAACTAGATCACAGTTATTAAAAATGTATCAGATATAACAAACAATCAAACAAGGAAAACGTACTACTAAGTCGTGCTCCCTGGCAACGACGCCATTCTAATGAGCGGCCCGAGCAACTAAGGTTAAGTGACATCAAAGGTTGTTGCGACCTCAATCACTCGAACCATGCTCAACAAGGAAAATGAGACCACCAAAATAGAAATCAAATTATCAATGTGGCAAGCGGTCTTGCTATTCATTTTTACCTGGTATAGCTACCATGATCGAACACAAGGAGTATGTGATGTGAAAGCTACAAAGTAGTTGAGAGTCCAAAAAGCAACAAAATGGTGTTTTTTAATTTTTCAAAATTTTATATGATTTTTTTAATTATAAGAAAAACACTAAAGAGGAAGCACAAATCAACACTCAACCAATTATTTAATAGCCCAAAAATACTCAGAAAGTCAGAATAAAAATGTTTTTGCGTTTTTAAAATATTCAAATGTTTTTGTTAATTTTCTTAGATTTTTCTGATTTTTAATTAATTTTCTAAAATTAAACATGGCAAAAAATTACAAATGTTGTACAACTGGAATTTAAAGGCAAATTAAAATTACTTAAAGTGCCTATAAAATTCGAGCAGTAATTTTAAGTGAAACTATAAGCAAAAATCTAACTATAGAAGAATAGAACACATTTTTTTGAATTTGTATCAAATTTTAATGATTTTTCTAAGGGTTTTAATCTTTTTCATTTTTTTGCGTTTTATAGATGGAAATGGGATGAAAGTTGGAAAGATATTCAAACACAACAAAACACACACAAAGAATGTTTTTAGAATTTTTCAAGACATTTTACCATTTTTAGTTGATTTCATAAAACAGATAGTGGCACTTTTTAGGGTTTTTGAATTTTTAAAAATAATAAACGAAGGCAAAACACAACCTCAAATTCATCAAAATTCCCACACCATGGCACGAGCCATGTATCAAAATTTCGTGAATTTTGGACAATATTTTATATTTATTAAATAAAAAATACAACACACATCACATAAGGACCAATATGCAAGTAAAACATGTTTCTGGACTGAACAATACACGCATAGAAACTATAGGATCCTAACTACAATTTTCACATTAAATTCCGCACATGTCTCAAATCAATACGCATAGGGGTATATTTGCAAATAATCAAACTAAACATTCATTTCATAACAAACAATAAGTCCAGGCATATACTGCAAATAACCCAAGGTCACACTTGATGACGCACATGAGTCCGCACAAACATGACCAACAAGCAAATATGGAAAACAACAGGTGCTAATACGCAAAAATCCCTAATGTATACTTTTTATTTTACAGAATAAAAGAGAAATTGAAATAAACGCAGGGGGGACTGAGCAAATTACCTATGCAGCACGTGTACTGCGTGTGGGGTGGACAGATGACAGGCGTTGAGTGGAGGCGAGGACATGCGGCTCTAGCATGATTAGCTGGCAGATCCAACAGTTGTCAGACGTTAGCTACGTGGGCGGTACAAAGGCTGTTAGATCTTACATCTAACAGCCTGATAACTGCTATGAAGGGACGGAGAGGATGGCATTGATGACCGAAGAAATCAACCACTCACTATCAGGCCAAGGTATAAAAACACTGGTCGTTGCGACCCAAATAATGAGGCTCAGTCAACAAGAAGATGAGACCACCAAATCAGAAAATAAATCAGATAATCAAGCACGAATAGCGGTCTCGCTATTTATTTAACCTGGTGAAGCGACCAGGTGACGAGCCCGCAAAAGCCACGATAAGAAATCGTTTTTATCATTCGATCGTGAAAATAAATATGTCGTTCGTTGTAGGCGGCTTTCGAGAACAGTCAAGAAAATAACCACAAATTTTTAATTAAATTCAATCACGTGGTTTTTATGTTTATTTTACTTGGGCAAGTCCCACGGTCGATCACAAGGAGGCAAAGGAACAACTTAGATTAATGTCTATTCAATTTTGAGTTCGGTTTTGAAGGCGGTCTTTTTTTGGAATTTTTCAATGCAATATGAGATGCAAAATGCAAATCCGGCCTATTTTATGGACTAAAATGTGAATTACATTTAAATGATGTCCGAAAAATACGAAACTTGGCCGAGATGTAAAATATGATGAAATAAGTGCACTATAATTTTTTTGGAATTTTTGGATGCAATATGAATTTTTTTATGGATTTTTAAATGCAAACAGAATGATTTTCCAATATTTAATCATAATAAATATTAAACCTAATTATTTTCGAGAGATAAAATTATCGAAGATCTATCACTAGGTGATGGATCCCAGAAAAATCTTAAACCTCGAAAATGTGGGGTTTAGTACCTATTAGAAATCAAACATTGAAATGCACAAAATGATTTTTACAGGGTGAATGATGCATGCAAATGCAAAGATTTTTGGGCACAATGTTAATCAAAATAATCTCTACAATATGTGATTTTTCGGGGATTTTTAAAGCAACGGTTAATTAACTATGAATTTCAGAGCACCGATTGGGCAAAATATTCCAATTTCCACAAAATAATTAATTATTAATCAACCGATCATCAAAAATATCCGTGACATGTCAAAATGTAGAGAATTAAAAGATGAACAAAATGCTATATTTAAATAAATAAAATGATGTAATATAGAGGTCTATAATGGATGACAAAGACAGGGGTACAGTTGCAAACAGAATAATAAAGAAAATATAAAAATAATGCAAGGGGACCTATTGTTAATTACCGATAAAAGGAGGGGGGCTTCTGCAATTCTTCCAGAGGGGCACGTGCGCAGCACGTGCCCTCTAGAAGGTGGACTGGCGCGTAAATAAGGGAACCCCCAGGGGGGCCTTTGCAATTTACCCAGGTGGTCGGAGCAGTCGGTCCGTGGCGGTCGATGAAGATGAGGCGGCTGGTGAGGCGGAGGCCAAAGAAGACCCAGTAGCGTGGTCGAGGGCGCAAGGCGGAGCGGGGCTCCGATGGCGGAGGCGATTGACGTTGAAGGCAGAGCAAGTCGTGGAGCTGGAGGTTGAAGGCGGTGAAGATGAAGCGGAGGCTCCACGACGGTTGAAGAGGTGCCGGAGCGAAGATGGTTGGAGGCGCGTGTCGAAGACGATGGTCGGTGGTCGGTGGTCGGTGGCTCGACGCCGAGGGGCGGAGCGGTGGCAGTATGCCTTGCGGCGCTGCTACGAGGAGCTAGGCCTCCTCGGATCTCGTCGGCGAAGAATAGAACCCAGGCGCTGTCACCGCCTTGGGCTCTCGACCTGATGCGTATCCGGCGGATGGGGAGGAAGCGGGGCGGCTGCGCCTTTAAATAGGAGAGAGATCGAGCGGGCGAGGGAGATGCGGAGGTGGTTGGCTGCGGCTGTTGCGGAGGGGAGAAGGCGGCGGAGGGCACGAGGATTGGGGGCGGCAGCGCCCGAGGGATCGGGGAAGACGGTTGGGGATGACGACCCCTTGGCCGTCCGATCGGCCGAGATCGGGCGGCCAGATGGGCGCCACGTGGCGAGGAAGAGGGCAAGGGCGCGCACGTGCTTGGCGCGTGCCTGGTGGCACGTGCCTCGCACGTGCGATGGCTTTTTATTTTTATTTTTTTTAATAAAAACGATATAATAAAAAGGCGAAAAGTGGCTGACACGTGGCGGCCTCTGGGGTTGCCACGTGTCAGCACCAAAAAAATCACAGGAAAAAGAGTTTGTAAAATCAATAAAAAATAGCAAATGACCTCGGATCGAAAAAGTTCCTTCACGAAAAATGTTCGTCTCGACGAGATCTACAACTTTCATGAAGACATCAAAGCCAAATTCGGTCAAATGTAAAAAGTGAATTTTTGGGGTGTCCCATGTACATAGAACACCTTGATTTTTGGGTTTTCTAATTTTTTTGTCATTTTTAAACAAGATAAAAATCCAGAAAAATAGGGAAAACTCAAAGAGAAATAAAAGACATATTAATCTAATTTTTTTGGATTTTTATTAATAAAGAAAATATATATACATAAAATACAGGTCAAAAAGCCGCGAAAATACAATGTACAAAAGAGGCCCAAAACCCAACTTTCACATACGAGCTCCGATTCACTTGAACTTGGTCTTGTTTTGAAGGTAATTAAATGTGTATTAGTTCAAAAGTGAGTAGGATCAAATCGGACGCTGGATGGGGAAGATATGTGGCTTTTAGTCCGAAAATCCTGAAACTAGGGTTTGGGTTTTTGGTCCACTTATTTGAGTTAGTGATTTTTTTGTATTTTTTATGTATACAATGGAAGTGGTTTTGGGTTATTCGGAGTTAGCATGAAGGAGTTAAAAATAGGGGAAGTTAGGCTATTTACAGGTCAATTTGGGCTTGGATTTTTGGCTTCTTATTTGATGCAGAATTTAATGCTAAAATACAATTCTTATGAAATCATGCACAAATGCTAATTATGCGAAATAGATGCAGATATGCTGTTGATTTTTAGGGAATTGAGCTTAATAAATGAGATTTAGAGTGATGAATCCGAGATTCATCATCCCCCTATACTTAAACCATGCTCGTCCCTGAGCATCAAAAGACATGCCATGAAGTGAAATGAGACTGGGTTCTATACCAAGACCATGAGCTGAAGGTGAGAATGAAACTAAACTCGATCTTTGGATTAATAGTGTGGCGGAACTTCTGTGAGACTTAGAATTTTAAAATCAACAGCCCTCAAGTTCTACACATCCTTGTTACAGTTTCGGCTCAGAAGTCATCTTAGATCAATCCTCTTCCCAAAGTATACCCTATGAATACTGAATAAGCGACTCGTGTGTGTGAAGGGTTTTAGCTCTTCCCATCCAGAATGCCGGACTACCATGCTCCTCTCCTCTCCAGTAACTCGTCCTCGAGGAGTCAGGTATTTCCTTCTAAGGTCTGTCGCGCTGTGTTCACAATCGAATGAGGGAGAAGATAGAAGAAAGAGAAAAGAACTGGAGGGGGTGGCCAGTGTAGTCACCCCTCCTTGTGAAGATGGCCAGTGTAGCCAAGTCTCCACCAAGATCTGCAGGTTTCTTGAAGCTTGGACCTTTTGGTCGAATTTTTATTTGGTAGAATGCTTCTTTGTATTTGGAATTTTTGGTGGTTCTGCTTGGATCTTGTTTTGCCCCTACGGATATAGCATCTTTTTATTCCGTACATTTTTTGGGGTCTTAGAAAAAATTGTGCCCAGCCGTCCATCCCTTTTCCGAAGCTTTATTTCAACCCGTTCTCCGGTCTTTAGATTTCCACGCTACCAGAAAAGAGACTCACACAGTCTTCCAACATCCCGTCTGGGTTGAGCTAAGTGCATAGTGCGAGAGTGCGAATTAATTCCTTATTCCAGAGTTGTACCCAGAATGAAGAGACCAGGTTAGACACTAAGAGTCAAACGCTGTACATTGTCATGTGGAACTTAAGGAATTAAGTCAAAAAGACCTGAAGCTCTTAAAATCCTATTTCTCGGTGAAGTTCCTCTGAAAATTAGGTGGATTAAGGGCAAGCCCAGACCACTCTCGGTTTCGGCTCATAACTCGGTTCAGAACCCAATGACTTTTCACAGATGCAAATGCATGTAAAGTTGGATGAAGTGCAGGTGTGTGTAATGCAGACACATTTTTTTGGTTTTTTTTGTCATTTTATGCAAGGGATTTTTTTTTATGCAGAAAATGGAATCAGAAGCCTTTTTTTTTTCAAAAATTTTGGGCAAGTCAGTGTTGGTAGCAAAACTCTTTTTTTTAAGTTAGTACCCACCCTGTAAATACATATAGACTTATGCGCAAGTACGAGATATGGGTAAAATATATACAAAGTATATATACAAACCCCCCTATACTTAGCGAGTGCTGTGTCCTCAAAGCACAAAAAAGCGTAATGAAGACATAGCTCGTGCTAAGCGTAAGGGAGTGGAAAATTTATATACAATGGGTTAGGAAGTAAAGCGGACAAGAGGCGGTTATGATATGTGAATGAGGAGAGGATATACAGGTGGATGTCGGTTCCCCCTATACTTAGGCTGTGGACAGCCTAAGTATGGAAGAAGAGTGGAAATGGAGCGGTTGGGAGGATGAGAAGGATGGTATAAACAGATGGCATCGGTCCCCCCCTATACTTAGGCCTTGGCCTAAGTAAAGGAAGAAGCTGTACAAGGAGACCGATGTGGTCGGGAGGGAGGGTGGGTAGCCGAATGATTAAGGCGGTTTTCGGCTGATCTTTTTGTGAGCCTGCGGTGGGAGATCATAATGATTAGGTGAAGATAGAGCATATGATTCCCAACTACAATCAGTGTCATCCTCAGAAAAATCATGATGGATAATAGATGAAGTGTTTGAGTCAGATGAAAGATATCCATCATCAGAGTTATCCTCAGAGGAGTAGTATCTGAAAGTGGACATACTCCAAGTCTGCATATCTTTTTGTTTCTTTAATTGTTTCCTCAGAATTCGTTCCTTCTTGGGGTCAAGCAATTTGTCCTCAGATGATAGCTCAGAAGCACCGGTCTCAGTCAGCTCATATGAAAGAATTCCAGTGTACTTGAAGAGGGCAGGAGCATCAGCTTTGGATGAGTAGTAGTTAGGAACGGGAGTTGTCCAATGAGAATTGAATTTTGGATCCTTGCGAAGATATGGCTTTAGGGCTGCCGAACAGACTTCACTCATGTAGACTACCTTTTCCGGACCTGATGAGGGACCATCAGACGATACCTCTTCCGGAAGGTCAATAGTGACTCTCTTTTTATTTCGTCGTGAAGGTGTCGGTTCACTTGAATATCCAGATGAATAGCCATTTGAAGTTTCCTTGGTCGGTGCTCGATCTGTGTGCGTGCTCTTAGTCTCCCTTATGTTTGAGCACTCTCGATTTGGGATGATTTGGTCAAGATATTCAGCGAATGTTGCTCCAGGGTGTGACCATGCATATGTCTCAGGATCGTAGTAGAAAGATTTGTCTATTTTAAGATCCTCGGGGATTTGAATATTGGGGAGAGTCTCTGCATGTTCTTTCTCCATTGATTCGATGTTGGTGCATTCCTGAGTCGAGTTGATGTAATCTACGTAGTCAGAGTAGGTCGACCCAGGGTGTGCCCATGCATAAGTCTCCGGATCATATGATTCATATACATGATTCTCCCTGGTGAGAGCGGCTGGGAATGGAGCAGGGGGGAGATTTTCTAAACCAATAGTCTCATCAACAACCGCTATCTCAGGTGTGGCTGCGGGGTAGGGCTCTTCTACCGCTTCATGGTTACGGTTGTCGGGGACTTCGTGGGTTGCCTCAGAAGATCGTGGTTCCTCAAAGACATGGTCAGATCTAAGTGCTTTCAATGCTGTGAAATTGATTTCCCGAGTCTCACAATCGATACTCGCCTTGGCCAATGCCAAGAATGGCTTTCCGTGAATGATTGGAGACTGGGTAAATTCTCCTTGATGCTCAATATCAATGATCGTGAATTCTACCTTGAGCGGAGCACCTTGGAATTTCATGATGACAGAAATGGTTCCTCTCGGCCGCTTTATCGATCGGTCCGCTAATTGTACAATTTCTCGTATCTTCCGAATCGGTCCGAGTTTGAGTTCATGGAATACAGAGGTCGGGAGGATATTAATTGGTGAATCGTCATCAATCCGAGCATGGGTGAAAATTATGTCTTTGAGTACACATTCAAATCTGGGCAACCGCTTCACTATGCGGCTCTTGGTTTTTCTCCTCAACACCAAGGAGGAGGCCATTGACAATATATGTCTCTCGGTTTTTGTTCGAATCCTGCCCGATTTCTTCATCGTTAATTTGTCCAATACAAATCCTTTAAGATCGGGGAAGTGTTCAATGGCCTGTAGAAAGGGAAGTTCAAAAATCAATTTCTTTCCTAATGCTTCCCGCACGGTTGGATCCAAATTCCTCAGATCGTTTTCAATCTCAATTTTTATGAAATTTTCTAAATTTTCAATTTTTTTGTGGTTTTCAAATATTTCCATTTTTTTTGTTTTTTCTGGGTGGTGTGGTGTTGTGGGGTGTTCTTCAGATGGGCTCTGGAGTTCAGGGCGAGGGTCAAAATTGTCCATAGGTCCCTGAATATCCTCAAAATTTTCAATTTCAGATCCAATCATTTCCTCATCTATTTTTATAGCCGGGCTACCAGAGATCAATCGATCAGCAAGTTCTTGAATTTTATCCTCCATTAAATCAAATTTCTTATTCATCCCCAAAATATTCTCCAAAATCTCTTCTTGGCCAAATATGGGAGCAGTTGGGGTATGTTTTTGTAATTCAATGTCCTCTTCCATTTTTCTATATGTACTAGGAGAGGGATCTCTGGAAATATCCGATGTACGATCATCATTTTCTTAAAGTATCTCCTCAATAATCATGGAAGGTGGCTGCTCATATGGTCTAGGTGAGTGGAGTTGGTCTAAGGAGAGTTGTGATCTTTTGTGGTCGGCCCAATCCTCTGTATGAGTGAAGAGGGGGTTATTATGTTCAATCCAAGGTAATGATTTTTCTTTGGTGTTCAAGAATGATGGAAGAGGTGAAGAAGTGTTCAATTCGATCATGTGGTTATCTTCTCCCATGAATGATGGATTGACATTTACCGAATATGAGGGGTGGATTGTATGATCAATGTAAAGAGGATTAAATGAAGAAGTAGAGCCCTCAATCATTTCTTGGTTTGTCTGCTCTGAATACAAAGGGTTGTCATTCATGAAATAGGTCAGATTAGCAGAAGGAGATGGATTTATTGGTGGTTGAGGGGGAGGTGTTTTGGGTCTAACCGATACGAATTCATTTTCATAGTATAGCTCTGATGGATTCTCGGATAAACGTTCGGCTATTTTTGAGAGAGCGGAAAGGAATGAGGGGTTGGGTCTGCAAGAATTATTGGACAAGAATTCCATGGTGAATTTTAAATCAAGAGAGGCGAGAGATGATTGCACGGGATAGTCAAGAGAAATCAAATGTGCGGCTATTGATCTTGAAATCGGTTCACGCACACCAATTCAAACACAATTCAAACCCTGGTTTCACCAACGCACACAATGAAGCCGTAAGAGTTCGGCTATTATCTTTTCAATTTTAGTTGGTGATAAATCAATCTTGGCAAAAATTTAGTGAGCTGAGATTTCGGTTTTGGGCTCTAGCCTTAAGTGTCGTCTCTCGCTCACTCAGAAAAATAGAAACACACAAGATCGGGGTTGCTCTCCCGCAGAAATTCTTGATTTTATGGATTATTTTGATCGGCTATATTTAGCAGTCCTAATTTTAATGAGGTGATCACTGAAAAATTTAGATGAGAAAAAACACACGTCTACCGTCCAGTCCCAATTTCCTTTAGATTTATGTGATAAAACAAGGGGGAGGAATTCGGGAAAAGCCGATGCACGCGGAAAACTATGATGAATGCTCAGTTAGAAGACTTACAGTGCCTCCTCGCAATCTCCATGTGGGATGCTAGACAGAATTTTAAAAATTATTCTATATGCGTGCAAGCCGATAAAAACCGCACCTATGCAGAAAGTTCTATTAGTGGGAAGAATTGAGTTAAATTTTTGGCTAAGTTGAACGATCTAAGGTGCGTCTTGATTAGAGTGAAGTGTGGCTTAAGATCCTACAAGCACAAGCAAAAATATAAATGCTCTGAGAGCCGTATGTGCAGGTCTATCCTAATCGCCACTCAAGTCGGGCCCCACCCTCACCGGAGAGTGAAACAGGCCACGACACACCACAGAAAAAGTTCAAGGTCTTTTTTACATGCGCGAGAGTCCGAACGGACACCGCTGTAAATGAGCAGAAATGGAAATTTGCAGAAATTAAAAACCTAGACTCTACTCTCTCTCACGACTCGACTCGATCTTAATTTAATTGCGGTTTCTTCGGGTGTCGGTGAAGATGCGTCGGTTCCTTGAAAAACCGCTCCACGTGCGCCGGGTACCTCGCAAGAAAAATAAGAGAGAGAATGTAAGAGAGTGACTCAGAAAATAATAAAATGCTGAAAAATAAATACAAGAAATAAAATGGGATTTACAGTGGAAGATTCGGGGGTCAGACTACCCGAATTCGAAAAACCGAACAAAAAAAATTTTCAAAACAAAAAACTAAGCCGTTTGCCTCCCCGGCAACGGCGCCATCTGACGAGCCCGCAAAAGCCGTGATAAGAAATCGTTTTTATCATTCGATCGTGAAAATAAATATGTCGTTCGTTGTAGGCGGCTTTCGAGAACAGTCAAGAAAATAACCACAAATTTTTAATTAAATTCAATCACGTGGTTTTTATGTTTTTTTTACTTGGGCAAGTCCCAAGGTCGATCACAAGGAGGCAAAGGAACAACTTAGATTAATGTCTATTCAATTTTGAGTTCGGTTTTGAAGGCGGTCTTTTTTTGGAATTTTTCAATGCAATATGAGATGCAAAATGCAAATCCGGCCTATTTTATGGACTAAAATGTGAATTACATTTAAATAATGTCCGAAAAATACGAAACTTGGCCGAGATGTAAAATATGATGAAATAAGTGCACTGTAATATTTTTGGAATTTTTGGATGCAATATGAATTTTTTTATGGATTTTTAAATGCAAACAGAATGATTTTCCAATATTTAATCATAATAAATATTAAACCTAATTATTTTCGAGAGATAAAATTATCGAAGATCTATCACTAGGTGATGGATCCCAGAAAAATCTTAAACCTCGAAAATGTGGGGTTTAGTACCTATTAGAAATCAAACATTGAAATGCACAAAATGATTTTTACAGGGCGAATGATGCATGCAAATGCAAAGATTTTTGGGCACAATGTTAATCAAAATAATCTCTACAATATGTGATTTTTCGGGGATTTTTAAAGCAACGGTTAATCAACTATGAATTTCAGAGCACCGATTGGGCAAAATATTCCAATTTCCACAAAATAATTAATTATTAATCAACCGATCATCAAAAATATCCATGACATGTCAAAATGTAGAGAATTAAAAGATGAACAAAATGCTATATTTAAATAAATAAAATGATGTAATATAGAGGTCTATAATGGATGACAAAGACAGGGGTACAGTTGCAAACAGAATAATAAAGAAAATATAAAAATAATGCAAGGGGACCTATTGTTAATTACCGATAAAAGGAGGGGGGCTTCTGCAATTCTTCCAGAGGGGCACGTGCGCAGCACGTGCCCTCTAGAAGGTGGACTGGCGCGTAAATAAGGGAACCCCCAGGGGGGCCTTTGCAATTTACCCCCAGGTCACGTGCGCAGCACGTGACCTGGCTGACGTCAGCCTGACGTTCCCCACGCACGTGCGTGGCACGTGCTGGGGCCTCGGGGTCCGAGCCCGGCGGCGAGGCGGTGGGGAGGCGGAAGGCGGGCCGGTCTGGCTGCTTGACCTCGGCGGTTGCAGAGGACGAAGGCCAGCGGAGCTCCGGTGGTTGTCGATGGCGGGGAGCTCCTGGCGGTGGCGGCTATGAACACGGTGGAGAGGAGGCGTTCGGAGGTGGTCGGAGCAGTCGGTCCGTGGCGGTCGATGAATATGAGGCGGCTGGTGAGGCGGAGGCCGAAGAAGACCCAGTAGCGTGGTCGAGGGCGCAAGGCGGAGCGGGGCTCCGATGGCGGAGGCGATTGACGTTGAAGGCAGAGCAAGTCGTGGAGCTGGAGGTTGAAGGCGGTGAAGATGAAGCGGAGGCTCCACGACGGTTGAAGCGGTGCCGAAGCGAAGATGGTTGGAGGCGTGTGTCGAAGACGATGGTCGGTGGTCGGTGGCTCGACGCCGAGGGGCGGAGCGGTGGCAGTATGCCTTGCGGCGCTGCTACGAGGAGCTAGGCCTCCTCGGACCTCGTCGGCGAAGAATAGAACCCAGGCGCTGTCACCGCCTTGGGCTCTCGACCTGATGCGTATCCGGCGGATGGGGAGGAAGCGGGGCGGCTGCGCCTTTAAATAGGAGAGAGATCGAGCGGGCGAGGGAGATGCGGAGGTGGTTGGCTGCGGCTGTTGCGGAGGGGAGAAGGCGGCGGAGGGCGCGAGGATTGGGGGCGGCGGCGCCCGAGGGATCGGGGAAGACGGTTGGGGATGACGACCCCTTGGCCGTCCGATCGGCCGAGATCGGGCGGCCAGATGGGCGCCACGTGGCGAGGAAGAGGGCAAGGGCGCGCACGTGCTTGGCGCGTGCCTGGTGGCACGTGCCTCGCACGTGCGATGGCTTTTTAATTTTTTTTAATAAAAATGATATAATAAAAAGGCGAAAAGTGGCTGACACGTGGCGGCCTCTGGGGTTGCCACGTGTCAGCACCAAAAAAATCACAGGAAAAAGAGTTTGTAAAATCAATAAAAAATAGCAAATGACCTCGGATCGAAAAAGTTCCTTCACGAAAAATGTTCGTCTCGACGAGATCTACAACTGTCATGAAGACATCAAAGCCAAATTCGGTCAAATGTAAAAAGTGAATTTTTGGGGTGTCCCATGTACATAGAACACCTTGATTTTTGGGTTTTCTAATTTTTTTGTCATTTTTAAACAAGATAAAAATCCAGAAAAATAGGGAAAACTCAAAGAGAAATAAAAGACATATTAATCTAATTTTTTTGGATTTTTATTAATAAAGAAAATATATATACATAAAATACAGGTCAAAAAGCCGCGAAAATACAATGTACAAAAGAGGCCCAAAACCCAACTTTCACATACGAGCTCCGATTCACTTGAACTTGGTCTTGTTTTGAAGGTAATTGAATGTGTATTAGTTCAAAAGTGAGTAGGATCAAATCGGACGCTGGATGGGGAAGATATGTGGCTTTTAGTCCGAAAATCCTGAAATTAGGGTTTGGGTTTTTGGTCCACTTATTTGAGTTAGTGATTTTTTTGTATTTTTTATTTATTCTTGTGAGTGATATGTATACAATGGAAGTGGTTTTGGGTTATTCGGAGTTAGCATGAAGGAGTTAAAAATAGGGGAAGTTAGGCTATTTACAGGTCAATTTGGGCTTGGATTTTTGGCTTCTTATTTGATGCAGAATTTAATGCTAAAATACAATTCTTATGAAATCATGCACAAATGCTAATTATGCGAAATAGATGCAGATATGCTGTTGATTTTTAGGGAATTGAGCTTAATAAATGAGATTTAGAGTGATGAATCCGAGATTCATCATCCCCCTATACTTAAACCATGCTCGTCCCTGAGCATCAAAAGACATGCCATGAAGTGAAATGAGACTGGGTTCTATACCAAGACCATGAGCTGAAGGTGAGAATGAAACTAAACTCGACCTTTGGATTAATAGTGTGGCGGAACTTCTGTGAGACTTAGAATTTTAAAATCAACAGCCCTCAAGTTCTACACATCCTTGTTACAGTTTCGGCTCAGAAGTCATCTTAGATCAATCCTCTTCCCAAAGTATACCCTATGAATACTGAATAAGCGACTCGTGTGTGTGAAGGGTTTTAGCTCTTCCCATCCAGAATGCCGGACTACCATGCTCCTCTCCTCTCCAGTAACTCGTCCTCGGGGAGTCAGGTATTTCCTTCTAAGGTCTGTCGCGCTGTGTTCACAATCGAATGAGGGAGAAGATAGAAGAAAGAGAAAAGAACTGGAGGGGGTGGCCAGTGTAGTCACCCCTCCTTGTGAAGATGGCCAGTGTAGCCAAGTCTCCACCAAGATCTGCAGGTTTCTTGAAGCTTGGACCTTTTGGTCGAATTTTTATTTGGTAGAATGCTTCTTTGTATTTGGAATTTTTGGTGGTTCTGCTTGGATCTTGTTTTGCCCCTACGGATATAGCATCTTTTTATTCCGTACATTTTTTGGGGTCTTAGAAAAAATTGTGCCCAGCCGTCCATCCCTTTTCCGAAGCTTTATTTCAACCCGTACTCCGGTCTTTAGATTTCCACACTACCAGAAAAGAGACTCACACAGTCTTCCAACATCCCGTCTGGGTTGAGCTAAGTGCATAGTGCGAGAGTGCGAATTAATTCCTTATTCCAGAGTTGTACCCAGAATGAAGAGACCATGTTAGACACTAAGAGTCAAACGCTGTACATTGTCATGTGGAACTTAAGGAATTAAGTCAAAAAGACCTGAAGCTCTTAAAATCCTATTTCTCGGTCAAGTTCCTCTGAAAATTAGGTGGATTAAGGGCAAGCCCAGACCACTCTCGGTTTCGGCTCATAACTCGGTTCAGAACCCAATGACTTTTCACAGATGCAAATGCATGTAAAGTTGGATGAAGTGCAGGTGTGTGTAATGCAGACACATTTTTTTGGTTTTTTTTGTCATTTTATGCAAGGGATTTTTTTTATGCAGAAAATGGAATCAGAAGCCTTTTTTTTTCAAAAATTTTGGGCAAGTCAGTGTTGGTAGCAAAACTCTTTTTTTTTAAGTTAGTACCCACCCTGTAAATACATATAGACTTATGCGCAAGTACGAGATATGGGTAAAATATATACAAAGTATATATACAGACCCCCCTATACTTAGCGAGTGCTGTGTCCTCAAAGCACAAAAAAGCGTAATGAAGACATAGCTCGTGCTAAGCGTAAGGGAGTGGAAAATTTATATACAATGGGTTAGGAAGTAAAGCGGACAAGAGGCGGTTATGATATGTGAATGAGGAGAGGATATACAGGTGGATGTCGGTTCCCCCTATACTTAGGCTGTGGACAGCCTAAGTATGGAAGAAGAGTGGAAATGGAGCAGTTGGGAGGATGAGAAGGATGGTATAAACAGATGGCATCGGTCCCCCCCTATACTTAGGCCTTGGCCTAAGTAAAGGAAGAAGCTGTACAAGGAGACTGATGTGGTCGGGAGGGAGGGTGGGTAGCCGAATGATTAAGGCGGTTTTCGGCTGATCTTTTTGTGAGCCTGCGGTGGGAGATCATAATGATTAGGTGAAGATGGAGCATATGATTCCCAACTACAATCAGTGTCATCCTCAGAAAAATCATGATGGATAATAGATGAAGTGTTTGAGTCAGATGAAAGATATCCATCATCAGAGTTATCCTCAGAGGAGTAGTATCTGAAAGTGGACATACTCCAAGTCTGCATATCTTTTTGTTTCTTTAATTGTTTCCTCAGAATTCGTTCCTTCTTGGGGTCAAGCAATTTGTCCTCAGATGATAGCTCAGAAGCACCGGTCTCAGTCAGCTCATATGAAAGAATTCCAGTGTACTTGAAGAGGGCAGGAGCATCAGCTTTGGATGAGTAGTAGTTAGGAACGGGAGTTGTCCAATGAGAATTGAATTTTGGATCCTTACGAAGATATGGCTTTAGGGCTGCCGAACAGACTTCACTCATGTAGACTACCTTTTCCGGACCTGATGAGGGACCATCAGACGATACCTCTTCCGGAAGGTCAATAGTGACTCTCTTTTTATTTCGTCGTGAAGGTGTCGGTTCACTTGAATATCCAGATGAATAGCCATTTGAAGTTTCCTTGGTCGGTGCTCGATCTGTGTGCGTGCTCTTAGTCTCCCTTATGTTTGAGCACTCTCGATTTGGGATGATTTGGTCAAGATATTCAGCGAATGTTGCTCCAGGGTGTGACCATGCATATGTCTCAGGATCGTAGTAGAAAGATTTGTCTATTTTAAGATCCTCGGGGATTTGAATATTGGGGAGAGTCTCTGCATGTTCTTTCTCCATTGATTCGATGTTGGTGCATTCCTGAGTCGAGTTGATGTAATCTACGTAGTCAGAGTAGGTCGACCCAGGGTGTGCCCATGCATAAGTCTCCGGATCATATGATTCATATACATGATTCTCCCTGGTGAGAGTGGCTGGGAATGGAGCAGGGGGGAGATTTTCTAAACCAATAGTCTCATCAACAACCGCTATCTCAGGTGTGGCTGCGGGGTAGGGCTCTTCTACCGCTTCATGGTTACGGTTGTCGGGGACTTCGTGGGTTGCCTCAGAAGATCGTGGTTCCTCAAAGACATGGTCAGATCTAAGTGCTTTCAATGCTGTGAAATTGATTTCCCGAGTCTCACAATCGATACTCGCCTTGGCCAATGCCAAGAATGGCTTTCCGAGAATGATTGGAGACTGGGTAAATTCTCCTTGATGCTCAATATCAATGATCATGAATTCTACCTTGAGCGGAGCACCTTGGAATTTCATGATGACAGAAATGGTTCCTCTCGGCCGCTTTATCGATCGGTCCGCTAATTGTACAATTTCTCGTATCTTCCGAATCGGTCCGAGTTTGAGTTCATGGAATACAGAGGTCAGGAGGATATTAATTGGTGAATCGTCATCAATCCGAGCATGGGTGAAAATTATGTCTTTGAGTACACATTCAAATCTGGGCAACCGCTTCACTATGCGGCTCTTGGTTTTTCTCCTCAACACCAAGGAGGAGGCCATTGACAATATATGTCTCTCGGTTTTTGTTCGAATCCTGTCCGATTTCTTCATCGTTAATTTGTCCAATACAAATCCTTTAAGATCGGGGAAGTGTTCAATGGCCTGTAGAAAGGGAAGTTCAAAAATCAATTTCTTTCCTAATGCTTCCCGCACGGTTGGATCCAAATTCCTCAGATCGTTTTCAGTCTCAATTTTTATGAAATTTTCTAAATTTTCAATTTTTTTGTGGTTTTCAAATATTTCCATTTTTTTTGTTTTTTCTGGGTGGTGTGGTGTTGTGGGGTGTTCTTCAGATGGGCTCTGGAGTTCAGGGCGAGGGTCAAAATTGTCCATAGGTCCCTGAATATCCTCAAAATTTTCAATTTCAGATCCAATCATTTCCTCATCTATTTTTATAGCCGGGCTACCAGAGATCAATCGATCAGCAAGTTCTTGAATTTTATCCTCCATTAAATCAAATTTCTTATTCATCCTCAAAATATTCTCCAAAATCTCTTCTTGGCCAAATATGGGAGCAGTTGGGGTATGTTTTTGTAATTCAATGTCCTCTTCCATTTTTCTATATGTACTAGGAGAGGGATCTCTGGAAATATCCGATGTACGATCATCATTTTCTGAAAGTATCTCCTCAATAATCATGGAAGGTGGCTGCTCATATGGTCTAGGTGAGTGGAGTTGGTCTAAGGAGAGTTGTGATCTTTTGTGGTCGGCCCAATCCTCTGTATGAGTGAAGAGGGGGTTATTATGTTCAATCTAAGGTAATGATTTTTCTTTGGTGTTCAAGAATGATGGAAGAGGTGAAGAAGTGTTCAATTCGATCATGTGGTTATCTTCTCCCATGAATGATGGATTGACATTTACCGAATATGAGGGGTGGATTGTATGATCAATGTAAAGAGGATTAAATGAAGAAGTAGAGCCCTCAATCATTTCTTGGTTTGTCTGCTCTGAATACAAAGGGTTGTCATTCATGAAATAGGTCAGATTAGCAGAAGGAGATGGATTTATTGGTGGTTGAGGGGGAGGTGTTTTGGGTCTAACCGATACGAATTCATTTTCATAGTATAGCTCTGATGGATTCTCGGATAAACGTTCGGCTATTTTTGAGAGAGCGGAAAGGAATGAGGGGTTGGGTCTGCAAGAATTATTGGACAAGAATTCCATGGTGAATTTTAAATCAAGAGAGGCGAGAGATGATTGCACGGGATAGTCAAGAGAAATCAAATGTGCGGCTATTGATCTTGAAATCGGTTCACGCACACCAATTCAAACACAATTCAAACCCTGGTTTCACCAACGCACACAATGAAGCCGTAAGAGTTCGGCTATTATCTTTTCAATTTTAGTTGGTGATAAATCAATCTTGGAAAAAATTTAGTGAGCTGAGATTTCGGTTTTGGGCTCTAGCCTTAAGTGTCGTCTCTCGCTCACTCAGAAAAATAGAAACACACAAGATCGGGGTTGCTCTCCCGCAGAAATTCTTGATTTTATGGATTATTTTGATCGGCTATATTTAGCAGTCCCAATTTTAATGAGGTGATCACTGAAAAATTTAGATGAGCAAAAACACACGTCTACCGTCCAGTCCCAATTTCCTTTAGATTTATGTGATAAAACAAGGGGGAGGAATTCGGGAAAAGCCGATGCACGCGGAAAACTATGATGAATGCTCAGTTAGAAGACTTACAGTGCCTCCTCGCAATCTCCATGTGGGATGCTAGACAGAATTTTAAAAATTATTCTATATGCGTGCAAGCCGATAAAAACCGCACCTATGCAGAAAGTTCTATTAGTGGGAAGAATTGAGTTAAATTTTTGGCTAAGTTGAACGATCTAAGGTGCGTCTTGATTAGAGTGAAGTGTGGCTTAAGATCCTACGAGCACAAGCAAAAATATAAATGCTCTGAGAGCCGTATGTGCAGGTCTATCCTAATCGCCACTCAAGTCGGGCCCCACCCTCACCGGAGAGTGAAACAGGCCACGACACACCACAGAAAAAGTTCAAGGTCTTTTTTACATGCGCGAGAGTCCGAACGGACACCGCTGTAAATGAGCAGAAATGGAAATTTGCAGAAATTAAAAACCTAGACTCTACTCTCTCTCACGACTCGACTCGATCTTAATTTAATTGCGGTTTCTTCGGGTGTCGGTGAAGATGCGTCGGTTCCTTGAAAAACCGCTCCACGTGCGCCGGGTACCTCGCAAGAAAAATAAGAGAGAGAATGTAAGAGAGTGACTCAGAAAATAATAAAATGCTGAAAAATAAATACAAGAAATAAAATGGGATTTACAGTGGAAGATTCGGGGGTCAGACTACCCGAATTCGAAAAACCGAACAAAAAAAATTTTCAAAACAAAAAACTAAGCCGTTTGCCTCCCCGGCAACGGCGCCATCTGACGAGCCCGCAAAAGCCGCGATAAGAAATCGTTTTTATCATTCGATCGTGAAAATAAATATGTCGTTCGTTGTAGGCGGCTTTCGAGAACAGTCAAGAAAATAACCACAAATTTTTAATTAAATTCAATCACGTGGTTTTTATGTTTATTTTACTTGAGCAAGTCCCAAGGTCGATCACAAGGAGGCAAAGGAACAACTTAGATTAATGTCTATTCAATTTTGAGTTCGGTTTTGAAGGCGGTCTTTTTTTGGAATTTTTCAATGCAATATGAGATGCAAAATGCAAATCCGGCCTATTTTATGGACTAAAATGTGAATTACGTTTAAATGATGTCCGAAAAATACGAAACTTGGCCGAGATGTAAAATATGATGAAATAAGTGCACTGTAATATTTTTGGAATTTTTGGATGCAATATGAATTTTTTTATGGATTTTTAAATGCAAACAGAATGATTTTCCAATATTTAATCATAATAAATATTAAACCTAATTATTTTCGAGAGATAAAATTATCGAAGATCTATCACTAGGTGATGGATCCCAGAAAAATCTTAAACCTCGAAAATGTGGGGTTTAGTACCTATTAGAAATCAAACATTGAAATGCACAAAATGATTTTTACAGGGCGAATGATGCATGCAAATGCAAAGATTTTTGGGCACAATGTTAATCAAAATAATCTCTACAATATGTGATTTTTCGGGGATTTTTAAAGCAACGGTTAATCAACTATGAATTTCAGAGCACCGATTGGGCAAAATATTCCAATTTCCACAAAATAATTAATTATTAATCAACCGATCATCAAAAATATCCATGACATGTCAAAATGTAGAGAATTAAAAGATGAACAAAATGCTATATTTAAATAAATAAAATGATGTAATATAGAGGTCTATAATGGATGACAAAGACAGGGGTACAGTTGCAAACAGAATAATAAAGAAAATATAAAAATAATGCAAGGGGACCTATTGTTAATTACCGATAAAAGGAGGGGGGCTTCTGCAATTCTTCCAGAGGGGCACGTGCGCAGCACGTGCCCTCTAGAAGGTGGACTGGCGCGTAAATAAGGGAACCCCCAGGGGGGCCTTTGCAATTTACCCCCAGGTCACGTGCGCAGCACGTGACCTGGCTGACGTCAGCCTGACGTTCCCCACGCACGTGCGTGGCACGTGCTGGGGCCTCGGGGTCCGAGCCCGGCGGCGAGGCGGTGGGGAGGCGGAAGGCGGGCCGGTCTGGCTGCTTGACCTCGGCGGTTGCAGAGGACGAAGGCCAGCGGAGCTCCGGTGGTTGTCGATGGCGGGGAGCTCCTGGCGGTGGCGGCTATGAACACGGTGGAGAGGAGGCGTTCGGAGGTGGTCGGAGCAGTCGGTCCGTGGCGGTCGATGAAGATGAGGCGGCTGGTGAGGCGGAGGCCGAAGAAGACCCAGTAGCGTGGTCGAGGGCGCAAGGCGGAGCGGGGCTCCGATGGTGGAGGCGATTGACGTTGAAGGTAGAGCAAGTCGTGGAGCTGGAGGTTGAAGGCGGTGAAGATGAAGCGGAGGCTCCACGACGGTTGAAGAGGTGCCGGAGCGAAGATGGTTGGAGGCGCGTGTCGAAGACGATGGTCGGTGGTCGGTGGTCGGTGGCTCGACGCCGAGGGGCGGAGCGGTGGCAGTATGCCTTGCGGCGCTGCTACGAGGAGCTAGGCCTCCTCGAACCTCGTCGGCAAAGAATAGAACCCAGGCGCTGTCACCGCCTTGGGCTCTCGACCTGATGCGTATCCGACGGATGGGGAGGAAGCGGGGCGGCTGCGCCTTTAAATAGGAGAGAGATCGAGCGGGCGAGGGAGATGCGGAGGTGGTTGGCTGCGGCTGTTGTGGAGGGGAGAAGGCGGCGGAGGGCGCGAGGATTGGGGGCGGCGGCGCCCGAGGGATCGGGGAAGACGGTTGGGGATGACGACCCCTTGGCCGTCCGATCGGCCGAGATCGGGCGGCCAGATGGGCGCCACGTGGCGAGGAAGAGGGCAAGGGCGCGCACGTGCTTGGCGCGTGCCTGGTGGCACGTGCCTTGCACGTGCGATGGCTTTTTAAATTTTTTTTAATAAAAACGATATAATAAAAAGGCGAAAAGTGGCTGACACGTGGCGGCCTCTGGGGTTGCCACGTGTCAGCACCAGAAAAATCACAGGAAAAAGAGTTTGTAAAATCAATTAAAAATATTAAATGACCTCGGATCGAAAAAGTTCCTTCACGAAAAATGTTCGTCTCGACGAGATCTACAACTTTCATGAAGACATCAAAGCCAAATTCGGTCAAATGTAAAGTGAATTTTTGGGGTGTCCCATGTACATAGAACACCTTGATTTTTGGGTTTTCTAATTTTTTTGTCATTTTTAAACAAGATAAAAATCCATAAAAATAGGAAAAACTCAAAGAGAAATAAAAGACATATTAATCTAATTTTTTTGGATTTTTATTAGTAAAGAAAATATATATACATAAAATACAGGTCAAAAAGCCGCGAAAATACAATGTACAAAAGAGACCCAAAACCCAACTTTCACATACGAGCTCCGATTCACTTGAACTTGGTCTTGTTTTGAAGGTAATTGAATGTGTATTAGTTCAAAAGTGAGTAGGATCAAATCGGACGCTGGATGGGGAAGATATGTGGCTTTTAGTCCGAAAATCCTGAAACTAGGGTTTGGGTTTTTGGTCCACTTATTTGAGTTAGTGATTTTTTTGTATTTTTTATTTATTCTTGTGAGTGATATGTATACAATGGAAGTGGTTTTGGGTTATTCGGAGTTAGCATGAAGGAGTTAAAAATAGGGGAAGTTAGGCTATTTACAGGTCAATTTGGGCTTGGATTTTTGGCTTCTTATTTGATGCAGAATTTAATGCTAAAATACAATTCTTATGAAATCATGCACAAATGCTAATTATGCGAAATAGATGCAGATATGCTGTTGATTTTTAGGGAATTGAGCTTAATAAATGAGATTTAGAGTGATGAATCTGAGATTCATCACCAGGGTCGAACTCAAGGAGCACGGATTGGCTCAAAAGAGCCAACGAAGTAGTCAAAAATAACAAAAAAAGGATAAAATGTATTTTTGCTGGATTTTTATATTTAATTTTTTTTGTATTTTTAATTTTAAAGGAAATATAAGAAAAAGGCTAGAAAAGTACAAATTCAACAATTTATTAAACACTAAAAAATGCTCAGAAAATTCAAATAAAATTATTTTTGTGTTTTTTATATTTTAAGTGTTTTTGATAATTTTTTAAGGATTTTATAATTTTTGGTTGATTTTATATAAATAGAAAAAGGCAAAAACAATGAAGCAATGTGCAGTCAGATTTGAAAGGCTAATTAAAAATAGTTAATTAGCCTATAAAAATCTGAAGGCAATTTTTATGAATACCGGAAATAAAAGCTAAGCTACAAGAGAAATTGCATTTTTTATTTTTATATATTTTTTAATGATTTTTATACGATTTTTAGGGTTTTGTGATTTTTAGGTGTTTTATAAATCCAAATTCAACCAAATTTGGACAGAAGCTCAAAGACAACAAAACAAACAAGTCCTATTTTTTTTGTAATTTTTAGAAAAGTTTTTATATTTTTAGTTCATTTTATATTTCAAACATTAGCAAAAATGAAGGTTTTTGATTTTTAAAATAGCAAAAAGCGACAAAATTATCCCAAAAAATTAGTGAAATTTTTACACAGTGGAAGGAGCCACGTATCCAAATTTCACTTGATTTGGATTTAATTTTATATTTTATTCAACCAAAACTAAAGCCATAGCACACAAGGACCAAAGTGCAAGAAAACATAGTTCTAGGGGCTTAAATGTAACACGTGCAAGAACTGTAAGGGCTAAACCACAAAATTTGTACAAAATCCGCACATGTTCCTATTTCAGTACGCACAGGGGTATGTATGCAAATAACAAAACTAAAGATTCATTCTGTAACATTCAGCAAACCCAAGCCCTAGACGTGGAATTTACCCACAAAATCACGTGTCGAAGCACGTGTCTCCACAAAGCAGCGACTAAAATCAATTATAATAATCTACAGGTCCATATATGTAAATTATCCAAGTATGTAAGTTTATTTAACAGACTAAATAAAAACTAGAGAAAACTGCAGGAGTTCAGGCGCAAGTTACCCAGCCGATGCGCGTGCGGGGCGCGTGAGTGGTGGCGTGTCGTGCAGTGGATGGCTAGCGGGTACACGGACCTGATGATGCCTCCTGGAAGATTTAATGGTCCTGGCGAAGGGGAGAACGTGGGGCATACGTGGTCGTCAGATCATGGATCTGACAGTCTGACTTTGGCAGGCTACATGCAGCTTTGATGATAATTGGCGCTGATGGTCGATCCGACGGTTGAGAAGTAATCTAGAAGAACTCCTCCTGGTCGAGCTTCTCCGGCGAGCTAGGAGCGATCCGATCCTCCGATGGAAGATCGGAGAGGGGGGGCTCTCTTCGCGATGGTGTTCCGCGTTGGTCGGTGGCGTCCGATGGAGCTCCCAACGGCTGGATCCTCCAGCGAAGGAGGAAGGACCTGGGCTCCTCCGGTGAAGGGTGGAAACGCGTCCAAGGGAGGTATCCTGCGCTTATTGACCTGCAGAAGATAGCTCTTGCTCAGAAGGACACTCCGGCATGGGTTATTGACAAAACGATAAAGAGAAGCGACGCGAATAGACGAAGGGGGGTTCCGGCGAAGGTGGCAGATGGAACCCGACTCGATCTAGGCTCAGATAACCCAGCTCAAGGTGATTGGATCGTGGAAGGAAGGTGGCGATGGGTCGAGGAGTCGATCTATACGGATAAGGTGAAGTGGTGGGGCTCCAGCCACAGGGGCGGAGCTGGTGGAGCTGGGATGTGAAAATCGAATCTAAACTATTGCCTAGAGGATAAAGAAGCTACCTGATTGTCGGAGTCGACTGTGGAGGAGACGCTGGTTCTCTGGTGGTCTTTGCCTCGATGGATCGTCACCTCTAGAGGCTCGGGCTACGCCGGTGGCGGCGCTCGACGACAAGGGTCGTCGGACCTGGGCTACACATCACCAAACTCTCTCTCAAATACCCTCCACACTCGCTGTCACTCGAGGAAGACGATGGCAGTCACAAGGATCGAAGATGGTGGCCGAAGGTGTGTGAATTAGCGAGAGGAGGTGAGACTATATAGTGCAGGGGTCCGAGAAAGAAGGAGGTCGGGCATGCAATCCGAGCTCGGATCCTTAAAACAAATGGCGGGCGTGAATTTCGGATGTGAGATCTGCAAATGGAGCCCGGGGTTTAGGTGAAAGGTGATCGGATCAATCCAGGATAAATGGGCGAAGTCGGGTCGGGGCGCAGATCCGCGAGGCATGTGGTCGTGGGGGGAGAGTTGACCGGGGGTCACCAATCCCCCGTGGACCAATCAAAATGCGGGATTTATTAATTATTTGTAAAGTCATTTAAAAATAATAAATGATTTTATTTTGAAAATGTTTCAACATGAAAAATGTTTATTTATTTTCAAAGTATTTTTTAGTGATTTTTATTTATTTTTTTGAAAAAGAAATTATGTATTTACATTATATTATTATTATATACATGTATAAATACCTATGTATTTTTAAATTTTAATATTTTATTTATGTAAAATTATCCCAATTTTATATTTTATTTATTTACACCATTAAATATGGAATATAAAAATATTTTTATTGGATTTTTATTAATTAATTAGAAGGATGAAATAAATACATCTTTTATTGTATGTACATGGTATATATACACTGATGAGAGAGAAAGTATTTATTTTTATTTTTCCCATTTTTATTTTATTTTTATAAATATGTACAAAATATGGGAAACACAAATATATTTTTATTTTTCGAGAATAAAGTATTAACACATAGAGGTGATTTTACACAATGTTGAGTCACCCTATCTCTCTCTACTTGTTTTATTTTGCGGTCAGGCCCTAGCGGAGCCTTCCCTTGGGTTCAGGTCACTCAATATTTATTCTAAATATTTCATATTTTTCTTTATTTATTTATTCCTTCTTTTGTGCAAAAATATGCTAATTACGGCTATTTACATGATGCATGCATTTTGACAAATAATTGTATTTACAAACATTTACATGGTATTTTACCAAGGTTTCTAGCTAAAATATAGGAATAAAGAGTGATGAATGGGGATTCATCACCCCCTATACTTTACTTTTACTAGTCCCTTAGGAAACACTTATTTGGAAAATAAGTGCAAAAGAGAAAGAAAAAGAAAAAGAGGAGAAATCAAGGTTGATTATTAAAGTTTCCTTCATTAAATTGAAATATGGAGCTCAGTCAGACCTTTGGATTATTCATTTGTCAGAACCTTATTTAGACTTTAGCTTAAAACTTAACATCCTCTAAGTTCCACCAATCTATGGTCAAGACTCCTTAATAAACCAGATCAGAACAAGTCTACATACACAAACTCTAATGACCATGAATCTTTCCTTGTACTGTGTAAGTGATATGTAGCTCCCCACCTCAGAAGTGACGAAGAAGCAACCTCCCTCAACCTGGTAACTCTAATGCCTCGGTCTAGCAACTCTTTCCTCGAGGAGAGGGGTATTCCCTTCTAAGTTCAAGTGCAACCGGCTCAAGAGGAGGAGGAAGAAGAGAATGGACCATGACCAGTGTAGCCATGTATCCTTGGGAGCTCTAACCAGTGTAGCTGAGTCTCCCACTGCAAGCTTCATGAGATGGTCAAGTGTAACATAAGCTTTTCTTTATTTGACTATATACACTCCGGTGGGATTATTAAAATTTCAATCTGACCCACCACTTTTTTTTGGAGTTTTTCTTTTTGCACATTTTTTGATGTGCATATGTACAACATATCTACACGGTGCAACATCTATACATAAGGAGTTTTTCCTCTTGAGCCAGTAGACTATCCCTCTTTTGAAGCTTTATTTCAACCCACAACTCCTATCTTTAGACTTCATAACCACCATACCAAGTTGAGACGCACTTCCTTCACTATAAGAAGAAGAGAGATTCCACCTAGAAGTACTACCCTCATATGCTACCCCAAGCCAAAGGAAACTGCCTCCTTACCACCTCATCCGTGGAGAGCTAAGTGTAAAGTGCTGGTGCAAGTAAAGCCATTGTATCTAAGAGTCATGCATGTGTTGTTAAGTGCTCTACTTAGGCTCATCAAGATGACACATGCTCATAGCCTAGTGGACTCAAAGAATTAAGTCCCAATGGACCTGAAAAGTCTTAGTCCTAAGCCCTATAAGGTTACTCTTATAATTAGGTGGATTAAGGTCCTAATCATGCTCCATTTGTCAATTTAATTCCAGGCCAGTTTAAATGTCAACTATGATTTGGAAAAACTATACAAGTATTTACAAAGATGCAATTTTACAATTTTTTACAATTGTGCAAAATTTTTGGAAAATGTTTGGAAACATGGATGTATGCATGAATGCAAGTTTTACAAAATATTTACACAAATTTACACAAAGTTTTTGCAAACTTTTTGTTTTCTAAACATTTTCCAAAAATTGTGTACTATATACATAATTTTGATATGAAAATATTTACAAACTATTTACACAAAAGATTTTTACAATCATTTTTCCAAAAATAGTTTTTATAAATAAATAGGTATGTGCAAGAATAATTTTATGTACAAGGAAATTTTTAATTTTTATGTATTTTTAGCCATTTTATTTATTAACACACTCACACAATGTACGCGTTATGGCTAAAGTATATATGAAATCTATACGACACCCCCTATACTTAGCTCGAACGATGTTCTCAAAGTGATCAAGAGCGATGAAGAAGACATAACTCATGCTTAGTATAGGGAAATGAAAAGGAATGGTATATACAAAGATGAATCAAAGAATAAAATGAAGAGGACTCAGTGTTTCCCCCTATACTTAGGATCAAGTAATCCTGAGTATAGTAAGCTGTACATGAAGGGAAATCCGAGTGGAAGGATGTACAGGGTCTACCCCCCCCCTCCTATACTTAGGGTAAAATATCCCTAAGTATAGGCAGGAAAACAGAGATAGAAAGAATCAATAGAATACCTGAGAGTCCTACACCCCCCTATACTTAGAGTAAAGTGCACCCTAAGTATAGCATAATCATAAGATGAGAAAGGGGTGTAGGACTAAAGAATAGTGTGATATGGACAACTGGATCTATATAAGTCGGAAGAACCGTGATAATCAGGCATGAGATGCAATAGATGTGAGTCAAGAGACTACATCTCACGCAAAGTGAATCGGGGCAACGTCAACGACCCGCGGCTCATGATCTAGATATGGCTTGAGCCGACCGTTAACACGAAAGGTAACATCAGAAGACAACTCAGATATATCAATACTCCCATTGTCATGTACCCTTCTAACCAAATAGGGTCCTTTCCATTTGCTCTGTAGCTTCCCTAGAAACAAACGAAGCCTAGCATCAAACAACCATACTCTCTGTCCTGGCTCAAACTGCTTGTGGCTGATATGAGAATCATGCCACTCCTTCACTCTCTCCTTATACTGTAGGCTGTTTGAAAAGGCTGTGTCACGAAGCTCCATCAGGGCTGCTAACTCTACCCTCCTCTGATCTCCTACACTCTCTGGATCCAAAAGTATATCAGTAACAGCCCAAAGTGACCTATGTCTTAGCTCAACAGGTAAATGGCATGGCTTGCCATAAACGAGGTGAAAGGGAGATGTACCCAAAGGAGTCTTGAAAGACATCATATATGCCCACAAGACTGAGTCCAACAGCTGTGAGCAATCCTTTCGGTCAGGGCGGACGACTTTCTGCAATATAGTCTTGATCTTCCTGTTCGACATTTCAGCAAGACCATTCATCTAAGAGTGGTATGGAGTGGCTACTCGATGGTCTATGATGAACTCGCTAGCAAGGGACTTTACCTTGTCGTTGACGAAATGAGACCCCCCGTCAGATATCAGCACTCGAGGTACCCCGAACCGTAAAATGATATTCTTCCTCAAAAATATGCAAACAGTCCTAGCATCTGTGGTTCGGGAGGGGATGGCCTCATTCCAACGACTCACATAATCTACGACCAACAGAATGTACTCAAATCCCTGACTCCTAGGGAATGGGCCCATGAAATTGATGCCCCATGCGTCAAAAACCTCACAGAAGTGTATGGGCTGCATCGGCATCATATCACGTTGTCCACAAATGCCCATCAGCTGACAGTCAGTACACCTCTTCATAAACTCATCAGAGTCCTTGAAGAGAGTAGGCCACCATAGGTTGGATTGGAGCACTTTCTGTGTCGTTCTTCTCCTAGAGTGATGTCCTCCTGCCTCAAGCTTGTGGTAGTAAGAAAGGACGCTGTGGTGCTCCTTTTGAGGAATGCACTGGCGCCAGATACTATCCCCTCCCACATGATAAAGGACGGGATCCTCCCAATGGTAAAACTTGGCCTTCGCGAGGAAGGTCTCAAGTTTCTGCATGGGCCAATCTTGTGGGACTTTCTTGGCGACAAGATAGTTTACAATATCGACGTACCTTGGGAGAGAGGCGATAGCAAGGATCGCTTCATCTGGGAAGGTCTCACAAATAGGCTCAGTCTGCTCAGAATCCTCAAGATACTCCAATCGGGAGAGATGATCCGCCACCACATTCTTGACTCCATGCTTATCCTTAATCTCTATATTAAACTCCTGGAGTAGAAGGATCCATCTGGTCAATCTGGCTTTGGCATCCTTCTTTTCCATGAGGTACCTGATGGCGGTATGATCGGTATAGATGGTCACTCTTGATCCAATGATGTAAGATCTGAACTTATCTAGGGCGAAAACTACGGCTAGCATCTCCTTCTCAGTGACTGTATAATTCCGTAGGGCAGCATCCAATGTACGGCTAGCGTAGTGAATAGCAAAGGGGACTCCATCCCTCCTTTGTCCCAACACGGTCCCCACGGCAAAATCGGAGGCGTCCGTCATGATCTCGAATGGGAGAGACCAATCAGGTGGCTGGAGAACAGGAGCCTCTACAACACGACTCTTGAGAGTCTCAAATGACAATAGACACTTATCATCTATGAGGAACTCGATGTCTTTCGTCAGCACATCAGTCAACGGTCGAGCAATCCTACTGAAATCATGAATGAAGCGCATGTAGAAACCGACATGCCCTAGAAAAGATTGTAAATGCCCTAAGTTGGACTGTGGATTGAGTTTTCTAATGACATCCACCTTGGCCGGATCAACCTCCATGCCTCTGTTGGAGATGATATGGATAAGCACCGTCCCCTGAGTCACCATGAAGTGACTCTTCTACCAAGACAACACAAGGTGAACCTTAATGCATTGCTGAAGGACTTGGTCTAGGCAGTCAAGACAAGAATCAAATCCATCACCGTAGACCAAGAAATAATCCACGAAGACCTCCAAACACTCACCCACCATGTCTGAAAAGAAGGACAACATGCATCTCTGGAATGTGCCCGGAGCGTTGCACAATCCAAATGGCATGCGTCTGAAAGCATATGTCCCGAAGGGACAGGTGAAGGTGGTCTTGTCTTGGTCCTCGGGCGCGATGGCCACCTGATTATAGCTGGAGTACCCGTCCAAGAAACAATAATGGCTCTTCCCTACCAGCCTCTCTATAATCTGATCAAAAAAGGGTAGGGGGAAATGATCCTTCTTGGTGGCCTGGTTCAATCGTCTGTAGTCCACACAACCCTGCCAAGAAGTAGGTACCCGGGTAGCAATCTCGTCTCCAGACTCACTAACAATTGTGGTGATGCCCATCTTTTTGGGTACCACATGCAATGGACTAACCCACTTGGAGTCGGAGATGGGGTAGATAAAATCGGCGCTCCACCATTTCAAGATCTCCTTCATGACAACATCTTGAAGATTTGAGTTCAGCCGTCGTTGGAACTCACGCGACGACTTTGCCTCCTCCTCGAGATAGATATAGTGGGAGCACAGGGACAGACTTATCCCCTGAAGATAAGATACACTCCATTCTATCGCCATGCGGTTCTTTACAATAACCCCCATCAGAAGGGATTCCTGCTCTCCAGTCAAATCAGCAGAGATAATGATTAGGTACATCTCATGCTCACCTACAAGGAACCTAAACTTCAGCGACGACGATAGCGGCTTCAGCTCTGGACAAATAGGTGATGGCGGATCTGGCCTCTAAAAAGTCTGAGTGAATGCTGCCAAATCTGCATGAGAGAATGAGAACTCTCGCTCACAATCTGAATCTGGCGAAGGCTGCTCTGCTGGATTGTCTCTGCTCTGTATGGAGTCAGCCTCGTCCCTAGCTGTAGGCTCAGTAGAAGTCAGACACGGTATCAAATCATCAAACTCTTACCAATCAATATCTGACTCCGAGGGATCTGAATCAGACTCACAAAAACCTGTCTTGCAATCGGGACCGGCTCTGCTGCCTGAGATGTATCCTGAACCATGAATGCGCTCTCCAAGCTCTCCTCTCCTGGCATCTCTACATCATCAAACTCTAAAGGTGAGAGGATGGCCTGTGCGAATGGATCTGCCCAAACTACCTCATCATCTGTGATCCCAAAATTGTAGTCCTGGTGGATGTCTTGCCCTGCCTCTGTCATCTGCTCTGAATATGAAGTCGGCTCCGAGCAAAATGAATCTCTGGATCTAGTCTCATCGACCGTCTCTATTTGTATACTCTCGCCCTCAACGCGAAAGTACACCTTCCCACTATCATGGTCGGATACTGCCTTGGTTGTGGCCAAGAACGGGCGTCCTAAAATGATGGGGGTATCTGTCACAGACTCAGGGATCTCCATGTCCAACACCACGAAGTCCACGGGGAATTTCAGGCCCTGAATCGCGACAATAACGTCCTTCAGCAACCCCTTTGGCCTCTTGACAGATCGATCAACAAACTGAAGGACCGTCCTACTCGGTCGGAGATGGCCCAACTTGAAGTGGTCGAGAAGGGTTGCCGGAAGTAGGTTGATCGAAGAACCGCTGTCTAATAGAGTGTGGTCAAACCTCTGCTCATGGATGTGGCATCTTACATACGGGGCTCCTGCATTTGGCCTCTTGGCTGGCAGACGGTTCTGAATCGCGAAACAAGTGGCACAAGTAAGCACATGGATCTCTGACTGATGGTTCCGCCTCTTCCTCCTAATTGTGGTCCTGTCTCTGAGTGATCTCTGGAGTAGAGGTATGTGCTCCAAGGCCTCCTGTAGAGTCAGCTGTATGTGAAATCTATCTGTTATCTGCTGGCTGAACTCTATCTGATGGTTCTTTTTTGGATTTTCTTTTTTCTGCCCCTTAGCCAAATAGAGTGCTCTGGGAAAGGGGACTATAGGGTCCTTCTCAAATGAAGGACTTGGAGAGGGTCTGGAATGTTCATGAACAGTAGAATCCACACAAACATCATCAAGCAACTCATGTGGATCCGAAAATAATAAACCCTTTCCTTTATTTGCAGAAATGTCCTGAGATACAAGTACGGAAGGAAAAACAACAGGACTAGCAGAACTGAAAATGGTGGCCTCAGTACCACCCTCGGCATTTGGACTAGCGGCATCAGTACTGTGCTCTGGCTCAGTAACTGTAATGGTGGCATCAGTACCACCTCCTCCAATTGGTGAAGCGACGGCCTCAGTACCGTCGGTGGGATCAACATCCATGGTGGCGTCAGCACCACCGTCGTCATCTCTCGCGACATCATTATCACGCTCCTCCTCACCTAGCACCCTTGAAGTGGCGTGGGATCTCCGCTTAGATGAGGCGCCGCCTGCTGGCATCCTACCGCTCCTAAGTGTAACAAAATCAACATCAAACATGTATGCAGACATATCACCAAGTGAAGCACTAGGAGTGGTAATCTCAGTGAACTCTACCTACTCAGACTTCCTCTTGAGGTTGTTCAGGTTAGGCTCAATCTGGGTAGGGATGGCGGCCTTCCCTCTCACAATCTCCCGCATCTCCTGGCGGAACTCATCCATCTCCCGTCGAAAAGTATCCTGCTGCTCGGTCATGAGCCGGGCTAGATCATCCAAGGCGGGGTTCTCATAGGTTGGGCCATGAGAACCTGATGGGTGGCCTCGCTGGTGGTGAGGTTGCAGCTGCTGGTGTGGGTGAGAGGGGTACTACCGATGATACTGCTGCTGTTGAGGTTGCTCACGCCTCCAAGACTGTCCCTGCTGATAGGGATGAGGATCATACTGCTGGTGCTGGGATGGCTGCTGCTGCTGGTGTACTGGGGGCTGGGGCTGCTGGTGATGCTCACGTTGCTGGCCGTACTGGCCACCATGAACTAGAGGCTGCTGCTGGGAACTGGTGCCTTCGGCCCACCAGCAGAATCAAGGATGGTCTCGTCGGATACCGGGCTGGGGTCGGTCATACCAAATTCCGTTGGCATCCATCAATGGCTCTGGCTCGTAGGTGGGTGGAGGAAGTACTGCCAGGGGCTGATCCGGCTGATACACCACCATCTGAGTGTCCTGAGATAGTGGTGGCTGGTAAAACTGTGGTGGTTGCTGGTACGACTCTGTCTGTACAAGGTGAACCTGTCTAGGCTGATTGGAGTGCTGGGACAAGCTACCACTGCTGCTCAGATCTCCTCGTGACCGAAGACTGGGCTGAGAAGTCGTCTGTGCCTCCTGGAGACACATGAGTTGTGTCTTCAGGTCACTCAGCGTCTGTGCCATAAGATCCATCTGTGTGATGCCCTGGCACTACTTCTTCTCGATCAACTCGGTCCGATACAGTTTGTTGCTAATGATGCCCATGTCTGTGTCTCTAGACTCGACATGTGCGGCTGCTGCAGACAAAGTAGAAGGACCGGCATCGACCTGTGCTATCCTCTGGTACTGCACGGTCTGTGGCTGGGGGCATCCCTGAGTGTAGAGGCGGGTCTGGGACATCACTATATAGTTCTCAGCCATCTACTCATAGATGGCCAGACCTGATCCTCATCCTTGGCGAAGTAGGAATCGCCACAAGAAGCATTCACCCGGCCCTACAGCTCTGGTGTCAACCCACAAAAGAAGCTCTGAACTAGGTTCAGCTTCGTGATGTCCTGGTGCGGGCATCTGTCGGTAAGCTCTCGAAACCTCTCCTATGCCTCATGAAACTGCTCGTTGGGGAGCATGGAGAAGTTGCTGATCAGGGCCCTCGCTATATTGGTCCGCCCGAGTGGATAGTACTTGTTCAAGTACTCGGTGCGGAGCTGCTCCCAGGTGTACACATATCTCCCCAAATGCTTCAGCCAGTTGGTTGCTCTGTCAGCAAGGGAGAAGGGAAAGCCTATCATCCGGATAGTGTCCTCGTCCACCTGCCGATCGTGGACAGTGCTGCAGATCATCTCAAACTCCTGGAGATATAGATGGGGCTTCTCAGTGGCGAGCCCGTGGAAGCAGGGAAGAATCTAAAGTGTCTGTCGGGGGAACTTGAAGTCCCCCACGATCGCCAGAAGTACCACCCACGGGTGTGTAAGTGTCGATCCGGGGTTGTGCAACTCCCGCATCGGTCTCGGCTGCTCTGCTGCTGCTGACGGCTGAACTGGCTCCTCTGGCTGATCCGGGTCCCTCTCTCCCGTGGCTTTCGGCTGCTCTCGTGCTGTCCCCAGCCTCTCCATCTCTCTCCTCATCTCCACCATAAAGGATCCATGATCCCGTATCTGGTGCTGCATCGTCTCAAGGGAAGCCATCAGGGTGTTGTTGATCGCACCCTGGTCCAATACGTATGTAGTCGTCTCTGGCCTCTGACCCTCGGTGCGCTCCTTGATGCTGGCCATGTTCTCTGCAAAGGCAAAAGACCCAAACTCAGGTGCCGATAAATCATCTATCTGTTGTCTCGCATCTGGCACTGATATCTCTGGACTGGTAGAAGGGTGGTCAAGGGGGAACAGGGCGGAATCGAACTCGGGTTCAGAGAGCGGGTCTCGACTCTCACGAACCAACCTAGATGAACGGGCTGGAGTGCTGAAAAGCAGTGCAGCCAAAGGCTGCCTAAGAGACCTCCTGCGCATCATCTAGATCTGGCGAGTCGGGCGGATGAGATATGGAAACATACAAGATGAGCAAACAAACCCCCGGTTCACCTACTCAACACAGAGCTGAAGATCGTAAGAGATTGGTTGATTGTCTTATCAATTTTATTTAGGTGTTAATGTCAGTCTATTAGAGCGATTACGCGAGCTGATGGGAATCCAATCCGCCTACCAGACTATCCCGTATAAAAGGCCGGTAGTTTGATCGAGGTTCGGATATGGCTCTAGCCTAGTGTGCGGGTCGCTCTCTCGCTCATCCAAACCAGACAATGAGGGGATTGCTCTCCCCAAGACAAGTTTTTATGTGAGGTATCTTTTAGGGTCAAGTATGTTTAACAGTCCCAATTTTATAGTTTTTCTTTTTAGGTGTTTTTCAATACAAGCAATGCCAAACGAATTTCTCAATTCTCTTAATTATTTAAGTCCGAAAACAAGGGTGAGAAGACGAAAAAGATGATACCCGATAAAATCAATGATGCATGTAGAGTAAGAGATGTGTACCTGACTCCAGCAGTCTACATGCAAAATGATCCGCACATGAATGTAAGGACTGAAAGTAAACTACCTATATGATGCACGAGAATCCGGCCTTAGATGAAGAAATTTCTACACGTAAAGCACAGTAGCCGGGTAATCAAATGTAAGTTCGGAGTCCTATCTTGGGAGCCACTCGGTGTCCGCAACAACGGAACCTGCACGCGCTGTATTTTACTCCTCAAGGCACGTGGACTAGAGTCTAATTAATCCGGCTTTTTCTTATGAGTTAATTAATTAGGTCCAATTAAAGATCTATAGGTGCAGGCATATAATTTAGTATTGGGTCTTAATTAATTATGTCACAATCAATATAAAATCCTAAGCTAAGTCTAAATCCGTGCAAATCAGTTAAGCAATAAGAAAAATATGAAAAATCAAAAGCCGGTGAAAAATTGTGGTGAGGTCCCCTTGAGAACACCAGTGCCCGGTGAAACAAAGGACTCAATGACAAGATGAGATGCCCCGGGCACCCCCTCTATGTCTTCCAAGCAGAAAGAAGGGTCGAAGGTTTTTGGTCGTCGGGTGGTGCTTGTTTGGGGGGTGTGCCCCGATAAATCACCAAGAGAGTCCAAGTGTCTATCCCTGTATTATTACAAATAAAGTCTGTTGAAAATTAAATCTAAACTACGGCTATCTACGGTTATTTTCGCAGCTATTCTGTGGCTCCCGCATTCCTGCTTGGCTTCTTGCGCTCTTTTGCGGCTCTATACAGAAAAGAAGCCGCCTCCGACTCCCGCGGTTGCTTCAGCTTCCGAAAAAGCTGCCTCGATCCTCAGGCCCTCGCAAAAAGTCAAACAGAAATGTGTCAGACCAGAAAAATATACAAAGAAATCAGATAAAAATATCTACAAATATCTATAGAAAAGCTGCAAAAGAAAAACTACGAAAAATCTAAATTGACTACGAAGTTGTGCTCCCCAGCAACGACGCCATTCTGATGATCGAAGAAATCAACCACTCACTATCGGGCCAAAGTATAAAAACACTGGTCGTTGCGACTCGAATAATGAGGCTCAGTCAACAAGAAGATAAGACCACCAAATCAGAAAATAAATTGATAATCAAGCACGAATAGCGGTCTCGCTATTTATTTAACCTGATATAACGACCAAGATCAAACTCAAGGAGCACGGATTGAACTAAAAGAGCCTACGAAGTAGTCAGAAAGAATAAAAAAGGGATAAAATGTATTTTTGGTGGATTTTTATATTTAAATTTTTTGTATTTTTAATTATAAAGGAAATATAAGAAAAGGGCTAGAAAATTACAAATTCAATAATTTATTAAACACTAAAAAATGCTCAGAAAATTAAAATAAAATTGATTTGTGTTTTTTATATTTTTAAGTATTTTTGGTAATTTTTTAAGGATTTTATTATTTTTGGTTGATTTTATATAAATAGAAAAAGGCAATAACAATGAAGCAATGTGCAGTCAGATTTGAAAGGCTAATTAAAAATAGTTAATTAGCCTATAAAAATATGAAGACAATTTATATGAATACTGGAAATAAAAACTAAGCTACAGGATGAGAAATTACATTTTTTTGATTTTTATATAATTTGTAATGATTTTTATAAGATTTTTAGGGTTTTTTGATTTTTAGGTGTTTTATGAATCCAAATTCAACCAAATTTGGATAGAAGCTCAAAGACAACAAAACAAACAAGTCCAAATTATTTTGTAATTTTTAGAAAAGTTTTTACATTTTTAGTTAATTTTCTATTTCAAACAGTAGTAAAATTTTCTATTCCATATTTTTCAACCAAATTAGTTAATTTTTTAAAAATAGCAAAAAGCAACAAAAATATTCCAAAAAATTAGTGAAATTTTTACACAGTGGCAGGAGCCACATCTCTAAATTTTACTTGATTTGGATTTAATTTGATATTTTATTCAACCAAAACTAAATCCATAACAAAGGACCAAAGTGCAAGAAAACATAGTTCCAGGGGCTTAAATGTAACATGTGCAAGAACTGTAAGGGCTAAACCACAAAATTCATGCAGAATCTGCACATGTTCCTATTTAAGTACGTAGAAAGGTATATATGCAAATAACAAAACTAAAGATTCATTCCGTAACATTTAGCAAACCCACGCCCTGGACATGCAATTTGCCCACAAAATCACGTGTCGAAGCACGTGTCTCCACAAAGCAGGGACTAAAATGCAATTATAAAAACTACGGGTCCATATATGTAAATTATCCAAGTGTCCATGTTTATTCAACAGACTAAATAAAAACTAGAGAAAACTGCAGGTGGTCGGGCACAAGTTACCCAGCCGAGGCGCGTGCGAAGCGCGTGAGTGGTGACGTGTCGTGCGGTGGATAGCTGGCGGGTGCATGGTCCTGATGACGCCTCCTGGAAGATCTCACGGTCCTGGCGCAGGGGAGAACGTGGGACTTACGTGGCCGTCAGATCATGGATCTGACGGTCTGACTGTGGCAGGCTACGTGCAGCTCTGATGATAACTAGCGCTGATGGTCGATCCGATGGCTGAGAAGTGATCTGGAAGAACTCCTCCTGGCCGAGCTTTTCCGGTGAGCTAGGAGCGATCCGAGCCTCCGATGGAAGATCGGAGAGGGGTGCTCTCCTCGCGATGGCGTTCCGCGTTGGTCGGTGGCGTCCGATGGAGCTCCCAACGGTCGGATCCTCCGGCGAAGGAGGAAGGACCTGGGCTGCTCCGGAGAAGGGTAGAAATGCGTCCAAGGGGGGTATCCAGCACTTATTGACCTGCAGAAGATAGCTCTTTCTCGGCGGGACACTCCGGCATGGGTTATTGGCAAAACGATAAAGAGAAGCGACGTGAAGGGGCGAAGGGGGTTCCGACGAAGGTGGCAGATGGAACCCGACTCGATCTAGGCTCAGATAGCCCGGCTCGAGGTGATCATATCATGGAAGGAAGTTGGCAATGGGTCGAGGAGTCGATCTATACGGATAAGGTGAAGTGGCGGGGCTCCGGCTACAGGGGCGGAGCTGGCGGAGTTGGGATGTGAAAATAGAATCTAAGCTATTTCCTAGAGTCTAAAGAAGCTACCTTATGGTCGGAGTCGACTGTGAAGGAGACGTTGGTTCTCCGGTGGTCTTCGCCTCGATGGAGCGTCGCCTCCAGAGGCTCGGGCTACGCCGGCGGTGGAGCTCTACGACAAGGTTCGCCGGACCTGGGCTACACACCTCCAAACTCTCTATCAAACAACCTCTGCACTCGCTGTCACTCGAGGAAGATGATGGAGGTCACAGGGATCGAAGATGGTGGCCGAAGGTGCGTGAATTAGCGAGAGGAGGCAAGACTATATAGTGCAGGGGTCTGAGAAAGAAGGAGGTCGGGCACGCAATCCGATGCTCGGATCCCTAAAACAAATGGCGGGCGTGAATTTCGGATGTGAGATCTGCAAATGGAGCTCGGGTTTTAGGTGAACGGTGATCGGATAAATCCAGGATAAATGGGCGAAGTCGGGTCGGGGCGCAGATCCGCGAGGCATGTGGTCCTGGGGGGAGAGTTGACCGGGGGTCAACAATCCCCCGTGGACCAATCAGAATGCGATATTTATTAATTATTTGTAAATTCATTTAAAAATAATAAATGATTTTATTTTGAAAATTTTTAAACATGAAAAATGTTTAGCCTATTTTAGAAGTATATTTTAGTGATTTTTATTTATTTTTCTAAAAGTAAATTATGTATTTACATTATATTATTATTATATACATATATAAATACCTACGCATTTTTAAATTTTAATTTTATTATTTTATTTATGTAAAATTATCCCAATTTTTTATTTTATTTATTTACATCATAAAATATAGAATATAAAAAGTTTTTTATTGCGTTTTTATTAATTAATTACAAGGGTTAAATAAATACATATTTTATTGTATGTACATGGTATATATACACTGATGAGAGAGAAAGTATTTATTTTATTTTTCCAATTTTTATTTTATTTTTACAAATATGTACAAAATATGGGAAACACAAATATATTTTTATTTTTAGAGAATAAAGTACTTACACATAGAGGGGATTTTACATAATGCTGAGTCACCCTATCTCTCTCTACTTGTTTTATTTTGCGGTTAGGCCCTAGTGGAGCCTTCCCTTGGGTTTAGGTCACTCAATATTTATTCTAAATATTTCCCTCTTTTTATTTATTTCTTTATTCCTTAATTTTTTTGCGAAAATATGCTAATTATGGCTATTTACATGATGCATGCATTTTGACAAATTATTGTATTTACAAACATTTACATGGTATTTTACCAAGGTTTCTAGCTAAAATAAAGGAATAAAGAGTGATGAATGGGGATTCATCAGGCATCTGGGCGACGGAGCGATCCAACGACGTAGAGAGGCTCTGGAAGAACTCCACCTAGGCGAAGTTCACGGGAGCTTTGAGTGAGATCGGCGACTCCGATGAATGATCGGACGTCGGCAAACGAATCGTGGGGCTCCTCCACGTCAGGTGTGTCGGTTGGATGGGCTCGTTGCTGGTTGGATCTTCTGAACAATGGCTGGGACCTGGGTAAGATCCGACGAAGCGAGTCGAAGGTGGTCTGGGGTGTTTCCACGCGCACAAAGCCCAGTAAGATAAAGCTCGGACTCGGAGCAAGGCTCTGGTCAGGGTTATTTGACCTAAGATAGTGAGAAGTGGCGGCGAATGAGAAGGGAGTCTCCGACGAAGTTAGGGATGAAACCTGGAGCCTTATCTTGGCAATCCGAGCCAAGATTTGGATGATCAGATGGTGAGAGAAGATGAAGGGTGAGTGGATGTATCAATCATAATGGGTGAATGTCGATGACGAGGCTCCGACCGGCAGGTCGGGGGGCGACAGAGTGTACATGAAAGATTGAATCGAATAAGGGAGCTAAGGATGATTGAATGAGTACCTGAGGGTCCTATTGGACTCCTGAGCTCCAAGAGGTGTGAACGATGGGGTTGTGGCCTCAACCATGATGTGGCTAGCGAAGGAGGCTTCTCACGGCGATTCTCCGGCCACGAAGGTTGAGATGCGGCTACACGACACCAAATCGACCACCAAGTGCATCCTCTGACGGCTGTCACTATGAGGAAAGTGTCTAGGGTACCAAGAAGAGGTGTGGTGCGAGCTAAGGACCTAGGGAATCGAATGAAGAATTTATAGGGCATCCCATCTAGCTGGAAATATCGGGTGAGGGTGCGTAAATTGAGAAGGATCCGTGCTTCCCTAAGGATCCGCGAGGCTCTTGGATCCAAGGGGAAGGTGCGGGTGAAGAATCGGAGCATGCGCACACGCATCCGCCCTAGAAAATTCAGAGAAGATGGTCCGGTGAGGAGGTCGGGTCGGGTCAAGCTCGAGAAGAGGGGTTGACTGGGATCAACCTCCTGACGTGGACCAATCAGAAATTCAGATTTACAAAAATATTTACAAATTAAATAAAAAAGAGTAAATGATCTTATATAAAAAAGTGTATGAAATAAAAATTTTTGTTATTTTTCAAATTATTTTTCTGTGATTTTTATTTTTTTTTTGAAAAATAAATTATGGTATATACAATATATTACATTATATACAGGTATAAAATAACTATGTATTTTGTACAATTATTTTTATTTTCTGATTTTTGCACAAATACCCCAATTTTATATTTTGTTTATTTACCACATAATATTGGAGTATAAAATAAATTTTATTTTGTTTTTGTTAGTTATTTACAAGTATAAAATAAATAGGTAGTGATACATATATACATGTACTATATACAAGGTGAGAGAAACTTTTATTTCATTTTTATTTTATTTTTATAATTTTTATTTTTAGAGGTATATAAATGGGGATAAAAACAACTTTTTATTTTTATTTTCTTAAAAATAAATTATATGCACGTAGGTAGTAAATATGTACAAGGTAGAGTGGCTCTATCTCTCTCTACTTATTTTATTTGGTGATCAGGCCCATGCTGGACCCTCTCTTGGGTTCAAGTCACTCAATATTTATTTTAAATATTTCCTTCTTTTTCTTTTATTCTTTATTCTTTTATTTTCCATGAATACATGCTAACTATTAAATATTATCGAATGCATGTTTATTGATAATTTATTGTATTTACAAATATATACACAGTGTTTTGCCAATATATTTAGCTAAAATAAAAGAATAAAGAGTGATGAATGGGGATTCATTAGAAGGTCTGCAATTTTCCTATTTTTTTAAAACTCTCCTAGGGTTTTCTTTTGAGTCATTCATTTCCAAAAGCCAGAGGGGGAGGGACTAAGGGTCCACCGCCCACACGGGATCTGGAGGAAAGGTGTCGGCCGCCACCGCCGCCACTGAAGGAAATCGAGGGCGGTGCGACGGAGGAGCGGGGCAGAGCGCGAGGGAGGGACGGCTACTGCAGCTTTCTTGGAGGTGGATGCGACGACCTGGACATGGTGGGAAATTGAGCGGCGGGAGGCGCAGTCGCGCGGGGCATGCGCTCGTGGAGAAGCAGTCGGAGGTTGGCGGTGTTGAGGGAGGCGAGGTTGCGTGGGGCTGCGGTGTTCTGGTGGGAGGTCCGCTTGGAGCGTGTGGCTGCCTTCAGGAGGGTATATGTGCGTCGCAGTGGCGCGAAGGGTGAGCAGCGGGCGGAGTACCGCTAATGCCGGCATTCTGGCGGAGGAATGACATGTTGGTGGCGCTGGAGCTGTGGTTGGCCACATGTATTGGGGCGGGTGACGTCCGGGTGATGCCTAGAGGCTGCGGTCGGAGGTGGGCGACGACGACTAGATGTTGTCGTCCCACCTTTGTTTATTTTTTTATTTTTTTTATTTTTATTTTGAACTACAAGAAATGTTAGAAAGAAAATTGTACTTTAGTTTTTTTGTTATTTTTTTGTGTGCGTGTTTTTTATCATGTAAAACAAATGTTAGAAAGAGAAAATGTATTTTTTTTATTTTTAAGAAAGAGATAAAGATTAAAAAAATGTAAATAATTTTTTATTTTTTCCAGCAAAAACAAATGTTAGAGATAAATAGGAAAAAAATTATATGTTTTTTTTATTTATACACAAAATAGGAGGGGTGACTGGTATGGATCTTGAGCGGAGCAGAAGATAGATCCGTGGCTTCGGTCACCGTGGTGACCGGAGATGGAAGATTGTGTGAGATAGAATTGTGAAAGTGGAGGGACACGAAAACGAGATTGAAAATCAGTGTCGGATCGAGTAATGTATGGTGGAGACTTTTTTTGGATTTTAAGATCTAAAAATTAATCATGACACAAAAATTTAATCTACATCTACTTAAGAATAAAAATGACGAGAAAGAAAATGGATCTCACCTCAGGGTTTGGAAATACTGTGATGACCTAGACGAGGGTCGACGTGCTGTCACCAGACGGTTTGGAGGCTGGACACCCTTCGTTAACAAGAAAGCTCTCGGAGATCGAGCTCCTCTCCACCAAAGATTGATCAAGGAATGAAAGAAGGAGGAGGAGCCCATTAAAAAGAGAAGAAAAATAAAAAAGGAAGGAATGTTCAAAAGAAGAAGGGTTTTATTGGTTAATTAATTAAATAATAAAATAAATAAAATAATTAATTAAAAATGAATTTGGGAATTATTTAAAATAAATAAATTAATAATTTTCAAAACTTAATTAGCCATCTTAATGGTGGCTATTAAAGGTATAAAATCAAATCTTATAAACATGGTAGGCTATTAAATGAAATAATTCAAATAAATCCAATAAATCAAATAATTGAATATGAATTTCGTAATTAAATTAATTAATTAATGTGAGATTTTTTATTTTTTGGTGATTTTTATATAAGGAAGTTAGTTGTATACAAATATTATGTACATATAATACATTATACACATATCCACATAAGGAAATAATGTTTAAACCACATTTTTTAATTTTATTATTTATATTTTTTATTTTTAACAAAAATAATATTTAAAAATATATAAATTACATATAAATAAATATGAATAAATATTTACAATAAATAATGGTAAAACTGCACAAAACACCCCAAAAAAACCGACTTTTTAATCATAATTCCAAAAATTATGAAACCATGTCCATTTGAAAGATAATTTAATTTAGAGTATAATGGAAGTGAGTTTGGTTCAATTTGAGTTCATATGGAGCCGGAATTGGTATTTTTAATGATCACACTGTCTCTTCTTTCTGAGGATGATTATTTGTAATGTGTACATTATTTTATTTTGCAATTATTTTTATTATTTGCAAAATATTGTTATTTAAAATTTTTGTTTACAAAAATAATTCATTTGATGTCAAATTATATACAAATAAAATAGTATAAGTTTTATACAACTATACAATGAATTTATGTACAAATTATTTTTTGGATTTTTGAATGGAAGACCCTATCTCCCCCTACTTTATTCCTGGTCAATCAGGTCAAGTCTTGACCTTCTCTCAGGGTCCAGGTCAGTCTTTATTTATTGCATAAACACATCCTTCATTTTTCTTTTGTTTTTCTTTTCTTCTTTATTATTTTATTTTGAGTACAAAAAGTGTTAAAAATGCATATTTAATAAATGCATGCAAAATGGTAAAATTATGGAATTAGTGGGTATTTACAGGTGTTTGACTATGAAATGAAGCTAAAATAAAAGAATAAAGATGATGAATCGTGGATTCATCATTCTCCTATACTTTACCTTTGCTAGTCCCTTAGCAAACACTTTTTTGGAAAATAAGTGAAAACAAAAATAAAGAAAAGAAAAAGGAAAGAAGTTAGAATAATGTTGACTTTTAAAGTTATCTTCATAAAAATGCAGTCTGAAGCTCTGTCGGACCTTTGTATTATTAGTGTGTCAGAACCTTATTGAGAAATGGATTTAAAACCTAACAACCTCTAAGTTCCACAAGACTCCTATTCAGGTCTCCTCAATAGTCATATCAGAACAAGTCTACATTGCGAATTCTTATGACTATGAATTCTTACTTGTATGGTGTAAGTGAAATATAACACCTAACACCTCATCTCAAAAGTAGCAAAGAAACATCCTCTCTCAACAGGGTAACTCTAATCTCCCGATCTAGAAACTCTTTCTACGAAGAGCGTAAATATTCCCTTCTAAGTTCAAGTACAACCACCATCTCAAGAAGAGGGGATGGAGAAGAGAATGGACGGTAACCAGTGTAGTTACCTATTCTTTGATGCATGACCAGTATAGCCATGTCACCCGTTGCAAGATCACAAATATTTGACTTTGAAGCCCTTATTCTTTTTTTTTCACTTGTATATACACTCCGGCAAGCATTTTACTTTTCAATCAGGCCCGTCCACTTTTGGAGATTATGCATTTTTTTGAATTTTTTTCGAAAATATATACAAGGTGCAGTATGTACATAAGGAGTTTTTCCTCATAAGCCAGTAGACTATCCATATTTTGAAGCATTATTGCAACCCCACAACTCATGTCTTTATACCTCAACATCACCAAACCAGGATGAGACGCACTTCCCTCCCTTGAGGAGGACGAGAGGTTCCACCTAGATGTACTACCCTCGTATGCTACCCCAAGGCAAAATAATCTGCCCCCTCACTACCGCCTCCATGAAGAGCTACGTGTAGAGTGTTTGTCCAAGGTAAGCCACGGTCTGAAAGAATCATGCATGTGTTGTTAAATATTCTACTTAGACTTATCAAGATGACATGTGAACATAGTCTTATGGACTCAAAGAATTAAGTCACTAGGACCTGAAAAGTCTTAACTCAAAATCTTATAAGGTTCCTCTGAAATTAAGTGGATTAAGGTCCAACTAAGCTCCATTCTTCAAATTTATTCCAGACTTAGTTTAAATGTCAAAATCATCCTGAAAATTGCACATGTCAATGCAATAAAATATGTACAATGCAAAGAAAACAAAATGTTTTTGTGAAACAATTTTCAAAATTTTGAAATTTTTATGGATTTAAAAAAAATGATGCACAAGCAAAAGTTTTTTTATGCTAATAGTTAGTAATATATACAAGTATATTCAAAAAAAATCTCTCTTTTTTATAAGGGTTAGAGAAGATACACACATATTTACAAAGAAGTGAGTTAATTATTTACAAGAGTCGTGAGAAAGGATTTACAACTTGACTAATTTATACTAGTATATACATAGTTAGATGTTTATTTTCTTATTGTTTATTATTTTTTATTCATTTTTTAAAATTTTTGTGATGCATATATTCCTCAAATTTATTTGAAAATAATTTTACAAATAATTTTTAAAACTATAGTCCAAAATAATTTTTCACACAATTTTACAATCGATTACAATCATTTGAAAACAATTTTGCAAACATTTTTCAAACAGTATATAAAGATTTTCAAAATAAATTTTCAACCATTTTTCCAAACATTTGTAAATTGTTTTACAAAATCATTTTTTCACACAAAGAGAATTTTTTTACAAGACACAATATTTTTACAAAGGTTGAAAATATTTTTCAAACATTTTTCAAATAGTTTTCAAAAGATTTTTCAAACAGATTTTAAAACTACTTTCAAAATATTTTCAAAATATTTTAACCTAAATTATTAGTAAATATGTGTAAGAAAAATATTTTGATGAAATTTCTGCATCTTTATATTAGTTAATTTAGCTTTTTTTAGTTTTTGGTTTTTTTACCAGTAATTACACATTGTTTTAACCATATTAAAAATATGAACGTACGAGTTATGGCTAAAGTATATATGCAATATATACGACACCCCCTATGCTTAGCTCAATCTATGTCCTCATAGTGATCAAAGAGCTGAAAAGAAAAGACATAACTCGTGCTAAGTATAGACAAGTGAAAAGAATAGTATACTACAATGACGAATGAAAGAATAAAATCAATATAAGTCGGTGATCCCCCCTATATTTAGGATTAAGTAATCCTAAGTATAGAAGACTGTACACAAGTGGAAAACCGAGGAATAGAATGTACAAAGTTTACCCCCTATACTTAGGGTAAAATATCCCTAAGTATAGGCAGCAAAACATAGGTAGAAAGAATCAAACGAATACTCACAAGTCTGATGCCCCCCTATACTTAGGGTAAAGTACACCCTAAGTATAGCATAATCATAAGATGGAGATGGGGTGTTAGATAAAAAATGTGCGATATGGACATCTGGATCTATACAGCTGCGCGAGGAAGTGATAATCAGGCATGAGATGTAAATAATGTGAGTCAAAAACCACATCTCATACAAATGAATAGGGGCAACATCAACGAAGCGAATCATGATCTAGATACGGCTTCAGACGCTAACCGTTAAGTCGGAAGGTGGATTCAGATGACATCTCATATATATAAATGCTGCCATTGTCATGCACCTTTCGGACCAAGTATGGTCCCTTCCACTTGCTCTGCAACTTCCCTGGAAATAGTTTTAGCCTAACATTGAATAACCATACTTTCTAATTTGGCTCAAACTGCTTATGACTGATGTGAGAATCATGCCATATCTTCACTCGTTCCTTATATTGTAGGCTACTCGAAATGGCTGTATCTCTAATTTCCTCCAAGGCTGCCAATTCTACCTTTCTTTGATTTCCTACACTATCTGGATCCAAAAATATCTCGGCAACAACCCATAGTGACTTATGCTTCAACTCAACTGGTAAGTGGCATGGCTTGCCATAAACGAGTCGAAATGGAGATGTATCTAATGGGGTCTCGAAGGATGTTCGATATGCCCACAAGAGTGAGTCCAAAAGCTGTGACCAATCCTTTCAGTCTGGGCGGACTACTTTATGCAATATAGTCTTAATATCCTCGTTAGAAACCTCAGCAAGACCATGTGTCTGTGGATGATAAGGAGTGGCAACTCTATGATCTATGCTGAACTCGTTAGCAAGAGCCCTTACATTGTCATTGATAAAATGAGTCCCCCGTCATATATCAAAACTCTAGGTACTCTGAACCGTGAAATGATATTTTTCCACAAGAATTTGCAAACGGTCTTAGCATCTGTGGTTCGAACGGGGATGGCCTCAACCCAACGACTCACATAATCTACAGCTAGAAAGATATACTCAAATCCTCGACTCTTAGGAAATGGACCCATGAAATCAATGCCCCATGCATCAAAGACCTCATAGAAGTGAATGGGATTCATCGGCATCATATCTCTCTGTCCACAAGTGCCCATATTCTGACAGTCAATACATCTCTTCATGAATTCATCGGAATCCTCGAAGAGGGTAGGCCACTAAAGTCCGGATTAAAGCACCTTTTGTGATGTCTGTCTCCCAGAATGTTGTCCTCTTTCCTCAAGCTTGTGACAATAGGTGAGGACACTATGCTTCTCTTCTTGAGGAATACACTGTCTCCAGATGCTATCCCCTCCTTCATGATAAAGAGTGGAATTCTCCCAATGGTACGATTTGGCCTTTGCAAGAAAGGTCTCAAGTTGCTATCTGAGCCAATCTTGTGAAACTTTCTTCGTGATAAGATAGTTCACAATATCGACGTACCATGGAAGTGAGGTGATTGCAAGGATCGCCTCATCAGGAAATGTCTCTGTAATAGGTGTTACTGATTTGAATCCTCAAGGTTCTCTAAACGGGAGAGATGATCAACCACAACATTTTTGACTCCAGGTTTATCCTTAATCTCTATATCAAACTCTTGGAGTAGAAGGATCCATCTGGTTAATCTAGCTTTGACATCCTACTTTGCCATTAAATATCGGATGGCGGTGTGATCATTATAGATAGTCACTTTAGATCCAAGAATGTAAGATCGAAACTTATTCAAGGCAAAGACTACAACTAACATCTCCTTTTCTGTGACTGTGTAATTTCGCTGAGCGGCATCCATTGTTCGGCTAGCGTAGTGAATGGCATATCGTAATCCATCCCTCCTCTGTCCTAGCATGGCCCCTACGGTAAAATCGGAGGCATCCGTCATGATCTCGAATATCTCGGTATCTTTGGTCAGCAAGACACTTATCATCTACAATGAACTCGGTATCTTTGGTCAAATGATGCAAGACACTTGTCATCTACAATGAACTCGGTATCTTTGGTCAGCAAATCAGTCAACTGTCAGGCGATCCTTCTGAAATCATGAATGAACTGTCGTAAATTGGACAGTGAATTGAGCTTCCTTATTATATCCACCTTGGCCGGGTCAACCTCCATACCCCTGTTAGAGATGATGTGGCTAAGGACCGTCCCTTGAGTCACCGTGAAATGACTCTTCTCCCAGGATAAGACTAAGTTGACCTCAATGCAACGCTGAAGTACTCAGTCTAGGTAATCAAGATATGCATGAAAACTATCACCGTAGACCGAGAAGTCATCCATGAAGACCTCTAAAAATTCACCAACCATGTCTGATAAAATAGAGAGCATGCACCTTTGGAATGTAGCTGGGGCACTACATAATCCAAATGGCATCCGTCGAAAAGCATACGTCCCAAACGGACAGGTGAATGTTGTTTTCTTTTGGTCTTCGAGCGCTATGGCCCGAAGCATGAGTGGTCGCGGAGAAAGAAAGGCTGGTTGTATCTCGAATACCCATCCAGAAAGCAATAATAACTACTCCCAGCTAATCTCTCAATGATATGATCTATGAATGGTAGCGGGAAGTGGTCCTTCTTGGTGACCTGATTCAATAGTCTGTAGTCCACACAGGCCCTCAAAGATGTGGCTACTCGGGTAGCTATCTCCTCTCCAGACTCGTTCACAACTGTGGTGATACTCGTATTTTTGGGTACCACATGTAATGGACTAACCCACTTGGAGTCAACGATGGGGTAGATAAAATCGATGCTCCACCACTTAGATATTTCCTTCATGATCACTTCTCGAAGATTCGGGTTCAGCCGTCACTGGAACTCAAGCAAGGGCTTAACGTCTTTTTCGAGATAAATGTGGTGGGAGCATAGGGCCGGACTTATCCCTTGGAAATCAGCTACACTCCATCCGATTGCCTTGCAGTTTCTTTCATGAACCTCCATCAAATGAGATTCTTGGTCTTCGATAAGATCTGTTGAGATAATGACTGGGAACATTTCTAGCTCACCCGCAAGGAACCTATACTTCATGCTCTGCTGTAAGGTCTTCAATTCTGGGCAAGCGGGAGCTGGTAAATCTGGCTTATGGAATGTCTGTGTGAATACTACCAAATCTGTGTGTGAGAACTCTCGCTGCAATGGTAAATTTGACGAAGATGGCCCTGCTGGTATATCTGTCAACTGTCCAAGCTCACTCTTCGTCGTAGCTGTCGACTCTATAGGCACCAGACACAGTAAAAATTCATCAAACTCCTGCCAGTCAAAATTGGTGTCTGTGTCTGAGGAATCTGAATCTGATGTCTATGAGATAAAATTGATCTCGCTATCCTAATTTTGATAAACGACCTCTACTGTATATTGTGCCTTGAGTGTGCTCTTCGAACTCTCATCTGCCATCATGTGTGAATCTACACTGTATGAAGATGTGGCAAGAGCTTGTGAGGCGGGATCTGCCCAAACTACATCATCGTCTGTAATCACAAAGTCACACTCCTGGTGGATGTCTAGCATGTATCTGCCATCTGCTCTGAATCGGTCATCTGATCTGAGCATTCTGAATCTCTATCTCTGGTTTCCTCGATCGTCTCTATTTGTATAATTTAACTCTCGACGCGAAAGTATACCTTCCCGCTATCATGGTCGGACACTGCCTTGGATGTGGCCAAGAATAATTGTCTTAAGATGATGGGGGTATCTATCTTTACAGGGACCTCCATGTCCAATACAACAAAGCCCACGGGGAATTTCAAGCCCTGAATTGTGACGACAATGTCCTTTAGTAACCTTTTCGGCCTCTTAGCAGATCTATCATCAAATTGAAGGATCGTCCTGCTTTGTCTAAGAGGGTCAAACTCGAATCGATCAAGTAAGGTTGCCGGAAGAAGGTTAATCGAAGACTCGCTGTCTAATAGCGTACGATCGAACTGCTGCTCATGAATATGACGTCTGACATATGGAGATCATCCATCGGGTCTCTTGGCTTGCAGTTGATTCTGAATAGCGAAACACGTGGCTCTAGTCAGCACGTGGATCTCTGCAATACGATTCCTCTTCTTCCTATGTACAATGGTCTTCTCTCTCAAGTGATTCTGGAAGAGAAGAGTGCTCTAGTGCCACTTGTAGAGTCAGCTAGATGTGGAATCTGTCTATCATCTGCTGGCTGAACTCTAACTGCTGTGATTTTTTTGGATTTTCTGTTTTCTTCCCCTGCCCCAACCAGAGTGCTAGAGGGAAGGGGATAGCTGGACCCTCCTCAGATAGAGGGTCAGAAAGTTCCTGCTGCTGTGAAGGAATAGAGATCATAGTAAGATCATCGTGCAACACATCTGGACTCGGAGTATATGAAGAAACCTTTCCTTTATTCAAATTTTTGTTATTTTTGATAATGTCTTGAGATACATAGACAGGAGGAAACACAACTGGACTAGAAATGGTGGCATCAGCACCACCCACGGCATCGTCTTTACGGCATCAGCATCGAGATCTAGCTCAGCATTACGTCTAATAGTGGCATCAGTATCATCAACTGAATCTGGAGAAATGACGGCCTCAGTACCGTCGATTGGATCATCATCCTTGGTGGTGTCAGCACCACCGTCGTCATCATCATCAGTGACATAAACATCGCTATCCTCCTCGTCTGATGCTCTGGAATCGTCATGGGGCTGTTATTCAGACGAGGCGCTACTGGCTGGCATTCTACCGCTCCTAAGTGTCACAAAATCAGCATCAAATATATAGGAAGAAATATCACCCAATGAATCACTAGGAGTGGTAGTCTCTGTAAACTGTAACTTCTCAGACTTCCTCTTCAGATTATTTGGGTTCGGTTCAATTTGAGCAGGTATGGGGCTTTGCCTTTAATTATTTCCCTCATCTCTTTCCTGAACTCATCCATTTCCCTCGTGAAGGATGCCTGCTGATCTGAGAGTTGGTGGGCTAAGTCATCAAGGGATGGGTTCTCATAGGCTGATCCATGAGAACCTGATGGGTTGCCTCGCTGGAAATGAGGCTGGCTCTGCTGGTATTGATGAGGGGGAGGCTGAGAATACGGTTGAGGCTGTTGTTGCCTCCACTGCTATCCTTGATGATGGGGACAAGGACCCACTGGTAGTACTGCTACGACTGGGAGTACTGGGGCTGTTGCTGCTGTTGGCTACTCTGTCCGCCCTGAGCTGGAGGCTGCTTCTAGGCTGAGGTACCTCCGTTGGACCATCTGAATCCAAAATGATCCTGACGTATCTCGTGCTACTACCGATCATACCAAATCCCGTTGACTTCCATCAACGGCTCCTGCTCGTAAGGGGATGGGGGAAGAAACTACCAGTGGCTGATCCGACTGATACACCACCATCCGTTGTCCGGAGATGGTGGTGACTGAGAGTAGTGCTGCTACAACTGTTGAACCAACTCTGCCTGAATGTGGTGAACCTGGCGATATTGGTCAGAGGACTGGGAAGAACTAGTGTTGCTGGGATCAGCATATGACCTGAGACGAGAATCAGAAGCCGCATGTGCCTCTTGGAGACACAACATGTGGGTCTTCAAGTCACTAAGAGTCTGTGCCAACAGATCTATCTATGCCATTCCCTAGCACTGCTTCTTCTCTATTATCTCTATGCGGTCCAACTTCTCGTTGATAATACACATGTCAGCGGCTGAAGATTCTGCATGTGCTGCTGTTGGTGCTGACAAAGAAGTAGGTGGACCCGCATAAACTCGGGATATCCTATGATAGGACACAACATGTGGTTGGGGCTTCCCCTGAGCGTATAGCCTGCTCTGGGACATCACTGTAGAATTTTCAACCATCTCTTCATAGATAGACCAGACCTGGTCTTCATCTTTGGCGAAGTAGGAGCCCCCACAAGAAGCATTGACAAGCCCCTGCAGCTCCGGTGTCAGCCCACAAAAGAAGCTCTGGACAAGATTGGGCTTGGATATATCATGATGTGGACACCGGTCAATGAGCTCACGGAATCGATCTTACGCCTCATGGAACTGCTCATTAGGGATCATGGAGAAGTTATTAATCAAATCTCGTGCTGCACTAGTCTGGTCGAGTGGATAGTACTGGTTCAAGTACTCGCTCCAGAGTTGCTCCCATGAAGTGATGTATCTCCCTAAATGTTTTAGCCAGTAGGTTGCACTGTCAACCATGAAGAAAGGAAATTTACATGCATTTACTAGGGTTTTTGATGCCAAAATGAATCTAATTCCTAAAGCTACTGCGAAGATAATAAAGCAAAAAAATGAAGAAAAACAAACCTCAAGGGCTGGAAGCCCAAGGTGGAACCTCACGGTGGCGCGGCCGCCGGAGATGGCTGGAACACGACTTCAGGCCCTTGCAGCACCTTGGCTGAGATGTGTGGAGACTCCTCTATCACTGGAGCAAACCTCAACCCACACCTAGAGGATTTAGGCGCCCAAAATCGGTTCAAAGAGAGAAGGGAAGACAAAGGGGGTATTTTTGAATGGGTGGTCGAGTGGCGTGAAAGGTGAGGTGATGGCGGTCGCATCGATGGATCAATGCCCAACCTAAGCCCAGGGCGTGTATCCTCGTTTGTAGGGCTACAAAAGTCGTGAAGGCCTCATCATGGAAGGGTGAAAGGAACGACCCCCAAAAATCCACGAAATAGAGGAAGAAGGCTCATTCTGACAGGGCTACAGGGGGAAGGTCAGACTGTTGACCTTGGTCAACGAGCCAAACCACATGGTTGGTCCACGTGGACCGACCAGGAAAAAACTCTAGAAAACACTTTAAAAATTAATTTAAAAATAGTAAACAATTTATTTAATTCTTGATTATTTAATAAAAAGTGTTTATTAATTTTTGAGGTATTTTATTATGATTTTTAATTATTTTTATGGGGTATAAAAATAAGAGTTGCCTTTTATAGGCTATATAGGTATATACATCTATATATATTTTATTAATTTATTTTCTAATTTTAATTGATTTATTTTTGTTTATTATTTTATAAATGTATAAAATACTTTTATACCCATAAATATATTTTTTTATTTTTTCGAAGAGTTTTATACAGTTAATAAAATAGAACTATGAATTATACAGGTATGTATATAGGTATTTTACCTATGTCTTTTATATACAAGTATTTTTACGTTGTATTTCTTTTGTATTTTATTCCTGTTTTAATGTACATATATATTATAAATATTATTTACACAATTGTAAAAATATAAAATGGTAAAAATAATGAATAAAGAATAAAATGAGTATTTTAATCTGTACAAGTATACAAGTAGGGTCCAAAACTCAACTTTCAAACCGTAACTCCGAAAAATACGAAACCACCTCCATTAAATAGATTATTTTACGTTATATACAATTAAAGGTGAGTTCGGTACATTTCACGTTTTTATTTGCAAGATACGGGTCTGGGAAGTTGGGATTTTGGATTTTTATTCAGACCATAACTTTTTATCTGTACATTATTTTTAAGTGTAATCAATTTTGTATTTTGTTTATTTAATTATCTACAACTTTCATGTACAAAGTTTCTTTATTTGAGGTATGAAAAGTGGAACCAAAAATAGGTCCCAAAATGAATAAAATAAAAGGAATTTTTGTTGTATTTTTGCCCTCATCTCCCCCTACTTTATTCCTTGTCGACCTATTCATCAAGATGCCTAGGTCTCGGGGTTTTGGGTCATAAAATATTTACAATATTTTATTCTTTTTCTTTTCTCTTATTTATTCTATAATTTTGACTTTAATTACAGTATTTTATACACTATTTACATACACATGCATGGATGCTAAGATGCGGGATTTAATGCTATTTACACGCATTTACTAGAGTTTTTGATGCCAAAATGAATGATAGAATAAAGATGATGAAATGTGGATTCATCACCGGCTACCCGATCAACTCGCTCTGTTAAGGACGTCATAGTCTGCTTTACCAGTTACCGGAGAGATCGTCACTGGAGAACGAATAACCCCAAGACCAGTAGTCTAACGGAAGTTCAGGTGTGGCTCTATCCTAGTGCTCGGGTCACTCTCTTGCTCAAGCAAACCAAACAATGAGGGTTGACTCTTCCCAAAATAAATATTTTTAAATGAGGTGGGTTTTAAGGTCACGTTTGCTTTACCAGTCCCATATTTTATTGCTTTCACTTTTTACATTTTTTTCACAAATAAACATTGCCTAATAAAATTTCCGATTTCCTTTTTGATTAATTTGAGTCTAAAATAGGGGGAGGAAATCGAAAAAGCCAATGCACGGTTAAACACAATGATGCATGCATGGATAGAAATGCGTACCTTGCTCCAACACTCTACATGCAATATGATCCCCGCATAAATTTAATATAGAATGTAAACTAACTATATGATGCACGAGGAAATCGACCTTAGACGAGCAACTTCTATTCATCGCGAAGAACAATAGTTAGCTAATCGAATCGAGTTCGGAGTCCGATCTTGGGAGTCACTCGGAGCCCGCCACAACGGATCCTGCCAGCGCTGTATGTAACTCCTCACGGAACGTGCTCTAAAATTCAATTAAACTTACTTTTTAGTTAATTTTTAGCCAAGGTCCAAATACATTTTATAGGAATAGATAAGCACTTAGGTGTTGGGCCTTAGAAATTTACATCGCAATCAACAAAAATCCTACGTCTATGGGACAAAACCACGAGAATAAAATAGAGAGTTATAGTCGATGAAATCAAAAACTCAGAAAAATAGCGATGAGGTCCCCCAAGTGCAACACTTGGCAAAATAGACCCCGATAAAATGTTCAAGTCCACAAGTCAAAAGTCCTAAATTATTACAAGACAAAAATTGTTCTCTCAAACCAAATAAAAGTCTTCCTCTCCTCCCTTCTCTTCTTCATGTGCCAACCCTCCAAAAAGAAACTCCAAGTCATCCTCCAAGCAGTTCTTCGCACTAAAATTGAAGAGAGAAGGTCAGAAAATAATTATAATATAGAGAGACAAATATCACAAAATTGAAAAATGACTACAAAGTCGTGCTCCCCGGCAACGGCACCATTCTCATGAGCCAGAAATCGACGCGATCGAGATGTAAATAAATATCACAATGTCGTTGTTCTCAACCACTCGAATCGGTCAACAGAAAATTTTTTGTTTTAAACCACTTAAAAGATATCAAACAATCAATGTGTAATTGTAAGCGGTTTTTGCTATTCTTTTTACCTGTATAGCGACTAGGGTCGAACACAAGGAGCACGATTTAAAAATTCAGTAGTCAATTTTCGAAAATGATTTTTAGTGGTTTTTGAATTTTTATCTTTTTTCTATTTTCAAAACAAGCTCAAATAATAATAAAACACACAACACCACACCCTTTTTGTATTTTTCAGACTAGTAAAAAATATTTAGAAAATTATGAAGAAAATATTTTTATGTTATATATTTTTTAAAATATTTTAGTAATTTTTTTAGATTTTTCTGTTGTTTTCATGATTCTCTAAAAATCAAATAGTGAAAAATAGAGCAAACAGTGCACAGCCAGGAGTATTTTAAAACTTAAAATTACTTTAAGTGCCCAATAGTCATGGAAATGATTTCTATTATTAACTACCAAGAAATATCTACAATTAGAGACTAAAATCAGTTTTTTTATTTTTCTACATTTTTTTACAAATTTGTAAATATTTTTCGTTTTTCACATTTTTCGGAGTTTTATAAAGAGTTAATGCATGAAAATTACATATAAATTAAAAGGCAACAAAATACACCTATAATAATTTTTTTGGAATTTTTAGGCGAGTACTTTGAATTTTTAGGAATTTTCAAAAATCTGACAAGCAAAAAGACACTGTTTTTGATTTTTTAAATATATCAAAAGGAAATAAAAATTGATGAAAAATTTAGACAATGTTTAGGCACATAGCAGGAGCATACACAAATTTTCTCAGAATTTTTCGAAGCATAAAAACATTTATTTTGATGAGAAGATCATGCAAAGTTTTAAAACTGCAATATAGGGACTAAAATGTAATTATGCAAAAGTTCTGCACAAAATAATAAGAACATAAACTCGGGAAGAAATGTGAAATTTACCCAAATTTCATGTGCATAGCACGTGCTCTTCTAAACCTCAAGGATGTCTCTGCATTTTCAAAAACCTTGGTAGGGGAGGTTCACAATTTTTCCTATTTTTTTAAAACCCTCCTAGGGTTTTCTTTTGAGTCCATCGTTTCCAAAAGCTAGAGGAGGGACCAAGGGGCTGCCGCTCACGCGGGATCTGGAGGAAAGGTGCCGGCCACCGCCGCCGCCACTGGGGGAAACCGAGGGCAATGCGATGGAGGAGCGGGGAGGAGCGCGAGGAAGGGACGACTACCGTGGCTTTCATAGAGGTGGATGCGGAGACCTGGACGCGGTGGGAGATAGAGCGGCGGGCGGCACAGTCGTTCGAGCCGCGCACTAGCGGAGAGACAGTCGGAGGTTGGCGGCCTTGAGGGAGGCGAGGTCGCGCAGGGCTGCAGTGTTCTGGCGGAGAGGGCGGTTGTCTTCAGGCGGGCGGATGTGCGCTGCGGTGGCGCGGAGGGCGAGCAGCGGGCGAAGCACCGCTGCTGCCGGCGTTCTGGCGGAGGAATGCCGCGCTGATGGTGCCGGATCTATGGTTGGCCACGGGCGGCGGGGCGGGTGACGGCTGGGCGATGCTTGGAGGCTGCGGTTGGGCGACCGGAGGTGGGCGTTGGCGGCTGAAGTGCTGCCGCCGCACCTTTGTTTATTTTTTTTATTTTTTTTGATGTTTATTTTGAATTGCAAGAAATGTTAGGAAGAAAATTGTACTTTTGTTTTTCTTAGTTATTTTTATGTGTTTTTTATCCTGCAAAACAAATGTTAGAAAGAGAAAATGTGTTTTTTTAAAAAAAATTTTAAGCAAGAGATAAAGATTAAAAAAATGTAAATATTTTTTTATTTTTTTTATTTTCCTACAGAAACAAATGTTTGAGATAAACATGAAAAATAATTATATGTTTTTTATTTATATACAAAATAGGAGTGGTGAATGGTATGGATCTTGTGCAGAGCGGAAGATAGATCCGTGGCTCCGGTCACCGTGCATGACCGGAGATGTAAGATTGCGTGAGATAGAAACATGAAAGTGGAGGGATACGAAAATGAGATGGAAAATCTGTGCCGGATCGGGAAATGTATGCTGGAGATTTTTTTGGATTTTAAGATCTAAAAATTAATCATGAAACAAAAATTCAATCTATGATCTACCTAAGAATAAAAATGATGAGAAAGAAAATGGATCTCACCTCGGGGTTCAGAAATGTCGTGATGGCCTCGCCGAGGGCCGACGCGTTGTCACCGGACAGTTCGGAGGGTGGACACCCTTCTTCAACAAGAAAGCTCTCGGAGATCGGGCTCCTTTACACCAAAGATTGATCAAGGAATGAAAGGAGGAGGAGCCCATTAAAAAGAGAAAAATAAAAAAAAGGAAGGAATGTACAAAAGAAGAAGGTTTTTATTGTTTAATTAATAAAATAATTAAATAAAATAAATAATTAATTAATTAAAAAAGAATTTCGGAATTAATTGAAATAAATAAATTAAATAATTTCCAAAAATTAATTAGCCACCTTAATGGTGACTATTAAAGGAATAAAATCAAATCTTATATACATGGTAGTATATTAAATCAAATAATTCAAATAAATATAATAAATCAAATAATTGAATATGAATTACATAAATAAATAAAATTAAATAATGTGAGATATTTTATTTTTTGGTAATTTTTATATAAGGAAGTTAGTTGTATACAAATATTATGTACATATAATAAATACACTATACCTATTTACACACAAGGAAATAATTTTTAAAACACATTTTTTAAATTTTATTATTTATATTTTTTCTTTTGATTTTTAACGAAAATAATATTTACAAATATGTAAATTATATATATAAATAAATATGAATAAATATTTACAATAAATAATGGTGAAACTGCACAAAACACCATAGAAAACCGACTTTTTAACCTAACTCCAAAAATTATGAAACTACAACCATTTGAAATAATTTAATTTAGAGTATAATGGAAGCGAGTTTGGTTCAATTTGAGTTCACATGGAGTCGGAATTGGTATTTCAATGATTGCATTGTGCCTTTTTTCTGAGGATGATTATTTGTAATGTGGACATTATTTTATTTTACAATTATTTTTAATATTTACAACACATTTTTATTTATAACTTTTGTTTACGAAAATAATTCATTTGAGGTCAAATAATGTACAAATAAAATAGTACAAGTTTTATACAACTATAAAAGGAATTTATGTACAAATAATTTTTGGATTTTTGAATGGAAGACCCTATCTCCCCCTACTTTATTCCTGGTCGATCAGGTCAAGTCTTGACTTTCTCTTGGGGTACAGGTAAGTTTGTATTTATTGCATAAATACATCCTTTATTTTTCTTTTCTTTTTGTTTTCTTCATTATTCTTTTATTTTAAACACAAAAAGTATTAAAATGCATATTTAACAAATGCATGCTAAATGATAAAATAATGGAATTAGTAGGTATTTATAGGTTTTTGACTATGGAAATGAAGCTAAAATAAAAGAATAAAGGCGATGAATCGTGGATTTATCAGTTATACTCTTAGTCATACACGTTATCAAACGAGACACGAGGCGAGGGGGGTTGGTGGCTATATATAGGCGAAGGCGAAGTTGGTCACCGCCGCAGGGTGAGGGCACCGTGAGCAGTTGGAGGGAGTTGGAAAAACGGCCGGTCAACGGCGGGCCGTTTGGCAGTTGGCTGAACGGAGAAGGAGATGGTCGGCGGTTTCTGGCGCAGGTGGAAACGAGGAAGACGGAGCATGAAAAGAGATAGAAGTGGAGAGAGAAGGAAAAGTAAAAGAGAAAATTAAAGAATAAAATTAGTCATTAATAATTAACTAATTAATTATATTAAATTAATTATAAATTAATTTTGTAATTAAATTGATAATTAATAATTAATTATGGATAATAAATTACTTAAATCATCAATTACATAATTAAGTAATTAAGTATTAATTAATTAATTTAATGTATAATTAAGTTACTAAATAATTAAATGATATATATTAATCATTAATTAAATTAAAATTTTTTATTTAATTTATATATAGATAAAGAATATAAATTAACCAATATAAACTAATAATATATTACAGTACATTGTACAATATACCAATACAGACCTGAAAATCGTGTTTTTCACATTATATTTGATTTTAGCAAAACTAGTGTCATTTTATAGATAATTGAATAGTATGATTTTTGGAACTGATTTTGGCCAAATCGGAGTTCATATGACCGAGTTATGAGGCCTAGAAAATTTAGGTAGCAAATTCGAGCCTTCGGATTTTATTGGTATTTTGTCTTAGTGATATTTTATAATTTTCTATACAATTTTGGAAGATTTTTAGAAAAGAAATTAGTTAATTGGGTTTACGGTTATTTAATTAAAAATCCGGGAAGAAACTACAAATCATACATATAAACAAACGGGTACAAAATGCCAGAACTCAACGTTTTTATTTGAATATTTTTAAATATTTTTAATAAATAATATTAAGTATAAAATGGAATTTAAAAGTGAGTTTGTTCCATTTGGAGTTTTCTATAAATAGTTATGAACCTTAGAAGTCAGCTTTTGTAGTTTTTTCGGTCCATTATGGTTAATTCTTTTTACGAGGAAATATTTTTCTGATATTTTTATAAAATAGTATATATTTTTATGAACAGCTTTTACAAAATAAGTATTTTAGTTTGAGATGATATAAGTTGTGAATAAAATAGGTGATATAATTACAATGTTGAGAATTGATAATTTATATTTTGATCTTGATTTTCTTAATTTTTTAATAGTTAGGACCCTTATTTCCCCCTACTTATTTATTTTGTCGACCTGATCAATATTGACCTAGTCTCGAGGTTAAGATCAGTCTGCATATATTACATATCTCCAGCCTTCTTTTCTTTTATTTTTCTTTTTATTTTTATTCTTTTATTTTGGATAAAATAAATGTTAAATATATAATATTAACAATTATGGTTATAATGATAATTAGTTAGAATTAGTGATTATTTATATGTATTTTACCAAGGATTTTAGCCAAAATGAAAGAATAAAGATGATGAATCACAGATTCATCACCTATAAACCTCAAACACGTGAAAGGTGGAATCAGGTCAGGACGTCGATGCAAAATATAGATGAAGCAGCCGTCAAGATTGTTGGTTGACTTTCAAGCGTGTCTTCACCATCACTTGAGTGGAGTTTATCAACTAAGGATGTGGATGAATGCTTAATGAGAATAATATAAAAGATATGATAACATTTCTTTTTTTTTCTAGATGTGATCATTCATTCATTCTTGTTTTTATTTAAATCTTTATTGAAAACATCATCATCCTCATAACAGTTTTTCCTGTATTGTGTATCCTGGGTCACTATTCAAATATTTTCTAAGCATGTCATGCAACGAAGTACATGTGACATTATTTTGGATGTCTCTCTCTCTCTCTCTCTCTATATATATATATATAGAGAGAGAGAGAGAGATGATAGGAGAAACTTCAAATAAGGTGGGAGCTTTCGTAAGTTAAGGAATGCCACTATCATTTCATGTGTTTTCCTTATATATTTTATATTTTATTATGGCATAGATTTAATGATAAAATTAACATCATATTTACCTCAATATAGAATTACAAAAAAATATACATCGGGTAAAAATGTTAGTTACATAAAGGTTCTATTTTTTACATAACATTCCGAGTATCAATTTTTTACAATGTAAAGCTTACAGTTTAACAAAATTTATGGAGGGTTATAGTAAGCTAGTCGTAGCTTGTAAAAGCTCAAAAAAAGTCCCAACCTCATTTGAAAGTCCCAACCTCATTTGAAAGGACCCTCATATATTTCCAATCACATTATTATATGTTATACAATAATTTTTGATACAAAAGATATACCATGTCCATAGATAATAGAGCCACAATTTATCATTTTTTTACAACCCCTTATGGAATTGATTCTCATTATTTTTTATCATATCCTAATTCACTTGGTATCTTTGTTTCACACATATTCTAGCAATATATACACTTAATACAAACCCTACTTAGTGTTGAACACGAATTTGCAGAGGTCGTGTTGACTCACAGGCGAATCAACAGTCGCTGATTTGACCTCCAGCAAAATCCGTAATTCAAACAACAATTAACCCACGACAATCAAGTAAAGCAGTGAAAGTGTGTGGAGCTAAAATTTATTATAACTCTACAACAAGATGTGTATAGGTGCAAGTATGTGTAGAGGTCGAACACAGGGAGCAAGCAGGATAGAACTGGGCAAAATGCTCAAAAATGTGAATGTGATCAAGTGTCTAGTATGCTATTTTTGTGGGTTTTTAATTTTATATTTTTTTATTTAATTTTTAATTTTATATTTTTGTATTTTGATTTTTAATTTTCCAATTTTTATAATTTTATAATTTATATTTTTTTCTTTTTTTCTATATTGGAATATATATAAGCTATATAGTAAAGGAGGTGACCAAATATTCATAAAAATACGCAAAAATAGGCAAAATTTCAGAAATGAGATCTTTTTGGTATTTTTTACAATTTTGTACCGTTTTTGTGATTTTTGGGTATTTTTCAAACTATTTTTAGTATTTTTAAACTCTGAAATAAACCAAAATAGTGAAGAGGCTGCTGGCTGGGGGTAAAATGGGAACTAAAAATATCAGATAGCCACCAAAATTTTTCAAACTAATTTTTAAAATAAAGATAATAGAAACAGGAAGCCACAGAACTTTAGTTTACAATTTTTGGAGATTTCTACTATTTTTTAGATTTTTTTTGAAATTTTTAAGTATTTTTGAATTTTTATGGTTTTTCTTTTGAGATTTTTAGTGATTTTTGGATTGAAAGTAAAACACACTAAAATATGCAAAATATATATTTTTTGGGATTTTTCTGGAGTGTTTTTATATTTTCTTGGTATTTTATGATGCAAACAGTGCTGAATAGCTATTTTTTGATATTTAATAAATATTAGAATGCAATAATTATGGGAAATAAAAATATGCCGTTAAACTAATATGCAACAGAGACCTAGTGTGATTTTTGGGAATTTTTTGGGGTTTATAGATGCACGCAAAAAAATACAAGAAGCAAACAGAAAATGTAAACTTGCAAGGGCGTTTTTGTAATTAGCCTAAACTGTGAGGGCCTGAATGCAATGTTTACAGAAACTTTATAACTAACATAAAAACTTCATGCACTACACGGGAATAACAAGAAATAGCGAGGGTGCTCCTGCAAAAACGCCGAAGATCACGTGGGGTACACGCGACCTAGCGAGGACCCACTCGCAATTACCAGAAAGTTTGAGGTCCTACTTAAAATTATTACAAAACTTATATGCCTGCAAATGAAAGTTTAAGTCCGATAAACTAAACACAAAAGATGCGAGGGTATGTAACAAAATTACCCACACCAGGGACGCATCCAACGGCGGATGATCTTCCTCTTATGACACGTGTCGCGCTCACGACCCGCGATGCCCCTTCATCTGTGCGGCCCCGATTAGATTGGAGATAGGCGATCGGACGGCTCAGGGCGCACCTAATCCAACGGCAGCTGTACACACGTCGGGGTGTTCTTGATCCGACGGCGTGTGATGCGGCTGGAAGATCCGATGAAGAACTCGGCCGTGCCGAGTTTTGTTCACGCGCAGGGGCCTGCTCCAACCGCCAAATCCACGGCCGAAGGTCGTGTTCGCCTCCAGCTGCTCCTCCCCAATGCCCAGGCTGCTCAGATAGGGACGACGGCCTACGGGTGACCCTCCGCCGCTCGAGGAAGTTCCAACCGACCTGGGCTGATCTCGGGCAAAAACTCAACTCCAGATAAGGTCTCCTTTCCCTGGGACCTGCACGTTAAACGCAAAAGCACGAGAGAATGTTCCCAGGGCAAGAAATGGTGGAATGTAGCGTGAGGATTTGATGGGAGTTGCCGGAGCTCGAAGAACTTCAGCAAGGTGCTCGATGGCGGATCTACGCTAAGTGATTGATTAAAATGCATACTAAGTATCGAAGATGAAAGCTGGAACAAAATGCTATCTAAACTACAAAAAAATGGATTGAAACAACCTCGATTGGCTGGTCGGCCAAGAGGAAGAGACCTCACGGCCGTCGGCCGAAGATGGAGTTGGAGCGCCGCCCCGGCCACTTAACCTCCTCCCTCGAGAGCTGGAGGACCTCCTGTCACGAGGTCCAGTCCTGAGCTCGCCAAAAGAAGAGGAAAAAATGGTCAAGAAGGGTTCAAGGGGAAAAGAGGGTCTTGGTGGTGTTTTTGAAAGATGGTCGACGGGTGAACTTCGAGGCGTGATCACGAGCAGGTGAAGAAGATCCCAGAGGATCTGATAGGCCAGCGCGGATCACAGTTGTACCAGGTACAACTTTCATGAAGGGTCATCCATCCCTCGAGCAACGCAACAACGGCGAAAAATTCGAGAAAAGGGAGAAAAACGCAGATCTAGCGGTCCGACCTGGGGTCATGGAGTTAACCCCCGGTCAACGGATGGCGTGGCCTGATTGGGCCACGTCATCCGCAAAAAGACAAAAATCAAATAAAAGATTTGTACATGAGATTAAAAATATTAAATGATTTAATTAATTTTAGGTTATTTAATAAAAACGTTTATTATTTTATAAATTATTTTATTGTGATTTTTATTTATTTTTTTAGGGGTATATTTTTACAAGTTGCCTATTATACCCTTTATAGGTATATTATTCTATATATTGTATTCTTTTATTTTTATTTTGTATTTTTGATTTATTTAATTATGTTTATTATTTTATAAAATTATAAAATACTTTTATACACTTAAATATATTTTTATTTTATTTTTCTGATATGTTTTGTACACTTAATAAAATATAAATAGGTATTGTATAGGTTTGGGTGTAGGTAGTATACCTATGTATCAAATACATAAGTATTTTATTTTAAGTTTTATTTAGGTTTTTATTCCAATTTTAATGTACATAATTATTATAAGTATTAATTACAAAATTATAAAAATATAAAATTATAAAAATAGTGAATAAATAATAAACTGAATATTTTAATCGGTACAATATACAATGGGGGTCCAAAACTCAACTTTCAAACCGTAACTCCGCCAAATGCGAAACCGCCGCCATTAAATAACTTATTTTATTCTATATACAATTAAAGGTGAGTTTGATGCATTTTGAGTTCATTTGTGAGTTACAGGTCTGGGAAGTTGGGATTCTGGATTTTTATTCAGACCATAACTTTTTATCTGTACATTATTTTTCAGTGAAATCAATTTTGTATTTTTCTTTAATTAATTATCTACAACTTTCATGAACAAAGTTTCTTTATTTGAAGTATAAAAAGTGGAACCAAAAATAGGGCCCAAAATGAATAAAGAATGAATAAATACAAGGGTATTTTTATTGTTATTTTGGCCCTTATCTCTCCCTACTTTATTCCTTGTCAACCTAGTCATCGAGATGCCCAGGTCTCAGGGTTTCGGGTCATAAAATATTTACAATATTTTATTCTTTTTATTTTCTTTTCTTTATTCTATAATTTTGGCTTTAAAAACTGCATTTTATACAATATTTACACACATATGCATGAATGCTAAAATACATGAATTAGCTCTATTTATACGCATTTACTAGGGTTTTTAAGGCCAAAATGATAGAATAGAGATGATGAAACGTGGCTTCATCATCCCCCTATACTTTACCTTTGGTAGTCCCTAGCAAACACTTATGCAATAAGTGCGGAAAAGAAAAACAAAGAAAAGAAAAAGAAGAAAATTTGATGAAGTTTAATTATCAAACTGTTAGACTTGTGAGCCCTGGGCGAACCATTCTTACAATAAATGTTATTGTAATATTTAAGTTTATCAATAAAAGTTATTGATGTTTCACTCCCTTTCTGAAATTATATGAATGAATGCACTATAAGGTCCCTCTGTACAATTAGGGTTATGTACCATGGCCAGCTTGATGATCATATAGCTGTTGTTTCATTAAATGAATCATAGAGGCTGGTGTTTGGATGAATATCTAAGGAGTTAGATGGAGGACTCATCAAACACCGTCAAATGATTGTCAAGTGGAGATCTCCAGCCTGAGTAGGAGATGGCAATCCTTTCTCACATAGGCTGATATCTGACCGACCTCTTGATGCAGGTCCTCTGCATGGGAATAGTGATTCGGAGGTGTCAGATTAGTTAGGTCAATGGGTTGACCTAACGAGATCGAGATAACTTAAGTCCTATGTTGAATGCTGTCACAGCATAGGCACGCATCCTCTGACCGGAGACAGATATATTGCTATATATCTAAGTATGTACATTTGGCAGACCAATAGGTTGATGACCTAACCAAGGTCTATACACCGGCGAGCTGGTGTGCATATAAGGGTATATGAGCAATATGATCTCTCAAAGGGATCATACAGGTTCACTTGTGAACCGGAAGACATGAGCTCACTCATGAGGTATTGGGACCGATCAAATTCCATGCATGGTCGTCGTGCTTTGGAAGCATGACATGAATTTGAAGGTATGATATATGCTTTGGGAAAGCATATGATCGATACCAAATCCCAATGACCAAGATTGAGAAACTTAATGATTAAGCCCTGAAGAAGACAGTGTAAAAATGATCTTGATCTTCGGGTTGATCATGGGTCTTCCAGTATGCAGGATGTACAGGTATTGGGAATACCTGAAGGGTGATGTGATCATAAACGATTGTATATCCATGACGCTTCCATTCCGAGGGAGTGATGAAACAGGTCTGGATTTTAGTGACTCCTTTCAGTAGAGAAGCAATCCGATCTTAGTCCAAGTGTTGGACATTGGTCTGAATGGGATTCAGATTCAATGAGAAGATTGGATTTGCGGTCTTGATTTAATCAAGCATCTGTGGAAGGTCCGTTCGATCTGGATTTGAGATAATATCTCAACATCCAAGTCACTATACATGGAATAATACAATCGCCCTGTCCTTATCTCCAAGTATCTGCGGAGAAAGCACATTATTCTTGAAAGGGTTCAAGAATAATTCTTTTGATGAAATATCCAAGCAAGGACTTGATGATTAAATGTGATTTAATTATCAAGCTTAAATATGAATATGATTCATATTGTGAAAATGATTATCTAAGATAATTAAATGAGATTTAATTATCAAGGATTAAGAGAATGTGGATAACACTATCCATGATATATGTGTGTTATAAATATGATTTATAATATACATATATAAGAGAGAGAATTTATGTAAATAGCATTTGTTAATTAATAATGTGGATTGGATTCACATTTGTTAATTAATTGGAAATGCAATTTACTAACTAGTTTGGGTTGTGAATATGATTCACACAATATTCAATGGCAAGATTGAAATATTCACAAATTAATTTGGAATTAATTTGGTGAATATTCATTGTGATTAATTAAGGAATAATGTGATAAATAAAATAGAGAAAACCACCTCCATGGGTGGCGTCACCCATGAATTGTTCATGGGTGACGCCCCCCCTGTTTAGGAGGGTGGTTAGCTCCATTTCATTTATCATATTATCTCTTAGTTAATTAATATTTAAATTGATGTTGTTGGTTTTAACCAACAACAAATCCTAGCCATTGATTTATCATGGACCAAGCATAGCCCTTGGATCCATGTGTCCCATGGATTGAGATCCATTGGATCCTAAACTAGTATAAAAGGAGGGCTAGGGTAGCCTTTCCAAGGTACATCATCTAGAGTTGTAGAAGACTACTACTCTCTCTCGCTCTCTCTCTCTAATTCTCGTGTGGTCTCTCTCTTAATATCCAAGTGGCCGTCCACTTTGCATATTGAAGAGGAGAGCATCTTGCTTCGCCTTCGTCGCTTGGATCTTCGTTAAAGGATTGCGGGAAGAACGCGACTCATCATCGTGCCCGCAAGCGCATTCTCCGTGGGTCGGACTTAAGATAGGAGGATCTCTACTTTGGGATCTCGCGATCACAACCACGCTTCAAGAGGTATTCCTTGTACTTTGTGGTTTGATGAAACGATCCGAGAAGTGTTCTCGTGATCATGTGGTTTCATCTTTATAGTTAAAATTTTAATTTCCGCTGCATCTAGCATCTAGTACGACTAGTTGCTCCGATTGCATATGATGCGATCGACACGCTTCCGTGATGCGCTTGAGGATTCACAATATCCTTCACAAACTTGTCTTCACAAAATCAAAGTTTGGAACTTAAGTCGGACCTTTGGATTCGGGCAGAACCTTAATGAGAACTGGACTTGAAATCCAACAGCCTTCAAGAATCCCAAAACTCTGCTCAAGTTTCCTCAATAGCCAGGTCAGAAATATTTCAACTCATACGCAAACCCTTACGACTATGAATCTGACTCGTACAGTGTAAATGATAATGGCTCTCCCCAACTAGAATGACAAAGAAACTGACTTCTCCAGTACGATAACCCAATGATTCCCAAATCCAACAACTCATCCCTCAAGGAGCAGGGTATTCCCTTCTAAGTTCAAGTGGCAACCAGCTCAAGAGGAGGGGATGAAGTGAAAAATGGACGGAAGCCAGTGTAGCTACCCATCCTAGGATGCAAGACTGGTGTAGTCAAGTCACCCAACTGCAGGCTCACATGATTTAACTTGGAAGCTCAAGCTTGCTTATTTGACTTTACAACATATGTACACTCCGGCAGGCATTTTTTTATTTTTGTACAGGCCTGTCCACTTTTTGGAGTTTTGCTTTTGCATTTTTTTCTTTTTTTTCTTTCTTTCTTTTTTTTGAATACTATATATAGCAGCATTTACATAGGGAGTTTTTCCTCTTGAGCCAGTAGACTATCCCTCTTTTGAAGCTTTATTGCAACCCACTGTCTCCTATCCTCGAAACTCATCATTACTGGACGGGTTGGGGCTCACTTCCCTCCCTAGAGGAGGACAAGTGTTTCCACTTGTGTGCGCCTCATACCGACAAATCCAATCCCCTCACCACTCCAACTGAGTTGAGCCATGTGAAAGGTGCAGGTGTCCAAGTTAGGTCATTATCAACAAGAGTCGTGCGTGTGCTCCGAAGTACTCTACTTAGGCAGTCAAGAATCCATTGAACCAAGTCCCGTGATCCTCAAAGAATTAAGTCAACTAGACCTGAAGTACCTCAATCCCAGTTCCTATAAGGTTCCTGTTATTAGGTAGATTTTAAGGTCCAATTAAGCTCCAATCTTCGGATTTTACTTAGACTCGTTCAACTATCAAACTCAATCCGAAAAATGCGAATGCTATGCAAAATGCAGAAAATATTTTTGTGATGCAATTTTCAAAGATTTTTAACTTTTTGTGGATTTTTGAAAAGATAATGCATGCATATGCAAATGCATTTTTTTGTAATTTTCAAAAATATTTTTCAAATGTTTTTGGATTTTTAATTTTGCAAATGTTTTTGGGATTTTTGAAAACAATAAGGTTTTGGCTGAAAACTAGGTTAAAATATGTACACGGGAGTGCTTCTTTATATATACACGAAGTGGATTTTTAAGAATTTACAAGGGTATTTGGTCAATTTTATACATATCTACATAAGATGGATTTTGGTGTGATGTAACTATTCCTCAAACTTATTTGACACAGGTTTTGCAAACAATTTTGAAAACTATAGTCCAAAATAATTTTTACAAACATTTTTGCACACATGTACACATATTTGAAAATCATTTTGCAAAGGCTTTCAAAACAGTATATATAGATTTTTGAAAATATTTCTGCAACCATTTTTCAAACCATTTGCAAATCATTTTTCAAACAATTTATTTCACACAAAGAAAAGAAATTTTACAAACCACACATTTTTACAAAGGTTGAAAACATGTAACAAAATATTTTCAAAATAGTTTTTAATAGATGTTCACAAAGATTTTCAAACTATTTTTCAAACATTTTGCAAAAAAAAATATTTTCACCTGATTTATTAATCAGTATATAGAAAAAAGAATTTGAGGAATGAAACACCTTTTTAATGAATTTTAATGAATGATTAGCCATATTTATTTAAGAAAATACGAAAGTACGAGTTATGGATAAAGTATATACGCAGTATATATGACCCCCCTATACTTAGCTTGAGCTATGTCCTCTTAGATCAGAAAGAGAAGACATAACTCGTACTGAGTATAGGAAAATCTAAAGAATAAATGAATAAGAGATGAACAAAAGAATGAGAAGTTGACCATCCTCCCTATACTTAGGATCAAATAATCCTAAGTATAGCAGACTGTACACAAAGCAGGGAGGGTCAAGGGTGGGAATGAACAGATCGTACTCAGATTGTCTCCCCCTATACTTAGGGTAAGAGATCCCTAAGTATAGACAAGAAGAGGAGACAATGGAGAGGATCGAGATAAATGAACAACTCGGGGTGCACACCCACCTATACTTAGGACAAAGTACGTCCTAAGTATGGAAAACTGTCTACAAGGGCTGCACTTTTTTGGTAGATGAAGAAGATAGAAGAGGAAAAGAAGAAAAGAAGAAAAGAAGAAAAGAAGAAAAGAGATGGAGATGGAAGAAGAGATCGTGAGGATGTACGCATCGCTCCCCCTATACTTAGGGTGAAAGAAACCCTAAGTATAGAAAACAACGATGAAAGAACACTCGGCTCGTCCACCCCCTATACTTAGGACAACGTACGTCCTAAGCAAGGCAAACACGAGGAATGGGTGGACGAGCAAAACGGTAGAGAGAACAGAGGTACACAAAAGTGAATATACAAAAGAGATGGATATACAGATGGTCAAGAAGGTTGAAAGCGAACCTTCTTGCGGGACTGCTGAGGAATGGATCTGGTGTGATGTAGGTCGATATCGGGGTCCACAGTGGACGGAAGCCGATCAGGGTCGACACGGTGAAGGTCCTCAGGGGCCCTAGGATGTGAAGGCACAGACGGGTGAGTGTAAGAAGTGTGGTCAGATCTGGCCTTAGGAGTCTCGCTGATGTCAAAGTGGAAAGGGACAAACTCCTCATCATCGGAAGTAGTGTAATCAGAGTCATCCTGCGAGGTCTCGTCCAGGTCAAAACTGAAAGGAACGAACTCATCAGTGGAAGTAGTCGAACTCGGTTCGTCCTCTACAATCTCAACCGGATTATCTTTCCCATCAAAAGGCTCGAATTTCTGAAGAAAAGCAACTAAATAAAATTCGGCCTTAGTCTCATCAGCATCTACATGGACAGGAGCGGACTCATCAGTGGAAGTAGTCAGAGCATGTCCGTCCTGTATAGTCTCTAAATCTGCCCTCCACTCAATGGTGACAATCGTTAAATCCCGCGGATGTCATCAACACAACGCCAATCACAGGAAGCAGCAACACCAAGGTCTATGCTTTCCGAGCTTTCCTCCTTGGAGAGGAATTCTCGGGTCTCATCATCGGTCATGAAGAAGGTCTCTCTGATATCCTCATAAAGATCATAGTCCTCAGGATCATCCAAAATAGATGAAGTCATATCAGGTGCAGGTCTCTGGTCGGCACTAGTTGCGGTGATCAATGCTTCGCTCTCATCGGCAGGACGGAAGCGAATCTCTCCTGATCCGTAATCAATAACGACCCTCGCAGAGGTGAGGAATGGTCATCCCAGGATGATTGGAGAGTGCTCCCCTGTGGAGGTCTCCATGGGCAAAACGACAAAGTCAACATGGTAGCTCGTGCCCTGAATCGAAATGACGGCGTTTTCAAGGATACACTTCGGCCTCTTGATAGATCCATCAGCAAATTGAACTATCATCCTGGTCTTCTTGAGAGGCCCTAGGTGAAGAGACTGTACCAACGAGAAGGGTATGATGCCAATCGAAGCACCACCGTCTAGGAGAGTGTGATCACATGTGTGGTCAGAGATGGTGCAGCTAATGAATGGTGTGGCATTGTTCCTTTTCCGAGGAATGGAAAGGTGTGTAATGGCATGGGCAGTGGCCATGGTCAAGATATGACACTCAGATCTGCTCCTTCGCTTTCTCTTCTTGGGAAGAGGAGCAGATAAATCGGTCATGGCCTGCTGAAGTGGGGCACAGATAATCTCATGTATGGTGGCCACCACTTCGGGTTCAGTCAACATTTTTTTGAATTTTTGGACCTCCTCCTTACAAGGGAGGAGGTCGGAATCAGCATATACGCGAGGCATGCCAAGAGCAGTCTGTACAGCGGCATCCTCGGGGTCAAAGGTGGGACAAGGTGTGAAAGGCTGTGTGGTCAAAGGATCTGGCAAGTGGGCGCTCTCCTCATAGTCTGACTCGATCAAAAGTCTCCCAATCTCTTTTTGTGTTTTTAAAATTTTCTCATTTTTTTGTATTTTAGGCGATTGCAAGCTCTCATGGAAATCCTCGAGTGAACCCATATCATCAAATGGTGGCATATCATGGTTGCTCTTATCTGTGCTAGTGAGGTGGTCAATCCTCTGTCTCATATGATCCATCATCTGGGTCAAGTGCTCAAGGGTGGATTCCATGAAAGGTGACTCCAACAGATCAGTATCGGGTGAATGTAAAGGTGGAAAATACAGAGGTGGAGGTGGGTGTGGGTAGAAATCCGAGTCCTGATACTGCGGCTGAGGCGAATATGTACAAAAATCAGGAGCAAAGTCCTCCTGGGAAAAAGGAGGTGGACTGGCTGGAGTGAATGAGGGATCCGCAAAGTCCGGATAAAATACGCTCCAGAGGTCCATCTCGAAACAAGAGGAAAATGATCGGGAGAGCACGATGGTCAAGTCAAAAGAGTGAAGAAGAAGGCGCAACTGCTCAGAGAATATCTAGGATACACACAAGCAAACACAAACAAAACTTACACAAATCAAACCCTCAGTTCACCTACTCAACTCGGTAGAGACCGAAAATACGGTCTTTTTATCTTGTCTGTTTTAGAGTTAGGTGAAAAAGTCAAGAAGTTGCACAAACACTTAAGGGCTCAAATAGGATTTGGGCACTAATCCTTAGTGTGTGCGCGAGCAAGTAAAACGAAGACAATGAGGGGATTACTCGCCCCAAGACAAATTTTTCTTTTTGGTGGTTTTTAGGGTCAAGTAATATTAACAGTCCCAATTTTATTGGTTATCACTTTTTTTTTGGATTTTTAATAAGAAATGCATGAACCTATCGAGGAGTCAATTTTACTTAGCACCTAGGTGATCAAAATCAGAGGTAGAGAGTCGGAAAAGCAATGCAAGCGGCCAAACGATGATGTATGCTAAAGCGTAAATGCTCACCTTGCCTCCAGCACTCTACATGCAGGGATGCTCAGCAGAATTGAAACCTAATCTATATGCAAATGCAAAGCCGATGAAATCGCCCTAAGTTTCAGAAATTGCTATTATCGTGAATAACCACAAGTTGGTCACCGATCCTCAATCCAAGAGTCCGGTCTAGGCTCACCCCTCCTCTTCTCGACACATCGAGTTCAGGAGTAGCGCTTGACAGGGTGGGCTCGCGGCACGTAGGCTCGAAGATGATGAGTCGACTATTTAAATTTGACTAAGTCCAAAGCACACTATAGGTACATGCAAGATATTAAGTGTTTGGCCTTAGTCTATCGCAAGCAATCCTAAAACTAGGGGCTCAATCACACAAAGTAAGGAAAACTAAACCGGAAAACAAAATAAAAAAGGCGGTGAAAACCGTAAACGGCGAGCCCCCGAGTGAACAAACATTTGGAAATTAGGCTCAAGAGTCCAAAGTTCGGGGGTACCTGTATTATTACACAATAGAGTCTCTCTCTCTCACTGAAATTACACAAATAAATAATGCACAAAAAATGCTCAAAAATATGCTTGTCTTCTCAAATCCTCCAAGCCTCCTTTGATGCTAGGTCGGCAAGCTGATGCCGGCTTCACGTGGGTGCGTAGGCGCCTAGGGTAGAGCGCCTCCCTCGATCCGCGGTTCCTCGCACAAAGTCAACAAGAGAGGGTGATTAGACAAGTAAAACAATTATATCAAATAAATGAGAAAATGAATAAGGCAAAAATAGGCAAATAATCACAAACACAAGAAAAAACCCGAACTACGCGCTGTTGCTCCCCGGCAACGGCGCCATTTGTTGAACACGAATTTGCAGAGGTCGTGTTGACTCACAAGGCGAATCAACAGTCGCTGATTTGACCTCCAGCAAAATCCGTAATTCAAACAACAATTAACCCACGACAATCAAGTAAAGCAGTGAAAGTGTGTGGAGCTAAAATTTATTATAACTCTACAACAAGATGTGTATAGGTGCAAGTATGTGTAGAGGTCGAACACAGGGAGCAAGCAGGATAGAACTGGGCAAAATGCTCAAAAATGTGAATGTGATCAAGTGTCTACTATGCCATTTTTTTGTGGGTTTTTAATTTTATATTTTTTTATTTAATTTATAATTTTATATTTTTGTATTTTAATTTTTAATTTTCAAATTTTTATAATTTTATATTTTATATTTTTTCTTTTTTTCTATATTGGAATATATAAGCTATATAGTAAAGGAGGTGACCAAATATTCATAAAAATATGCGAAAATAGGCAAAAATTCAGAAATGAGATCTTTTTGGTATTTTTACAATTTTTTACTGTTTTTGTGATTTTTGGGTATTTTTCAAACTATTTTTGGTATTTTTAAACTCTGAAATAAACCAAAACAGTGAAGAGGCTGCTGGCTGGGGGTAAAATGGGAACTAAAAATATCAGACAGCCATCAAAATTTTTCAAACTAATTTTAAAATAAAGATAATAGAAACAGGAAGCCACAGAACTTTAGTTTCCAATTTTGGATATTTCTACTATTTTTTAGATTTTTTTAAAGTTTTTAAGTATTTTTGAATTTTTAAGGTTTTTCTTTTTAGATTTTTAGTGATTTTTGGATTGAAAGTAAAACACACTAAAATATGCAAAATATTTTTTTTTTGGGATTTTTCTGGAGTGTTTTTATATTTTCTTGGTATTTTATGATGCAAACAGTGCTGAAAATAGCTATTTTTGATTTTAGTAAATATTAAAATGCAATAATTATGGAAAATAAAAATATGCCGTTAAACTACTATGCAACAGAGAGCTACTGTAATTTTTGAGAATTTTTTGGGGTTTATAGATGCACGTAAAAAAATACAAGAAGCAAAAAGAAAATGTACACTTGCAAGGGCGTTTTTGTAATTAGCCTAAACTGCGAGGGCCTAAATGCAATGTTTCCAGAAACTTTATAACTAACATAAAAACTTCATGAACTACACGGGAATAACAAGAAATAGCGAGGGCGCTCCTGCAAAAACGCCGAAGATCACGTAGGGTACACGCGACCTGGCGAGGACCCACTCGCAATTACCAGAAAGTTTGAGGTCCTACTTAAAATTATTACAAAACTTATATGCCTGCAAATGAAAGTTTAAGTCCGATAAACTAAACACAAAAGATGCGAGGGTATGTAACAAAATTACCCACGCCAGGGACGCATCCAACGGCGGATGATCTTCCACTTATGACACGTGTCGCGCTCACGACCCACGATGCCCCTTCATCTGTGCGGCCCCGATTAGATTTGAGATAGGCGATCGGATGGCTCAGGGCGCACTTAATCCAATGGCAGCTGTACACCCGTCGGGGTGTTCTTGATCCTATGGCGTGGGATGCGGCTGGAAGATCTGATGAAGAACTCGGTCGTGTCGAGTTTTGTTCACGCGCAGGGGCCTGCTCCAACCGCCAAATCCACGGCCGAAGGTCGTGTTCGCCTCTAGCTGCTCCTCCCCGATGCCCAGGCTGCTCAGATAGGGCCGACGGCCTACGGGTGACCCTCCGCCGCTCGAGGAAGTTCCAGCCGACCTGGGCTGATCTCGGGCAAAAACTCACCTCCAGATGAGGTCTCCTTCCCCTGGGACCTGCACGTTAAACGCAAGAGCACGAGAGAATGTTCCCAGGGCAAGAAATGGTGGAATGTAGCGTAAGGATTTGATGGGAGTTGCCGGAGCTCGAAGAACTCCAGTAAGGTGCTCGATGGCGGATCTACGCTAAGTGATTGATCAAAATGCAAACTAAGTATCAAAGATGAAAGCTGGAACAAAATTCTATCTAAACTACAAAAAAATGGATTGAAACAACCTCGATTGGCTGGTCGGCCAAGAGGAAGAGACCTGACGGCCGTCGGCCGGAGATGGAGTTGGAGCGCCGCCCCGGCCGCTTAACCTCCTCCCTCGAGAGCTGGAGGACCTCCTGTCACGAGGTCCAGTCCTGAGCTCGCCAGAAGAAGAGGAAAAAATGGTCAAGAAGGGTTCAAGGGGAAATGAGGGTCTTGGTGGTGTTTTTGAAAGATGGTCGACGGGTGAACTTCGAGGCGTGATCATGAGCAGGCGAAGAAGATCCTAAAGGATCTGATAGGCCAGCGCGGATCACAGTTGTACCAGGTACAACTTTTATGAAGGTCATCCATCCCTCGAGCAACGCAACAACGATGAAAAATTCGAGAAAAGGGAGAAAAACGCAGATCCAGCGGTCCGACCTGGGGTCATGGAGTTGACCCCCGGTCAACGGATGGCGTGGCCTGATTGGGCCACGTCATCCGCAAAAAGACAAAAATCAAATAAAAGATTTGTACATGAGATTAAAAATATTGAATGATTTAATTAATTTTAGGTTATTTAATAAAAAATGTTTATTATTTTATAAATTATTTTATTGTGGTTTTTATTTATTTTTTTAGAGGTATATTTTTACAAGTTGCCTATTATACCCTTTATAGGTATATTATTCTATATATTGTATTCTTTTATTTTAATTTTGTATTTTTGATATTTTTAATTATGTTTATTATTTTATAAAATTATAAAATACTTTTATACACTTAAATATATTTTTATTTTATTTTTCTGATATGTTTTGTACACTTAATAAAATATAAATAGGTATTGTATAGGTATGGGTGTAGGTAGTATACAAATATATCAAATACATAAGTATTTTATTTTAAGTTTTATTTAGGTTTTTATTCCAATTTTAATGTACATAATTATTATAAGTATTAATTACAAAATTATAAAAATATAAAATTATAAAAATAATGAATAAATAATAAATTGAATATTTTAATCGGTACAATATACAATGGGAGTCCAAAACTCAACTTTCAAACCGTAACTCCTCCAAATGCAATACCACCGCCATTAAATAGATTATTTTATTCTATATACAATTAAAGGTGAGTTTGATGCATTTGGAGTTTTCATTTGTGAGTTACGGGTCTGGGAAGTTGGGATTCTGGATTTTTATTCAGACCATAACTTTTTATTTGTACATTATTTTTCAGTGAAGTCAATTTTGTATTTTTCTTTATTTAGTTATCTACAACTATCATGAACAAAGTTTCTTTATTTGAAGTATAAAACGTGGAACCAAAAATAGGTCCCAAAATGAATAAAGAATGAATAAATACAAGGGTATTTTTATTGTTATTTGGCCCTTATCTCCCCCTACTATATTCCTTGTCGACCCAGTCATCGAGATGCCCAGGTCTTAGGGTTTCGGGTCATAAAATATTTACAATATTTTATTCTTTTTCTTTTCTTTTCTTTATTCTGTAATTTTGGCTTTAAAAACCGCATTTTATACAATATTTACACACATATGCATGAATGCTAAAATACATGAATTAGCTCTATTTATACGCACTTACTAGGGTTTTTAAGGCCAAAATGATAGAATAGAGATGATGAAACGTGGCTTCATCACTTAGTAAGAGATATAAAGAAAAATGTATACTAACGAAAAGAAGGATTTTAGAAAATGTGCAATATCGTTGTCCACACTCTCGATGAAATTATTCAAATTCGACTTCGTTGCAGATATAATTAGAATTGTGTTAAGATGGAACTGTTAACAATTGGAAATGAGTTTTTTTAAAGATAAAAGGGTGCAAAGATGTAGAGACAAGGACCCAAAAACTTTATATTTACATGTTAAAGGTCAAAATTACAAAGACCAAGAATTCCGAAGGATTTGGCATCTTGTAAAATGTTTTATACATGACATATCACTCTCTCTCCTAAATAACACCCCATTCCTCACAAGCCAAATCACCTAGAGGGGCACGATTGCCATGACCTTTACATATGCTTGGCCATTTCCGAACGCCTAAATTGAATTCCAATAAGGGTGAAAATTTATGTGGTGATCCAAACGAGGGCTAACTCCTTCCAAACCTCCTTTGACATCGTAAACGTATAGAAAAGATGGTCACTATCCACCATAACTTCTGAACAATGTTAGAACAAATCATTAGAACCAAGGAACAACTTGGACTTCCGAGCACTAGTCAAAAAACTCTCTGCCCATCATCCACATGAAGATATTAAATCACCGTGGGATCTCCCACCTCCAAATCTGACTCAAATATGCCATAACAATCCCTGGATCAAAAATAAATGATGTGTATAGAACTTTATATGCCTTTTTTTATCAGAAACTGACCATCTGACCAGGACAAATGGTCGTGCCCAACTTATGGTATTCTTTCCTGAGAGAGAATCTCTCTTAAACTTTGAAAATCTATCATATGCTCTTCGGACAACTTTGACCGAAATGGAGGTCAAGAATTTCCACTCCAAGCCTTACATACCAACAATCTACGATTCCCCACCATCACAAACATCCTTAGAAATTGGTTACAAAGGATCCCAAGGACAGACCAATCGTTAATCTAAAATTGAAAGGCATCTCCAATTACAAGTCATGGCTGCATCGACGATGAAATTTGAGGAAGGATGGAGTAGACCCCCCTCTAAAAGTTAGAAGGCATAGAAATCTAAACATGTCTCTAATAGGGGACCCCTAAAAGCCCATTAATCTTACTCAAAAAAGAGCAGAGAAGTTCAGAACCACTGCCTCAAATACGGACAACACATTTTACTAGTAGGGCCATGTTCAATGCATCAAGATCAAGAACACCCAACTCACCATCATTCTCTGAAAGAACCACTACCTTCCACCCAACCAAGGGCAACCCCTTGGACGCTCTAGTTCCAGTCCAGAAAAAATGATAAATCAGAGACTCCAAATGTTTGTGAATCCCAACAAGAAGAAGCCTAGATGACATGTAGAAGATTGGTATGGTAGATAGAACTGGATCCAAAAGGACCAGCCCCCCTTAATAGGCAAGTGGCATGCCAGATAGAAAATCTTCGCCCATTCGTACCACCAATGGCATCCAGTCCGATTTCCAAAGTATTCAATAAACTGAAGGTATGACCAAATAACTGAAGGGCAGTGCACCACTTTGGGATTGCAATGATATCCCACACTCCACTACTTCCTCCTCCATCATGCCAAATGGGACAAAAATAAACTTGTCTCGATTAATCTTGAGGCTTGAGATCTCTCAAATAGATATAATACTGTTGAAATTCCATTCACCTCTTGAGCACTCGCTTCCACAAATCATCTGCATATTGAAGTAAAGGAATCAATAAGCCATATACCCGATACCTTGCACAAATGTTCCCGTCCAATACTCTAAATGCCATATGGGACAATGCATCATCCTTTAAGACGAAAAATATATAAATTAGAGGAAACACCTTCTCGACTTCCTCTTATGCTAGACGAAACCATCTTCCTGATGCCCATTCACCAATATTGAACAGGATCTTGTAGTCACGCGTCTGTTAACCCATTTTAATCCACTCATCTGGAAAGAGACACCCAAATGAATCTCAAGCTGACACAATCATAAGCCTTGGAAAATACAACCTTCCAAAGAATCCCCTTTCACTTCTTTTGCTTCCAATGCACAATAATCTTCGATGCAATTACCACCCCATCCATCAAATTCCTTCTAGGAAATGAAAGTTGTCTGTGAATCTATAGTAACTGACCCCAATACCTCATGCAGTCGATTCGCGAGTACTTTAGCCATTATGGATAAATGGAATTTGATAGGGAAAGAGGTCGAAAATCCTCCATGTAATGAGCTAGTTTCCTCTTTAGAAGCAGGAAGATAAGAGAGCGATTCAATCGCTCAAAACACTGATTCTCCCTCCTCAACTACTTCACCACGCCATCACATCCTACTTTATCAGATCCCAAAACTCACAGAAAAATAAGAGTGGAAAAGCATCTGGTCTTGGAGATCCATCAACACTAAAATCAAAAGTAGTTGCTCGAACCTCTGCTTGCGTAAAAGTAAGACCTAATCTGATAGAGTATACCTAAGAAAGTACGGGAATTTCTCTCACCCACCCGCCACGATTCACCCATCCAAATCCTCCTGCTTTCCTCTCAAAAGTAATCAGCCACAACAGACCCAATGGCATGCTCCCTTTCCACCGGGACAACTCCCACCTTAATCGCTCTAGTAAAGTTACGCCGCTGATGAGCGCAAAAATCGCCTCTTTAATAGTCTATAATTGTAGTATAGGAGGTAAAATTTGATTCAGGAAAAACCACAAACTTTGAATGTTGTGGAGTATTTTTAACTTGGCAAGATACCAAGGTCGAACATATGGTACGATCATTTTTAGTTGTGTGGTCTTAAATTAATTTAAATAATTAATTAATTGCTAAGATAATTTCCGTATCAGAAAATAAAGAGAAAATACAATGAAATGGAATGCAAAGAAGACTAAACAAAACGAATGAGCGCATGATATGTGATTTTATACAATGTAATTCCTTAATAAGATCTATCAATTAATCCTTGAAAACTAAATAACAGATCAACAGATGTCAAATCCTGAAATATTTTAAATCCGGAAATTCCTACGATTTATTCCTCGAATAGATGATCGATTAATCTAGAGAAATAAATTAGTCCTGAAATAAAACCCTGCAAAAAATCCTTGAAGAATAATTAATTTCCTTAACAGGAAATCAAATCCTCCTCCTCTTCATATTTTTTGCAAAAATAATTTTTCTTACTTGAAGCCTCTACACATATTAATTTGTCAATAAATATTTACCAAATGATGCAAGGGAATTAATTTTGCAAAATATTCTCAATTGAGTCCCTGTATAAAGATCATTAATTTCCTCTAGTTAATACAACAAAAATATATCAATTTTTAACCTTCATAAATCATAATGCTCCTCAAATAATAATCATCATAAACTGGCATCAGATCTATCCACAAGTTGTATAATATGAAATAGCATGGAATAAGCTTCAAAAAAACATATTATACATAAACATTGGAGTCCAAATGAGAAAGTTATGATAAAACAAAGATCCAGAGACTAAAATGCAATAAATAAAGTTATTTTATTCTCAAAATAGTCCTTGGAAGACTTATCTGCAATTTGAAAATTTGCCTTAGTGTAGATGCAATTTGCCCTACGTATCACGAGCGTGGCATGTGACTTCGGCTGGCTGGATCTTCTAGTAAATGATTGGAAGAGTAAGGGCATGAACATAAAATTCCCACAGCCTCACATGCCTCACATGTTCAGGGGGACTAGGGACGACGTGGTGTGTGGCCGAGGTGGTGATCAGTGCTAGCGGTAGGTGGATCTTAGGCGGAGGCGTAGGCTGCTGTTAGGCCTCCATGGTGGGCATCGGTAAGGAGCATGGCTGACACACGACCAAGTTGTAGCGCGGAGCTCATAGCACATGGTGGTGCGAGGCGGAGCTCGACCGATCGACACACGATTGGAGAATCCCGGTGGCAAGAGCGATCTGCGATGGCGGAAGCTGGTCCAAGCATTGGAGCGGACGACGTCTAAGCATGATAGTAAGGGCGGGCGGAGCAGGGCACGTCAAGGTATGTGGTTGGTACATCGTCAGCAGAGCTAGAGGTGGAAAGGAAGTTGGGGCTTCGTTGAGGCGGGCGACGGTTAGTGCCCTGCAGGGGTTAGCGGAAAGGCGTCAAAGAGAAGGCAGAGGGGCTCCTGATGCATATGTGTTGGAAGAGGAGCTAAGATCCAGCCTTGGAGAGAACGGAGGTTGAGGGGATCTGGAGGATAGAGGAGAAAAGGAAGGGCTTGATGAGTGAAGGCGATCAACGAGGAAAGACATATACTATGATGATGGAGTTACGATTAGAGATGGTGCAGAAGGGAGGTGATCCATGGAGTCGATGAAGAGAATATAGGATGATCGAGAGAGGCAAGAAAAAGAAGAAGGAGGGGAGGTGCCTGGAGAAGAATACGGTGGAACATCTAGGAGAGGAGGATGGAACCTCCTTGGTTGTTGTTCAAGATACTAACAACAACGTAACTGAGCTTCCAGCTCAAAAGCTACTACACAACCTCAAAAATGGAGGTCGTGAATCACACCTATTGTCTCTTCATCGTATCTTGGAGGAGTGGCTCTCGACTGTTGTCACCGAAGAGAGTTCATGGCTGGAGGAGAAGATATGGATTTGGTGGAAGAAAGATGCGAGGAGTATGATGATTGAGTTTTATAGGAGATAGGGGAGGTAACATCTGGAGGGGCGCAACGGCCGCATCGGAGGTGAGTGTCAGCCGTTACAGGAGAGGGAGTTACATGAAGGTTGGAGTGATGGTGGTAATGGCAGCGGGAAGCACAGGTGGGTGGCGGACGTTGCTGGGTAGGGGAGGGGGTCAAAGGTCACATGGTCAACATGTGACATGGTGGTTGAGAGAGAAAGTGAGAAGTGAGGGGAGAGAAAGAGGGAGTGGGGTGTTTTTAAAATTTTTTGTTTATAGAGAAAATGAATAGAACTACAAATAAGTGTTTTGTGCACCCACCTCTTCATTAAGGACTCTTAAATTCTCTGATAACATTTGTTGAATCACTAAATTAAAATTGAAAAGATAACCGCTCCCGCGACAATTTTTGTGTGACTTGGTGAATCAACAACTTGTCTGGTATTTTGTGCTGTGTATGCTAGGTCGTAGGTTCTGAAAAATCCATTACAACAATCTTTAGATTACGACCTAGTTTGTATTTCAAAATCCAACCCATCTCCTTCAACTAAGAAACCTGAGAATTCATCTGACCTAGGAGACGTGGGAGAAGAATGACCAAACCCTATGAACCTCATCCTCCAACAACTGAACTTCTGAGGGAGGAAAATACAAGCATTCACCGAGTCATAGCCCCTCTTAATAGGGGACCACCCATTAGCACAAATTATAACCCTGCCGTAGAAGATGTAGTCCAATGGGTTCAGATTCCACCGGAGGTAGGAGATTTTGAGATTAAGCCAGCACCCCTCTCACTGATTCCAAAATACTATGGAAATGAAAATGAAAACCCCTTTCTTCACATCCAAGACTTCCGCTCGGCCAGTGACACAATGACCATAAGCATCCCTGGGGGTAGATAAGGAATACATCTACATGAAGGCCTTCACATACTCACTAAAATAAAAGCACTCCAATGGCTTAGGAATTACGGGACTCCTCTCACTTCTTGGGATATGTTAAGGGAATCCTTCATCAAGAAATACTTCCCAATAGGAAAAAAAATGCCGTGAGACAAGCTATATCATCATTCACCCAGAGGAATAAAGAACCCATACACGAAGCATGGGATCGTTTTAAGGAACTTCAAAAGAAATGCCCTCATCATGCAATCCCCAAATGGAATCTAGTTCAAATAGTTTATGAGGGCATAGATACATCATTGAAAAGAGTGATTGATGGCTCCTGCGATGGAAACTATATCAGTTGTGATGAACTTTTGGTCTGGACTTTATTTGAAAATATGGATGATAATTCGGTGAATAGTTTCTCTATTGAACAATACAGTGGGAGCATGAGATCAGTCAACATAATCGAACATGAGAGATCTACCAGTGACCTATCCAAAGAAAATCATGATAAATGAGAAACCCTCTCCAAGCAAATGGACCTTATGACCCAAGCCATAGGAAAATTGGCTATGAACAATCCCATCGTTCAAGAAATTGACCACACCCCATTCACTTATAATCAAGACATGAACCCTGAGACTGTGAATTAGGTATAAAGAAATCAAGGAGGGGCATATTCAAACACCCAAAATGTAGGATGGAGAAAACAATCAAGTAATGGGTGGAATGGACAACACAACTGTCATTTCCAAAATCACACCCACCCAGACAACTGATAGAACCACCAATGACTCAACCACACTTTTACTGCTGTGAATTCTGATGCCTTGGCTCAAGCTATACAACAACTTGACATAGAACAATAACATGCCACTGAAGCTCAACAACAAGCCAACTATGAGAATGCCCGGCAATTTTCCAAGATCAGATCATACATCCCAGCCTTGTTGCCTCAACCTCTGCCCAATCCCAACACCAACAAGGCTACATCTGGAGTACTTCAAACTCCACTACTTGTCGGATCTTTCACCTCACCACTTGGTTTTCAAAACCAAAATAAAGGATTTTTCACATCTCCTATGACAAATCAAGGGAATACACGGCTAGCACCTAGGAATCAAGTGAATTTCAAAACTCTACCCCGTCCAAACCACTCTGCTAATGCTGTCACCTGAAAAACAGGAAAACCACTTCTTCCTTCACCAGACCACTGGCTTCAGAGGATCAAAGCGAAATTGAGGGAGAGATTGATAATGAAGAGAAGCTAACTGAGACATCCATGCTCCCTCCTTCCTCCCCAACCATAACCATCCCCTTTCCCGGAGCTCTTCACTGAAGAAAAACTCGATTATCCACCATCGATCCAGAGCTAGAAAAACTGTTCTCAGACATTGTCATTGAAATCCCACTCCTAAAAGCCCTCGAACAAGTCCCAGTCTTCTCCCACTTCTTAAAGGAAAAATGCACACAAAAAAGGAAATCAAGAGAAAAGAATAATGAAAACCAAGAAGAAAAGTATGTGCTTCCCCGAGCCACATCAAATGCCATTTCCCAATTCCTGCCCACCAAGAAGAAAGATCCAGGGGTACCCTTGGTTAAATGCACGATTGGTGAATTGAGCTTTGAGCGCACCCTATTAGATAATGGCGCTTCAATCAATCTCCTCCCTACTGCCATCCTAGAGCACTTTGACTTAGGGAAACTGAAACCTATTTCAATGATTTTACAAATGGCCGATCGTACGGTGAAGAGACCAATAGGACTTCTTGAAGATGTTATAGTCACAATACAAGGACATAAATTTCCTGTGGACTTTGTTGTTATGGATATGGATTTCCCAACACATTGAGTGAAACACCCATCTTTTGAAAAGACCCTTCCTAGCTACTGCTAAAGCACATTTTGATTATGAGGGAGGCAAGGTCGAATTCTCAATCAATGGTAAAATCATCTATACTGATCTTATCAGACACAATATTGTTGACTCTGAGACTGAAGATTGTGGTTGGATAGAGAGATGTGTTGTTATCAACATACAAAAAGACTTTGCTTCCATCCATCTCGCCAAAGATCCTTTAGAGGTTAGTCTGAACACCTCTAGATCCACTTACAAGAACACTTCTCATGAAATTGCCACATACAGTCTGAATCTCACACTGGAAGCTCCACCATGCTCTCTCACCGGACAAGAAATTGATGAACATGATAACGCTTGAGACACATTAAACTCTGAACTCACATTGACCTTAGCCATGATCATGCCCATGATGGAACCACCATTTGAGACCATTTCTTTGATAGATTTAAGAAACACTACATCTCTGACTCCACCGACAACCATTGTTGAATTGAAACCACTACCCCAAGATCTAAAGTATGCTTTCCTGGATGATGCGCACACTCTGCCAGTCATTATCAATGCCAACCTAAACCATATGCAAGAGAGCCAACTCATGGAGGTTTTGAAAAAGAATTCCCAGGTCATTGTATGGAAGATAACGGATCTAAAAGGAATAAGCCAAACATTCTGTACACATCACATATATCTGGAAAATGATAACAAATCCTCTCGAGAAATGAAAAGACAGTTGAATCCCAATCTACGAGAGGTTGTGAAGAATGAGATCTATAAATGGGCAAGTGCGGGTATCATTTATCCTATTGCTGATAGTCCTTGGGTCAGTCCTCTCCAAGTTGTCCCCAAGAAAGCTGGATTAACAATTGTCAAAAATGAAAAAGAAGAGGACATATCCACCAGAGTAGACACATCTTGGAGAGTCTGTGTCGATTATAGAAAACTCAACAAGGCTACCCAAAAAGATCATTTCCCGCTGCCATTCATTGACCAAATTATCGAGAAGCGAGCTGGGAAAGAATTTTTCTGCTTTTTGGATGGATATTCCGGATATAACCAAGTAGCTATAGCACCAGAGGATCAAGATAAAACCACCTTCACCTGTCCTTTTGGGACTTATGCAACTCGACGTATGCCTTTCGGATTATGTAATGCCCCAACAACTTTTCAAAGGTGTATGATGGGAATCTTTGCGGATATGATCGAAGATTTTATGGAGGTATTTATTGATGATTTTTCAATTTTTGAAGACTCTTTTGAGGAAACAATCAGATTTTTGGATAGAGTCCTACAGAAATGCATTGAAGTAAACATGATACTATCCTGGGAGAAATCACACCTCATGGTGAAACAAGGGATTGTGCTAGGTCATATTATGTCAAAGAAGGGGATATAATTGGATCCATCAAAAATAGAGACCATCACTCACTTAGGTTCACCTATAAATGTAAAAGGAGTTCAATCCTTCCTAGGGCACATTGGTTTTTACCGCCGATTTATCAAGGATTTCTCAAAAATTACCCGTCCACTCACCAAGCTACTTGAGAAAGACCAAGATTTTACGTTCACAGAGGAAGAATTTGAGTCCTTCACTCTTCTGAGAAAAATCATCACTTAAGTACCCATATTACAGCCCCCTGATTGGACTCTTGAATTTGAAATCATGTGTGATGCTTCTGATTATGCTGTTGGGGCAGTATTGGGTCAAAGGAAAGATGGAAAACCATATGACATCCACTATGCCAGCAAAACTCTGGATGATGCCCAAAAGAACTACACTGTAACTGAGAAAAAGCTGCCGGCGGTAGTATTTTCACTAGAGAAATTTTAGTCTTACATCTTAGGGTTCCACATCATAATCTACACAGACCACTCTGCATTAAAATATCTCTTCACAAAGACAGATGCTAAGCCTAGACTCATTAGGTGGGTATTACTGCTCCAAGAATTTGATTTAGAAATTTGAGATAAAGCCAGAGCAAAGAATTTTGTGGACGACCACCTTTAGAGACTCCCTCCATCAATCATAGATACAATCCCAATTTCTGATAACTTTCCAGACGAAAGTATCATGTCTGTCTCTCAACTCCCTTGGTATGCAGACATCGTCAATTAAATCATCACTTCCACATTTCCCGATGACTGGCCAAGACATAAGAAAGACAAAACTAAAGCCCAAGCCCGATGCTACCACTGGAAGACCCTTTGCTCTTCAAAGAGGGTACTGATTTGATATGGAGACGATGTATCCCTGAATCTGAAGTCAACGATTTCCCATATCACTGCCACACTTCTGGGTGTGGAGGACACCATTCAAGGAAGCACAAATCCGCTAAGGTCTTACAATGTGGTTTCTATTGGCCTACACTCTTTAAGGATGCCCATCTTTTTGCTCAATCTTGTCCTGCCTGTCAAACCAATGGAACAATGACCCGACGCAACATGATGCCCCTCCAACCCGTACATATAGTCGAAATCTTTGATACTTGGGGAATAGACTTCATGGGACCTTTTACCATCTCACAAGGCTATCAACACATCCTGCTCGTTGTTGACTATGTTTCTCATTGGGTTGAAGCCATTCCCACTCACGTTGCTGATATCGCCACTGTTGTCAAATTCCTGACCAATATTTGCTCTTGATTTGGATTACCTAAAGTGGTCATTAGTGATGGTGGAGCCCATTTTCTGAATGCTTCAGTTAAGAATTTACTTAAGAAGAATGGAGTCGAACATCGTGTCTCAACTGCCTATCACCCACTCACCAATGGAATGGCTGAGCTGTCAAACCGAGAAATCAAGACCATCCTCCAGAAAATTGTCTGCTCTGATTGTAAAGATTGGTCTCAACACTTACTTTCTGCTCTCTGGGCCTACCGCACAGCTTTGTGCACACCCTTAGGAATGAGCCCATATCGGTTAGTCTATGGAAAGCCTTGCCATCTACCCGTTGAGATCCCCCACAAATCACTTTGGGTGATCAAGAAATGCCATTTGGATATGATAAGGCTGGAAAGAGAAGACTATTGGATTTATCTGAACTGGAAGAATTGAGATCACAAGCCTATGACAACAACTTGTTGTATAAAGAGAAAATCAAAATACGACATGACGTGAACAATTCAAGGAAAACATTTCAAGAGAATCGAAAAGTATGGCTTTTCGATGCAAAATTGAAACTATTTCCAGGAAAGCTGAGATCGAAGTGGAAATGACCATACATTGTAACCAAAGTCTTTGATAACGGTGCAATAGAAATCTGTGACCCACACAAAAAATCCACTTTTAGAGTCAATGGTCAAAGATTGAAACATGTTGTTGAACCATCTGGTCCTATGCCTGTCTGCACGACATACCTTTAGCAGGAAAAGTGAACCACAACATCGATAATCTGAGGCGTTAAATTATGCATTCTCGTGAGTCTCCTCTCACAAGTATCTTTTATCTTTACTGCATTGCATTAGATAAGTATGGGGGTGCACCTCCACACTGTCCAAAAAAAAAGAAAAACAATAACAAAACAAAAACACTTTTCACATCACTCACCCCTTCTTTTGGTCCTATTATACCTTGTCTTCACCATGAGGACATGATTTCTGATAAGTGTCGGGGGAGAGGTGTCTACATAGTTTTCAAAATTGCATACTTTTCAAAAAAATTACATCTTGAAAAAATTTGCAAAAATTCCTCTAAACATATTTTCAAAAAGAAAGAAAACCACCAAAAATACATCCTTCCCTATTTTTATCCTTCTTACTTCATTTCATAGATCATAGATTGAAGCTAAGTTGACCTTAATTCACTTAATTCCATCAGAATTTCATTAGGCATGAGTTTTTAAGCTTTCTTCAGGTCCATATGGACTTTATTCTCTCAGTTCAACTAACTCTAACGTAAAATGAACTTTTGTATCTAACTAGATCACCTTAGCAACTAGTAGAACTCTTAAACTCTTCAGTGGATATTAAGCAACTGCACATTCCACTTAGCTTGATTGAGTTTATTTTACGAGATACAATTACAATCTAGTTGAGGTGAGGAGTTGTCTTCTTGGTTGTGCCAATACCTGAACCTTGTCTATAGTCAGTGAAGGAACTTGACTAAGGAGAAACATGATCTCTCTAGTCTAAGTATGTCAGCAAATAAGCCAGTATCGTGCCTCCAAAGTCAATATTAAGCCGATACTACCTTTGATGCCAAACTCAAAACAAAAACGTCACAAAAACGCATATCACAATACAAAAGAATGACAAAAACCACCAATCATGCAAAGATGTGCAAAGCAAAAGCAATGAAAGAAGACCACAAAATAACCCTTCTCCACCAATAAGCCATGGTAGCAGTCCAATGATGCTACCTAATTTCTTAAAAGAGGCCCAGGTTTATGCTCTGCAAAAGGAAAAAATGAGAGCAACGAACCAAATCGGTCTACAAAAACCCCAAAAATTAAGTCTTATTCTCTAGTAAACTATGACCTATTTTTTATGCTGACATACTTGGGTGAAAAGAGAATATGCCTAAATTCAGGTGAGGACTGAGGCTATATGTGTAGGGAATCATTCGGTACCTTGATAGATTATGTTGTTAGCTCGTTCTCTTTACTCACGAAAGCTAAAACATCACAAACACCGTTTATATCCACTCAAGGTCAAAGAGAATACCCGTTGATTAGAATGATCTGACTTGATCGACTTTCTGAAATCAATTCGATTTTTTTGGAACTGAGAGGTTGTTGAAACTACAAACTCGAGTCAAATCGATAATTCGAATAAATCTTTAATCCATGGGACAACTCTACTGAAGTTTGTGTATTTGTGTGGTTGGGATGTGAAAACTCAAGAATTTGTGGGTGTGTCTACTGCAAACCCTCAACCAATCCCTCTTGATTATTTTCCTTGTTCCTCATTATATTTTATCCTATTCTTGCTTGATACTAGCAATATTTAAGTATGGTGGTGTGATGATTACATATTATGCTGGTATAATACCATACAAATTACACGATGAATCCGATTAATATCTGACACATACACCTCAATACCACTTAATCCAAATATTATTTATTCTACAAATACAATGGGAAAAACCACCTCTAAAAAGCACAATTAATTAATACCATGTTCCAATCATTCAATTAATCATTAAATAAATCTAAACAAAAATTGCATGGTCATTAAATAAAATATCACTTTCAAATCACACACATTTATCCATCCAATTTAGTTTACACATTCCCTTAACATTTATCTTGGAAATAAAAGAGGAGGATATGTTGCGAAATTTTTCCAATCCATGCATCTCATAAATGACCTCTCCCTTCTCCATGCATGGAGACCCCAACATACACCCTTTCCTACGTAATACATAATGCATGAATGCCCTCTTTATTTCTCTCTCTTGACCATGCATTATTTATTACCTATGCATATGTCTCCCATGCATGAATGTATTTATTTCTTTTATCCTTATATGCATGAGATCAAGACCCTTCAAAGGCCAAAAGATGCATATAACATCTATAAAAGGAGGAGTCCCCATGGCATCAAAGAGAGGAAAGAAAAGGAGATCTCTTCCCCGATGCACCCTCTCTATCCCACTCGCCGCTTTCTCTCTCGCAAGGCAGCTCTCCCCCGCTCCCTCTTCCTCGCGTAGTCAGCAACTCCAGCTTGTGGCCTCCTCTTCCTCGACACCGCCACCAACTCCAGCCATGCGCCTCCGTCTTCACGTGCCTTCGTCGTCACTGCCTCCTCACGCACGTATCTATCAAGCTGTGCATCCGTCTCCGCCATTGTCGTCATCGTCTTCATTCCAGATCTTAATAGAGAAGCATTTCTTTTTCTTCCTTTCATGACTTGCATTATATTACATTAGTCAGTTTTGTTTAAGTCAGATTGGAAAGAAACAACTCTCATTTTGTAAGCACTCTTGCATTTTATTTGGTTTATGTTGAACTTCAAAGCATTTTTATTTGGTAAGATCTCTATTTTCAAGTCTATATTTTCTTTAAATATATGCATTACAAGTCTTATATCTCATTATATTCTTGAAACATTGCAAGTGTCATCTCATTTCCTCCATCTTAATTTGTGATTCAACTCCTATTTTCTTATTTAGTTGCACTCATACCCTCTTTCGTTTATTTCAAGTTCCAACAAATATTTTCACCATAGGTTACATTTTACCATCAAAATCTCTTTAACATAATTTTTCTCTCATCGCACTAGATTAGAATTTTAATCAACTTGAAAGAAGAACAAAAATTGCGAGTTTGCTTAGTCCTTGCGGATATGAACCTCTACTTGCATTATACATCTTGTGTGTTTTTATTATGCTTGTGGTTGTAATAATATTTCTTTGATTGTAATTTTTCGTGGAACAACAATGACGTGGTAAAACAAACTTTTTAAACCGCATAAAATGGCATCAACAGATGTCTTTGTAATTTACTCATTTTTTTATTTTTAAAAATCACTAGGGTTTCCCTTCTTCTTGTCTCTTCGTTGCTTTTCCCAAATCAAGAGGGGTGGGCGCTGCCACCTCATCCTGTGGATCTGGAGGCGATCCGCAGCGCACGCGCGGGGCTGCAACGTGGGCCGAGCGTCAGCACACGACACGAGGAAGCATTCAGGCAGTTCTACGATAGGCGGAGGGCGATCATGGTAGTGGAGAAGCGCGGTGGTCGCAGGCTCGGGATGTGGTGATGGAGCGGATGGTGATGGCGAGCGGGGGTCGGTGGAGGGGATCCGACGATGGAGGATGCATCGCCTGGCCGATGCGCGATGGTTGTTGTCCGTCATAGGCGTGGTGGATGAAGGACCACGCGGTGGGGAACGATCAGTGGTGCTGGAGGCAAGTCGCAGCACCCACGCGAAACTGGTCGAAGAGCAGAGGAGCTCGACGGCGTTGGGGAGCACCGCGTTGTGGTAACGGGCCGCGGGGCGGGCGGCGCGGGTTGGTAAACCCGCGGTGGCAGAGCCACTGGCTGCAAATAATTTTTTATTTTTTTTATATTTTTCTTTTTTAAACTGTAAATAGAAATATTTTTTATTTTTTTAATTTTCCTGCAAAATAAATGCCACAAAAAAAGAAGTATATAATTTTTTTATTTATTATTTATTATTATTCCTTTATACACAAATGAGGATACGAACCCTATGGCTCGATCCAATGAAATTCGAACATGGAGAAACATGAGTGGATTCGGATCCGTGAATGGGAGATAGATCCGGAACTCCGACCGTCGTGCGTGGTCGGAGGTGATAGGATGTGCGAGATAGAATGAGAACGTGTAGAGATCGGGATGTGAGGTGAAAAATCAGATTCGGATGATAAATGTTAGATGGATATTCTTGTAAATCAAGATCTAAAAACTTTAATCATGACATCAATGCAAAAATTAAGTCTAATATTATTTATTTAGGAAAAACGACAGAAAATAAAGTTGGATCTTACCTCGGGATCGGATACGATGTGATGGCCTTGACGAGGGCCAAATCGCTGCCACCGGATGGATTGAAGTTTGGGCAACCTTCTTCGATAAGATTGCTCTCGGAGAACGAGATCCTTTCCACCAAAGATTAACCAAGAACAAATGAGTGAGGAGGAGCCCAATAAAAGAGAAGAAAAATAAAAAAGGGTAGAATGTACAAATAAGGCATGTTTTTATTTGTTAAATAAATAAATAAATAAGAAATTTAGAATAAAATAAAATAAATAAAATAATTAATTTACAAAAATTAATAGCCACCTTACTGGTGGATATTTAAGGTAAAGAATCGTATCTTTATATACAAGGTATGTTTTCAAATAAAATAATGAATATATTAAATAATTAAATCCAAATTTCTAATAAAATTAATTAATTAATTATAGATATTTAATTTTTTGGTGATTTTTATATAAGGAAATTAGTTTTATACAAGTATTATAAACATATTAGTACAATATACATATGTATAAATAAGGAAATTATTTTTAAATAAATTTTTTTATTATTTTTTATTAATTTTTATTTTTAACAATGAAGATAATATTTACGATTATGTATATTATCTATAAAAAATAAACATGAATTAATATATACAATAAGTAAGTGGTAAAACTACACAAACCTCCCTTGTAAACCGACTTTTCAACCGTAACTCCAAAAATTATGAACCATAGCAATTTGAAAGATAATTAAATTTAAAGTACAATGGAATTGAGTTTGATTTATTTTGAGTTCGTATGGAGCCGGAATTGGTATTTCAATTATCACTTTTTGACTTTTTTTGAGTATGATTTTTTGTAATCTGTACGTTATTTTATTTGTACAATTATTTTTATTATTTACACCACATTTTTATTTACAAAATTTATTTAGAAAAATTTTCAATTTGAGGTCAATTTATTACAAATAAAATAGTATAAGTTTTTATACAAATATACAGGAAAAATATTTACAAATTATTTTTGGATTAAAGACCCTATCTCCCCCTACTTTATTCATGGTCGATTAGGTCAAGTCTTGACCTTCTCTCAGGGTTCGGTTCAGTCTGCATTTATTTCATAGATAGATCCTTTATTTTTCTTTTCTTTTTCTTTTCTTCTTTATTTTTTATCTTGAATATAAAAAGTGTTAAAAATGCATATCTAACAAATGCATGCAAAATGGTAATTTCATGAAATTAATTGATATTTATAGGTATTTGACTAAGGAAATGAAGCTAAAATAAAAGAATAAAGAGGATGAATCATGGATTCATAATTCCCCTATACTTTACCTTTACTATTCCCTTACCAAACACTTATTTGGAAAATGAGTGAAAATAAAAATAAAGAAAGGAAAAGGGAAAGAAGTTAGAACAATGTTGACTTTTAAATCTATCTTCATATAATTGTAGTATGGAGCTCTGTCGGACCTTTGGATTATTAGTGTGTCGGAACCTTAATGGGAAATGGATTTAAAACTTAACAACCTCTAAGTTCCACAAGACTCCTATTCATGTCTCCTCAACACTTAGGTCAGAACAAGTCTGCATACATAAATTCTTATGGCTATGAATCTTTACTTGTACGGTGTAAGTGAAGTATAGCTCGTCATCTCAAAAGTAGCAAAGAAACAACTTCTCTCAATAAGGTAACTCTAATCCCCCTGTCTAGCAACTGTTTCCTCGAGGAGCAGAGATATTCCTAGGGGTGGGCATTCGGTCTGTTTGGGTGGTTTGGGTCAAAATAATTTTGGTTGAATTCGATTCGGGTTAAGAAAATGATCACCCATGACCCAGTCAAATTAATTCGGCTTATCGATTTGGGTCGATTGGATTAGGTCAAAATTGATTGAAAAATCCGATTGGAAAGCATCATCTCATATTACATTTACTCATGTACATGCATATATCGGTAGGGCGATAAGGTCACGGATGTACTCATGTACATGTACAACATGGGTTTCTCTTATTGGGTAATGTACAACCGTATAAGGTCCAATGACAATTATTTTTTTTAAATTTATTCTATGAGTAGGTTATTTACGTTCAACCCAATTGGGTAGGTTGGGTGCATTGCATCAAACCCAACAATCAAACCATAAACCAATTAAATATTATAGATTAGGTTCAATCCAATCCGAAAGCCAAATAACACAATCCATTTAAACCATATACAATGGTTTGGGTGGGTCATTCAGGTTGACCCAAATAACGCCCAGCCCTAGATATTCCCTTCTAAGTTTAAGTACAACCAGCTCAAGAAGCGGGGATGAAGAAGAGAATGGATGGTAACCAATGTAGTTACCTATCCTTGGATGCATGATATGTGTAGCCAAGTCATCCGCTGCAAGCTCACAAACATTTGACTTTGAAGCTCTTATTCTTTTTTTTCACTTGTATATACACTCTGACAGGCGTTTAACTTTTCAATCAGGCCTTTCTACTTTTGGAGATTCTGCATTTTTTTAAAAATATATACAAAGTGCAACACGTACATAAGGAGTTTTTTCCTCTTGAGCTAGTAGACTATCCCTCTTTTGAAGTATTATTGCAACCCCACAATATCTTGTCTCTAGACCTCAACATCGCCGAATCAGGTTGAGACGCACTTCCCTCCCTAGAGGAGGACGAGAGGTTCTGCCTAGATGTACTACCCTCGTATGCTACCCCAAGCTAACAGATTCTGCCCCCTCACTACCTCCTCCATGCAGAGCTACATGTAGAGTGCTTGTCCAAGGTAAGCCACGGTCTGAAAGAATCATGTGTTTGTTGTTAAATATTATACTTAGACTTATCAAGATGGCATGTGAACAAAGTCTTATGGACTCAAAGAATTAAGTCACTAGGACCTGAAAGGTCTTAACTCCAGTTCTTATAATGTTCCTATGAAATTAAGTGGATTAACGTCCAACTAAGCTCCATTCTTCAAATTTATTCCAAACATAGTTTAAATGTCAATATTATCCTGAAAAATGCACATGAAAATGCAAGAAATATTTACAATGTAAAGAAAAGAAAGTAAAATCTTTTTGTGAAACAATTTTCTAATTTTGATTTTTTATGTATTTTTAGAAAATGATGCACATGCAAAAAGTGTTATATATATAAATAAAGAGTAATATATACAAGTATATACAATGACTTTTTTTATAATGGTTAGGATGAGATACACATATTTAGGCAGAAGTGAGTTAATTAATTACAAGAATCAAGTGAAAGGATTTTCAACTTGAGTAATTTACACAAGTATATACATACAATTGGAATTTTTATTTTATTATATATATATATATTTGTGATGCATATATTCCTCAAACTTATTTGAAAATAATTTTAGAAATAATTTTGAAAACTATAGTCCAAAATAATTTTTTAAACAATTTTACAAACATTTACAAACATTTGAAAATAAATTTTACAAAAAATTTTCAAACATTATATATAGATTTTCAAAATAAATTTTCAACCATTTTCAAAACATTTGCAAATAAATTTATAAAATGATTTTATTTCACATAAAGAAAATTTTTTACAGGCCAAGATATTCTTACAAAGGTTGAAAATATTTTTGAAATTTTTTCAAATAGTTTTCAAAAGATTTTTTCAATATATTTTTAAACTACTTTCAAAATATTTTAACCTGACTTATTAATCAGTATATACAAAATTAATTTTGAGGGAATTTCAACATCTTTTTATTAGTTTTTTACAGATATTTGTACATTATTTTAGCCATATTAAAAATACGAAAGTACGAGTTATAGCTAAAGTATATATACAATATATACAACACCGCCTATACTTAGCTCAAGCTATGTCCTCATAGTGATCAAAGAGCTGCAAAGGAAGACATAACTCATGCTAAGTATTCAAACGTGAAAAGAATACTATACTAAAATGACAAATAAAAGAATATAATCAATAGAAGTCGGTGATTTGCCTATACTTAGGATCAAGTAATCCTAAGTATAGAAGACTGTATACAAGGGGAAAAACAAGGGTTCGAATGTATTGGGTTTACCTCCCCTATACTTAGGGAAAAATATCCCTAAGTATAGGCAGCAAAATAGAGGTAAAAATAATTAAAAGAATAATCACTAGCCTGACACCCCTATACTTAGGGCAAAGTACACCCAAAGTATAGCATAGTCATGAGATGGAGATGGGGTGTTAGACAAAAGAATGTGCGATATGAACAACTGGATATATACAGTTGCGGGAGGAAGAGGTAATCGGGCATGAGAAACAAATGATGTCAGTCAAAAATTGCATCTCATGCAAAATGAATAGGGGCAACATCGGCTCTAATCGTTAACTCAGAAGGCGGATTCGTATGAAATCTCAGATATATCAATGTTGCCATTGTCAAGCACCTTCTGGACCAAGTATGATCCCTTCCACTTGCTATATAACTATACTGGAAACAGTTTAAACCTGGCATCAAATAATCATACTTGCTGGTTCGGCACAAACTTCTTATGGATGATGTGAGAATCAAGCCATATCTTCACTCGCTCCTTATACTATAGGCTACTCGAAAAGGTTGTATCTCTAAGCTCCTACAGGGCTGCTAGTTCTTCCTTTCTCTGATCTCCTACACTCTTTGGATCCAATAATATCTCAGTTACAACCCAAAGTGACTTATACTTTATCTCCACAGGTAAATGGCATGGATTTCCATAAACAAGATGAAAGGGAGATGTACCCAAAGGTATCTTGAAGGAAGTCTTATATGCCCACAAGACCGAGTCCAAAAGCTGTGACCAATCCTTTCAGTCTGGGAGGACGACCTTCTGCAATATCATCTTGATTTCCCTATCCAATACTTCAGCAAGACCATGGGTCTCAGGGTGATATGGAGTGGCAACTCGATGGTTCATGATGAACTCGTTAGCAAGGTCCCTTACCTTGTCGTTGATAAAATGAGATCCCCCATCATATATCAAAACTCTAGGCACCCTAAACCATTAAATGATATTTTTTCCTCAAAAAGCCGCAAACAGTCTAAGCATATGTGGTTCGGGTGAGAATGGGCTCAACCAAACGACTAACGTAATCCACAACAAGCAAAATGTACTCAAATCCATGACTCTTAGGAAATGGACCCATGAAATCGATGCCCCATGCGTCAAAGACCTCACAGAAGTGAATGGACTGCATCCATATCATACCTTTCTGTCCACAGGTGCCCATTTTCTGACAGTCGGTACATCTCCTCACGAACTCATCTGAATCCTTGAAGAAGGTAGGCCACCAAAGGCCAGATTGAAGCACCTTTTGTGTTGTCCGTCTCCTAGAATGATGTCCTCCTGCCTCAAGCTTGTGGCAATAGGTGAGGACGCTGTACTGCTCTTCTTGAGGAATACACCGTCTCTGGATGCTATCCCCCCTTCACGATAAAGAGTGGAATTTTCCCAATGGTACGACTTGGCCTTCACGAAAAAGGTCTCAAGTCACTATTTGGGCCAATCTTGTGGAACTTTCTTTGTGACAAGATAGTTCATAATATCGTCTTACCATGGAAGTAAAGTGATTGCAAGGATCGTCTCATCTCAGAATGTCTCTATAATAGGTGTGATCTGATCCAAATCCTCAAGGTTCTCTAAATAGGAGAGGTGATCCGCCACCACATTTTGACTCCAGGTTTATCCTCATTTTCTATATCAAACTCCTGGAGTAGAAGGATCCATCTTCTCAATTTGGCTTTGGCATCCTTCTTTTCCATTAAGTATCGGATGGCGGTGTGATCAATATAAATCACTACTCTAGATCCAAGAATGTAAGATCGAAACTTATCCAAGGCAAAGACTATAACTAGCATCTCCTTTTCTGTGACTATATAATTTCGCTGAGTATCCAATGTACGGATAACATAGTGAATGATAAATGGTAATCCGTCCCTCCTCTGTCCTAGCATGTCCTCTATAGCAAAATCAGAGGCATCCATCATGATCTCGAATGGGAGGGACAAATCAGGCAGCTGAACGACAAGAGCCTCAACAACTAGATTCTTAAGAGTCTTAAATGATGAAAGACACTTATCATCGACAAGGAACTCGGTGTCTTTTGTCAACAAATCAGTTAGTGGTCAGCCAGTCCAGCTTAAGTCTTGTATGAACCGTCGGTAGAAACCGACATGCCCTAGAAAAGACCACAACTATCGTAAATTAGACAGTGGATTGAGTTTCTTGATGATATCCACCTTGATCAGGTCAACCTCCATGCCCCTGTTGGAGATGATATGGCCAAGGACCGTCCCCTGAGTCACCATGAAGTGACTCTTCTCCCATGATAATACTAAGTTGATTAATGCAGTGCTGAAGTACTCGGTCTAGGTAATCAAGACATGCATCGAAACTGTCGTCGTAGACCAAGAAGTCATCCATGAAGACCTCTAAAAATTCACCAACTATGTCCAAAAAAATAAAGAGCATGCACTTTCAAATGTAGCCGGGACATTACATAATCCAAAGGGCATCTGTCTAAAAGCATAAGTCCCAAAAGGATAGATGAAAGTTGTTTTCTCTTGGTCTTCGGGCGCTATGGCCACCTGGTTGTATCCTGAATTTCCATAAAGAAAGTAGTAGTATCTCTTCCCAGCTAGTCTCTCAATGATATGATCTATGAATGGTAGTGAGAAGTGGTTCTTCTTGGTGTCCTAATTCAATCATCTATAGTCCACATAGACCATCCAAGAAGTGGGTACTAGGGTAGCCATCTCCTCTCCAGAATCCACTTGGAGTCGGAGACGATGTAGATAAAATCGACTCTCCATCACTTAGATATTTCCTTCATGACCACCTCTCAAAGATTCGGGTTCAGCCGGTGGAACTCACGCGAGGGCTTGGCATCTTCTTCGAGATAAATGTGGTTGGAGCACATGGCCGGATTTATCCCCCGGAGATCAGCTACACTCCATCCTATTGCCTTGTTGTTTCTTTCAAGAACCTCCATCAAACGAGATTATTGGCCTTCAGTCAAATCTGATGAGATAATGATTGGGAACATATCTGGCTCACTCGCAAGGAATCTATACTTCATGCTCTGTGGTAAGGTCTTCAATTCTGGACATGTGGGAGCTGGTAAATCTGGCTTTTGGATTGTTTGAGTGAATGCTACCAGATATGTGTGTGAGAACTCTTATTGTAGTGGTAATTCTGACGAAGATGGCCCTGCTGGTATATCTGTCAACAGATCTGGCTCACTCTCCACCCTAGCTGTCAGCTCTATAGGCACCAGACACGGAAAATATTCATTGAACTCTTGATAATCAAAGTCAGTGTCTGTGTCTGAGGGATCTGAATCTGAAGAGTATGAAATGAAATCAATTTCACTATCCTGACCATGATAAACAACCTCTGTTGTATCCTGTGCCATGAGTGTGCTCTTCGAACACTCATCTGCCATGATCTATGAATCTACAATGTATGAACATGTGGCAAGAGCTTGTGATGCAGGATCTGCCCAAATTGCTTCATCATCTATAATCAGAAAGTCACATTCTTGGTGGATGTCTAGCTCTGCCTCTGTCATATGCTCTGAGTCGGTCATTTGATCTGAGCACTCTGAATCTCTAGCTCTGGTCTCCACGATCGTCTCTATTTGTACACTTTCACCCTAGGCACGAAAGTATAGCTTACCACTATCATGGTCGGACACCGCCTTGGCTATAGCCATGAATGGTTGTCCTAAGATGATGGTGTATTTGTCACGGTTTCAAGGACCTCCACCTCCAATACAACAAAGTCCACAGGGACTTTCAAGTCCTGAATTGTGACGACAACATCCTTAAGTAACCCCTTCAGACTCTTAACAGATCTATCAGCAAATTGAAGGATAGTCCTGCTCTATCTAAGAGGGCCAAAGTCGAATCAATCGAGTAAGGCAGCGGGAAGAAGGTTAATCGAAGAACAACTGTCTAATAGGGTATGATCGAACTGCTGCTCATGAGTGTGGCATTTGACATATGGAGCTCCTGCATCAGGTCTCTTTGCTGACAAATGATTCTAAATAGCAAAACAGGTGGCACGAGTCAACACATGGATCTCTACAGTATGATTCCTCTTTTCCTATGTATAGTAGTCTTCTCTCTAAGTGCTTCTGGAAGAGAGGGATGTTCTCTAGTGACTTCCATAGATTCAGCTGGATATGGAATATTTTGATCATCTGCTGGTTGAACTCCAACTGCTATGATTTTTTGGATTTTCTATTTTCTTCCCCTATGCCAATCAGAGTTCTTAAGGGAAGGGGATAGCTAGACCCTCCTCAGATAGAGGGTCAGGAAGAGGTTCCTGCTTCTGTGAAGGAATGGAGCCCATACAAGAATCATCAAGCAACACATTTGGACTCAGAGTAGATGAAGGAAACATTGCTTTATTTTTTTTGGTATTTTTGATATTGTCCTAAGATACAATGATATGAGGAAACACAACGGGAATAGAAATGGTGGCATCAGCACCACCCACGACATTTATCTTTACGGCATCAGTACAACACTCTGGCTCAGCATCACATCGAATGGTGGCATCAGTACCACCACCTGCATCTGGATAAATGACAGCCTCAGTACGGTCGACCGGATCATCATCCTTGGTGGCGTCAGGACCACCGTCATCAACATCATCAGCGGAATCAACACCTCTATCTTCCTCGTCTAAGGCTCTTGGATCATCGTAGGGATGTTGCTCAGACGAGGCACCATCGGCTGGCATCCTACTACTCCTAAGTGTCACAAAACCAGCATCAAATATGTAGGAAGAAATATCACCCAATGAATCATTAGGAGTGGTGGTCTATGTAAACTATACTTGCTCAGACTTCCTCTTCAGATTGTTCGAGTTTGTTTCAATCTGAGCGGGTATGGCAGCTTTGCCCTTGATTATTTACCTCATCTCTTGCCTGAACTCGTCCATCTCCTTCCTGAAGGATGCTTGCTAGTCTGAGAGTAGGCATGCTAAATCATCAAGGGATGGGTTCTCATCGACTGGTCCATGAGAACCGGATGGGTTGCCTCGCTGTAAATGAGGTTGGCTCTGTTGGTATTGGTAAGGGGAAGGATAAGAATACTATTGAGGTTGTTGTTTCCTTCATTGTTGTCCATGATGGTGGGGACGGGGACACCACTGGTAATACTGTTGTGTTTGGGAGTACAGGGGTTAGTACGACTGTTGCTGGTACTCTGTCCACCCAGAGCTGGAGGCTGTTGTTGGGATGAGATGCCTCTGATAGACCACCTGAATCCTAGATGATCTCGGCGTATTCCGGGCTGTTGCCGGTCATACGAAATCCTGTTTACTTCTATCAACGGCTCTTGCTCGTAAGGGAGCCAGGGAAGAGCTACTAGTGGTTGATCCGACTGATACACCACCATTCGAGTATCCTAAAATGGTGGTGAGCAAGAGTAGTTCTGCTGCAACGACTGAATCGGCTCTTCTTGAATATGGTGAATCTGGCAGTACTGGACAGAGTGTTGGGAAGAGCTGTTGCTGGTGGGATCAACTCGTGACCTAGGACGGGGCTGAGAAGCTGTCTGTGCCTCTTGGAGACAAGAAATGGGTCTTCAGTTCACTAAGAGTCTGTGACAACTGATATATCTGTGCCATGCCCTGGCACTGCTTCTTCTCTATGATCTCTATGCGGTCCAACTTCTCATTGATAATACCCATGTCAATGACTGAAGATTCTGTCTATTCTACTACTGATGCTGACGAAGAAATGGGTGGACCCGTGTCAACTGGTGCTATCCTCTTATAGGACATGGCATAGGGTAGGGGCTTCCCCTAGTCTGGGACATCGCTATGTAGTTTTTGGCCATCTCCTCATAGATATCCCAGAACTGGTCTTCATCCTTGGTGAAGTAAGAGCCCCACAAGAAGCATTAACAAGCCCCTACATCTTCGGTGTCATCCCACAAAAGAAGCTCTGAACAAGATTGGGCTTGGATATGTCATGATGTGGACATCAGTCAATGAGCTCACGGAATCAATCTCATGCCTCATGGAATTTCTCATTAGGGATCATGGAGAAGTTTTTGATCAAAGCACGTGCTGCGTTAGTCTGGCCGAGTGGATAGTACCTATTCAAGTACTCGATCTGGAGCTGCTCCCATGAAGTAATGTATCTCCCCAAATATTTCATCTAGTGGGTTTCTCTATTAACCAGGGAGAAAGGGAATGCCATCATATTGATGGTGTCCTTGTCCACAAATCGGTCGTGGAAAGTACTACAGATCATCTCAAACTCCTGCGGGTGAAGATGCGGCTCCTCGGTGGATAGCCCATGGAACTTGGGCAAAAGCTGAATGGTCTGGTGGGAGCTTGAAATCATCCAGAATAGCTGGAAGCTAGATCCAACGATGTGTGAGTGTTGCACCAGGGTTGTGCAACTCCCACATCGACCTTCCTGGTATGCGTGGACCATGTGGATCTTTTGTATGTCCTCCTTCTCCTCCTCGAACAACGGGTATCTCTCCACCGGCTCATCTCGGCTCAGGCTCTCCTATGCTGGCTCGCATCTGGGCTGACTCTTGCCGGACCTCTGCCATGAATGCTCCCTTATCTCGAATATGTTGTTGCATTGTCTCTAGGGAGTCTAGTAAGGTGTTGTTAATGGCACCCTGATCTAGAACATAAGTCAAACTCTGAGGCTGTCCATCGGTGCGTTCATCACTGTTGGCCATCTCTCGCGTCTCTGCAAAGGCAAAAGACCCCAACTCAGGTGCCATCAAATGAACAAATAGTTGTGCAAGGCTCTATTCGGGCACGTCAAGACTGGAAGAAGGGTGGTCAAGGGAGAACATGGCAGAATCGAACTCAGGTTTAGAGAGCAGGTCTAGGCTCCCCGAAACCTCCCTAGATGAATGAGTCGGAGTGCTTGAGAGCGGTGCTACCAAAGGCAGCCTAAGGGACCTCCGGCCCATCATCGTGATGTAGGGATGAGTGTCAATGAGATTTGGTAAGCAAACAAGATAAGAAGTCAAACCCCTAATTCACCTATTCAAAAACGAGCTGATGACTGTAAAGGATCGATCGTTTATCTTATCCATTTTATTTTAGGTGATAAATAAATCTTGCAGAGTGATTAAGCGAGCTGTTAGGAACGGGATTCTCCCAGGAGACTAGCCCAAGCTAGATCTTTTCCCACCGGTACAAGTTGTGGACAGTTTACCGAGTACCCGATCAACTCGTTCTGTTAAGGACGTCGCGGCCCGCGCTACTGGATACCTCAGAGATCCTTACTAGAAATTGACTAACCACAAGACCATTAGTCTAACGGAAATTTAGGTGTGGCTCTATACTAGTGTATGGTTCACTCTCTCGCTCAAGCAAATCAAACAGTGTGGTGGTAGCTCTCCCAAAACAAATATTTTTAGATGAGGTGGGTTTTAGGGTCAAGTTTGCATTAGCAGTATCAAATTTTATTGCTTTCACTTTTTAGATTTTTTTCAAAAATAAACAATGCCTAACGGATTTTTCGATTTTCATTGATTATTTTGAGTCCAAAAACAGGGGGAGGAAGTCGAAAAAACCGATGCGCGATCAAACACAATGATGCATACAGGGATAGAAATGCGTACCTTCCTCCAGCACTTTACATGCAATATGATCCGTATAGAAATTACATACTGAAAGTAAACTAACTATATGATGTACGAGGAAAACAGCCTTAGATTAGCAACTTCTATTGATCGTGAAGTACAAAAGCTAGCTAATCGAGTTGACTCCAGAGTCTGATCTTGGGAGTCACTCGGTGCCTGCCACAACGAGTCCTGCTAGCGCTGCATGTGACTCCTCATGGTGCATGATCTCAAACTCAATTAGGCTAACTTTTTCAATTTATTTTTAGTAAGGTCCAATTTCGTTCTATAGGTATAGGCAAGCAATTAGGTGTTGGGCCTTAACTAATTACGTCACAATCAACAAAAATCCTACGTCTAGGGGCCAAATCCATGAGAATCATATAGAAAGTTATGGCAGTGAAAAAAATGAGAAAATAGCGGTGAGGTCCCCCAAGTACACCAGTACTTGGCGAAACAGGCCCCGAATAATGCCCAAGTCCACAAGAGTCCAAGTATCTAAATTTTTACAATATAATACAAATGCTCTCTCAAATAAAAATAATTTTCTTCTTCTCTTCCCTACTCCACATCCTGTACGAGTCCTCCAAAAAGAAACTCCAAGTTATCCTCCAAGAAATGCCTCATACAAAAAGAAAATAAGAGATGGTCAGAAAACAATTTTAGTATAGAGAGACAAGCAAAACTGAAAAATGACAACTAAGCCGTGCTCCTCAGTAGCGACGCCATTCTGATGACACGAAAACCGTTGGGTTAAGATGGAATAAATATGCTATGGTCATTGTACTCAACCAATCGATTCGGTCAATGAGAAAAAAATGTATTAAACCACTAAGCAGAAAAATCAATCAATTGAATGTAAGAGGTCTTTGCTATTTGATTTACCTGGTATCGCGAGCTGGGTCGAACACAAGGAGCACGAATGAAAAACTTAGCAGTCAAATTTTGAAGATAAAAACTTTTAGTGGTTTTTTATATTTCAATTTTTTAATTTTCATATGAGGAACAATATGCACAAGGGAATAAAAATACACACATCACACTCTTTTTGTATTTTTAAAATATTAAAAATTCTTATAAAATTGCATAAAATATATTTTGTGTTTGAAATGTTTTTCAATATTTTTTTTCAAAATTTTCTGATTTTTTTATGATTTTATAAAAATCAAATAGTGGCAACAAAAGTAAACAGTGCATAGCCAAGAGTATTTTGCAACTTAAAAATACCGTAATGCCCAAAACTCCTGTAAATTATTTTTATGCAAAAGTATAAATAGATATCTACACACAGGAACCAAAATCACTATTTTTCGATTTTTCTAGAATTTTCTATTTTTTTTCTAAAAAAATTAGTTTTTCGTAATTTTTTTGGGTTTTATAAATTATTATTACATGAAAATTGGACAGATATTAAATGACATTAAAATACATCTAATCTATTTTTTGGAATTTTTAGAACCAAATTCGATTTTTTATGATTTTTCAAAATACATACAGAGAATAAGACACTTTTTTTCATTTTTTAAGAATATCAAATAAAACAAAACGTGATGAAAAAATTATACAATGAAGAACACTACAACATGAACATGACACAATTTTTTCTGAAATTTATTGGCAGCAAGTGATATTTATTTCAATGCTAAGAACAACAAAGTAAATGTTTATGAAGGACAGAAATGCAATAAATACAATAAGAATAATAAAAAAAAGATTTAGAGAAAATGGCACTTTACCCACTAAAGACGTGCTCTTCTCGTGATTTGTCTTTAGTAGGGGCTATTTTTAATTTTAGAAATCTCTAGGAACATCTTTGCAATTTACCAAATTTCTTTATTTTTAAAAATCCCTAGGATTTCTCTTGTTCCCGTCTCTTCGTTGCTTTTCCCAAACCAAGAGGGGTGCGTGCCGCCGCCTCGGGCTGTTGATCTGGAGGCGAGCCGCGACGCACGTGCGGGGCTACGGCGTGGGTCGAGCGACAGTGCATTGCATATTGGAAAGGGTTCGTTCGGTTTGTTCTACGATTTACGGAGGGTGATCGCAGTGGTGGAGAAGCCACGTGGTGGTGGAGAAGCCATGCGGTTGTCGCGGGGTCGGGCGGTGGTGATGGAGCGGACGTCGACGGCGAGCGGGGGTCGGCGGAGGGGATTCGACGACGGAGGATGCACCGTCTGGAAGACGCGCAGGGGCTGGCGTCGGTCGGGGGCATGTTGGAAGGACCACGCAGTGGGGGGCGATCGATGGCATTGGAGGCGGGCCACAGCGCACGTGCGGGGCTGGCCAATTAGCGGAGGAGCTCGGCAGCACTGGGGAGCACCGCGCGGTGGAGACGGGCCACGAGGCGGGCGGTGCAGGTTGGTGAACCCGCAGTAGCCGAGCCACTAGTTGCAAATATTTTTTGTTTTTTTTGTTTTTTTTTATATTTTTCATTTGTAAACTGTAAACAGAAAAAAAATTATTTTTTATTTTTTTATTTTCCTGCAAAATAAATGTCAAAGAAAAAGAAGTATATAATTTTATTTATTTATTTTTTATTATTATTCCTTTATACACAAATGAGGATACCAACCCTATGGCTCAATCCAATGAAATTCGAATACGGAGAAACGTGAGGGGATTCAAATTTGCGAAATGGGAGATAGATCCGGAACTCCGACCGTTGTGTGTGGTCGGAGGCGATAGATTGTGCGAGATAGAATAAGAACATGTAGAAATCGGGATGTGAGGTGAAAATTTGGATTCGAATGACAAATGCGAGTTGGATATTCTTGGGAATCAAGATCTAAAATCTTTAATCATGGCATCGATGCAAAAATTAGGTCTAATATTTATCTAGGAAAAACAACGGAAAATAAAGTTGGATCTCACCTCAGGATCGGATACATCGTGATGGCCTCAACGAGGGTCGAATCGTTGTTACCGGACGACTTGAAGGCTGTGCGCCCTTCTTCGACAAAATTGCTCTCGGAGATCAGGCTCCTCTCTATCAAAGATTGATCAAGAACAAATGAGGGAGGAGGAGCTCAATAAAAAGAGAAGAAAAATAAAAAAGGAAAGAGTGTACAAATAAGGCTTGTTTTTATTGGTTAATTAAATAATTAATTAAACAAAAAAATAATTTAATTAAATAAATAAAAAAGAAATTAAAAAAATAGTTAATTTACAAAAATTAATTTGCCACCTTAGTGGTGATTATTTAAGATATAAAATCATATTTATATATATAAGGTATACTTTCAAATCAAATAATGAATAAATTAAATAATTAAATAATTAAATACAAATTTTATAATATATTTAATTTAATTTAATTATGTTTGTTATTTAATTGTTTTCGTGATTTTTATGTAAGGAAATTAGTTGTATACAAGTATTATATACATATAGTACAATATACATATGTACAAGAAAGAAATTATTTTAAATACTTTTTTTATTCTCTTTTTTATTTTTAATAATGAAGATAATATTTACAATTATGTACATTATCTATAAAAAATTAATTTGAATAAATATATACAATAAGTAAGTGGTAAAACTACACAAACCTCCCTAGAAAACTAACTTTTCAACTGTAATTTCAAAAATTATGAAACCACAACCATTTGAAAGATAATTTAATTTAGAGTACAATGTAAGTGAGTTTGACTCGTTTTGAGTTCGTATAGAGCCGGAATTGGTATTTCAATTATCGCTTTATGTCTTTTTTTGAGTTTGATTATTTATAATATGTATATTATTTTATTTTATAATTGTTTTTATTATTTACAACATATTTTTATTTACAACTTTTATTTAGAAACATATTTAATTTGAGGTCAATTTATGTACAAATAAAATATTATAAGTTTTTATAAAAATATACAAGAAAATATTTACAAATTATTTTTGGATTAAAGACCCTATGTCCCCCTACTTTATTCCTAGTCGATCAGGTCAAGTCCTTACCTTCTCTCAGGATTTGGGTCAGTCTTCATTTATTTCATAAATACATCCTTTATTTTTCTTTTATTTTTCTTTTCTTCTTTATTCTTTTATTTTGAATATAAAAAGTGTTAAAAATGTATATTTAACAGATGCATATAAAATGGTAATTTCATGAAATTAGTAGGTATTTACAAGTCTAAAATAAAAGAATAAAGACGATGAATCGTGGATTCATCATTTTCCTATACTTTACCTTCGCTCGTCCCTTAGCAAACAATTATTTGGAAAATAAGTGAGAACAAAAATAAAGAAAAGAAAAAGGAAAGAAGTTAGAACAATTTTTACTTTTAAACCTATCTTCACAAAATTGTAGTATGGAGCTCTATCGGACCTTTGGATTATTAGTGTGTCGGAGCCTTAATGGGAAATGGAGTTAAAACTTAACAGCCTATAAGTTCCACAAGACTCCTATTCAGGTCTCCTCAACAGTCAAGTCAGAACAAGTCTACATACACAAATTCTTATGACTATGAATCTTTACTTGTACGGTGTAAGTGAAATATAGCTCCTCATCTCAAAAGTAGCAAAGAAACGGCTTCTTTCAACATGGTAACTCTAATCTCCTAGTCTAGCAAACCTTTCCTCGAGAAACGGGGATATTCCCATCTATGTTCGAGTGCAACCAGCTCAAGAAGAGGGGATGGAGAAGAGAAAAGACGGTAACCAATGTAACTACCTATTTTTGGTTGCATGACCAGTGTAGCCAAGTCATCAGCTGCAAGCTCACAAACATTTAACTTTGAAGCTTTTATTCTTTTTTTACTTGTATACACACTCCGGCAGGCATTTTACTTTAATAAGGCATGTCCACTTTTGGAGATTCTGCATTTTTTTAAAAATATATACAAGGTGCAACATGTACATAAGGAGTTTTTTCCTCTTGAGCCAGTAGACTATCCCTCTTTTGAAGCATTATTGAAACCCCACAACATCCTGTCTTTAGACCTCAACATTGCCAAACCATGTTGAGGCGCACTTCCCTCCCCAGAGGAGGACAAGAGGTTCCGCTTAGATGTACTACCATCATATGCTACCACAAGCCAACCGATTCTGCCCCTCACTACCTCCTCCATGAAGAGCTACATGTAGATTGCTTGTCCAAGGTAAGCTACAGTCTGAAAGAATCATGCATGTGTTGTTATATATTCTAATTAGACTTATCAAGATGACATGTGAACATAGCATTATGGACTTAAAGAATTAAGTCATTAGGACCTGAAAAGTCTTAACTCTAGTTCTTATAAGGTTCCTCTGAAATTAAGTGGATTAAGGTCCAACTAAGCTCCATTCTTCAAATTTATTCCAGACTTAGTTTAAATGTCAATATTATCCTGAAAAATGCACATGAAAATGCAAGAAATATGTACAATGCAAAGAAAAGAAGGTAAAATCATTTTGTGAAATAATTTTCTAATTTTAAACTTTTTATGGTTTTTTGAAAAATAATGCACATGCAAAAAGAGTTTATATATATATAGAGAGAGGATAGGGATCCTGCGGAATGGAGCAGGGAAGCTCGCTGCTGCATTAATCTCGGTCGTACATTGAGAGGAGCTCCAGCCGTTGATCCTCAAAAGCAAAAATAGTCCTTTATCCACTCCTCCGTCGTTTTTCTCTGCGGCGCATATGGTACCTCCCCCAGACTTGCACCCACTCTCCTCGCTCATGCGGCCCCTCTGCTCTTCCTCCGGCCATGCTCGCGTCCTCCCTCCTTCTCGCACGGCCCACGGAGTTTCCCCTGGTCGAGCTCGCGCCCTCCCTCTTCCTCAGCACCGCCCCTAGCTCCTGCAGCGACCGCGCTTGCGCCCTCTCTCTTCCTCCGCACCGCCCCTAGCTCCTGCAGCAGCTGCGGTCGCTTTCGCGCCCTCCCTCCTCCTCCGCGCGGCTCCTAGCTCCCGCTTCATAGAGCAGGGAAGCTCCCTGCTTCTCTAATCTCGATCGTACGTTGAGAGCAGCTTCAGCCGTTCATCCTCAAAAGCAAATATTGTTCTTTCTCCACCCCTCCGTCGTTTTTCTCCATGGTGCATGTGCTACCTCCCCAGACTTGTACCCACTCTCCTCTCTCGTGCGACACCTCTGCTTCTCCTCCGGTTGTGCTCGTGTCCTCCCTCCTTCTCGCGCGGCCCTCGACATTTCACCCGGTCAAGCTCGCGCCCTCCCTCTTCCTCTGCGTCGCTCCTAGCTCCTGCAGTGGCCGCGCTCGCGCCCTCCCTCTTCCTCCGTGTGGCCCTAGCTCTTGCAAAGGCCGTGGCCGCGCTCGCACCTGCGCAAGCATGGCCTCTCTCCGATAGTATCGAGCCTCCTCCTCGCCTGCCTTCCTCCTCTAGCGGCGCATAGAGGAGCCTCTCGTACCTCCCATCAGCACGCTCCCGCTCTCCTCCAACGACACAAGCTACTCACTTTCGTCCTATCTCCTCTCACCTCCAATTGGCAGTCCTATCATCCCTGGCACCCTCGCATGCCTCCTCCTTCAGCATCACTTTCCTCGTCCCCGACACCCCCGTGCGCCTTCCTCCTCAAGAGGCACACTCCTCCCCCTCGTCAACTGCTTCTCTACTCACCGCGACTTGGCTTCATAGTTCTCTCCCATCGGCACCTCCTTTCTTCTCAATAGCTCTGAGTCACACCGTCAAGTCAAAGGCTACAGATCTTTCAATCTTTCAGGCGATGATGCTAATCTAAAATTGCTTTAATATATTCCAAGGCACTCTGAAAAGTAAAGTCTCTGTCTTCTTCATCAGTTACACCATCACTATCTAAATCATCACTATCCAGATCTTAATGGTTGAATTTCTTGGCAAATTCTCAAACATGGCTGCTCTCTCTATCAAAATAACTCTCTTTTATAACCATTGAGTTTATTAACGTGACAATTGAGTGTTAACAAGCCATTGGAAATGATGAGAAGCTGACATATACCTCTTAGACATGCAGTTCATGCTGCTTTTTAGAATTGATGAAGTTAATACTACTGTCAAATGCCAATCGTCTATGTTACTTCCCATGGCAATTTTGTGGACAACATTAGCATCCGTATGAGAGGTGCACTGTACTTTCTGATCTAACAAAATATATGTTATGCAAATGGAAACCAATGTTCTGCACACCAAAAGTGTTGCACTAGATTTAGAAATGTGTTGTGGATGTCATAGATGTTAATATAAGCCTTCCTAACAACTAGCAATTCATGACGGTTTGTCGAATTAATTAAAGATGCATACATAGCAGGCATTAAGGTTCTCAAAGCATTCTCAAATGGAAACTTGTCAGATAATGTGATTAAAAGAACATTGCCCTGTATCATTGTCCATTACACAGGTTGAAAGAACATTGCCCTGTATCATCACATTGGACATAATTTTGGTTATCTGTGAAGTGCTTGGAGCCTTTTTTTTCACAGAATTTAATTGCTTGTGGGATGTCTGAACCTCGTGATGTTGCTAATTGTGCAGTCTACATTGATTAGTGCTCCTCTTTTAAGCACTTTACCGGATAGATAAAGAGGGTCAGTGGAATGTGACCCCTGCACCGCTCGACGTTGTTGGTCGTGCTCACTCGTACAAAAATTGGGGTCACATGGAGAGGGAGGGAGGGGGAGAGGGGGATTGGAGATGACTAGAGGGCCGCACGAGGAGGAAGGGAATGAACGTGATCGGGGAAGAAATTGGGTGCTGCGTGGGGGAGGAGGGAGGCTGCGAGCATGACTGGGGAAGGATATGGGGCCACACGGGGGAGGAGGGAGAGCAGGAGCGTGACGGAAGAAGAAGCTGGGGGCCGTGCGAGGAGGAGGGAGGGCGCGAACGCGACCGCAGCTGCTGCAGGAGCTAGGGGCGGCGCGGAGGAAGAGGGAGGGCGCAAGCGCGGTCGCTGCAGGAGCTAGGGGCGGCGCGGAGGAAGAGGGAGGGCGCGAGCTCGACCAGGGGAAACTCCGTGGGCCATGCGAGAAGGAGGGAGGACGCGAGCATGGCCGGAGGAAGAGCAGAGGGGCCGCATGAGCGAGGATAGTGGGTGCAAGTCTGGGGAGGTACCATATGCGCCGCAGAGAAAAACGACGGAGGAGTGGATAAAGGACTATTTTTGCTTTTGAGGATCAACGGCTGGAGCTCCTCTCAATGTACGATCGAGATTAATGCAGCAGCGAGCTTCCCTGCTCCATGCCGCAGGATCCCTATCCTCATAGATATATATATATATATATATATATATATATAAACAAATAGGCAGTAATATATACAGGTACATACAATGATTTTTTTAATAAGGGTTAGGGATGAGATACACATATTTACACAGGAGTGAGTTAATTAAATACAAGAATCAGGTGAAAGGATTTACAACTTGAGTAATTTATACAGATATATATATATATACAGTTGGAATTTTTATTTTATTACTATTATTATATATATTGTGTGATGCATATATTCCTCAAATTTATTTGAAAATAATTTTACAAATAATTTTGAAAACTGTAGTCTTATTTTTCAAACAATTTTACAAGCATTTACAAACATTTGAAAACAATTTTTGCAAACATTTTTCAAACAATATATATTTTTTCAAAATAATTTTTCAACCATTTTTAAAACATTTGCAAATAGTTTTACAAAATGATTTTATTTCTCACAAAGAAAAATGTTTACAAGACAATATTTTTACAAATGTTGAAAATATTTTTCAAACATTTTTCAAATAGTTTTCAAATGATTTTTCAAATATATTTTCAAACTACTTTCAAAATATTTTCAAAATATTTTAACCTTACTTATTAATCAGTATATATAAAAAGAATTTTGAGGATTCTTTTTATTAAATTTTACCAGTGTTTATACTGTATTTTTTTAGTTTTTCTATCTGTATTTATACGGTATTTTAGCCATATTAAAAATACAAAAGTACGAGTTATGGCATATATACAATATATACGACACCCCCTATACTTAGCTCGAACTATGTCCTCATAGTGATTAAAGAATTGCAAAGGATGACATAACTCATGCTAAGTATTCGGAAGTGAAAAGAATACTATACGACAACGACGAATAAAAGAATATAATCAATAGAAGTCGGTAATCCCCCTATACTTAGGATCAAGTAATCCTAACTATAAAAGACTGTACACAAGGGGATAATCGAGGGTTAGAATGTACTGGGTTTACCTCCCCTATACTTAGGGTAAAATATCCTTAAGTATAGGTAGCAAAACAGAGGTAAAAAGAACTAAAAAAATAATCACAAGTCTGATACCCCCCATACTTAGGGTAAAGTACACCCTAAGTATAGCATAATCTTGAGATGGAGATGAGGTGTTAGGCAAAAGAATGTGCGATATGGACAACTGGATCTATACAGCTGTGGGAGGAAGTGATAATCAGGCATGAGATGCAAATGATGTGAGTAAAAAATCACATCTCATGCAAAATGAATAGGGGCAACATTAACGATCAGTGTATCATGATCTAGATATCGCTTCAGGCACTGACCGTTAACTTGGAAGGTGTCTCAAATATATCAATGCTGCCATTGTCATGCACCATCCGGACCAAGTATGATCCCTTCCACTTGCTCTATAACTTCCTTGGAAATAATTTCAGCCTGACATCGAATAACCATACTTTCTAGTTTGGCTCAAACTGCTTAGGGTTGATGTGAGAATCATGCCATACCTTTACTCACTCCTTATACTGTAGGCTACTTGAAAAGGTTGTATCTCTAATCTCCTCCAGGGCTGCCAATTCTGCCTTTCTCTGATCTCCTACACTCTAAGGATCCGATAATATATCAGTTACAGCCCAAAGTAACTTATGCTTTATCTCCACATGTAAATGGTATGGCTTTCCATAAACGAGACAAAGGGAGATGTACCCAAAGGTGTCTTGCAGGAAGTCCTATATGCCCACACGACTGAGTCCAAAAGCTATGACCAATCCTTTCGGTCTAGGCAGACGACCTTCTGCAATATCGTCTTGATATTTCTATTCGATACTTCAGCAAGAACATTGGTCTGATGGTGATATGGAGTGGCTACTCGATGGTCTATGTTGAACTCGTTAGCAAGGGCCCTTATCTTATCGTTGTTAAAATGAGACCCCCAACGGATATCAAAACTCTAGGCAACCTGAACCGTGAAATGATATTTTTCCTTAAGAAGCGGCAAACAGTCTTAGCATCTACGGTTCAAGAGGGAATGGCCTCAACCCAATGACTAACATAATCCACAACAAGCAAAATGTACTCAAATCCATGACTCTTAGGAAATGGGCCCATGAAATCGATGCCCCATGTGTCAAAGACCTCATAGAAGTCAATGGGCTGCATCGGCATCATGTCTCTCTGACCAAAAGTGTCCATTTCCTGACAGTCAGTACATCTCATCACGAACTCATCTGAATCATTGAAGAGGGTAGGCCACCAAAGGCCACATTGAAGCACCTTTTGTGTTGTCCGTCTCCCAGAATGATGTCCTCCTACCTCAAGCTTGTGGCAATAGGTGAGGATGCTATGCTTCTCTTCTTGAGGAATACACCATCTCCAAAAGCTATCCCCCCTTCATGATAAAGAGTGGAATTTACTCAATGGTACGACTTAGCCTTCACAAGAAAGGTCTCAAGTCAATGTCTGGGCTAATCTTGTGGAACTTTCTTTGTGATAAGATAGTTCACAATGTCGGTGTACCATGGAATGAGGTGATTGCAAGGATGGACTCATATGGGAATGTCTCTGTAATAGATGTGATCTGATCCGAATCCTCAAGGTTATCTAAACAGGAGAGGTGATCCGCCACCACATTTTGACTCCAGGTTTGTCCTTAATTTCTATATCAAACTCTTGGAAGCATCCATCTGATCAATCTGGCTTTGGCATCCTTCTTTTCCATTAAGTATCGGATGGCGGTGTGATCAATATAAATCATCACTTTAGATCCAATAATGTAAGACTGAAACTTATCCAAGGCGAAGACTACAACTAGCATCTCCTTTTCTATTACTATATAATTCTGCTGAGCAGCATCAAATGTACGGCTAGAGTAGTGAATGGAAAATGGTAATTCGTCCCTCCTCTATCCTAGCACAACTCCTATGGAAAAGTAAAAGGCATCCATCATGATCTCGAATGGGAGAGACCAATCAAGAGGCTGAAGGACATGAGCTTCAAGAACTAGATTCTTGAGAGTCCCAAATGACGCAAGACACCTATCATCGACAAGGAACTCGATGTCTTTTGTCAACAAATTAGAAGGTGGTAAGGCAATCCTATTGAAGTCATGTATGAACCGCCGGTACTAACAAACATGCCTCAGAAAAGACTGCAACTGTCATAAATTGGATGGTGGATTGAGTTTCTTGATGATATCCACCTTGGTCGGATCAACCTCTAGGCCCTTGTTGGAGATGATATGGTCAAGGACCGTCCCCTGAGTCATCATGAAGTGACTCTTCTCCCATGATAATACTAAGTTGATTAATGCAGTGCTGAAGTACTCAGTCTAGATAATCAAGACATGCATCAAAACTGTCGCCGTAGACAGAGAAGTCATCTATGAAGACCTCTAAAAATTCACCAACCATTCTGAAAAAATAGAGAGCATGCACCTTTGGAATGTAGCCAGGGCATTACATAATCTAAAGGGCATCCGTCTAAATGTATACGTCCCAAAAGGACAGGTGAAAGTTGTTTTCTCTTGGTCTTCGAGCGCTATGGCCACCTGGTTGTATCCCAAATACCCATCTAGAAAGCAGTAGTATCTCTTCCCAGATGGTCTCTCAATGATCTGATCTATGAATGGTAGCGATAAGTGGTTCTTCTTGGTGGCCTGATTCAATCGTCTGTAGTCCACATAGACCCTCCAAGAAGTGGGTACTAGGGTAGCCATCTCCTCTCCAGACCCGCTCACAATTGTGGTGATACCCGTCTTCTTGGGTACCACATGCAATGGACTAACCCACTTGGAGTCGGAGATGGGGTAGATAAAATCGACTCTCCACCACTTATATATTTCCTTCATGACCACCTCTTGAAGATTCGGGTTCAGCCGGTGGAACTCACGCGAGGGCTTGGCATCTTATTTGAGATAAATGTGGTGGAATCATAGGGCTGGATTTATTCCCTGGAGACCAGATGCACTCCATCCTATTGCCCTGCAGTTTATTTCAAGAACCTCCATCAAACGAGATTCTTGGTCTTCAGTCAAATCTATTGAGATAATGATTGGGAACATATCTGGCTCACTCAAGGAATCTATACTTCATGCTCTGCGGTAAGGTCTTTAATTCTGGACAAGTGGGCGCTGGTAATCTGGCTTTTGTATTGTTTGAGTGAATGCTACCAGATCTGTGTGTGAGAACTCTTGTTGCAGTGGTAAATCTGACAAAAATGGCCATGCTGGTATATATGTCAACAGACCTGGCTCAATCTTTGCCCTAGTTGTCAGTTCTGTAGGCACTAGACATGGTAAATATTCATTGAACTCCTGCCAATCAAAGTCAGTGTCTGTGTCCGAGGGATCTAAATATGAAGAGTATGAAATGAAATCAATTTCGCTATCCAAACCATGATAAACAACCTCTGTTGCATCATGTGCCATGAGTGTGCCCTTAGAACTCTCATCTGCCATGATCTATGAATCTACAATGTCTGAAGATGTGGCAAGAGATTGTGATGCGGGATCTGCCCAAATTGGTTCATAATCTGTAATCACAAAGTCACACTCTTGGTGGATGTCTAGATCTGCCTCTGTCATATGTCTTAGTCGGTCATCTGATCTGAGCACACTGAATCTCTAGCTCGGGTCTCCTCGATTGTCTCTATCTGTACACTTTCACCCTAGACGCGAAAGTATAGCTTCCCACAATCATGGTCGGACACCGCCTTGGATATAGCCAAGAATGGTCATCCTAAGATGATGGGTATCTTTCACGTATTCAGGGACCTCCATGTCCAATACAACCAAGTCCACATGGAATTTCAAGCCCTGAATTGTGACGACAACATCCTTAAGTAATCCCTTCAGCCTCTTAACATATCTATGAGCAAATTGAAGGATCGTCTTGCTCTATCTAAGAGGGCCAAGCTCTAATCGATCGAGTAAGGTTGCCGGAAGAAGGTTAATCGAAGAACAACTGTCTAATAGGGTACGATCGAACTGCTGCTCATGAGTGTGGCATCTGACATATGGAGCTCCTGCATCAGGTCTCTTGGCTGATAGTTGATTCTGAATAGCGATACAGATGGCACGAGTCAGCACATGGATCTCTGTAGTATGATTCCTCTTCTTCCATTGTATAGTAGTTTTGTCTCTCAAGTGCTTCTGAAAGAGGGATGTACTCTAGTGCCTCTTGTAAAGTCAGCAAAATATGGAATCTATCGATCATCTATAGGCTGAACTCTAATTGCTGTGATTTTTTTGGATTTTCTATTTTCTTCCCCTGCGCCAAGCGGAGTGCTTGAGGAAAGGGGATAGCCGGACCCTCCTCAGATAGAGAGTCAGGAAGAGGTTCCTGCTTCTGTGAAGGAATGGAGCCAATACATGAATCATCATGCAACCCATATGGACTCAGAGTAGATGAAGAAACCTTTCCTTTATTCATTTTTTTGGTATTTTTGATATTGTCCTGAGATACAAAGATAGGAGGAAACATAATTGGAATAAAAACGGTGGCATCAGCACCACCCACGACATTTGTATTTGCGGCATCAGTACCACACTCTGTCTCATCATCACATTGAATGGTGTCATTAGTATCACCTACTGCATCTGGAGAAACGTCAGCCTCAGTACCGTCGATTGGATCTTCATCCTTGGTGGTGTCAGCACCACCATCATCAACATCATCAACGGAATCAGCACCGTTATCTTCCTCGTCTGATGCTCTTGGGTCATCGTGGGGTTGTCGCTCAGACGAGGCACCGCAGGCCAGCATCCTACCTCTCCTAAGTGTCAAAAATCAGCATCAAATATGTAAGAAGAAATATCACCCAATGAATCACTAGGAGTGGTGGTATATGTAAACTGTACGTGCTCAGACTTCCTCTTCATATTGTTCGTGTTTGGTTCAGTCTGAGTGGGTATGGTAGCTTTGTCCTTGATTATTTCCCTTATCTCTTGCATGAATTCATCCATCTCTTGCTAGAAGGATGTCTACTGGTTTGAGTGTAGGTAGGCTAAATCATCAAGGGATGGGTTCTCATAGGCTGGTCCATGAGAACCGAACGAGTTGTCTCACTGGAAATGAGGCTGGCTCTGTTGGTACTGGTGAGTGGAAGGTTGAGAATACTGCTGAGGTTGTTGCTGCCTCCACTGTTGTCCCTGATGGTGAGGACGAGGACCTGACTAGTAATATTGTTGTGGTTGGGAGTACTAGGGCTGCTGCTAGCTACTCTGTCCACCTGGAGCTGGAGGTTGCTGCTGGGATGAGGTGCCTCCGGTAGACCACCAGAATCCTGGATGATCTAAGTGTATCCCAAGCTACATTCGATCATACCAAATCTCGTTGACTTCCATCAATGGCTCTTGCTCGTAAGGTGGCGGGGGAAGAACTGCCAGTGGGTGATCTGGCTTATACACCACCATACGAGTGTCTTGAGATGGTGGTGACTGAGAGTAGTGCTGCTACAATGGTTGAACCAGCTTTGCCTGAATGTGGTGAACCTAGCGGTACTGGGCAAAGCGTTGGGAAGAGCTACTGCTACTGGGATTAGCTCGTGACCTAGGATGGGACTGAGAAGTCGTTTGTGCCTCCTGGAGACACAAGATATGGGTTTTTAGGTCACTAAGAGTATGTGCCAACTGATCTATCTGTGCCATGCCCTGGAATTGCTTCTTCTCTATGATCTCTATGCGGTCCAACTTCTCGCAGTTAATACCCATGTCAACGGCTAAAGATTCTGCCTGAGCTGCTGCTGCTGCAGACGAAGAAATGGATGGACCCGCATCAACCCGTGCTATCCTCTGATAGGACATGGCCTAGGGTGGGGGCTTCCCCTGAGCGTAGAGCCTGGTCTGGGGCATCTCTGTGTAGTTTTCATCCATCTCCTCATAGATAGCTCAGACCTTGTCTTCATCCTTAACGAAGTAAGAGCCCCCACAAGAAGCATTGACAAGCCCCTGCAGCTCTGGTGTCATCCCACAAAAGAAGCTCTAGACAAGATTGAGCTTTGATATATCATGATGTGCACACCGGTCAATAAGCTTATGGAATCGATCCCACGCCTCACAGAAATGCTCATTTGGAATCATGGAGAACTTGTTGATTAAAGTCGTGTTGCGTTAGTCCGACCGAGTGGATAGTACTTGTTCAAGTACTCAGTCTGGAGCTGCTTCCATAAAGTAATGTATCTCCTCAAATGTTTCATCCAGTAGGTCTCTCTATCAACCAGGGAGAAAGCGAATGCCATCATCTTGATGGTGTCCTCATCCACGAATTGGTTGTGGATAGTATTGCAGATCATCTCAAAATTACGTAGGTGAAGATGTGGCTCCTCGGTGGCTAGTCTATAGAACTTGGGAAAAAAGCTGAATGGCCTGGGGGGAAGCTCGAAATAACCCAGAATAACTGGAAGCTTGATCCAACAGTGCGTGATGGTTGCACCAGGGTTGTGCAACTCCCTCATCAACCTGCCTGGTCTGGATGGATCATGTGGGTCTTCTGGATGTCCTCCTACTCCTCCAACAACGGGTATCTCTCCACCAGCTGGTCTCAGCTGAGGCTCTCCTCTGTCAGCTCGCATATGTGCTAACTTCTGACGGACCTCTGCCATGAATTCTCCTGATCCCGAATATATCACTGCATTATCTCTAGGGAGGCTAGTAAGGTGTTGTTGATGGTGCCCTAATATAGAACATAAGTCGAACTCTGAGGCTGTCCAACGGTGCGTCCATCACTGCTGGCCATCTCTTAGGTCTCTGCAAAGGCAAAAGACCCCAACTCAGGTGTTGTCAAATGAACAAATAGTTGCGCAAGTCTCTGCTCGGGCAACTCAGGACTAGAAGAAGGGTGGTCAAGGGAGAACATGTAAGAATCGAATTCAAGTTCGAAGAGCGGGTCTAGGCTCCCCAAAACCTCCCTCGATGAATGAGTCGGAGTGCTAAGGAGCGATGCCACCAAAGGCAGCCTAAGGGACTTCTGGCCCATCATCGTGATGCAGGGATGAGTGGAGATGAGATATGGTATGCAAACAAGATGAGAAGTCCCCCCAATTCACCTACTCAACACGAGCTGATGACCACAAAGGATCGGTCATTTATCTTGTCAGTTTTATTTTAGATGATAAGTAAATCTTGCAGAGCAATTAAGCGAGTGTTAGGAATCTGATGCTCCCATGAGACTGGTCCAATCCCAAAGCTAGATCTTTCCCAGCCAGTACAAGTTGCGGACCGTTTACCGGCTACCCGATCAACTCGCTCTGTTAAGGACGTCGTGGCCCGCGTTACCGGATACTTGAGAGATCCTCACTGGAGAATGACAAATCCCCAGACCAGTAGACTAATAGAAGTTCAGGTATGTCTCTAACCTAATGTGTGGGTCAGTTTCTTGCTCAAGCAAACCAAACAAGGGTGTCTCTCCCAAAGTAAATATTTTTAAATGAGGTGGGTTTTAAGGTCAAGTTTGCATTAGAAGTCTTATATTTTATTGCTTTCACTTTTTAGATTTTTTTCAAAAACAAACAACATCTAACGAATTTTTCAATTTTCTTTGATTATTTTGAGTCCAAAAACAGGGGGAGGAAGTCGAAAAAGCTAATGCACGGTCAAACACAATGATGCATGCAGGAATAGAAGTGTGCACCTTGCTCCAGCACTCTACAAGCAATATGATCCGCGCATAAATTAATTACTGAAAGTAAACTAACTATATGATGCATGAGAAAATCGACCTTAGACGAGCAGCTTCTATTGATCGTGAAGAACAATAGTTAGCTAATCGAATCGAGTCCGGAGTCCGATCTTGGGAGTCACTCGGTGCCCGCCACAACAGGTCCTACTAGCGATGTATGTGACTCCTCACGGCGTGTGGTCTCAAATCCAATTAGACTAACCTTTTCAATTTCTTTTTAGCAAGGTCCAATTACGTTCTATAGGTACAGACATGCAATTAGGTGTTGGGTCTTAGCTAATTACATCACAATAAAAAAATCCTATGTCTAGGGGACCAATTCCATGAGAATCAAATAGAAAGTTATAGCGGTGAAATCAAAAACAAGAAAATAATGGTGAGGTCCCCCAAGTGCAACGACACTTGGCGAAACAAACCCCGAATAATGTCCAAGCCTACAAGACTCCAAGTATCTAAATTATTACAATATAATCCAAATGTTCTCTCAAATAAAAATAACTATCTTCTTCTCTTCCCTGCTCCACCTTTTGTGCGGGTCCTCCAAAAAGAAACTCGAAGTCATCCTCCAAGCAGTCCCTCGTACAAAAAGCAAATAAGAGATGGTAAGAAAATAAATACAATATAGAGGGACAAGAAAAACTGAAAAATGACAACTAAGTTGTGCTCCCAACGGTGCCATTCTAATTACATGAAAATCAATGGTTTAAGATTGAATAACTATGCAATGGTCGTTGTTCTCAACCAATCAATTCAGTCAACGAGAAAAAAACATATTAAACCACTTAAGCAGAAATATCAATCAATGGAATGTAAGTGGTCTTTGCTATTTAATTTACCTGGTATAGCAATCAGGGTCGAACACATTGAGCATGATCGAAAACTTAGCAGTCAAATTTCGAAGATAAAATTTTTTAGTGGTTTTTTATTTTTCAATTTTTTAAAATTTTCATATGAGGAACAATATACACAAGGGAAGGAAAATACACACACGACACTCTTTTTATAATTTTCAAAATATTAAAAATTTCTCAGAAAATTACAGAAATTATATTTTTGGGATTTAAATTTTCCTACAAAACAAATGTCAGGGAAAAAGAAGTATATAATTTTTATTTATTATTATTCCTTTATACACAAATGAGGATATGAACCCTATGGCTCGATCCAATGAAATTTGAACATGGAGAAACGTGAGTGGATTCAGATCCATGAAATGGGAGATAGATTCGGAATTCTGACCGTCGTGCGTGGTCGGAGGTGATAGGTTGTGCGAGATAGAATAAGAACGTGTAGAGATCGGTATGTGAGGTAAAAAATCGAATTCGGATGACAAATGTGAGATGGATATTCTTGGAAATAAAGATCTAAAAACTTTAATCATGACATCGATGCAAAAATTAGGTTTAATATTCATTTAGGAAAAACGACGGAAGATAAAGTTTGATCTCACTTCAGGATCGAATACGCCATGATGGCCTTGACGAGGGACAAATCGCTGCCACCGAACAACTCGGAGGCTAGGCGTCCTTCTTCGATAAGATTACTCTAGGATATCGGGCTCCTCTCCACCAAAGATTGTTCAAGAACAAATGAGGTAGGAGGAGCCCAATAAAAAGAGAAGAAAAATAAAAAAAGAAAGAATGTACAAATAAGACATATTTTTATTGGTTAATTAGATAATTAATTAAAGATCAAAAAATTAATTAATTTAAAATAAAATTGAACTATATAAAATTAATTGATTAATTAATTTACAAAAATTAATTAGCCATCTTAATGGTGGTTTTTAGGGAATAAAATCATATCTTTATATACAAGGTATGTTTTCAAATCATATAATGAATAAATTAAATAATCAAATAATTATATCCAAATTTCGTAACTAAAATAATTTAATTAATTAATGTTAGATCTTGAATTTTTGAAAGATAATTTAATTCAGAGTACAACGGATGTAAGTTTGATTTGTTTTGAGTTCATATGGAATAGGTATTGCTATTTAAATTATCGCTTTACGACCTTTTCTAAGTTTGATTATTTGTAATCTGTGCATTATTTTATTTTGCAATTATTTTTATTATTTACAACTTATTTTAATTTATAACTTTTTTTAGAAAATATTTAATTTGAGGTTAATTTATGTACAAATAAAATAGTATAAGTTTTTATAAAAATATACAGGAAAAATATTTCAAATAATTTTTGGATTTTTGGATTAAAGACCCTATCTCCCCCTTCTTTATTCCTGGTCGATTAGGTCAAGTCTGCATTTATTTCATAAATACATCCTTTATTTTTCTTTTCTTTTCCTCTTTATTCTTTTATTTTGAATATAAAAAGTGTAAAAAATACATATTTAACAAATACATGCAAAATGATAATTTCATGAAATTAGTAGGTATTGACATGTATTTGACTAAGGAAATGAAGCCAAAATAAAATAATAAAGATGATGAATCATGTATTCATCATTCCTCTATACTTCTACCATTGTCAGCCCCTTAGCATACACTTATTTGTAAAATGAGTGAACACAAAAAATAAGAAAAGAAAAAGGAAAGAAGTTAGAACAATGTTGAATTTTAAACCTATCTTCATAAAATTGTAGTATTGAGCCCTGTCGGACCTTTGGATTATTAGTGTGTCAGAATCTTAATGGGAAATGGATTTAAAACTTAACAACCTCTACGTTCCATAAGACTCCTATTCATGTCTCCTCAATAGTCAGGTCAGAACAAGAATACATACACAAATTCTTATGAGTATGAATCTTTACTTGTACGGTATTAGTGAAGTACAGATCCTCATCTCAAAAGTAGCAAAGAAACACCTCGGCCACAAGACTCCTATAGGAAGGTGCCCAATGGAGTCTTGTAAGATGTCGGGTAAGCCCATAGAACTTGGTCCAGGAGTTGGGACCAGTTCTTCATGTCAGGGTGGGTTAGCTTCTGTAAAATTCCTTTGACCTCCCTTTTTTACACCTCAACCATGCCATTGGATTGTGGATGGTAAGGACTAGCGACATGGTTCTCGACGTCGTATCCCTTAGTCAACTTATTGACCTCCCAGTTGACAAAGTGGCTATCCCCATCAGATATTAATGCCTTAGGGACCCTAAACCTCGAAATAATATGATCTTTCACAAACTTGCATACAGTCTTGCTATCTGCCGCTTGAGTAGGGATAGACTCCACCCATCTAGATAGATAATCTACTGCGAGAAGAATATATTCAAATCCTTAACTATTATGGAATAAGCCCATAAAGTCAATTTCCCATGCATTGAATACGTCACAAATGATTACAGGTTGCATAGGCATGACATATTTGATACCAATGGTCCCTCCCATTCTCTGACAGATCGGGCAATTGCAGGTATCCTCAAACAAGGTCGGCCAGTAAAATTCACATTGTAATATCTTCTGAATAGTCCTCTTCCCAGAGAGATGTCCTCCTACCTTCTAGGTATGGCAGAGATTGAGGATACTTTCATATTCTACCTGAGGAATACATTGTTGGAAATGCGAGCCCACGGCGAGCCATTATGCAATAAATGTTATTGCAATTCACTCCTTAATCTGAAATGAAGAATACATAATTTGCATAATAGGTCCCTTAGTAAAATTAGGGTTATGTACCATGGCCATCTTGATGATCATACAGCTGTTGATTCAGTTATTGAATCATAGAGGCCGGTGTTTGGATGAATATCTAAAGAGTTAGATTGAGGACTCATCAAGCACCATCAAATGATTGTTAAGAGACGATCTCCAGCCTGAGTAGGAGATGGCAATCCTTATCTTTAAAGGTTGATATCTGACCGACCTCTTGATGCAGGTCCTCTGCATAGGAATAGAGATTCGGAGGTGTCAGATTAGTTAGGTCAAAGAGTTGACTTAACGAGATCGAGATAACCGAAGTCCTATATCATATGCTGTCATGATATAGGCACGCATCCTCTGACCGGAGACAGATGTGTTACTATATGTCTGAGTATGTACATTTGGCAGACCAATAGGTTGATGACCTAATTAAGGTCTATACACCGGCGCTCTGGTGTGCATGTAAGGGTATGTGAGTAATACGATCTCTCAAAGGGAACACACAGGTTCATTCACTGAACCGGAAGACATGAGCTCACTCATGAGATATTGGGAAGAATCAAATTCCGTGTGCATGGTCTTCTCGCTTTGGAAGCGTGACTGAATTTGTAGGTTTGATATATACTTTTGGAAAGTATATGATCAAGACCTAGGTATGATATACGCTTTTGGAAAGTATATGATCGATACCGACTACCAATGATCGAATGAGAAACTTATTGATAAAACCATGAAGTAGACAGTATAAAGTTGATCTAATACTTCGGGTTTAGTCTGAGTCTACCAGTATGCAGGATGTACAGGTATAGGGAATACCTGAGGGTGATGTGATCATAAACGATTGTATAACCATGACGCTTCCATTCCTAGGGAGTGATGAAACGGGTCTAGATTTTAGTGACTCCTCTCAGTAGAGAAGTGATGTGATCTTGGTCCAAGTGTTGGACATTGATCTGAATGTGATTCAGATACAATGAGAAGATTAGATTTACGGTCTTGATTTAATCAAGCATCCATGGGAGGCCCGCGATCTGGATTTGAGATACGATCTCAATATCCATGTCACTATACGTGGAACAATACAACCGCCCTGTCTTTATCTCCAAGTATCTGGAGAGAAAGCGCATTATCCTTGAAGGAGTTCATGGATAATTCTATTGTTGATTTATGTATCCGAGCATTAAGAAAATGGATAAATAAATGCGATTTGATTATCATGATTAATATGAATTTGATTCATATTATAAAGAGAGCTATCTTAGATAATTAAATGTGATTTGATTATCAAAGATGTAAATAATGTGAATATGATTCATATTATTTGAACACAAGAGAATAGAGATCCAAGATGATTAAATGTGATTTAATTATCATGGATATGAATAATGTGGATAGCAATATCCATATTAGTCATATGTATTATAAATGTGATTTATAATATATAAGAGAGAGATGTTTGTAATTTACATTTATTAATTAATTGTTAATGTGAATTGGATTCACATTGAACATTAAATTGAAAATGTAATTTACATTTTATTTTGGGTTGTGAATGTGATTCACAAATTTTTAATGGCAAGATTGCAATGTCTACAAAATAATTGTGAATTGTTTTTGTAGAATAATTTGCAACAAAAGTTATTGCATAATCTTGGAGATTACATTAAAGAGATGAGAGCCACCTTCCATGTATATGGAGTGGACGGCCACCACTCCTATTTGGAATGTGTGGCCGTCCCCTCCTTCCAACATGGAAGGAGGCACTCTCTCTCCTATGATCTCCAAGAGATCTTGATTTAATTTGGTAATTAAAATGTTGATTTATCAACATATATTTAATCTAAATTAAATTAATTGTTGTTGGTTTTACCAACACAAATCTTGACCATTAAAAGAAACACAATCAATGAGAGCCATTGGATTTATGTTGTCCCATGGATTGAGATCCATGGATCCCAAAACCCTATAAAAGGAGAGGCACCCCATTGCTCTTCCTTACATACAATGCTTGAGAAGTATCTCTCTCTCTCTCTCCCTCTCGTGGCCGTCAACCATGGATGCCCTAGAGAGGTTCTCCATCGCCGCAGCGTCGTCGTTATGCTGCCCGATGGTTTGCTCGTGGAACTCCGTCTACTTCAGCGTGCCTTACTCGTGAAGAAGACGTCGGATCTCCTGTGTCGAGATCAGGAGATCCACCGCTTGGATTATCAACATGGATTGCGAGAAGAACGCGGTTCATCCCCGCGCTCGCAAGCGTCTCCTCCGTCGGATCGGACTTGAGACAGGAGGTCTCTTCGCTTAGAGACTCGATTGCAACCACGCTTCAAGAGGTAAAACTTATACTTATTTCTGCTTTAGACGAAACGATCCGAGAAGTGTTCTTGGACCATGTGGTTTCGTCGCATAAAAATTTTAATTTCCGCTGCATAGAACAACTAGTATGACTAGTCGTTCTTCGTCGTATTCGATACGACGATCACACTTCCGTGATGCGCTTGAGGATCTAACCATATCCTTCAAGTGGTATCAGATCTTTAGGTCGGTGGTTTTGGATACGATCCATAAACCGAGGACGACTTGGGTTCATTAGGGTATGCGAAAGTTTTCTTGCATTTCATTTTCGCATCTCTGTTTTGATATTATTTTCGGCACTGTTTAAACCGTTTAAATACGAAAATAATATTTTTATTTTATTTCCCATTAAATAAGGAAACCGTAGGATCTGAGTTTGCGTGATTTCGATTCCGTTTGCTCTAGATATGCTCATTTTAGTGAACATGTATCCACTGTTTCGGGGACTGCGGATAATGACGTAATTAAGATGTTAATTGCGGATTTGAAACGCCTTGAAATGCATGCAAATCACTTGGGTTCTGTTGTAAATCAAGTTAGCAAACTTTAGAAATTTACTTTGCTTAATTTGGATTTAAATTGATTGAGATATGGTATTTTTAGTAAGTGAGGGTCACTGCTGAAAATACTTTCCTAATCAAGAACCTAGTGATTGTCATTTAATTAATTAGTGAAATTAAATTGTTTAATTTCCTGGAATAATTATGCATAAATATTTGTGAAATATTTAATGATAATTATGTCCTTAAATGACTTTTCCCTAACCAACAAATGATTAGATGTGATCTAGATCAAGATTGGTTACATGATCTACATGATCAACATTCCAACAAACATGTTGCTTGAATAGGACTTGGGATTTGTTTAGCAAATCTCATTATAATGTTAATCAAAAGTGTTTTGATTATTACTATATGGTATAATTTCGGTTGAAGAACCGTCTCAAGTACAAAATGATCTATTTTGCATTATCCTTTCCCGAGGTGGATATGGTGTCTAGTCGGAGAGCATTGGGGTTGCGGGTTGCAACGTATGTGGTCCGTCCCACTCTCGTCGGTACTGGCCATGACAGCGGGTAGGGTTAGTATAATGCTTAAGAAATCATGATGTATTTCTAGTTATTAAAATTCGAAATAATACGTATTTGAGATAATACCATAATTCAAGTAATATTAAAATGTTTGTTGGATATTAATTGGATCATTAATTTAATATGATTAGATTAATTGGAATCCAATTAAAATTAAAACACTCTATGAATAGAGATGTTATTTCCCTTGGAAGAATTAATCATAATGAATATGATTCATAATGATTAATTAGAATTTGAATATGACATGGAGGATCACAAAAGTGACATCCATGGTCTCCCGTCAAGGCGAAGGGTTCCGTCGCCAGATATTGTATGTAGGAGACGCATGTCCGAAGTGACAGCTCCTGCATACGATCCATTTGGATCGGGCTCTTCGCTTCTCGAAAGAGTAAGGACGTATGCATAGTGACCCCAATATCGGGTCCTCATATTATTGGGGCGATATTGGATTGCGCATAGCGAGTTGTATTCCTGTTGACGGTTGGTTCAATTAATGACGGGTCAACATCGCCTTAGGGGTGGTGGGCCCGGGTGTTAAAGACCGAATTGGGAGATGCAAGTTGGACTTGCAAGGCGGAATGTGTTCCCGCTTCTTTTTATCCGAGTTGCAGATTCTCATATTATTGGGATGCAGCAAAGATAAGGAAGGAGATCCCAGATCTTGTTGAGATATAATGGTAAGTATATCTCTTACATTGAAAGTGATCAAGGGAATGAACTTTCAGTGTTGACAAGACAAGACAACTTTGATATAAAAATCCTAAATCAAAGTAATATATATATATATATTTATATATTTATGCAAATTTCTTATTTCAAATAATCCTTCATTAAAACCCACTCAATGATATACTCAATAATAACCAGTAAAATATCATGGATTGGACTCATGATCCAGATATTGTACTTGCAATTGGACACATAATGTATGTGGTTGCAATGTGCAAGTTTCCTCATAATATTGAGGAATGACAATTAAATAGATAATAGGACTACAACCCTAGGTTTTGTATGTCTCTATAGTCTTGATCTCTCATCGGATGTACTTTGGAAGTGACATGTCGATGATGATCGCAATTGTCAAATAATCCTTATAAAATTAATGAAGATATTCTGGCATACATATGTGCTCTTGACAATTAACATGAATGAGATGGTTCACTGCATCATGCAGAATGGTGGCTCTATAAGAGATGATGTATTCAAATTGTTTGAGTACCTACCTGAACCTATGTTTTAAGAGTTTAGATGGATGTAGATGATGAGTGTCATCATTCTACTATCTATACTCTGGTCATTCATGAAGCTTCATAATATTCATATTGTATGAATTTAATGAATCATGTATAAATGTTGAAATGCTCTTACATAAGAGATCCTTAGTCTTAAGCAATGGTTGCTTATAGATAAAGGGAGCGCAGTGGAAGCATGGATTGGACCCGAGTAAGAAGTATGGTCAAAGAGTTGACTATACATCTATGACTTCCATATGTCATCCGAAGAGTTGGATGAATGCCAATACTGCAATAAGTTGATGTGTTGATAGTATGACTATCAAGTCTATCTAGAATCCTTAGAGAAGGACTCGGATGGAGCATCAGATTAATCTACATAAATCATTGATAAGATAAAGTCAAATAATTGTATCTCAATCTTCTGATGACATTTGCAATAGGTCGCATATGTTTTAGAAGACTGGAAAATTTGATCTTAAAGGTTTATAGTTATCCACATGGATATTGATGCAATTGTTGCAACAATCTCTGTTGGATTGATAGACTTGTTAATTTCAGTGGGAGAGCCCTCAGTCTTAGAGAATGTCTCTATGACCTAGATATAAGAATACACTCATTGTTTGTTTCTAAATGTTGGAAATAAAGAGTTATGATGGATATATTTCAGATAGTAATCTAAAATCTAGTGGACTCCACTAAATTAGAAAATTGATGAATGGCTCATTAACATTTCTAAATGCTGAAATTAAAACTTAAGATCAATATGAGGATGAAGATCATTTGACAATGATCTAGCATCAAGCTTTGGACATTTGTTTATTGATTTGATCAATAGACTAGTAAGAGATGAAACTTTAGAATGTCTAAAATTTCAAAACTTACATACTTATGAATATTGTATTCAAAGTAAAATGTCCAATACACCCTTCTTAGAGAAAGGTGTAAGATGCCAAGGTATTCAGGATCTCATGCATATTGATGTATGTAGATCATCTATATCATAGTAAACATTATGGATATGTGATATCTGTTGATGATTATGTATGATATGAGATTTCTTCTCTTCACCTAAGAAACCTTTGAAATGTTCAAAGATTTCATTATTTTTGGTTTAGAACCAAAGTTTGAAGGAAGATAAAATGAATTTGATCTAATCTAGGTAGCAAGTACCTACTAGATAAATTCAAAGAATACCTTATAGAGATATGAATATCACTTCTATCTCAATCCTCCTAACACACCTTAACTTAATAGAGTTATAGGTAGATACAATTGGATCATGTGTGACATGATCTTATCAATGATGAATTTTAGCATAATTATCCCTTAGTTTCCAGGTATATATGTGTAGAAGAGACTACAATATATATGCTTAATATGATTCCATGCATGCAAGCTGGAATCTAGCACTTGAGAGTGCTACTTCATTATAAAAATAAAGGATGGTATTGGATACCTACTTTATGACCTTGAGATTCTTAAAATATCTCATCTCTGAGAATGTGATTCTTAGATGTTGAGACTCTTGAGGATCAAGATAAAAATGAAGTCTAGGAACTCATTTAATCTTGAGAAGATAATGCGGCTCACGAAATTGGAAACTAAGAGGACAATTAAAAATGAAACACTAATACCTCTTCAAATGAGTTTGAGGATGGATTCCATGTGTCAGAGAAATCTGGCAATGATTGAACTTCATGTGATGAAGCTTCTGAAGATCATAGCATGGATAGATGGATGTTAGCAATAAAAGTCTAATGTAGATTTCATATGCAAGTGTTGTATATGGACCCTCGTGGATCCACCTATATGGGTAAAACCTGTAAAGGTGTAAATGGATCTTCAAGATAAAGGGAACCTGATGAGAAGGTAGAGACCTTCAAAGCACGGTTCGTAGCCATGAGCCACACACCGGAAGAGAAGACATTGCTTGCAAATGAGACTTGCTCTTCGGTGACCATGCTTAAAATCGTCAGAATATTGCTAACCTTGGCTACACAACTTGACTATTGCATCTTCAAGATGTAAGTCAATATTGCATTCCTCTATGAATACCTCTTTGAGGATATTCACATGAAGTAGCCCCAGGGCTTCATGGTTGAGGGAAGCAAGGTGTGCAAGCTAAGGAATCCATCTATGGACTCAAATAAGCTTCTTGAAGTTGGACCATAAGATTTGATGAAATTATAAATGTTATGATTTCAGATAGAATCTGGATGAGCCATGTGAAGCTTAGTGGGAGTGCCTTTGTGTTCATCGTGCTAAATGTAGATAAAATCCTAATCATTTGGAATGATATAAGGATGATAATAAGTGTTTTATAGACTGGCTATTCCATATCCTGAAATATGATTTCAAAGATACCTCTTAGATCTTAGTTCTGAAATTGTTCAGGAGCAAAGAGAAGAGGGTATTGGGACTGTCATATTAGTAGTACACCTTGGACATCTTCCATTTTATGGAAAATTTCAAGAAAGGCTTCCATCTCTTAAGACATGGTACTGACCTATCTAAAGGGATAGCACCTCAAAGAGTTGAGGAAGTAAATGCTACAACTACTTGCACTTGTGCATTAGTTACGAGAAGCTGAGTGTATGCTAGATGTGCAAAAAGAGCCAGATGTCTGCCATACAGTGGGAGTAGTAATCTGTTACTAGTCCTACTCTGGAAATAAAACACTTAGTTGCAGTAATAACAATATCTTCAAAGATGATGAAACTTAGAGATAGTGATCTCAAAGTCTTATATTCAAAAGTTTAAGACCATGTAGATAGTGATCTATAAGGGTCTTAACTTTAGATACCTTAGGAGATAGAGATCTCCGGGAATGAAGGTATTCTAATAAGGATTATTGGAATACTGGTTATAATAATTAATCGAGCTAAAGTGTCAAGAACACTATGACAAAATTGAGTATTGGTTGCATAAGATGCAACATTCGCATTGGATGCGAACACTGTTACTGGGGATATGCAAGTGCCGTAAAAAAACTTGGCGTAGTCTCTTGGGAACAGAGTGACTGATCATCTTACCTAGCTATTTTCTAAATAGCCTATGATTGTCACATGAGTCTGGGTATAAATGATTAGCCCATGGCTCTTTGGGATAGTGGGAGATTGTTGGAAATGCGATCCCACGGCGAGCCATTATGCAATAAATGTTATTGCAATTCACTCCTTAATCTGAAATGAAGAATACATAATTTGCATAATAGGTCCCTTAGTACAATTAGGGTTATGTACCATGGCCATCTTGATGATCATACAGCTGTTGATTCAGTTATTGAATCATAGAGGCCGGTGTTTCGATGAATATCTAAAGAGTTAGATTGAGGACTCATCAAGCACCATCAAATGATTGTTAAGAGATGATCTCCAGCCTGAGTAGGAGATGGCAATCCTTATCTTTAAAGGTTGATATCTGACCGACCTCTTGATGCAGGTCCTCTGCATAGGAATAGAGATTCGGAGGTGTCAGATTAGTTAGGTCAAAGAGTTGACTTAACGAGATCGAGATAACCGAAGTCCTATATCATATGTTGTCATGATATAGGCACGCATCCTCTGACCGGAGACAGATGTGTTACTATATGTCTGAGTATGTACATTTGGCAGACCAATAGGTTGATGACCTAATCAAGGTCTATACACCGGCGCGCTGGTGTGCATGTAAGGGTATGTGAGTAATACGATCTCTCAAAGGGAACATACAGGTTCATTCACTGAACCGGAAGACATGAGCTCACTCATGAGATATTGGGAAGAATCAAATTCCGTGTGCACGGTCGTCTCGCTTTGGAAGCTTGACTGAATTTGTAGGTTTGATATATACTTTTGGAAAGTATATGATCAAGACCTAGGTATGATATATGCTTTTGGAAAGTATATGATCGATACCGACTCCCAATGATCGAATGAGAAACTTACGGATAAAACCATGAAGTAGACAGTATAAAGTTGATCCAATACTTCGGGTTTAGTCTGAGTCTTCCAGTATGCAGGATGTACATGTATTGGGAATACCTGAGGGTGATGTGATCATAAACGATTGTATAACCATGACGCTTCCATTCCTAGGGAGTGATGAAACGGGTCTGGATTTTAGTGACTCCTCTCAGTAGAGAAGTGATCTGATCTTGGTCCAAGTGTTGGACATTGATCTGAATGTGATTCAGATACAATGAGAAGATTAGATTTACGGTCTTGATTTAATCAAGCATCTATGGGAGGCCCGTGATCTGGATTTGAGATACGATCTCAATATCCATGTCACTATACGTGGAACAATACAATCGCCCTGTCTTTATCTCAAAGTATCTGCGGAGAAAGTGCATTATCCTTGAAGGATTTCATGGATAATTCTATTGTTGATTTATGTATCCGAGCATTAAGAAAATGGATAATTAAATGCGATTTAATTATCATGATTAATATGAATTTGATTCATATTATAAAGAGAGCTATCTTAGATAATTAAATGTGATTTGATTATCAAAGATGTAAATAATGTGAATATGATTCATATTATTTGAACACAAGAGAATAGAGATCCAAGATGATTAAATGTGGTTTAATTATCATGGATATGAATAATGTGGATAGCAATATCCATATTAGTCATATATACTATAAATGTGATTTATAATATATAAGAGAGAGATGTTTGTAATTTACATTTATTAATTAAATGTTAATGTGAATTGGATTCACATTGAACATTAAATTGAAAATGTAATTTACATTTTATTTTGAGTTGTGAATGTGATTCACAAATTTTTAATGGCAAGATTGCAAAGTCTACAAAATAATTGTGAATTATTTTTGTAGAATAATTTGCAACAAAAGTTGTTGCATAATCTTGGAGATTACATTAAAGAGATGAGAGCCGCCTTCCATGTATATGGAGTGGACGGCCACCACTCCTATTTGGAATGTGTGGCCGTCCCCTCCTTCCAACATGGAAGGAGGCACTCTCTCTCCTATGATCTCCAAGAGATCTTGATTTAATTTGGTAATTAAATTATGTTGATTTATCAACATATATTTAATCTAAATTAAATTAATTGTTGTTGGTTTTACCAACACAAATCTTGACCATTTAAAAGAAACACAATCAATGAGAGCCATTGGATTTGTGTTGGTCCAATTGATATCCACGGATCCCAAAACCCTATAAAAGGAGAGGCACCCCATTGCTCTTCCTTACACACAATGCTTGAAAAGTGTGTGTGTGTGTATATATATATATATATATATATATATATATATATATATATATCCCTCTCATGGCCGTCCACCATGGATGCCCTAGAGAGGTTCTCCATCGCCGCAGCATCCTCGTTATGCTGCCCGATGGTTTGCTCGTGGAACTCCGTCTACTTCAGCGTGCCTTACTCGTGAAGAAGACGTCGGATCTCCTGTGTCGAGATCAGGAGATCCACCTCTTGGGATTATCAACATGGATTGCGAGAAGAATGCGGTTCATTCCCGCGCTCGCATGTGTCTCCTCTGTCAGATCGGACTTGAGACAGGAGGTCTCTTCGTTTAGAGACTCGTTGCAACCACGCTTCAAGAGGTAAACCTAATACTTGTTTGTGGTTTAGACGAAACGATCCGAGAAGTGTTCTTGGACCATGTGGTTTCGTCAAATAAAAATTTTAATTTCCGCTTCATAGAACAACTAGTACGACTAGCCGTTCTTCCGTCGTATTCGATACGACGATCACGCTTCCGTGATGCGCTTAAGGATCTAACCATATCCTTTATACATATCCTCCATATACAATTTGTTCCTGCAAAGAAAAGGAATGGATTATCCCAATGGTAGTGTCTATCTTCCAACTTGAGTCAATCGATTTTGTTCTCGGGCCAACCCTAGGCAACTTTCTTGGAGACAATATAGTTAACCATGTCAGTATACAAGGAGCAAGTCAATAATAGAAATTGACGTGTATGGGAAGGTTTCACGAATGGATTCAGACTTAGGGATTTTATGTTGTTCGATCCATGATTGAATAGAAAATTATGCTATTTAATTTGTCGTTTTGTTGTAATCGGACAATCAGGATCGATCAAAAATTAATAACACGATTGACAAATAATTGAATTAATTGATGTTTTATTTTGCGTATTTTTAACCTGAAAAAGCCCCAAGGTCGACTCAAGGAGGCAAAGGAACAACTTCGGATCAAATTAGAGGAATTAACTCATGATTTTCCAAATGGTATTTTATTTTGGTAATTTTTTATGGGATAAAAATGTAAATGCACAAATACGATTGAAGTAGGTTATTAAGAAAATACGCAACTTAGCCAAATTTAAATTTAAGTGAAATTTATCCAAATTAGGTAAGTTATGTTTTTCCCGGAAACCTAATCCAATGATGAATACAAAATGTATTTTTTAGAAATTTTGGGGTTACAATGCAACAAAGAAAAGTGCAAACTTTTTAGGGGTTATATGTAATTTTTCATACAAATAGAATGAAAAAATTATGTAAATTTTATGGAAAGTGAAATATGATGAAATAACGCTGCACTAAAATTTTTAGAATTTTTCAAGAAAATATAATTTTTTATGAATTTTTTACTGAAAATAGAGTGACTGTAAGTATTTAATTCTTAATTAATCCACAAACTCAATTTATCCAGAAGAAAAATTATCTCAAATAGATATTTTAATCAGAAATCCAGGAGACTTCAAATTTCACAAAAATAACACTCATGGATTTAATTAAAAATCAATTACAAAAATCACTCAACTATTTATTTTATGCACAATACAACTCCAATTTTGATGAAATGGGGATAGTAATTAAAAAGTACATAGGTGCATCATTTTTTACAAATTTTGGAGCAATATTTGACTGTGTGCAAATTTTATAGCATAAATGGGCAAAATAACACTGAATTTCAAACTCTAATTTTTAGAATATTATCCAATGCTCACAAAAATCCAAATAAATAACCTAGAGATGGATAATTTAATGTCCTACAACATGCATTTTTTTGATAAAATAAGATGCAATCTTGAGGTCCAAATTAAAATGAGAATACATGGGTGTTTATGTAATACAAAAATAAAAAGTTAACAGAACATATTGTGCCTAAGGGAACTTTTGGAAATATGAAACTTCATAGGATCAAACTAGAAAATGAAAAAAACTTTGAAGTGTTGGTTTCTAGGCCACGAGGGCTCATGGTCAAGGAGAGAGGCGGTGACGGTCGAAGGGGCGGCGCAAGTGGTAGGCTTTGGGGGGCAGGCACTGCGGGTGAGGAGGCATCATTGCTGGAGAGCAGGAGGCGATTGTAGGGTGTTGACGCACGGCAAGGCGGTGGGAACATGACGACCATTGAGCAGTGGCGTAGAGATGCAGCTGGGCAACTCGATGTGAGGCACATGGATGGAAGGAGCTGCCACTGGAGGAGGGGCGCTAGGAGCACGACGCAGGCGACGGGCCATGTAGCTTGGGGGAGGGCAGTGTGGTAACCCACTGCTAGAGGTGCGGTCGCGTGGAGTCACTCCGGCGGAGTCCAAGCTAGAGCAGCAGGGTGGGGTCGCTTGCTGTCGATGGAGGAGGAGCGAGCTGCAGGTGGTTATAGGTTGTTGGGTACGCGGCCAGGGAGGCAGAGCTACGCCTTACGTGGAGGAAGGTCACCTGGGCGACCGATGGAACGATGGTCGAAGGCGGTCGCCAAGGGGAAGGAATGACCGACGGTGGCTACGGCAGGAGAGGGGGAGGTTGCGGGCTCCTGTGGCTGGAGAGCAAGGGAGATGCTTGCAGTATTTTTTTAATTTTTTTATCTCTTTTTTTATTTTTACAGGGAATAAAAATGTAGGAGTGAAATGAAGAGGATGTGATGATGATGGCAATTTTGATTATGGAATGATTGTGATTGTGTTGATGTGGAGTGTAACAACAAGAAAAATAAATACTAGATAAAATAAAAAATTGAGGAAAAGCATAAACATACTTACCTGAGATTTCATTGATGGTGCATAGCAGCTATGCTGGACTCCTGTTGTCGCCTCGAGAAGGTTGGCGGATGGACCCTCGAAGCTGCGCAGTGATGTGGAAGGGACAACAATGTGGGTGAGGACCCACAGATCTCGCTGGCTGGTCATCGTCGTTCGACGTCTAAGAAGGAGTGGAATGGCGAATGATGAGAAATGCATAGGAGAATGGAATAAAAAGTAGGAGAGGGAAGTTGGAAAAGATGTGGAGAAAGTGAGGAGAATGGGGAGTTGGTGACTTGGAGTGAGGAACAAGTTAGAGTAGAAAGAAGGAAAAGGAGAAGGAAAAAATTAAAAAAGTAAATAAATAAATGGGCTACTAAAAATAATGAAGGGGAAATTAATAAAAGTAAATAATTAATTAATTAACTAATATAATTAATAAATAAATAAAATAATGAATAAAATAAAATAAAATACGAAATTAATAAATTAATAAAAATACGGTGACACGTGGTGCCTCTAGGAGCTGTAAAAATTAAATGTAAAGAAAATAAAAAAGAAATAACAAAAAAGATCAAATAAAAAAGTGGTAAACATAAAAGTTGTTTGTCTCGACAAGATCTATAACTTTTGCAAAGAATCAAAAATCAAAATAAGTCATCTGTATAAAAAGTATTTTGAGGGTACCTAGTAGATATAAAATACCGCATTTTTATAATTTATAAAATTTTTATATTTTTTTAAAATTAAAAAAAAATCAAAATAAAAGTAGAGAAAATGTAAAAGGAATATTGACAACATACTCTAATTTTTTGGATTTTTAATAATTAATAAAAATAAAAGAATAAAAATGAAGGGTATTTTTGTCAATATGTAAATATACAATAGGGGCCCAAAACCCACGTTTCACATACTATCTCTGATTTTTATGAAATTGGTCTTGTTCTGAAAAGTATTTAAATGTATATAACTTTAAAAGTGAATCAACTAAATTCGGACATTGTATGAGAGGGATTTGTGTATTTTAAGGTTCTAAGTCTCAAACTAGGGTTCGGGCTTTAGTTATCAATTTTACAAGTTAGTATTTTTTTTTGATATTTTTCCTTTATTATGGTAGTAATATTTAACTATATAGCTTATTTATTGGATTTAGAGTTAGTATAAAATAGGTATAAAAAGGTGAATTTGTCTAATATACAGGGTGAATATTTAAAAGTGAATTTGGTTCCTTATTTAATGCAAATATGAATGATAAAACGTAGATGTTATTGATGCATGCATAAATGATAATGCACAATAGATGGAAATATGCATCTAATTACTCAGGAAAAAAGCTCTATTTTTGACTTTAGAGTGATAAATCACAGATACATCAACCCCCTATACTTAACCTTGCTCATCCCTAAGCACCTAAAATGAAATGCAAAAGTGAAACGATTTTGGGTTCAATACCAAGATGATGAACAAAAGGATAAAATGGAGCTTCACTCAACCTTTAGACTAATAGTGTGGCGGAACCTTATTGGGATCTCATTTTAAGACCTAACAGCCTTTAAGTTCCACAAGTTTCTTATTCAATTCGCCTCAACAGTCATGTCAGAACAGATACTCATATGCAAATTCTGATGACTATGAATCTTACTTGTACTGTGCAAGGGAAATACAGCTCTCCACATCAGAAATAGCAAAGAAAAAACCTCCTCTAACATGGTAACTCTAAACTCCAGTCTAGCAACTCTTTCCTTGAGGAGCAGGGTATTCCCTTCTAAGATCAAGTGTAGTCGGCTCAAAAAGAGGGGATAGAGTGAAGAATGGTAGGTAGCCAGTGAGCTACCTATCCTTGGATGCTTGACCAGTGCAGCCAAGTCATCCAGCTACCAACTTATAAAAACATTGAAGCTCTTCTTATTTTTCTATATTTGTATATACACTCCGGCAGGCATTTTACTTTTCAAACAGACATGTCCACTTTTGGAGATTCTACATTTTTTTCTTTTTTCTATTTTTTTACATACATACAAGGTGCAGCATGTACATAAGGAGTTTTTCTTCTTGATCTAGTAGACTATCCCTCTTTTGAATCTTTATTGCAATCCACAACATCCCGTCGTTAGACGTCCACACCACTAGACTAGGTTGAGATGCACTACCCTCCTAGAGGAGGATGAATGTTTCCAATCATGTGCTACCCAAGCCAAAGGATTCTACATCCTCACCACCTCATCAATGAAGAGCTGTGTGCATGGTACTTGTCCAAGTTAGGTCACTGTCCAAAAGAACCATGCGTGTATATGAAATATTCTACTTAGACCAATCAAGATGACATGTGAACATAGACTTGTCAACTCAAAGAATTAAGTCACTCGACCTGAAAAATCTTAACTCCAATTCCGATAAGGTCCCTCTGAAATTAGGTAGATTAGGGTCAAATCAATTCCATCCTTGATATCTATTCATAACTTGATTCGAAACCCACTAACTTTTCACTTTGCATATGCTTGACAAGCAGATGAGATTCAGATGACATGCTATAGAAATGAATGAAATGCAAGACACATTTTTTTGAATACAAGGATGTTATGCAAGAGTAAATAAGAAGCCTATTTTTTGTTTTTTTATTTTTTTATTTGTTTGTTTTTCTACAAGAATTTTGTATATTTTTACAAAAGTATTATATAAATTATTGATGAATCTCCATTTCATCACATTTATTATATAGTTTTGGCCTTAAAAACCCTACCTAATGCATGTAATTAGCATTAATTTATGCATAATAGCATTCTTTATTTATTGTATTATTTGTATATAAAAAAGTTTTTAATGCTAAAATTATAGAATAAAGAGAAGAAAGAAAAAGGAATAAAATATTTCAAATATTTTATGACCCTTAACCCCAAGACCAAGTCAAGAATTGAGTTGGTTGACATGGAATAAAGTAGGGGGAGATAAGGGCCAAAATAAAATAAAAATACCATTTATTCATTCTTTAATTATGCATTTTTTACACCTATTTTATTCTTCATTATTTATTCATCAAATGAAGAAATTTTGTACATGAATGTTGTAGATAATAATGTAAATAAATTTACAAAATTGAGTTTGTACAAAAATAATCCACTGCGTGCATTTTATACATAAAATGAAAACAAAAAACCAAACTTCGCAGACCCATATCTTTCAAATAAAAACTCAAAACATATCAAATTTAATTGTATATAACTTTTCACAAGCTATTTAATGGTGGTGATTTTATATTTTTTGGATTTACTGATTGAAAGATAAGTTTTTGACTCCTATTGTATATTCTACTAATTAAAATATTCAATTTATTAATTATTCATTATTTTGACAAATTCGTATTTTTATAATATTTTAAATACTGTTTATAACACATGTGTATATTAAAACTAGAATAAAACAAAATTAAAATGCAAAATAAAATAAATCTATGTGAAAACATAGCTAAAGCACCTATGATTGTACTCGTATAAAAATAAAAGGGAAATATATTCTTTTGTTCCTTATTCTTTCATATTTTTATAATATTGTAAATATTATATATTCTATTAAAAATACAAAATCAAAATAAAACTCATTAGTATACACTAAAATAAAAATATATACATAAAACATAAGTAAAATACCTATAAATATACCTACATAATATACAAACTTATTTATTTAAGTGTATATTTAACATCATAAAAATAAAATAAAAATATATTTATACTCATAAAAATAAGTTATAAATATATTAAATAAATGAATAAAATACTAAAACAAAATATACAAAATAAAAAAAGTGTATAAAACATAGATGGATATACATATATATACACTATTAAAAATTAACTACTAATAAATAAAGCCAAATAAATAAATATCATAATAACATACTACATAAAATAATAATAATGTTAATTTTCTAAAAAATAAATAAAATCATTTACTATTTTAAATTAATAATTTTTGAATAAAATAGCCTATTTTGTCCTGTAGTGACCTGACGTGGACCAATCACGTCAGGTTGCGAGTTGACCTTGGTCAACTCCTTTGCTTCTGATTTGACTCGAATCTATCTTGTTCCACGTTTTCATCCATTTTTTCCGATTGACACGTCACTCCATTATCTTCGATCCTTTCACGGAAATTACTCCCATATCCATCATCATTCACTCCCAACATGTAGATACGTTGTACATACGCGAGATTCTTTGATTTTCCCAGGTCAAATAAGTGCGCCATCAGTGTTCATAAATAAGGATCTTCTTCCTCCTCAATTTTGGCCAATGATCTGAGTCTAGGATGGTAGTTTCTTCATCTAGGAGTGTTCCTCGTGACAGGGGGAGCCTCCTAGCGGTTGGAGCGAACTCCAAGAGGACGGAGGTGCGCCCAGGCCACCACCGTTGGTGACCTCTGCTCCCTACCTTTGCCGGCAGGTAAGAGTTGTGCCTTTCAATTATTTTTGTTAGGTTTTAATTCCAGCATTTCATTTATGCATTTAATTTAGTGATTATGTATTAGATTTAGCGTGAAATATCCATGACGTAGTTTGTCGGAGATCTACTCCGATGAACCTTTTCGACCCGTGCCCGACTGTGAATCACTCGCCTGACCACCCTACTTCCTTTTGTCTCATTTTCCCTGCGCTTACCACCTTGTGACAAACCTAATCGGGCGTCGATCAGCAAATCACTGCTCTTCCTACGCCGCTCTTCGGAGCAGGTCCATCTTGCCTCAAATCACCTCGATTCTCCACCAATAAAAGCTAGGACCTGTCGCCTATTCCTTGCGATGCTTTTACACTCGTTTGCAGGTCCAGAAGGCTCCATCTTAGGGGCTTTGACTATTGGAAGCAAGGCCTAGGTCGATCTCCATCGTTGGATCTTTCTCGAGCACCAGGGCCTCGATTGAAGCCATCAGAGGACGCGAGAGACTCCCAAGAACATGAAGAGACCATCAGCGAAGGGAATGGAGGTCGGACGAGCCCGCCAATTCAAATCCAAACTTGCCCTAGGCGAGTTCATCCCTTGTTCTTCCTCATAGCTCCTCCGCCATCAGATAAAATGGAGATGCCAGGTCTCCTAGCCACCATTGGATGATGAAAGCTTCAGTCGCTGGATTGCTAGGCGCAATATAATCTCCACCGTTGATCTACGAAGCGTCATCGGTCGCTAGATGGACGCCATGTGGCAAGTGAGAAGACCAACACCGTCCGATAGCACACGTTGTTTGCAGTAAATTGCAAAACCTAGACATGTATTTTGTATTTATTGTTTAGTCCTGTAAATAAAATGTAGTGTATTAAATAAAGTGGAAATTTTATATAAAGGACCCTGAGCTTTTGTAATTACACGTAGGTCCAGTCTACTTCACCTCACGTGCCATCCCATATGAAGTGGAAAAATTGCATGTAAGCCTCTGTTAGTTTTTGTACTTATAAAAAGTCCAATAAAATGAAATTCACATTATATATTTTGTAAATATTGCTGAGGTCCCCTGATCTTTTTTGTATTTGCATTTTGGTCCCTCCCAGCGTACATCACATGTAGTCTCACTTGATGGGTAAATTGATGGGTAAATTATGCTTATGGCCCTGGCGATTTGGTAATTGTTAAATAGTTCATTGAATTTTTAATTACATTGTATATTTTTGCGATATTTACGTAGAACCCCCTAAACTTTTTGTAATTGTAAAAATGCCCCTGCTAGGACATATACTTTGATGTGATTTTTCTATTTATAAAAAAATAGCTAATGTGCACAGAAAAATGTGGAAAAATTGATTAGATGCTTTATATCACATGCTTTCAACCCTATATTTTGTTTGGCATTTTTCGCATTTAATCTATTTATTAAAAATGAAAAAGAGCACATATATTCCCTGTTTAAAAGATAAAATTCCAAAAAATATAAAAACATTTTGAAAAATTAAAAAAATTATTATATAATATATTTTGGCATCTATTGAGTCCAGAAAATAAAAAACCCTAAAAATAGGAAAAGAAAATGATAAAAAATCTTAAAGCTCCAAAATCCAACAAAAAAATATAAAAATTCAACAAAAATACCAAAAATATGTTTTTCTATTTGATAATTATCTATATATTATTATTTATATATTAAAATTCATTTGAGTAATTTTGGGAACTATTTATTTTTTTCAAACCATATAAATTTCGGATTATGTATTAATCCCTTAATTGGGATATTTTTTACTTTAAAAATACATAAAAATTAGAAATAATTCCTGAAAATTAAAAAAAATAGAAATATAAAATCAAAAACATTATATTTGTTGTATTTTATCTATTTTTACATATTTTAGCTATATAGTATCTATACATATACCTTATATTGTATTCGTATTTATAAATATTTACATATATAAATATATTATATTTAATTGAAAAATAAAATATAAAAGTTCAAAAATATAAAAAGAAAATACAAAACTATAAAACAATAAATAAATAATATATAAAATTAAAAACCCACAAAAACAATAATTGGATAAAAGATAAAACAGAATTTTTATGCATTTACTTTGCCTCCTTCTCCCGTTTACTCCCTGTGTTCAACCTCTACACATACTTACACCTATACACATTTGTTGTAGAGTTATAATAAATTTTAAATAAATATTTTTTAGATTTAATTGCTTATTAATTATTGTAGGTTAATTGTTAATTAATCGGGGTTTGTTGAGCAGTCAACACATCTGGATCTCTCGCCTTGTGAGATTTTTAAACCCTCGATAAATCCTCTGTTATTAATTATACAATATACATACTATATAATTATTTTACAAAAAAGTTTTTTTTCAAAATTTTATCAAATTTTACCCACCTTGTAATTATTGCATAATATATACAAAAATACACGAAAGTACGAGCGATGGGTAAGTATATATGTAATATATGCACGCCCTACCCCTATACCTAGCGTGTGTTATGCCCTCAGAGCACGAGAAGCGAGGAAAAAACATAGCTGGTGCTAAGCATAGGAGAGGTAAAATAATAGAAATCGATCCACCGCCCTATACTTAGGCCCTAACAGCCTAAGTGGAGAAAAAGATCAAAAACAAGGCGGGCGAGGGCCAGAGGGGAAATGGATGAGTATATATACATGATGGGCATTGGCTCCCCCTCCTATACTACGGCTCTGGTCAGCCTACGTCTAGGATAGAAGTGAGTGTGAGAATCGATGAGATCTAGAGAATGTACAGAGAATGATGAAGAGACTCAGGTCAATCTCCCCTATATACTTAGGATCTGGTCATCGTAAGTATAGACATACAATGAAATGATTTGGAGATAGTACAAGTGATTCAAATCACCAGGGAGTGAAGGAAAGAAAATATATACAAGGAAGAGTGAGAATATACAATGATAAAGAAGGTTTGTGATGAACATTCTTGTTGGAATCATCCTCACATGAATAATAGTGAGGTGAAGGGATAGTCCAATGAGGTTCGACACAGGGCTGCTTACTCAGATATGGCGTAAGAACAACTGAACTGAGCTCACTCATATAAACCACCTCATGCGGACCCGATGAGGATTCCTCTGAAAATTCGTTCTCTAGTACGTTGAATGAAACTTTCTTAGTCGGTTTTCTAGAACTTGAATCATTGAGAGGGAGAGGAGAGTGATGCCCCTTGAGGGTTTGGGGGGAACACCTCAAGGAATCAATTCTCGACTTCCTCTCATTAGATAACCAATTATAGGAAGGAGGAACCATGTTTTTGGGTTGGGTCAATTCAGTCTTGGTTGTCTGCTTTGAAGGTAAGGGATGTGGTGTGGTTTTGACCATGGGTTCCTCATCAGACGAGTCACCACATAGATTGTAATATACGTAAAGGGTTAGCACACTTCTCGGATAGGTGCTAGTGATCTCAGTTGGCTTGGCATTACTAGTCACGGATGTTGGATCATCAAAACAATCAAGATAATTAGAAAAATTGTGTCTGACTCAATGACATCTTCGGGTTGTGAGTCTTTTATTGAAGTTGACACAGTGGTGGTGATGCAAGAAGCGAGGGTCATGGATGTTTGGGGAGTCTCGGATCCAATGGTCGGCTCGACAACCAATATCTCAAGTGTAACAGAGAGGTGGTACTCATCTACCCCTCGATGATCTCGACTATCAGCAGCTTTGTGGGTCACCTTAGAGTAGAGTGTGTCAAAGAATGGGTGAGGTTGAAGTGCTCCCAAAGCTATAAAATCATTCTCGAGTGTCGTAATCTATAATCATCTTAGCCAAGGCTAAGAACGACTTACCGAGAATAATAGGATACTGGGTAAACTCTTCTCGGTGTTCAATGTCAATGATCGTGAAATCTACCTGAATTAAAGCACCTTGGAAAGTAATGATGACTGAAATGATTCCTCTTGACCATTTTATGGATCGATCAACCAGTTGAACGGTATCTCTTGATTTTCTGATTAGCCTTAGTTTGAGTTTATCAAACATAGAGGTCGGGAGGATATTTATCGGTGAGTCATCATCGATTCTTGCATGGGTAAATGTAGTGTTTGATTTCACGTTCAACCCTAGGAAACTGCTTCACTCTACGGCTATTGGACTTTCTCCCCATCACCAAGGAGGTGGCAATAGACACTACGTGTCTGTCAGCCCTTATCCTCTTATTTTCGGACCTCTTAGGCAATAATTTACTTCTCACAAATTGTTTGAGGTTGGAGAAGTAATCTATGACCTTTATTAAGGAAATCTTAAAATTAGTTCCTCATCAAGTGCTTCTCTTAGGGCAGGATCCAGTTTTTTGATCTTTTTCATTTTCATATTTTTTATTTTTTTATTTTCAATTTTTTGTTGTTTTCAATATGTGAAGGAAGTGAGGGAGAAAATGAAAACTCAAGATTGAAGGGCAAGTGGTTAGTTGAAGGGGGAGGTAGAATTGACTCCAGTTGTACAAAATGTGTGGGTTCCCTAATGCTCGCTCAGTTTTCAACATCAAATCTACTTACTTCCTTTTCCACTTTCATACCCAGGCTGATAGAAATTGAGTGTAATATTAGAGTGACATCTCTCAACTTGTTACCAGATGATTCATTTTTCTCAATAAGTATAGAAATGTCTGTTGGACATGCGAGCCCACGGCGAGCCATTATGCAATAAATGTTATTGCAAATATCATTGCCTGATCTGAAATGAAGAATGAATAATTTGCATAATAGGTCCCTTAGTACAATTAGGGTTATGTACCATGGCCATCTTGATGATCATACATCTGTTGATTCAACTGTTGAATCATAGAGGTTGGTGCTTGAATGAATATCTAAAGAGTCAGATTGAGGACTCAGCAAGCACCGTCAAATGATTGTTAAGAGATGATCTCCAGCCTGAGTAGGAAATGGCAATCCTTATCTTTAAAGGCTGATATCTGACCGACCTCTTGATGCAGGTTCTCTGCATAAGAATAGAGATTCGTAGGTGTTAGATTAGTTAGGTCAAAGAGTTGACTTAATGAGATCGAGATAACCAAAGTCCTATATCGTATGCTATCACGATACAGGCATGCATCCTCTGATCGGGGACAGATGTGTTGCTATATGTCTGAGTATGTACATTTGACAGACCAATAGGTTGATGACCTAACCAAGGTCTATACACCGGCGCGCTGGTGTGTATGTAAGGGCATATGAGTAATACGATCTCTCAAAGGGATCATACAGGTTCATTACTGAACCGGAAGACATGAGCTCACTCATGAGATATTGGGAAGAATCAAATTCCGTGCACGGTCATCTCGCTTTGTAAGCTTGACTGAATTTTTAGGTTTGATATACACTTTTGGAAAGTATGTGATCAAGACCTAGGTATGATATATACTTTTGGAAAGTATATGATCGATACTGACTCCCAATGATCGAATGAGAAATTTACTGATAAAACCATGAAGTAGACAGTATAACGTTTATCCAATACTTTGGGTTTATTCTGAGTCTTCTAGTATGCAGGATGTACACTTATTTTAATTTCCGCTGCATAGAACAACTAGTATGACTAGTCGTTCTTCGTCGTATTCGATACAACGATCACACTTCCATGATGCGCTTGAGGATCTAACCATATCCTTCAAGTGGTATCAGAGCCAGGTTGGTGTTTTTGGATACGATCCATAAATCGAGGACGACTTGGGTTCGTTAGGGCTTGCAAAAGTTTACTTGCATTTCATTTTCGTATCTCTGTTTTGATATTATTTTCAACACAGTTTAAATTTTTAAACATGAAAATAATAATTGAATTTTGTTCCCATTAAATAAGGAAACCGTAGGATCTGAGTTTGCGTGATTTGGATTCCGTATGCTCAAGTTATGTTCATTTTAGTGAACATGTATCCACTGTTTCGGGGACTGCAGATCATGACGTAATTAAGATGTTGATTGCGGATTTGAAACACCTTGAAATGCGTTCAAATCACTTAGGTTCTGATGTAAATCAAATTATCAAACTTTAGGAACTTACTTTGCTCAATTTGGATTTAATTTGATTGAGATATGGTATTTTTAGTAAGTGAGGGTCACTGCTGGAAATACTTTCCTAACCAAGAACCTAGTCATTGTCATTTAATCAATTAGTGAAATTAAATTGTTTAATTTCCTGGAATAATTGTGCGTAAATATTTGATGATAATTATTTCCTTAAATGACATTGCCCTTAACCAATATTTGATTAGATGTGATCTAGATCACTAATTGGTTACATGATCCACATGATCTACATTCGAACAAACATGTTGCTTGAATAGAACTTGGGATTTGTTTTGCAAATCTCATTATAATGTAATAAAAATCGTTTTGATTATTATTATTATATGGTATAATTTCGGTTGAAGAATCGATGATCATCTCAAGTACAAAGTGATCTATTTGGTATTATCCTTTCCCGAGGTGGATATGGTGTCTAGTCGGAGAGCATTGAGGTTGAGGGTTACAACGTATATGGTCCGTCCCACTCTCGTCGGTACTAGCCATGACAGCAGGTAGGGTTAGTATAATGCTTAAGAAATCATGATGTATTTCTAATTATTAAAATTCGAAATAATACGTATTTGAGATAATACCATAATTCAAGTAACAATAAAGATTGTTTGTTGGATAATAATTGGATCATTAATTTAATATGATTAGATTAATTGGAATCCAATTAAAATTAAAACAGTCTATTATGAATAGAGATGTTATTTCCCTCGGAAGAATTAATCATAATGAATATGATTCATAATTATTAATTAAAATTTGAATATGATATGAAGGATCACATAAGTGACATCCGTGGTCTCCCGTCAAGGCGAAGGGTTCCGTCGTCAGATATTGTATGTAGGAGACGCCTGTCCGAAGAGACATCTCCTGCATACGATCCATTTGGATCGGGCTCTTCGCTTCTCGAAAGAGTAAGGACGTATGCATAGTGACCCCAATATCAGATCCTCATATTATTGGGGTGATATTGGAATGCGCATAGCGAGTTGTATTCATGTTGATGGTTGGTTCAATTAATGATGGGTCAACATCGCCTTAGGGGTGATGGGCCCGGGTGTTAAAGACCGAATTAAGAGATGCAAGTTGGACTTGCAAGGCGGAATGTGTTACCGCTTCTTTTTATCGGAGTTGCAGATTCTCATATTATTGGGATGTAACAAAGATAAGGAAGGAGATCCCAGATCTTGCTGAGATATAATGGTAAGTATATCTCTTACATTGAAAGTGATTAAGGGAATGAACTTTCAGTGTTGACAAGGCAAGATAACTTTGATATAAAAATTCCTAAATCAAAGTAAAATGTGTATATAAATATAAATTTATGAAAATTTCTTATTTCAGATAATCCTTCATTAAACCCACTCAATGTTTTACTCAATAATAACCAATATAATATCATGGATTGGACTCTGATCCAGATATTGTACTTGCAGTTGGACACATAATGTATGTGGTTGCAATGTGCAAGTTTCCTCATAATATTGAGGAATGACAATTAAATAGATAATAGGACTACAACCCTAGGGTTTGTATGTCTCTATAGTCTTGATCTCATCGGATGTATTTTGGAAGTGACATGTCGATGATGATCGCAATTGTCAATTAATCCTTATAAAATCTAAGAAGATATTCTGGCATAACTGCTCTTGACATTTATCATGAATGACATGGTTCTCTACATCATGCAGAATGGTGGCTCTTTAAGAGATGATGTATTCAAATTGTTTGAATACCTACCTGAACCAATGATTTAAGAGTTTAGATGGATGTAGATACGATGAGTGTCATCATTCTACTGTCTATACTCTAGTCATTCATGAAGCTTCATAATATTCATATTGTATGAATTTAATGAAGCTTGTATAAATGTTGAAATGCTCTTACATTGAATTCTTTTTGAATTTAACGTAAGAGATCCTTAGTCTTAAGAAATAGTTGCTTATAGATAAAAGGAGCGCAGTGGAAGCATGGGTTGGATCCAAGTAAGAAGTATGGTCAAAGAGTTGATTGTACATCTATGACTTCCATATGACATCCAAAGAGTTGGATGAATGCCAATACTGCAATAAGTTGATGTGTTGATAGTATGACTATCAAGTCTGTTTAGAATCCTTAGAGAAGGACTCGGATAGAGCATCAGAATAATCTACATAAATCATTGATATTGACTTGCTTATTAAATAAGATAAAGTCTTAATATTGTATCTCAATCTTCTAACAACACTTGCAATGGGTTGCATATGTTTTAGAAGACTGGAAAATTTGATCTTAAGGTCTACAGTTATCCACGTGGATTTTGATGCAATTGTTGCAACAATCTCTGTTGGATTGATATACTTGTTAATTCAGTGGGAGAGACCTTAGTCTTATAGAATGTCTCTACAACCTAGATATAAGAATACACTCATTGTTTGTTTCTAAATGTTGGAAACAAACATGAATTCTGAGATAGAACTATCATAAAGGGTTGTGATGGACATATTTCAGATAGTAATCTAATATCTAGTGGACTCCACAAAATTAGAAAATTAATGAATGGTTCATTAACATTTCTAAATACTGAAATTAAACCTTAAGATCAATAGGAGGATGAAGATCATTTGACAATGATCTAGCATCAAGCCTTGGACATTTATCTATTGATTTGATCAATATACTAGTAAGAGATAAAACTTTAGAATGTCTAAAATTTCAAAACTTACATACTTATGAATATTGTATTCAAAGTAAAATGTCCAATACACCCTTCTTTGTGAATGGTGTAAGATGTCAAGGTATTCAGGATCTAATACATATTTATGTATGCGGATCATCTATATCATAGTAAACATTATGGATATGTGATATCTACTGATGATTATGTATGATATGAGATTTCTTCTCTTCACTTAGAAACCTTTTAAATGTTCAAAGATTTCACATAATCTTGGTTTACAACCAAACATTGAAGGAAGATAAAATGAATTTGATCTAATCTAGGTAGCCTGTACCTATTAGATGAATTCAAAGGATACCTTATGGAGATATGAATATCATTTCTTTCTCAATACTCCTAGTACGTCTTAACTCAATAGAGTTATAGGGAGATACAATTGGATCATGTGTGACATGATCTTATCAATGATGAATTTTAGCATAATTATCCCTTAGTATCCAGATATATATGTGTAGTAGAGACTACAATGTATATCCTCAATAAGGTTCCATGCAAGATGGAATCTAGCACTTGAGAGTGCTGCTTCATTAGGAAAATAAAGGATGGTATTGTATAACTACTTTATGACCTTGAGATTCTTGAAATATCTCATCTCTGAGAATGTGATTCTTGGAGGTTGAGACTCTTGAAAATCAAGATGAAAAATGAAGTGTAGGAACTCATTTAATATTGAAAAGATAACGAGACTCCTGAATTTGGAAACTAAAAGGACAATTAAAGTTGTAAAACTAATACCTCTTCAAATGAGTTTGAGGATGGATTCCATGTGTTAGAGAAATCTGACATTGATCGAACTTCATGTGATGAAGCTTCTGAAGATCATAGCATGGATAGATGGATGTTAGCAATATAAGTCTAATGTAGACTTCATATACAAGTGTTGTATATGGACCCTTGAGGATCCATCTATATGGGTAAGACTTGTAAAGGTGTAAATGGATCTTCAAGAGAAAGGGAACCTGATGAGAAGGTAGAGACCTTCAAAGAACGGTTCGTAGCCATGAGCTACACACCGGAAGAGAAGACATTGCTTGCGATGATACTTGCTCTTCGGTGACCATGCTTAAAATCATCAGAATATTGCTGACCTTAGCTACACAACTTGACTATTGCATCTTCAAGATGTAAGTCAATATTGCATTCCTCTATGAATACGTCTCTGAGGATATTCACATGAAGTAGCCCCAGGGCTTCATGGTTGAGGAAAGCAAGGTGTGCAAGCTAAGGAATCCATCTATGGACTCAAAGAAGCTTCTTAAAGTTGTACCACAAGATATGATGAGATTATAAATGTTATGATTTCAGATAGAATCTTAATGAGCCATGTGAAGCTTAAGGGGAGTGCCTTTGTGTTCATCATGCTGAATGTAGATGATATCCTAATCATTTAAAATGATATAAGGATGATAATAAGTGTTTTATAGACTGGCTATTCCATATCTTGAAATATGATTTCAAAGATACCTCTTAGATCTTTGTTCTGAAGTAGTTCAGAAGTAAAGAGAACAGGATATTGGGACTGTCACATTAATGGTACACCTTGGACATTTCTTGGAAAATTCCAAGAAAGGCTTCCATCCCTCAAGATATGGTATGACCTATCTGAAGGGATAACACCTCAAAGAGTTGAGGAAGTGAATGCTAGAACTACTTGCACTTGTGCATTAGTTATGAGAAGCTGAGTGTACGATAGATGTGTACAAAAGCTAGATATCTACCATGCAGTGGGAATAGTAAATTGTTACTAATCCTACTATGGAAATAAAATACTTGGTTGCAGTGATAGCTAAATCTTCATAGATGACAAGATTTTCGAGATAGTGATCTCAAAGTCTTATCTTCAAAAGCTTAAGACTTTATAGATAGATATCTAAAAGGTCTTAACTTTGGATACCTTTGGAGATAGAGATCTCCAGGAATAAGGGTATTCTGATAAGGATTATGGAAATACTGGTTATAACAATTATTAAGCTGTAGTGTCAAGGACACTATAACTAAAAATATTGAGCATTGGTTGCATAAGATGCAACATTCACGTTAGATGCGAGCACCGTTACTGGGGATATCCAAGTGCCGTAAACGGACTTGGCGTAGTCTCGCGGGAACAGAGTGACTGATCAGCTTACCTAACTATTTTCTAAATAGCATATGGTTGTCACATGAGTGCGGGTTTAAATGATTAGCCCATTAATGGCTCTTTGGGCTAGTGGAAGATTGTTGGACATGCGAGCCCACGGCGAGCCATTATGCAATAAATGTTATTGCAAATATCATTCCCTGATCTGAAATGAAGAATGAATAATTTGCATAATATGTCCCTTAGTACAATTAGGGTTATGTACCATGGCCATCTTGATGATTATACAGTTATTGATTCAACTGTTAAATTATAGAGGCTGGTGCTTGAATGAATATCTAAAGAGTTAGATCGAGGACTCATCAAGCACCGTCAAATGATTGTTAAGAGATGATCTCCGGCCTGAGTAGGAGATGGCAATCCTTATCTCTAAAGGCTGATATCTGACCGACCTCTTGATGCAGGTCCTCTGCATAGGAATAGAGATTCGGAGGTGTCAGATTAGTTAGGTCAAAGAGCTGACTTAATGAGATCGAGATAACCAAAGTCCTATATCGTATGTTGTCACGATACAGGCACGCATCCTCTGACCGGAGAGAGATGTGTTGCTATATGTCTGAGTATGTACATTTGGCAGACCAATAGGTTGATGACCTAACCAAGGTATATACACCGGAGTGTTGGTGTGCATGTAAGGGCATATGAGTAGTACGATCACTCAAAGGGATCATACAAGTTCAGTTACTGAACCGGAAGACATGAGCTCACTCATGAGATATTGGGAAGAATCAAATTCCGTGCACGGTCATCTCGCTTTGGAAGCTTGTCGGAATTTGTAGGTTTGATATATACTTTTGGAAAGTATGTGATCAAGACCTAGGTATGATATATGATTTTGGAAAGTATATGATCGATACCGACTCCCAATGATCGAATGAGAAACTTACTAATAAAACCGTGAAGTAGACAGTATAAAGTTGATCCAATACTTCGGGTTTATTCTTAGTCTTCCAGTATACAGGATGTAAGATATTAGGAATACCTAAGGGTGATGTGATCATAAACGATTGTATAACCATGACGCTTCCATTCCTAGGGAGTGATGAAACGGGTCTGGATTTTAGTGACTCCTCTTAGTAGAAAAGTAATCTGATCTTAGTCCAAATGTTGGACATTGACCTGAATGTGATTCAGATGCAATGAGAAGATTAGATTTACGGTCTTGATTTAATCAAGCATCTGTGGGAGGCCCGTGATCTGGATTTGAGATATGATCTCAATATCCAAGTCACTATACGTGGAACAATACAATCGCCCTGTCCTTATCTCCAAGTATTCGCGGAGAAAGCGCATTATCCTTGAATGGGTTCAGGATAATTTCATTGTTTATAATATGTATCCGAGCATTGAGAAAATGGATAATTAAATGTGATTTAATTATCATGAATAATATGAATTTGATTCATATTATAAAGAGAGTTATCTTAGATAATTAAATGAGAATTAATTATCAAAGATGTAAATAATGTGAATGTGATTCATATTATTTGGACACAAGAGAATATAAATCCAAGATGATTAAATGTGATTTAATTATCATGGATATGAATAATGTGGATAGCAATATCCATATTAATCAAATATATTATAAATGTGATTTATAATATATAAGAGAGAGATGTTTGTAATTTACCTTTGTTAATTAAATGTTAATGTGAATTGGATTAACATTGGACATGAAATTGAAAATGTAATTTACATTTTATTTTGGGTTGTGAATGTGATTCACAAATTTCCAATGGCGTGATTGTAATGCTCACAAAATAAATTGGATTTATTTTTGTGAAATAATTTGCAACAAAAGTTGTTGCAAATATTGGAGAGAATCATGAGATAATGTAATATCATGTGATATGAAAAGGGCATCCACCTTCCATATAGGAAGAGTGGACGGCCAAAATTCCCTTGAGGAATTGGTGACCGTCCACCCTCCTTATGGAAGGAGGCTTGCCTCCTTTCCTATTTCTCCAATGGAGATTGATTTGATATAAATCAAATTATATTTGTTATATATTTGATTTTTATTAAATTAATTGTTGTTGGATTTTTTCCAATAAAATCTAAGCCATTGAAAGAAACACAATCAATGAGGACCATTGGATTTGTGTTGTCCCATTGATTGAGATCCATGGATCCCAAAACCCTATAAAAGGAGAGGCACCCCATTGCTCTTCTTTACACATACACACAATGCTTGAGAAGCACATCTCTCTCTCTTTTTCTCTCTCTCTCCCTCTCATGGTCGTCCACCATGGATGCCCTAGAGAGGTTCTCCATCGCTGTAGCACCGTCGTTATGCTGCCTGATGGTTCGCTCGTGGATCTCCGTCTCCTTCGGTGTGCCTCGCTCGTGAAGAAGATGTCCGATCTCGTGTGTCGAGATCAGGAGATCTCCCGCTTGGATCATCAACATTTATTGCGAGAAGCACGCAGTTCATCCCCGCGCTCGCAAGCGTCTCCTCCGACAGATCGAACTTGAGACAGGAGGTCTCTTCATTTAGAGACTCGATCGCAACCACGCTTCAAGAGGTAACCCTAATACTTGTTTGTGGTTTAGAAGAAATGATCTGAGAAGTGTTCTTGGATCATGTGGTTTCGTCACATAAAAAATTTTAATTTCCGCTGCATAGAACAACTAGTATGACTAGTCGTTCTTCGTCGTATTCGATACGACGATCACGCTTCCGTGATGCGCTTGAGGATCTAACCATAACCTTCAACGTCGTCCTCCAAAAAGTTCTCATGACAATTCATGGGAGAAGTCTGTTCAGTTGGAGGATACGGTTGAGAACTTGGGGTCTCATACTCAACATACCTAGACTCTAGCATGTAATTCTAATTCAAATATATACCATCTGATTTGAAGATATTGGTCGGAGTCTCATGTGGATTAGATATATTAGGGATTCTAGATTTTTCTCATGAGTCCAATCCCTTATAGGTGTAAGCTCTCTAAAAGGGTGGTGTGAGGGCTGGTCATTGCGTACTTGATAAGTAAGGATAATCAAATTCGGAAAATCATAATGTGTAGTCCTCTCCATTCGGTGTGTTTGGTCGACCATATCATACCCTAAGGTCCAGTCAAGATGTATATGTGTAATTTGTGCCTGTGCCAAAAGTCATATGAGAGTCACATCAGGGGTGTGTGGGTAGGTAATTTTTTCGTCATCTATCTCAGCAGTGGCTTGCTCTTCGAATGGTTAGTTGATTCCAGCTTGCTCTTGAGAATAAGGATAGTAAGCCCAAGATGGAAGTGGATCCAAAGTGTTAGAATATGAAGTAGGTGAGAAATGCGAAGAAGTGGAGAAGTCAGTCAAAGTTATGACTCCATAATCAGGTTGAGATGGAAATAAGGGTGGTTGTAGAGAAATCGTTTCGAAGAGAGGATGCATGGAGGGAAAAACGGATGAAGATTGTCAGTTTGGAAACCGATGAGCTGAAATATTCGAGAAGGAATAGGAGAGGATTACTGTGAAAATGTGCAAATGCACAAGGCAAGAACACACACAAACAAACACTAAGACAAACGCAAGAGCAAACCCAAACTTCACCAACTCAACACACTGAAGGACCCGAAGCAAGGTCTGATTAATCTCGTTGATTTTAAGTGTGATTTTCAAGCAAAATTAACAAAGCGTGATGGCCTATAGGGAAGTCAGCTCAATGTCGGATGCGTCTCCTCTGTTTAATCTATCTCCTAAGATACCAACGCCCTTCCTCTCTTAGCTCCTATCACTGGCTTACTTGGTTAATACTGATGAAGTTCAGGGACATGCCCATATCTACCTACTAAAGTAGGCGAAGGCTGACAAGGCTTGTCACTTCGCCACGGTGGGTTACTAAGCAACTTGTCGCGTTGCACCGTTGCTTTACCCCTGTCTACTTGCCGAAGCAAGCGGAAGTTATTTGGTGTTGGTCAGTTGAACTTCAAATACTTCAGCATATGATATTCACTAGGAGCGGAGTATGTTGATATGGAAGGCGGGGATTTGAGCTCTATCTTAGTGTGTGCACATACTCTCCATACGCTCACTCAGCCTGAAATCAAGGTCGGGTTACTCTCCTGCAAATAAAATTTCCAGTTTTAAGTTGATTTTTTTAGTCAATTCGTTTAGCAGTCCTGATTTTAAGATAGATGACCACTTTATTAGTCCAACACACAAGGCACACTTATCGTCCAAACCCAATTTCCTTTAATCCTAAGTTGTAAAAATAAGGTGAAGGGAGTTGAGAAAAGATGATGCACGATATAACAATGAAGTATGCCAAGTTGAGGAGACTTATAGTGATCCTTGCGCTCTACATGCGGGATGCAAAATAGAATTAAAATTTTTATACTAAATGAATACAAGCGATGAAAAGTTATTTCTAGACATGCAGTGCTATTAGCGAGTGAAGAATGAATTTAAATTTGGCTAAAGTCATGTGGTTTAAGTGTGTCTTTTAAGGGTGAAGTGTAGTCCTAGATATTACAAGACAAACAGACCTAGAAAGCTCTAAGAGCCACGCGTGCAGGATCTATTCTACGTCAAGCAACCACACAACACAGAGAGTCTTTTTAGTTTAGTTACACACACGAGAACCCAAACGGGAACCGTTGTAAATATGCAATTATTACAAATGAATAGAAATCTCTCTTCAAAAATCTTCTTGGCGCTCAACAATCGACTCGATCCACGAATCATCGGCCTCCGATGCTCTTCGAGTTGTATCGACTCAAATAAAGTCGCTCCAAGTCCACCGGGCCCTCGCATAAAATGATGGAAATTCTATGTTAGAGAGAGATATCAAAATATATACAAAAATGAGCAGAAATATAGTTGAGAGAAGAAATGGATTAATTACAAGGCAGTTCGAGGGTCAGACTACTCAAACGATTGGAAAATATGATTCTAATTTTCTAAAATGATCCTAAGTCGTTTTCCTCCCCAACAACAATGCCATTTGATTGTCCTCAAATGCCCTATGTTAATCGTGTCCTATTGTTGTAGTCGGGCAATCATGATCGATCAAAAAGTAACCACACGATTGATAAATAATGGAATTAACTGATGTACGTTTTATGTATTTTTAACCCGAGCATGTCCCAGGGTCGACTCAAGGAGGCAAAGAAACCATTTCAGATCAAATTAGAGGAATTAGCATATGGTTTTCGGAATGGTGTTTTTTGGTAATTTTTTTGCGATAAAAATGCAAATGCACAAATGCGATTGAAGTAGGTTATTAAGAAAATAAGCAACTTAGCCAAATTTGAATTTAATGTGAAATTAATGCAAATTAGCCAACTTATATTTTTCCTGAAAACCTAATCCAACGATGAATGCAAATATCTTTTTTTTGGAATTTTCGGGGTTAAAATGCAACAATGAAAAATGCAAATGTTTTAGGGGTATTTATGCAATTTTCGTGGAAACAGAATGCAAAAATATAAAAATTTTACTGGAAGTGAAATATGATAAAATAAATTACATTAAATTTTTTAGAATTTTTTGAGAAAATATGAATTCATTATGATTTTTATCAAAAAAGGAGCGATTGTGAGTATTCAATTCTTAATTAATCCACAAACTCAATTTATCAAGAAGCAAAATTATCTCAAATAGATATGTTAATGAGAAATCCATGAGAATTTAAATTTCACAGAATTGACACTCGTGGAATTAATTAAAAATCAATTACAGAATTCACTCAACTATTTATTTTATGCAGAAGATAAGTCTAATTTCATAAAATTTGGATAGTAATTAAAAAGCACGTAAATGCATCATCTAAATTTTTTTACAATTTTTGGAGCAATATTTAACTATGCACCAATTTTAGAGCATAAATGGGCAAAATAACACTGAATTTCAAACTCTGATTTTTAGTAAATTATCTAGTGCTCACAAAAATCAAATAAATTACCTAGAGGTAGATAATTAAATGACCTACAACATGCAATTTTTTTGATAAAATATGATGCAATCTTGAGGTCCAAATTAAAATGAGAATGCAAGGGTTTCTATGCAATACAGTAATAAAAAACTAATAGAACAAAGTGTGCCAAAGGGTACATTTAGAAATATGAAACTTCACATGGTTCAAACTGCAATTTTCAAAAGAAAATGAAAAATAAAAAATGAAATAACCTTTGAAGCATGGGTTCACTAGGGCACGAGGGCTCGTGGGCAAGGAGGGATGCAGTGACGGCCGCGGGGGCGGTGTAGATGGTGGACGGTGGGGGCGGGCGCTGCGGGTGATGGAGCGTTGTTGCTAGAGCATGGGAGGCGGCTGGGGGTGTCGACGTGCGGCAAGGCGGTGCAGGGCGCGCCGACCATACAACAGTGGCATGGAGATGTGGCTGGGCAGCTCGTTGGGAGGCATGCGGACGGTAGCAACTGCCGCTGGCGAAGAGGGGCTGGGAGCACGACGTGGGCAACAAGTCGTACAGCCAGGGGGAGGGAGGCGCGACAACCTACTTTTGGAGGTGTGGTAGCATGGAGTCGCGGCAGTAGAGTCTAGCATGGAGCAGCATGGTGCGGCGACGTGCTATCGCTGGAGGAACGAGCCACAGGTGGCTGCAAGTTGCTGGGCGCGCAACCAGGGAAGAGGAGGCACGTCGTACGTAGAGGAAGGTCCGCGGGGCAACCGATGGAACGACAATTGAAGCGACGACCAAGAGGCAGGAACGGTCGCCAGTGGCTGCAGCGGGAGAGGGGGATGTTGTGGGCTCGTGCGACTGGAGAGTAGGGGAGACGCCTGCAGTATTTTTTTCTCTCTTTTTTTATTTTTTATAGGAAATAAAAATGTAGGAGTAAAATGAAGAAGTGGTGATGATGATGTTGATTGTGGTAATGGAATTATTGTGATTGTGTTGATGTGGTGTGGGACAAAAAGAAAAATAAATGTTAGATAAAATAAAAAATTGAGGAAAACGAGAAATATAGTTATCTGATATTTCACCGATGGTGCGGAGCATTTATGTTGGACTCCTGTTGTCGCCTCGAGAAGTATGGCGGATGGACCTTCGAAGCTGCGCAATGATGTGGAACGTTGGTGACAACCTACGGATCTCGATGGCTGGTCATCGCCGCTCGACGTCTCTCAACATCTAAGGAGATGCCACCTCACGGCCTAAATGAGGCTCGGACCTCTCATGGAATGGCAGATGATGAGAAACGAAGAGGAGAAGGGAATTAAAAGGTGGAGAGGGAAGTTAGAAAACATGTGTAGAAAGTGGATAGAATGTGGAGTTGGTGACTTGGACTGGGGAACATGTTAGTATAGAGAAGAAGTAAAAGAAGAAGGGAAAATAAAATAAAATAAATGAAGTAAATAAATAGGCTACTTAAAATAATGAAGGGAAAATAAATAAACATAAATAAATATAATATAATATAATTAAATAATAAATTAAATTAAATAAAATATGATATTAATAAAAAATAGGGTGACACGTTGTGGCTCAAGGAGCTACCATGTGTCGCACCTAGAAAATCAAAAATTAAATATAAAGAAAATAAAAAATAAATAACAAAAGAGGTCAAATCAAAAAGTAAACAACATGAAAGTTGCTCGTCTCAACGAGATGTACAACTTTCATGAAGAACCAAAAATAAAAACAAGTCATCTTTTTAAAAAGTTATTGTGGGGGTACCTTATAAGTATCAAATACCGCATTTTCATTTTTTGCAAAAAAATTACCATTTTTTAAATTTTGAGAAAAATAAAAATAAAAGTAGAGAAATTTTGAAAGGAATATTTACAGCTTACTTTATTTTTTTGGATTTTTAATAATTAAGAAAATAAAAGAATAAAAATGAAGGGTATTTTGGTCAATATGTATAATATACAATTGGAGCCCAAAACTCAAGTTTCACATACGATCTCCGATTTTTTTGAAATTCATCTTCTTTTGAAGGACTTTGATTGTATCTAACTTTAAAAGTGAGTCAACATAAATCGGACACTGTACAAGAGAGATATGTACATTTTAAGGTTCCAACTCTCAAACTAGGGTTCGGGTTTTATTTATCAATTTTACAAGTTAGTATATTTTTAATATCCAAATCAAATTCCTGAAGCAAGAGTATCCATATGAGGAGTCACGCTTTTGCATCTTTTTTCACCATTAAATATCGAATGGAAGAATGATCTGTGTATACTGTCAACTTAGATCCTAGAAGTAAAGATTGAAATTTCTCCAAGGCAAAGACTACAACAAGCATTTCCTTTTCGGCCATATTGTAATTTTTCTGAGATGGATCTAAAACTTTTCTTGCATAGTGAATAACATATGAACTTCAATCTTTTCTTTGCCCTAACACAACCCCTACTGCAAAGTCCGAAGCATCTGTCATTATCTCGAAGGGAATAGATTAGTCGGGGGGTTGTAGGACGTGAGTCTCAATGATCCTCTTTTTGAGTAGTTAAAAGGCTTCAAGACACTTATGATCTATAAGGAACTCAATGTCTTTCCCTAAGAGGTCAATTAGCAGTCGGAATTTTTTTGAAAAAACCTTAATAAATCCCCTATAAAATCTGACATGCCCCAGCAAATATTGCACTTGTTTAACATTGGTAGGTGGCACGAGTTTCTTGATCACATCCACCTTGGTAGGGTCAACCTCCATTTTCATCTTGGAGATGACGTGCCCCAACATAATACCCTCTTTTACCATGAAATGGCTTTTTTCCCAAGAGAGCACCAAATTCACTTCCCTACACTTCTTGAGAACTGGATCCAAGTGTGCTAGGAAATCATCGAATGAATCACCATGGATCGAGAATTCATCCATGAAGACTTCCAAGAAACTACCAACCATTTCGGCAAAATCTCGAATCATGCATTGCTAAAAGGTGCCAGAGATGTTTCAGATCCCAAAAGGCATGCGCCAGAATGCATAAGTACCAAAAGGACATGTAAAAGTAGTCCTTTCCTGGTCCTCTAGGGCGATGGCTACCTGATTTTAGCCTAAATATCCGTTTAAGAAATAGAAGTATTCTCTTCTAATTGATCTCTCCAAAATTTGATCAATAAAGGGCAGCAAGAAGGGATCCTTCTTCATTGTGGCATTCAGGTGTCTGTAATCCGCCCAGACGCACCACGACTTGGTTACTCGTGTTGTGATATCCTCTCCCTCCTCGTTGGTGATAATCTGAAGTCCTGAATTTTTCGGAACAACGTGTGGAGGCAACACCCACTTGGAGTCTGAGATAGGATAAATGAAACTAGCCTTACACCATTTTTTGATCTCGGTATTAAACACTTCTCGTAAATTTGGATTCAACCTACGTTGGCATTCACAGGAGGGTTTAGTGTTATCCTCAAGGTAAATATGGTGTGAACAAAGGGCTGGGTTAATCCCTTGATGACCCGACAATCTCCAGCATATAACCTTGCGATTTTTGTCTAAAACTTAAAGCAGGTGGATCTCCTTCTCTTCAGTCTGATGTGAATTGATGATGACTGGAAATTGTCCCTTATTTCCTGCAAGGAAGGCATACTTAAGAGTAGGGGGAATGATTTGAACTCGGGTAAGTCTGTATCATTCTCAAAATCTAGTTCTATCATTGCTAATTCTGTTTGTGATGTAGACGGTTTCTGTGCAGCGTTATCGTCCACCATCTTATTTGTTTCAGGGATCAAATCACTAAAGATACAATGTGGTTTGTCAAACATCACGTATGATTTGTTTACCTTGCTCTGGCATTTTCCAGAAAGAGAATGGACTGACAGGTCCAGAGGGACCTCTGAGTCTCCAAGAGTATAGGTTGATGCATTCATGAGCTGGTAGATTAATTCATCAACAATGTCCTCTCCAGACGTGAGTGATTCTATCATTGCGGTCAGGTTCTATCTTCAGGTCCCAACTATTGCTTCTATATTTTCTGCCTTAGGTTCTGAATTTTCAGACTCGGTGCTAGACTCGATGTGAGGTCGTTGAAACCTAGTTTGCTTCATTTAAGTTCAACTTTTCCAAACTGGATTCTCCCAGATGTGTAATCAAATACAACTCTAGTGGTCCTAAGTAAGGGTCATCTTAATATCATTTGGGAATCTTTCCAATTAGGTACATTCATGTCAAGTACTTTAAAATCTACTGTGTAATTTTGTTCATCTATGTTGATGACAATATTTCTAATCTCCCCCTTAGGTCTCTTAGGTGATGAGTCTGCAAATCGAAGTATGAATCTAGATTTCTTAAGAGGACAAAGATTTAGATTATCATATAGAGTTGTGGGCATGTGATTGATGGAGGATCCATTATATAATAGTGTTAGGGAAAACTTGATTTCATTGATCTAGCTAGTCACAAAGTGAGCACCCATGTCTCTTTTTTTCCTTAGTAGCTCATTTTTTATCTGGAGAGATGTGGAAATAGAGAGTGTGTGCTTATTTGTTCGGCTAGGATTATTTTTGCAGGCCCTTGTTGGGTTGCATCTCACCTTAAGATATTTCCTAAAATACAGGTCTCTTTCTATCATCTCATCTAGGGACAAAGTGACCTTGATGTTTTCTATGCAGATGCAAGTCATCTCTTCATCAATTTTTTTGGTTTTTTATGTTTTTCTTCATCCTTGTCGTAAGAGCACAAGCAAAAGGAATGGACTCATTGAAAAACATCACTTTTATTGATGGGGAATTAAACATATTTACATGACTCAGAGTGACTGATCCAAAAATAGGTAAATTGGTGGACAACATTTGTAGATGTCTTGGTGATGCTTCTTCATTAGACTCAGATGTTGACTCTTCAGGGTCCTCAGTGGTGTAGTGCTCGACGGGTGGTGTGGGTGGGACTTTTTCTTTCTCCACCCCGTGCCTCTCCTCCTCTATTACCCTAAGATTGTGTAAATTAGTAGACATTGGGGTTATGTCACCGTCAATGGTGCCATTTTATGACCACAAAAATCACTTCTTTAATCGTCAATAATTGTAGTGTAGAAGGTGAAGTTTGATTCAGCAAAAACCATAATCTTTGAATGTTGTGGAATATTTTTGACTTGGCAAGATACCGAGGTCGAACACAGGGAACGGTGATTTTTAATTGTGTGGTCTTAACTTAATTTAAATAATTAATTAGTTTATAAGATAATTTTTATGTCAAAAAATAAAAATAAAATACGATGAAATTGAATGCAAAGAAAACTAAACAGAGCGGATGAGAGCAGGATCAGTGATTTTATACAATTTGATTCATCCATGAGATTGATCAATTAATCCTTAAAAACTAAAGCACATATCAACATATGCCAAATCCAAAAATATTTTAATTCTAGAAATTCCTACGATATATTCCTTGAATAGGTGAGCGATTTTTCCAGAGAAATAAATTAGTCTTGAAATAAGATCCTGCAAAAAATCCTCGAAGAATAATTAATTTCCTCAATAAAAAATCAAATCCTCCTCCTCTACCATATTTATGCAAAGATAAATTTTCTTACTTAAAGCCTCTACACAGATTAATTCTCAATAAATATTTATCAAATGAGGCAAGGGGATTCATTTCGCAAAATATTCTCCATTGAGTCCATCCATAAATATTATTTATTTCCTTTATTTAATACAACACAAATGTGTTAATTTTTAACCTGCATAAATCAAAATGCACATCAATCAATAATCATCATAAAATAGCATCATATCTATCCAAAAGTTGTATAATATGTAAGAGCATCGAATAAGATTCAAAACAAAATATTATGCATAAAAATTGTAGTCCGAACAAGAATGTTATGCTAGAACAAATATCTAGGGACTAAAATACAATAGATAAATTTATTTTCTTTTCAAAATAGTCCCTGGAGGACTTATGTACCATTAGTTTAACTGCTTGGGTGTAGATGCAATTTTCCCGATGTATCACAAGCATGCCACATGAATTTGGCTGGCTGGACCTTCTTATAAATGATTGGAAGAATGAGGTTGTGGGTGCAAAATTCATGAGCCTTACATGCCTCGCACGTGCAGGGGGACTGGGGACGACGTGGACCCAAGGTGGTGGTTAGTGTTGGTAGCAGGAGGAGCCAAGGCAGAGGCATAGGCTGTTGTAGGGCCCCTGTGGTGGGTTTCTGTAAGGATCTCGGTCGATACACGGTCAAGTGGTGTCACAGAGCTCGGAGTGCATGGAGGTGCGAGGCGGAGCATGACCGATCAACACATGACCGTAGGAGCTTGGTGGCAAGGGTGATCTGCGATGGAGAAAATCGGTGCAGGTGCTGGAGCGTACGTCGCCTGAGCACGACGGTGAGGATGTGCAGAGCAGAGCACACCGACGTGTGTGTTGGGTGCATCATCGATGGAGCGAGAGGTGGAGAGTGAGCTAGGGCTCCATTGAGGCGGGCAACGGTGAGTGCCCTATAGGGGTTATGGAGAAACATCGAAGACAAGGGAGCGGGGCTCCTGATGCGTATGCATTGGAAGAGGAGCTAAGCCACAGCCTTGGCAAGGCCGGAGGTGGAGGGGGTCTGGAGGACAAAGGAGAAGTGGAGGGGCTCGAGGAGTGAAGTCAATTGGTGTAGAAAGGTGGAGACTATGAAGATAGAGTTGCGAGTAGAAATGTCGTAGAAGGGAGGTGATCCGTGGAGACAACAAAGAGAATATAGGATCATCAAGAGAGGCAAAAAAAGAAGAAGGAGAGGAGGTACCTGGATAAGAATACGGTCGAATGCTTGGGAGCGGAGGATGGAACCTCCTTGGTCGTTGCTCAAGCCACCGACGACAAGGGAACTGAGCTTTGCAGCTCAAAAGCTGCTACACAACCTCATAAATGGAGGTTGTGTATCACGCCTATAGTATCTTTGTCGTAGCCTAGAGGAGTGGCTCTCGACTGCAGTCACTAGAGAGAGTTTCCGGCTGGAAGAGAAGATATGGATTTGGTGGTGAATGGTGCAAGGAGGATGGTGATGGAGTTTTATAGGAGATGGGGGAGGTAACGTCTGGAGGAGCGCAATGGTTGTGGCGGAGTTGAGGAGCGGCTGTTACAGGATAGGGAGTTACATGCAGGTGGAGTGATGGTGGTATCTGCAACGGGAGGTGCAGGTGGGTGGCGAACGTTTCTTGGAAGGGGAGGGGGTCGAAGGTCACATGCTCCGCACGTGACCAGGGTAAGAGAGGGGGATAGGGGGTCAGGTCACGTGCTTTGCACGTGACCTGGAGGTGGAGAGAGAGTGTGAAGTGAGGTAGAGAAAGAGGGAGTAGGGCTACCACTTGTCACCCCAAACAAATTTCAAAATTTAAAGAGGAAGAAAAATACAAAAGAAATAGAAGAAACCTCAGATCGAAAAAATTTCTTCACGAAAGTTGTTTGTCTCGATGAGATCTACAACTTTCATGAAGAAACTGGGAGAAAATGAGGTCACTTGTACAAAGTGGTATTTTTGTTCTCCAAGTGTATAGCAAACCAGCTTTTTGGATTTTTGTAATTTTTGATAGTTTTAAAAGAGGATAAAAATCCTATAAAAACATGATAAAATAAAAGATACTTTATTACACATTAATCTATTTTTTTATTTTTAATAAATAAGAAAATAGGGAAATAAAATAGAGGTATGAAACATGTACTTTTATATAGACTCACAACAGAACTCGGAAACAATCAGTTTCTTTGATTTTAGGCTTGATTTGCATTTTTATGGCGCTTGATAAAACTTTCATCATAGAACACAAATGAAAAAGAAATAAATTAAAGGGTTAATAATGTACATAAAACTCAAGTCAAAAATCGCAAAAAGCTAAAATATGCAAAAGAGGTCCAATACCCAGCTTTCACATACAAGCTCTGAATTTTTTGAATTTGGTCTTGTTTTGAAGTTATTTGAAAATGGAGTACTTTAAAAGTTAGTAGACCAAAATCGGATACTATGTGAGAAAGATATGTGCATTTTAGTCCGTCCGATGTGAAATTAGGATTTGGGATTTTTTGTCACTTATTTGAGTTAGTAGTTTTTGTATTTTTTCTTGTCAGTGATATCTAGACAGTGGACGTGATTTCTGGTTAATGGAGTTAGGATGAATTAAATAAAAATATGGGAATTTAACAGCTTTTTAGGTAAATTTACACTTTATGTAATTATGCATGACGAAATGCAGATATTATTTACACATGTATGAATGGTAATGATACTATATTAATGTCTAAATGCATATGGATTTAGGGGAACATAGCTTAATTGATTAATTTTAGCACGTTGAATCTAGTATTCATATGTCGCCTCCTTCCACTAGAAACAACATGAAAGAAACGAGTATTCACATCTCCCTCCCTCAACCAAGTATGGTAGGACCTCTATCTCCAGTCTATCTTACATTTTTTTATCTTTCTCGAATATCTTCTGGTAATCATTCCTTAAACTTCTCTCCATGCCACTAACTCTCGAGAGTCCTCAAGAGCAACGATTCTTACTACCTTCAACTAGGCATAGGCCCTTCTCTCCCCTTGATGTGTATGAACCTTTCGGTGGAAAGCCATCAACATACTCCTCAAGATTATGAGGAAAGATGCCTTCTCTCGAGATGTAGAACTATTAGTGGGAATCTCCTACCAGCAAGCGATAACCCGATCCTAGAACCCCTCCTCCAGAATCCATGCATGCTCAAATCGAAGAATGCTACGAGGATGAGTATCCTCTCTAGAGATCCAGTAAATATGAGTATGGTCCGAATGCGAACGTGGTAGAGCGATCCCAGAAGCCAACAAAAAGGACTCCAAAAGCTCCATCAAACCAAGGAAGCGATCCAAACGAGAGTGAAAAGAGGTATTCGTCCATGTGTAGTGAGAGTTCAATGCATCTAGCACCTCCTGTGAGGACTCGCTCACGAACTCAAAAAAGTCCGGGGAGCCAGGTTCTAAACCCCTCCTCTCTCGAAGCTTGTTTATTGTTAAAAGTGTGACATTGAAGTAAATTTAGGTCCATAGACCTCGGTGGAACCAACTCCTCCTAGAGAGGAGAACTAGACCCACACTAGTGGGTCCATACACTACTGAGAAGAGAAACTGAGTATCATCCAATATATAATGATACGATGGATAATGAATAGTGTGCCTCAACCATGTCAATCACCTACAACAAGTCACCATCCCACTGATAAAACTCCATTTCATCAACTTTATTCTCTCATTTTGGCCTTAAATCCCTATTTAAATGCATGTATATAGCATCCATTCGTACAAATAAGACTCCCTATTTATACTATAAATATTGTATACAGTCATTGATTTAAGTTCAAATAAAAGAATAAAAGAAATTAAAGAAAAGGAAGGAAGTGTCAAAGACACAGAATGATCCTAAACTCTGGACCCAGTCATCATGATGACTTGCAAAGAAAAATACAAAATATTTTCCATTAAAAAATAATGCATAGTGCGCACAGAACACAGAATAAAAAGTCATAAAGGAAACTTTACAGACATGTATCTTCTCTATACAAATTAAAAATTTACCTAACTCACCTTTATTGCTCATAAAATTAAATTATATTTTTAATGAAAGTGATTTCATTCAATTTGAAGTTAGAATGCAAAAGTTGACTTTTGGGCCCTCATTGTGCAATATACATGTATCAAATAATCAAAATGGTTATTCTTTATATTTTTCACTTTCATTTTTTAAAAAATTGTAAATATTATTTAAAATAAATTTACATAACAAAAATGAAATAAAACCATCAAATTAAAATAAAATAAATAATATACTTGAATATATATGTAAAGAATACCTACAATATATTTATATATTACACATAATTATTTATTTAAGTAAATAAATAACTTTCGATAATAAAATAAAAATATGTACACATGTGTTTCAATAAGTTATAGATATAAAACTATGTACATAACATAATAAATTATGAAATACACAATAAAAATAAAATACATCATACATAGGTAAATATATCTATTATTATACTTGTAAAAATTAATACCTAAAAAATTAACTTGTAGAAACAAATAAAAATCATAAGAAAATAATACATAAAATAATAGACATTTTTTGTGTTTTTAGTTTTACTTAATTAATTCATAAATTATTTTATTTCTAATTATTTATTATTTTTCTTGATTTCCGTCCTCTTCTGTGCCGACATAGACCAATGAGGAGCGGGTCAGAGTTGACCTTGGTCAACTCCCCTTCCCTCATAGGCATGCACCCGTCAGAGGTGGGTACCCTCGTTTCTCACCATTTTTACGACTGAGGTTTGCATATTCTTAGCTTGATTCCTTGTTTTCTTCTTCGATCCATGGTCCTAAACACCCATACGATTCTTTGATCTCTGGAGCCTCGATTCACCTACAGGCCCTAGATCTTACCTCGCGTGTACATATACTTCTTCTCCTCCCCCCATTTTGAATCGATCCTTCTTTTACCCCTTGAACCCTCATATCCCTAGCAAATTGAGTAGAGCTCGATGACAGCGAGTCCCTCGTGGATTTGCAGTGCACAATAGGTAGAGGAGAAGCGATCCAAGCCTTGCCAGACCTCATGGCGGATCTTCTTGTGCCCCCAACCATCCTATGACAGATGAGCCTCCTTTTCTTGTTTTTTCAATTCTTAGAAGTAGCAGTAGGATAGTTTCATTTTTTATTGTGATAGCTATGTACTTCTACAATCTACTTTCATATTGTGCCCGAAGAGATCGGTTTTTCTATAATCCATAGAACTTTCTCCTATTCCATCTACATCATTCAAATCTTCTAGCTTAGTTGCAGCAGTATCTGATCAGCTTTCACAACGTCCAAGCAAAATAGTCACGTGTCTCTTCCTTTGACAACTTAACTACTCAAATTGAAAAGTCTTTGCTTTTTCCTACTATATAATTCAAGGACTAACTATACCTTTGATTTTTGATATTGATTTTCATTAGCCTTTGACTGCTTCTCTGAAGCTTTCTTTAGCAAAACTGGACTCTTTCTCTTCTTCATTCAACTGCATGGTGCGTGAATGCTCAAGTCTCAACATATTTTTCTAGCACTGCCTTGCACATATGTTATATATATATGTGGGTAAAATGGGGCTGCCCCCACGGGGGAGCTAACTTGGCTCCCCTCGCCCCATTTTGCCCGGTTGTTTTTTTTAAATCTCTTCCGTGAATTTTCATCAATATATCCCTATATTATGTCAATAAAATTTCGTGCGAAACAAAGACTCCTACGGCCTCCATCAAGACGATGTCGTTTTTAGTAACTTACCTACTTCACATTTCATTTTTTGCAAATTTTTTATTTTTTTTTGAAAAATACCATCATGGATTTTCATAATTATATCCATCTAATATGTCATTCAAATTTCGTCAAAAACAGAGACTTCTACGGCCTCCATCCAAACAGTCATTTTTTAACGGTCACAGATTTGTTGTATTTTACCCGTTCTAGATGGAGGCCGTAGGAGTCTCTGTTTCTGACAAAAATTGAATGACGTATTAGAGGGATATAGTTATGAAAATCCACGGTGATATTTTTCAAAAAAATAAAAAAATTGCAAAAATGGAATGTGAAGCAGGTAAGGTTACCTACTTCACAAAGTAGGCTCCCTTTCCTCATATATATATATATATATATATGTGTGTGTGTGTGTGTGTCTATATATATATATATATATATATATATATATATATATATATATAGAGGAGTGATCCTATAAGATGAGATTTTGTGAGATGGTGAGATGTGACATTCTGGACCACAAGTTGCTGTATTCTCTCTCCTGCATTTCTCTCTCCTGGTTGGAACTAGTGGTCCAGAATGCCCCATCTCACCATCTCATTAAAATCCCATCTCATAGGATCGCCCCTCTATATATATATATATATATATATATATATGGGAAAAGGAACCTGCCTCGGCGGGTGTAGGTAACTTCCTACACCCGGTCTAATTTTTCATTATTTTTTGATTTTTTGGAAATGAAACCTTGGGGGATTTAAATCACTATGTATCACCATGTTGTCATTCCAAAATCAACTTAATTCGAGACTTCTATCATCTTCGTCAAGACTACCAAATTTTAATAGTCTCAGAATTGCTGAAATCGACCCTGTCTAGATTAATATGTTAGGAATGTTTGTTTTGAATGAAACTTGAAACACATATTCCCCTTAACACATTAAGTTAATCCCCCCAACTTTTAACCAAAAAAATAAAAAAATAATCGAAAATGGGGGTGGTTGTAGGGAGTTTCCTACACGAGGGTGTAGGCTCCCTGCCCATATATATATATATATATATATATATATATATATATATATATATATATATATATATATATACATACATACATACATATATATAGGGGGCCCTTCTAATGAGGTGGGTCTTTCCTGAAATTCAGAAAGCCACTATCAAATTTGTAAATTACGTAACAATTTTGTAAATTTAAACTACATATTGTAAAATACTGACGATTATACAGTTATGTAAAATATATCATCCATATTGTAACAAACTTTTAATGTCAAATATAGTAATATTTTCATAAATTTTTCATGATCTACATATTATATTAATATTTAATATTAAATTTATGAAGTTAGAATGTGTAAAATAAATAGAATAAATGCTTAAATTGACGTGGCTTTCCATGCATCCAGGAAAGGTGCACCTCATTTGAAATATTTCCCATATATATATACATATATATACATATATATATATATATATATATATATATATATATGAGAAACATCAAATGAGGCGGGGACTCACCATTTTGTGGTGAGCTCTTTAATCTTGTCCATTCCTAATTAATTGGATGGCTATCATAAACGGAGATTAATGGTTATGATTTTATTGATTACAAACCCATTTACATCATTTTAACTTTTCTAATTATAGTAAATAGTCATACATTCCTAACGCAATTATCTCCCAATCGGATGGCTAATTATAGTATATACTCATACGTTCATGCTCGACCCATCCGCTCCAGGCGCGCTACCCCCGCACGGTCATTTCCTCCGTCCGCCTGCCTCGTCTCCCGCCGCCTTCCTCCGCGCACCGATCTTCAAGCGGAGCCAGAGCCCCACGCGTCGTCCTCTTCGGTGACCTCTGCCTCACGCGAGGCTGCACCGTCCGCCTTCCTTCGTGCACCAACCTTCAGGCAGAGCCACAGCCCCGTGCGTCGTCCTCTTCAGCGAGGCGGTAGCCTTCCGCTCGTGCTCCTACTGCCCACCCTTGGTCCCTCTCTCCGTCAGGCCGCGCTTCGCCTGCGCGTCCTCCAAAGTGGCACCTCGTCGTCGACTCCGAAGCGTCGAGATGTGCGCGGTGAAGGGGGCCCTTACCTTTTTTACAAATCACAATTTTTTACAAATTTGGGAATGGTTTGTGCAAATATTGAATTTTTTACATTATCATGTCAATTTTTTACATGTTTTCAATATCTAACAGTGTACTCATTTGTCGTAGAACTCTACAGAAATATTACAAAGTGATCAGATCATCTTACAAAAGAGCGCCTGAAATTTACAAAGTGATCAGACACTCTTAGAAAGGAGGGAAATTCAGTAACATTACCGTATAATAATTTTACCTTACTGATATTCTGATTTACATATTTATTTACCTTTTTTACAAATCTCAATGTTTTTTCTCTATTTTGCAGGACTCAAAAACATGTATGGCAATTGAACTTTAACGCAAATGGAAAGCATGCGTCAATTTTACAAAGGAGGGAGATTCAGTTACAAAGATTCACGGATTTTTTACAAAACAAACATACACAATTACAAAAAATTGAAGTTTACAAAGAGGAAAAATACTCTTACAAAAGCTCGCTAGTATTACAAAATGAATGTACACATTTACAAAACTGATACAACCACTTACAAAATGAAATTACAATAATAAAATGAAATCATTAATGAAATTTACAAAGAGTAAAATATATTTTACAAAAACTCGTTGTACTTTACAAAGTTGTGGTTGATTTCAGATCGTTTGGAACAAAATCAGAAATTAATCAATAAAGGCATTTGTGAAAATACCAAATCGAGAAAATCTTAGAATGACAATTTGAAACCAATAAATGAAACTCGAAATTAATGAAATCAATTTGACGAAAATGCCCTTTTGGATGAGGTTTTTGATGCAACCGTCAGATTGAGATCTGACGAATCTGCTCGATGGCTCACCACAATATTGATGAGACCCCACCTCATTTGAAGTGCCCTATATATATATTATATATAGAGAGAGAGAGGAAAGGGAAGCTACATCATGATGTAGCTAACCTTAGCTACATCAGGGGCAATCTCGTCCTCTTTTTTTATTTTTTTTGGGATTTTTACCCGGCAGACCCTGTAATCTTTTGCAATTACCGCTATGACCTTCGAAACATCGTAATTCCTCCCCCGACCCTGTAAACTTCCTAACCCTTACCCTACAGACCCTGTGGTTAACCTCCGTTCTTTTACCCGTTAAAATTAACTATATTCCGTTATGTTCAGTTATATTATACCCATTTTGTTTATTAAATTTACATTGAGTGCCATTCCATCATCCGAGACCCTCCCCTCCCCTGCGCGCACCCGGCGATGCTGCTCCCCCCCCCCCCCCCCCCCCCCGACGATGGAGGCACCCCCCTCTGCGGTTGATGGCTGCCGCTACCGCCCCCGACCGACAATGGACCCGCCCGCCATCGCCGCTGCTTCCCCCACCGCCCGGGGCTGCTGCTACTTCGCCCCCACCCCCTCGATGAGCCCCCCTGTTGCTGCTTCGGCTCGCTCCCCCCCTCCCCGCTCGGTGACGATGGAGGCCCCCCCTTCCTCCGATGGAGCCGACGACGGAGCCCCCCCCACCCCCACCCCCGCGCCCCGTCGATGCTGGAGGCGCCCCCTCATCAAATGATTAAAACAACATCTCAATCATTTCTTTATTTGTAGGCCAGGTATCTGGAACAGCATCTCAATCAATCGAGGAACGAAGAGCATCTTCGCACGAGTCGCCTGGAGCAGTTCAGTCTCTATCCGTGAAGATTTGAGCAGCAACCTATGGAGATCCATTGCCTGATCTGAGGAGTTCCATTACACCTAAAGCACCTCGAGGATCATTGGAGATCAGGAGAATCTTAGTCACACAGCACCTGCAGCATGAGGAACATTCATCACATGACCTTCTGAGGACTGCCTCTCTTCATTGAAGCACCTGGTGTCGCATCAAATCGAGCATCTGAGCTTGAAGTATCACCGTCGTCGCGAGAAACTTGAACCGTAATCTGATTAAAACAGCCTCTGCTGAGTGTACGAGCACAACCCCGAAACCACTGCTTCCTCACATGCATATTAAAAAAGGGGGAAGAACACAAGCAGAACTCCAGATCACATAGTAGCCCTTGTTGCTGCTAATCCTAACCGTTCAATGGAAAATTGGTTAGATTAACTCAAGACTAACCCATGTATTTGACTCAAATATAGTTACAATTGACGGCAGGGTTTGTTGGGTAAGACGGAGCAACTTTACGAGGTTGGGGGAGGAATTACGATGTTTCGAAGGTCGTAGCGGTAATTGCAAAAGATTTCAGGGTCTGCTGGGTAAAAATCCCTTTTTTTTTGAAATTTCCACGATGGATTTTCATAACTACATCCCTTTAATATGTCATTCAAATTTCAACAGAGACAGAGACTCCTACGGCCTCCATCCAGAACAGGTAAAATACATCAAATCTATAACTGTTAAAAAACGACTGTCTGGATGGAGGGCGTAGGAGTCTCTGTTTCTGACGAAATTTGAATGACATATTAGAGGGATATAGTTATGAAAATCCATCGTGGAAATTTCGAAAAAAAATAAAAAAAAGAGGACGAAATTGCCCCTGATGTAGCTACGGTTAGCTACATCATGATGTAACTTCCTTTTCCTCATATATATATATATATATATATATATATATATGAGGAACGAGATCCTACTCCATGGAGTAGGTAACTTACCTACTCCACTTTCTTTTTTTAAAAAAAATAATTTTATTTTGAAAATGCTTCCATGGATTTCCATAAAAATACAGGAAGTCTGTGACCGTTAAAAAATGACTGTCTGGATGGAGGCCGTAGGAGTCTCTTTTTTTGACGAAAATTGAATGACATATTAGAGGGATATAGTTATGATAATCCATGAGAGAGAGAGAGAGGGGGGGATCCTACTCCATGGAGTAGGTAACTTACCTACTTCGCTTTCTTCTTTTTCAATTTTTTTTATTTTTTTGAAAAATACTTCCATGGATTTTCATAACTATATCCCTCTAATATGTCATTCAAATTTCATCAGAAATAGAGACTCCTACGGCCTTCATCCAGAACATAAAAAATACAGCAAATCTGTGACCGTTAAAAAATGACCGTCTAGATGGAGGCTATAGGAGTCTCTGTTTCTGACGAAATTTGAATCACATATTAAAGGGATAGTTATGAAAACCATGGAAGAATTTTTCGAAAAAATGAAAAAAAGAAAATGGAGTAGGTAAGTTACCTACTCCATGGAGTAGGATCCTTTTTCTCATATATATATATATATATATATATATATAGAGAGAGAGAGAGAGAGAGAGAGAGAGAGAGAGAGGAGTGATCCTATGAGAGCCAAAACCTGTGAGAGCATGAGAGCAAGCATTCTGGACCACATGATCCAACCAGGATAGAGAAGACCAGGAGAGAAAACAGAATCATATGGTCCAGAATGCATGCTCTCATGCTCTCATATTTTTTTGCTCTCATACGATCACTCGTCTCTCTCTCTCTCTCTCTCTCTCTCTCTCTCTCTCTATATATATATATATATATATATATATATATATATATATATATGGGATAAATGGGGCTGCCCCCTAGGGGGAGCTAACTTGGCTCCCCCCGCCCCATTTTCACTATTTTTTTATTTTTTTTTGAAAAATTCTTCCATGAATATTCATCACTATATCCGTATATTATGCTATTAAAATTTCGTGCGAAACAGAGACTCCTATGGCCTCCATCCAGACAGTCATTTTTTAACGGTAACAGGATTTTTTAAATCGACCCCGTTTGGATGAAGGTCGTAGGAGTCTCTGTTTCGCACGAAATTTTAATAGCATAATATAGGGATTTAATAATGAATTTACACGGTTTTAGATTTCAAAAAAAATAAAAAATTATGTCAAAAAAGGGCGGGGGGAGCTAAGTTAGCTCCCCCTAGGGGGCATACATATTTTTCCCTATATATATATAGGGATTAAGGACCCTACCGCGGGTGGTGCAGGGAGAACCGAGCACCTGCCTTCCCAACCGTACGATCGCATCCGCGATCCACGGTGCGCATCCCCGATTTCCCACATCCCCGCAGCCCCACCCGACCCCCTCTCCCGCACACCCGCATCCCCACCCGACCCCCTCTCCCGCATCCCTCGCCTCTCCCGCACACTCGCATCCCCTCGCCGCCCGCAGCCCTTCTCTCACACCCACATCCCCTCGCTGCCGCCTCTCCCGATCAGACGCATCTCCTCGCCATTCGCATCCCTCCCTCGCCGCCCGCATCCCTCTCTCGCCCCTTCCTCACACCCGCATCCACTCGCAACCCGTCGTTTTCTTGGTACCAATTTCCTGGTAAAAATTTCCAGGAGGACCCCCTCTCCTCCGTTCGCGGATCTCCCAATTGCTCTCATACCCAGATTGCCTATAACAATCATTTGAGCCTCTGTCGAATTCAATCCTTTTACAAATGTTTTCATTAGCTATACTTCAAGTAGCTAAAGTAGTGTATAATAAAATCATGTTTCTTGTACAGTACTGAACAATGGCAGTTTGTACTGTACTAATTAATCCTAAACTCTAATCAGCTCTGTATGCATTCAGGACATGTTTGGATTGTCATAAGTGATTCCCACGAAATCGTTTTCCATAAAACTCTGTAACATCCAATTTGATGTTGTAAGTTACTTGCTTTGCGTTTGGTTTTTTTTACAACTTTCTTAGTAAGATCAAGCTTATGCATCGTTAATCTATGGTGTATCATCGGAAATATACATTCCGCTACAACTAAACTACATAGGAATGTATTTTATGAAACTAATCATGACCTCAATACATGCAGTTTCAATGTACATATCCACACATTGCACAATAGAAAGATATTGTACGAGCTTCCTCTAGTTCTTTTCAGGATAATTGCAACCGGCAAAAATAGCAGCGATGGTAAGCAGCCACTCAGAATTTAATCCAAAGATACTGATAACTATCCTCTTTCATTTCATATTAACATAAACTTAAACCTCCATTATCCCTCCTACCGAACTCGCCAATTACAATTCTAAAAACTAAAAGAACAGGATAAGTCATATGTTTTGAACAGAAAAGCGCAGAATAAGCTATTTAATCTCCTCGCTTGCTGCTCTATCGAGTGTTGTCCGGCCTTCTGCGTCTTTGACATCGTACCTGGAGGATTGAATCCTGGTAGAAATTTCCATACGTGTAGGTGTAGTTAGGACTTGGGATAATGTATAGGTTCTACATGGAAATGCCAATAGGAGGTGCGGTTTCTTTATTTTCGCGATTACAAAATTTTGACGAGGTTGGACACATCGTATTTCCATGGACTTTTCCATGTTATTTATAGTTTCATCATGTTGAAATCATTTTGTTCATTTATTCTGGAATGCATTTCTGTTGAGCAGTGACGTTTCATAGGAAGTAAGACAATTGCTGCTCTTGTTGCTTTCTGGAACCGCCTTCTCCATATAGATCATTCCACTGCTTAAGCTCCGTCATGATTGACCCTTCTGATGCAAAGCTTGGTGCAACCTGCCATATGTTATCAGTTCTGAGAATGGTGTATGTCAAAACTTCAACAAAACATATTCCATGGGAGCACCTGCCACGGGAGGCGGCGATGGGGTTTGGGAGGATGCGGGTGTGAGAGAGGGGGTCGGGTGGGGCGAGGGGATGCGTGTGATCGGGAAAGGCGGCGGCGAGGGGATGCGGGTGTGAGAGAAGGGCTGCGGGCGTCGAGGGGATGCGGGTGTGCGGGAGAGGCGAGGGATGCGGGAGAGGGGGTCGGGTGGGGATGCGGGTGTGCGGGAGAGGGGGTCGGGTGGGGCTGCGGGGATGCGGAAGAGAGGGTCGGGTGGGGCTGCGGGGATGGGGGTGTATGGGAAATCGGGGATGGGCACCCTCGATCGCGTATGCGATCGTACAGTTGGGAAGGCAGGTGCTGGGTGCTCCCTGCACCCCCGAGGCAGATCCTTAATCCCATATATGTATATATAGATATATATATATATGTATATATATATATATATATACATATGTATATATATAGAGAGAGAGAGGAGTGATCCTATGAAAGCAAAAAATTGTAAGAGCAAGAGAGGAATGATTCTGGACCACATGATTCTGTTTTCTCTATCATCGTCTTTTCTCCTGTGTGAATCATGTGATCCAAAATCACCTCTCTCATACTCCTCTATATATGAGTATATATACACACTAAAATATGTGTATATTTACCGGTATACATGTCAACATAAATAAATAAAAATAATGATAACATCTACCACTGTTCGTGTCAGTAATAATAGTTGCTTGAGCATAAAATAATAATAACTTTAAACTACATCAAATTACTTCAACAGCAAAGAACTACTGTACACCGGAAAATTTTAACTACCGATATCTTTTACAATAAACTTTATGGTTGCATAAAGTAGGTGAAATTTGAGCCACATATTCGTTTGGCATTACGAGCAATAATTTTTTATTGGCTGAATAATCATAACGAATATATCTTTGTCACAAATTTAGCTATCAAATTTTTGGCAATGGATTTCACACGACAAAACTTTCATGACAAATTTCTTTGCTAAGATTACAAAATTAATGTTGCATATCTCACTACAACGTAATCTTTTAGATATTTTTGTAGTTTATTATTTTGATCGTAGTTTAATTTTTTTAATGATTGATTTACAAACTCAGTTAAAAGTACTTATATCATGTATATTATATAAGGGGAAAATGGAGTTGTTTTGGGGGAGCTAACTTAGCTTCTCTGCTTTATTTTTCATATTTTTTAATTTTTTTTGAAAAAAAACGTTTATGTGGATTTTCATAACTATATCTCTATATCATGTTATTCAACATGTGAAACACAGACTCGTACGACTTCCATTCATATGAGGCTGATTTCAATAATTCTACGACCGTTAAAAAGTGATTGTCTGCATGGAGGTCGTATGAGTATCTGTTTCACACGAAAGTTGAATAACATAATATAGAGGTATAATGATGAAAACTCACAAATTCATTTAAAAATTAAAAAAGAAAAAGAAAAATGAGGCGCGGAGAATCAAGATAGCTCCCCAGGGAATGTCCCCATTTTATCCATTAAATAATCCAATCTATAATCAACTTACTCAAAAAGAAATCTTGGCTACCATAATGTTTGCCTAGCTCATAGAAAAGATATTTTGTTGCCATGTTAGATATTTTTTCGTCATAATGCGTTTATATCATAGTACTAGATTGGGAGGTAAAGCATGTGGGTTCCATTATGTTTTGTGATTCCGTGGTTTCAGAGCCCTCATACTCCTTTCCTACTGCTCTTCGCATGAACCATTATGGGCCAAGAAGAGATAGGACCCATTGGACCTAAATCGGCCCTATAACTCGGACGAGCCCCTACTTCATGTCCGATGGCCTTTTCTGGCTCCTCCTCGGGAGGCCTTCGTTGGGCCCACAACAGAGGCCCACGTACACACCACGACAAGTTGAGGAAAGGGGAATGCTACAAAAATGATGAGACACCATATTTAATTCGTGAGTTTACCTCGATTAAGAAGTGGTTTACTGGGGACTTTTGCAAATATCCCTTCTTAAATTTGAGATCATGCCAAACATTGTGGGATTTTCAGCGAGACAAGTCGAAAAGACAATGCAAGCGACAATCTATGATGAATGGTCAAGTAAGAATGCTCACACTTTCCTCCAGAGCTCTTCATGCAGAATGCTAAGATGGAATTGAAAACCTACTTTATATGCGACTGCAATCCGATGAAATCGGCCCAATACAAAAATTGCTATTATCGTAAAGAACCAATGCTAACTACTCAGAGATAGAACCCAAAAGTCTGATCTCGGAGACTCTTCGGTGCCCGTCACAACGTGTCCTGCAAGCACTATGTAGAGTCTCTCGCGACTCTCGGTTCCAAGTCTAAGTAAACATCAATTATTTTTGACTAAGTCCTATAAAATATCTATAAATGGATGCAATTAGTTAGCGCTTTGGACTTAATCTATTCTACATGTGATCCTATGTGAATGCTCAATCACATAAATCAAATAAACGCAAAAAACTCAAAATACATGACACAAATAAAAAGAAAGCAAAAAATGACGAGAAAAACCAACGAGGCCCTTAAGTGAAAAGAAACCCAAGCAATGGACCTCATGAAGTGTCGGAGTATCCTAGAGAGTTTAAAATTATTACAAATAAAGATCTCTTACTTGAATTACAAAAAAATTAAAATAAGGTATCAAGTGGCACTATCATCAAAAACCTTCCAAGTCTTCTTTTGTCGCTCTCTCCTATCAAATTGTGCTAAAAAGCTGATTCCACTTCATGTGGATACGTAGGCCTCCTTGGAGTGCCCCCCTCGATCCGTGGTCCCTCACAACAAAATCAACCAAGAAGAGGGTTAGATAATTTAAAATAAATAAAAAATTTGAGAAATAAATAAATGAAAAAAATATAAGAGGAATACAAAATCAATCTATGAGTTGTTTCTCCCTGACAATGGCATTATTTGATGACTATAATTATGTGATGATCTAAAATATCTTCATAAAGAGCTAAGATACGATGTCGCTGAGGCGACTGCTCACGGAATCCAAGATCAATCAACAATTAACCCACAAATAGATATAACAACACAAAATAAAAGTAAAGTTAAAATTTATTATAACTCTACAAATGAGGTGTATAAGTGCAAGTGTGGTAGAGGTAGAATGAAGGAAGCATGCCAGATAGATTGGGGAAATAAATACCAAAATTGTCCTCTTCTTGTATCATTTTATTATATTTTTGTATGGGTTTTTAGTTATGCATTTTTTTTGAATTTTTATTTTTATATTATTTTTTATATTTTTTATTTTATATTATTTTATTTTACTTTTATATTTTTTTGATTTTTGAATAGTTTTTCTTTTTAATGAGATATAAGATATATATATAGACTATATAGATATAATATAGATAGTATAGAAATTCAAAATACAAAATAAGGATAAAATCTAAAAAATACCCTAATGTACAATCCTTTAAAATTTTTAAGGGTAATAAATAAATTTTTGGTATTTTTGATAATTATAATAATTATTCTGATAATATAAGTAATTATAACTATATATATAATAGCGATTTTTACCTGGCAGGCCCTATAAACTTCCCAATTGCCTCCACGACCTTTGAAACAACCTTATTCCCCCTGACCCCATAAACTTGCTATATCTTACCGCTACAAACCATGTCGTTAATTTGAGACTGCTTGAGTTAATTAGCTTGAGTTTAAGTTGAGTTAATCAAACCCTAGCAAATCCAATGGTATATTTGGGGGCTGCCGAGGATGAATGTGGTGGATATCTTGAGTAGGAGGGACATGTGGTGGCTGGGAGATGAGGAGAAGAGGTGAATGCTTGTTGGGATTGCGGGGATGAACGTAGTGGAGATCTGGAGTAGAAGGGTTGTGCAGTGGCTGCGAGATGATTTGAAGAGGTGAATGTTTGCTGGGTTGAAGCGATGCACCTCTGACCTTTTGCAATTCCCGACGGTGAAGTGATATTCTCCATCGATGAGTGTTAAGCTACAACTGTTTGCATGTCTCTCTGATGACATGAATAGGGCTTCGATGGATGTTGTAGTTCTAAAAGTTTGGTGAGGAAGAACTACAGTGGAAGAGGAAAGTCGACATATGACCTCCCTCCTGCAGAGATGAAGCTACTATGGTTGTTGTCGAATGGTTTATCGAGGATCTTCTAGTTGCATGTGAGTGGATGACCTGGTGATGATTTACATAGTGAGGAGGAAGGTGGTTCTGTTGAATGGGTCACTGAAGGAACAATGGATCTCCTCTTCAGGTATTCACTATCAAGCTGCTCATATCTGTCGTGGAAGCTTAAACAAGGAAGGTATGGAGACTTGTTGGTCCAATAACACCGATGTACAACGGAGCCTAGGATGGTGAGGATGTTGGAGATGACATGTAAGGTATCAGAGAGGAGGGATCCGCTGGTGGAGTCAGAGGTGTAGAGGAGGATGTACATGGGGTAGATGTGAGAGGAACATTGGGAGGAAGCAATGGTGATGGTGGAGAGTGGAAGTGGCGGCCGACGAGGTGGGCGATGGAGGAGGACTTGGGGAGGAAGAGTGGAGGAGGAGGAGTTGAGGGAGAAGTAGGAGGCAGTCTAGGGACCCACACGAGGTGCTTTCTGGTGTCAAGGAGGAGGATGAGGGATTAGGGGGGAGTTCCCATGGAGAAGGGGATGGTGGAACCATTGTATGAATACAGGGGATAGGGAGGGTGATGGCAGAAAGGGAGGAGGAGAAGGCAGGAGAGGGCACGAGATGGTGAGAGTGGAGGGTGGGGAGGAGGAGGGCGAGAGGTCCTGAACCTTGAGAAGGACTACGAGGGTGGATATCGAGGGGCGAAGGGCTGGGAGGGCGAGGGCAGAGGGCGTGGGAGGTGGTGGGTGCTGGGTGGGAAAGGGAGATGGGGAGGAGGTGAGGGGGAGCGGTACTCAATGTAAATTTGATAAACAAAATGGGTATAATGTAAAAGAACATAACAAAATAAAGTTAGTTTTAATGAGAATATGGATGGGGGTTAAACACAAGGTCTCTAGAGTAAGGGTTAGCAAGTTTACGAGGTCGAGGGGGGAATTAGGTTGTTTCAATGGTTGTAGAGCTAATTGGTAAGGTTTATAGGATCTGTCTGGTAAAAATCTCTATATAATATTGTAAGTTTTTGAGATTTATAAAATAGCTATAACTACTTCAAATATAAGAAAATATTTTTCATTTTTAAAAATTTTATCTACCATTGATATTTTCTCAGAATTTTTACTATTTTATGCATTTTTAATTAAAGAAAAATATGCAAGAAATGAATGGAATTATTATGCTAAAATGTTTTGGAATTTAAAAATAGCTAAAAGTCCCAAAACCTTCCAAAACTATTTTTAATATAATATATATATAATTCAGAAATAGAAATAAATATTTTTGGATTTTTGTAGAATTTTTAATGATTTTTATGAATATTTTGGAATTTTTTATTTGTAGTGGTTTTCTTTTACTATTTTAAGGATTTCTGATCCCTATTACAAAATATGGTATTGAAAAAAATCTTTTTTTTGAAAATTTCAAAATGATTTTATAACTTTTATGTATTTTTAAATGCAAACAAAAGTTAAATGCAAGGTTTTATTTTTTAGACATAGGAAATTATTGTAAATAGCCCATGAAAAATATATATGATTTATAATACTCATGGTACTTAAAATATTTTTCTTATAATCTTTAGATGTACGTTGCTATTTTTAATAATGTAAATAAAAGAAACAAAAATCATTGCATTAGTGGGAACCTATTCTCTATAATCAAAAGTATACTTTATTTTCATAACCCCTCAAGAAACCTAGGGCTAAATATGCAAAAACTCAGAATAAATAATTCGATATGTGTTGCCGAGGGTATTTTCAAATATAAAAAAGGTAGCGGGTCCTTTGTGTAATTTAATCAAAAGATATAACACTTAAACTTGATGTTAATGGACTAAATTAAAATATAATAATACAAAGCCCCCTCTACAAAAATCTCAGCCCCTCACGTGCACGGGCACGTGAGGTGATGTAGTGGGGGATTAAAATGTAAATAATAGAAAGGTGGGGGCCTTAATGAAATGTTTACATATTATTTTAAACTACAGAAAAATGTTTTGATATTAAAAACAAAATACAAAAGTGTGAGGGTAGGGAATGCAAAATACCCCATTAGGATATTCGATGATGCTTATGATCCCATTTGATACATGTCTCTTCGCCAATAGACGATACCTCCTCGATGATGGACACACAAGATTAGACCAAAGGTTTTGATCTGATGGTGATATATAAGCGCAATCCAATGGCTGGTATCTAATCTGGCACATGAGGCTAATCGGATGATGGTTAGGAGACATGGAAGAACTCAGAAGAAGATTTGCTTGGACGAGCTCCGTCCGGCTGAATCTCCACGATCAGATGCTTAAATCAGTTGCTAAGATGCTCAAGGAAATGTTGTAGGTGTTCCGCAGTCGTAATGGTGGTTAGAATCGACCCGGACCCATGGGAGGGGCCCCAGTAGCTCGATGAAGATCAAGGCACTCGGAAGTCATGTCCATGACCAATTCCATCCTATATTGGCTTCTGAAGGCATTGATCTGCATGGAAAAAAGTCTGAGGTCGAGGGCAAATTGTCTCAACCTCGTTTGGGATCGAATAAAGGCAAGGCGGAGCTCTCCGACGATGGATGGCAGAGGGAGAGAGGATCTCCATATCGAGTCGTGATCTGGGTGGTCGGTGGTAGTCAGGTAATGGAGAAGCATCAGGGAAAGAGAATAGGGGTGATAGATGAGTCAAAACAAGGTCAGATCATAGAGGAACGGTGGTCAAGCGGAGCTCCGACGAACTATGTGATTAAAATCCTATGCTAATGCAGTGAATAAAATTATGAAATAAAAGCAGGAAATGAAACTCTATCCTATAGTTCAATTACCTGGAGCTAGGATTCGGTGGAACCATGTTGGGGCAAAGCTTCGGCAGTGGTGGATCGACTCTCCCTGTGCCTACAGTGCGCTGCAAACTCGACGAGGCAAAATCTGTTATCTTCGGCAATGTGCTTGAACTGAATTTGAGGGGTTCACCATGGAGGAAAGGATCGGATTTTTAAAATGTCTTTGGAAAACTATATGTACAAGGCGTGATTTGGGTCGGGAAGCATGCTTGTTATAGAGCTCCTCAAATCAAGAAATCAATCGTGTGTGAAAGTGCATTGATCGAGGAAACAAAGTCAAAGAAGGAATCAACTTAAAATGGTGAAAGAATCTAACAACAAAAATCGAAGAAGTCAAAGGTGTAGGCCTGCCAGAAGCAGACCTTAGGAGGGGCAGAGAGTTGACCGGGGTCAACTTAGACTACCTTCCCATTGATCCACGTAGGCAGGCTACACAACAAAACAGGCTGAAAAGGCCTTATTAATTAAAAATAAAATTTTAAGTGATTTTATTATTTTATGTTAAAATATGAAAAATATTTTTTATTTATGTAGTATTTTATTATGATTTTTATTTATTTCTACAAGTTATTTTACTATGGATTACTTTTTACAATTGTAATTACAGGTATATTCATCTAAATATTATATATATTTATTTTTGTTTTGTATTTTAAATTTTATTTATGTAACTAATTTTTATAATTACAACTTGATTAAATATAAATAAATATATTTTTATTTTATTTTTATGATATAATATTTACACTTAAATAAATACGTATATTTATCTTGTAGGTATAAATATGTATAATTCCTCTAGATATTTTAGTGTATGTATTTATTTTAATTTATTTTTGATGGTTTTATTTCATTCTAGTGATGTATATATACTTCAAACATTATTTACACAATTCCAAAAATATGAAATAGTGAAGAATATAAAGAATAAATAAAATAAATATTTTATTCATGTATATTGTATAATTTAGGTACAACACCTAACTTTTCTCAAATTTAAATGAAACAACCTTCATTAAATAGATAACTAAAAGTATATACAATAATAGTGCTTTTGGTGACTTCTGATTTCATATGGAGACGATATGGGTTTGTGAAGTTAGGATTTTGGATTTTTATTCGGAGTGTTGAAAGCACAATATGCATTATTTTTATGTGAAATTTTTATATTTTTCTACTATATTTATCAACAACTTTCATGTAGGTTTATTGATTTGATGTATGAATAATAAATAACAAAATAAGTCCCAAACTAGGCTTATTGATGAATTAAAACTAGGGTTGCATCTAAATAGCCACTTTCCCTTCTCTAGATATTATATTAATCGACCCTTATCTCTCCATACTTTATCCCTTGTTGACTTAGTCATCATAATGCCTAGGTCTCAGGGTTTAGGGCCATTCAATACCTTTGGTATTCTATTTCTTTTTCTCTTCATTTCTTTATTCATTTATTTCAGCTTTAAATACAATATTTTATGCAATATTTACACGATACATACATAATGTTATTTTATGCAAAATAATGCTATTTACAAGCATTTAGTGAGGGTTTAAAGGATGAAAATGAAAGAATAAAGGTGATGAAATGGAGATTCATCTAGAAGATTGGCTCATTATCTTGACGCGGTGGCTACTCGCGGAGACTCACCCTGCCGGAGGCAGAGCACGGCAAGGATCGCCAGATCAGAGGCTTAGTACTCCTCTCCTCACTACAATGAGGGTCAAGTTGTTACTCTTGCACAATCGAAGCTCATCAAAATGGAGAGAAATGGCCAAATATGGGGGGAATATGAGAAGCTCTGGCTGCTTTATAGGGTGAGAAAAATCAAATTCCAAACAAATTTCTAGCATGCGAAATGAGGCTATATTAGGTGACATTCGATCGGGCGTGGATCAGGGTTATTCGGGTTATAATTGGGTGGAAGAAACTGGTAAAAATGGTGGAGGAATCGGTTGGAATAAATCCGCGGAGAAGGCTGGTTTAGTAGTTTTATTAATTCTGTCTAGAGCAGAGAAGTTGACCAATGGTCAACAAAACTAGATTTGACCAATGAGAACATCCAGTGAAAAGCACAAAAATGGTTTGAAGATAAAATAGCATATTAAATATAAAATAAATAAAATATACAATAAGAATTAATTTTAAATAAAAATAATTAAAATAAATAATGTTTATAATTAATAATTTTTATGGTGTTTTTATTAATTTAAATAAATTAATAAGTAAGGTAAAATAAATTAAAAACTTTATTAATATGTATAAAATACCTATATGTACAACAATACAATTTTTAATAAATTATTTTTACAAATAATAACACAATTTAATAATTTATTTATTTACAAAATAAATTAAGGATTTTAAATATGATTTTATTTTATTTTTAGAAGTTAATTTAATGGTATAAATTAATAGGATTATATACATAATAGGTGCATTATACCTACATAATAAATACATTATTTGATTTTTAATTACTTTGATTTTGTTATTTGTGTTGTAATTTATATAACTAAAATAAATATATACAAAACATTTAAAATTATACTATGTACATAAATATACAATAAAACAAACAAATAAAATATATACAATATATACATGTATACAAGTATTACAATATGGTCCCAAAAGCTACTTTTTACATATTAACTTTGATTTCAGTAAAACCACTTTTGTTTGAAATAATTTTACAAAACAAACTTTAAAAGTAAGTACTCCCAATTCGGAGTTCATATAACTGAGTTATGAGGTTTGGTTGGGTTTTACGATTTTTAGATTTTGAGGTTTATTGGTATTTATTGACAATTATTTTTAAGTTATATTTTTGTAAAATTTTGAAAAATAATTAAGCTAATTGGAGTCATAAATAATTAAATAAAAAATAAAAATTTTTAATATACATATTGTACATATATATGAAGGGATTAAGTCAAAACTCACATGTTTTATTCCATGATTTTTTTACTATTTTTAATAAATAACATTAGTTACAAAACGAAGTTTAAAAGTGAGCTTAGTTGATTTGGAGTTTTCTATAAATAGTTGTGATTCTTGAAAGTTGATTTTTTACTTTTTAGGTTCATTGTAATATTATTGCTAAATATTTTTTCTCTTATTTTTATAAATTCATATATATTATTACAAACAACTTTGATGAATATTTTTATTTGAGGTTGTTTTATTGATAAATAAAATAGTATAAGATTATTATAAGAAAAATAATGAAGAATATGTACAAGTGAGAGTTTATTTTCTTGATTTTTATTAGTTATGAACCCTATCTCCCTCTACTTTATTCCTTGTTGATCATCCTAATGATTGACTTTGTCTTGAGGTTTGGGTTAGTATGTATTTATTTCATATATACGACTTCTCTTTATTTTCTTTTTTTGTCCTTTATTGTTTTACTTCTGTGTAAAAGAATGATAGTTATACAATATTTACAAACAAGTTATATATAATAAATAATGATAATTATTTTTATTTACAAATATTTTGCTAAGGATTTTAAAATAAAATTAAAGAATAAATATGTTGAATCATAGATTCATCAAATAGTGTAATTTTTTAATCCTTAATCGATCCTTTTATATTTAAAATACGACATTTATCAAATAATGTTTATTAATTAATTCATATTTTATAAAATATAAATAATATTACTAGTATTTTGATGTTATGTTAACAAAAATATACGGACATTAGATAAATATTATACTAGTGGATGAATAGTTCATTATATAAACGAATTAATTATAAAATATACTTTGACACACTCAACAGAAGACTTTTGTGGCCTCTATAATATAACAATGGAATCGCTATCAATCAAATGTATTTTTGCCAATAAAAATTCCACCACACGAACATCCACACCAAAATTGTCGATGCATACTACATTAAAATAATAAGTTTATGGAAACATATTCAAAAAAAATCTTTTGCAATAAAACTATGGCTGTCAGTCTTTTTACAACGCGTATTAGTGATGTTAATATTCAAACCCTTATCACATACTAAATTTTCATCATTAGTTTTAGACGTAACAATAAATTTTTGTTGTAGTAGAAGTGCAAGAAGGAAATGGTTGTTTTTTTTTAATTTTTAAAAATTGATGAATATTATATTATATTAAATTTATAAAAGTAAGTTAAGTTCTAAATTTACATTTTTGATAGAGTGTTAAGTCAAAACTCATGAACCACGATCATTTCTACTATTTTTCTATTCTTTAAGAAAGGTTTACAACTGGACTTCAAATATTAATATATGTATTTCAATATTTTAATTTTATATGTATATTTGTTCCAAATATTAATATATATTATTTTTTCTAATAACTAATAAAAAATGATTTTATCACTTGTGCACCTGTTAGATATTGCAAGTTATGCTCCTTATTTATTTGAAATATCAGTTGTGCTCCTGACTTCTTTTTTCGCTATCACTTGAGCCCTAGTTTATTCAAACTGTGGTTGGGATAGGAAGGACATAACAATATAAACAAATCTAACCCCTTACAGAACCGAGATGAAGTGGTTAAATCAATGATTCCTCAACTTACCACATCTTTCAATCTCAATGGCTCTAATAATTTGATTTTAATGGCAACAAGGTGACTTGATCAGATGGCTCTTGTAGCTTCTCACATGATGATCGAATCTTAATGTACTTCATGGGATGGGACCATGTTCTTCCCTAATTTGAAAGCTCCAAGCGGCGATGTGTTCAAGCTGATCTGGAGCTATGCTCCAAGATCTGAATGCAGTTGGGAGAGTGGGGAAGGAGGTCAAGGAAGATGGCTGGGCACAGGAAGAGCAGCGGAGGAAGTCAAGGAAGGTGGTTGGGCACATCGAGAGTAGAGGAAGGTAGTTGGGAGCAAGGAGAGTGGAGGAACATCTTGGGGAATGTGATTGGGCGGAGGAGGATCACGAGGAAGGTGGTTGTGCAAAGGGAGGGCAGAGGGGCCAGGGCATTGGAGGAGATCAGGGAAGTGGCTAGGCAGAAGTAGGGCAGAGGGGCCAGGGTGTTGGAGGAGGTCTGGGAAGGTGTCTTAATAGAGTGAGGGCGAAGGGGGAGCTCGGGGAAGATGGTTGGACTGAGGGATGGAGGTGGTGGAAGGTGGAGGTGAGCGGAGGAGGAGAACCCATCCCAGGGTTTCTCCCCCGTTCGACAACCACCACCCCTAGATCAATGCAGATCCATGCCACTCCCTTCCTCCTGCATTGCTTTACCGATCCGATGGTTGTCTCCCTCATCATGCATAACCATAAGGTCACATGCCTAGCCTCCTTGCTCCGAAGCCAGCATGTTGATGCTAGAGCCATATGCACATAACCTCAGCTGAGCTTCCTTTTTTGTACGGTGGACATAATTATCCTTATGTAATATTTTTTATTACCCCTATGTCCGGAAATTAACATCCATTGAACATCAACTAACTAAATCACAAGTGATAAAATTGCAAGAAAGTAGGGGTATAGCTAATATTCCAAAAAAGGAGGAGCATAATTGATATTACAATATCATCGAGGAATACAAATGATAAAATCCCTTAATAAAATAATAATACTTATAGAAGAGAAAGATGAGAATTTTGTTGTGAATCTATCACGAATATTGTTGTATAAAAAAGGGATTATCAATAGTTTTACTCTAATTTAGCGTTAAGATCAATAAATTAACATTCTACTCCGGGGTTTCTTTACCGATAAATTTAGAATTAACTAGTTGTTTCGTTGGAGGCTTTGTTGTCCTAATATTGTGATGGCATACATATGCACTTCTCCGGTCTACTTTCATATTGTGCCCCTCCTTGCATATTTTTCTAGCATTGTCTTGTACATATGTTTTGAATATATATTTTACTTAAATATGTATATATTTACCGAATATATGTCAAAACAAATAAATAAAAACCATGATAGCATCTATCACTGTTCGGGTAAGTAATATTAGCTGTTTTAGCGTAAAATAATAATAACCTTAAACTACAACAAATTACTTCAGCAACAATGAACTACTGCAACAACAAGTTATATTGTGTTTATATCGTAGTGCTAGATTGGGAAGGGAAGCATGTGCGCGAGTAAGTGCTCTGGTAGATTTCAATAAATATTGTTCAAGATGCATCTTCCTTCGTAGAATGAATCATACAAAAGAAGTCATATTATCCGACACATTCTAAAGGGATCAATCATATTAATTAGTCGATACATTGATGAATAGAATAACACCATGCAATATAAATAATGCATCGAGAAATTTATGTGTCCAAATAATAATCAGTTGGAAATCTACAACGAGGGGAAATTATATATATATATATACATATAAATTAATAGTATTAATGGGAATCATTGTCTTGTTACGTGATATACATGCTGATTAGTGACAATAATGATCATCTTTGTCCACTAAAACTCTTATAAAACTGATGAATGCTTTATAATTACATTTTAGATAATTGAAATTCTGAGATTCACATGATATATGTGGAATGGGAAGAAAGATTAAGAACAAGTTCAAATAATCATTAGAACTTCATATACCAATGTACTAGAGATACGAATATTCATTTGATGGGGTAGGAGAGGGCTCTCCATGTATTGCTTCTCCTCCGACAGGAAATTTATATATAGCCGTAAGCCCTCGCATTATATGTCCCCTTCCTCCGAGCCATGATAGTTTGGTCTCCCTTTAGACGCGACCTTCAGGGCTTGGAGAACCACCTCTTAATCACGCGATCCTTCAAAGAGCATTCAACATTATCCTTTCAAAAAATTCAGATACCCATTATAATCAGGCACCATTGGAATTGGTCAGGTCGACGTGACCTAATAAAAATGGATAGAGGCGTGACAATCGAATGGATTGAGTATCCATCCTATAAATACTCCTAACAGAGTATGCATGAAGTGGAGTTTTTTTCATTAATATGTAACATGGAAAAGAAATTCTATTGCCACGAGTTAGATATTTTGTCGTCATAATGTGTTTATATCGTAGCGCTAGATCGGGAGGTGAAGCATGTGGGTCCCATCATGTTGTGTTATTATGTGGTTTCGGAGCCCTCATCCTCCTTTCCTATCGCACTTCGCCTGGACCATTATGGGCCAAGAAGAGATTGGACCCATTGGGCCCAAATGGGCCCTGTAGCTCGGACGACCCATGTTCCATGTCCGACGCCTTTCTCTGGACTCCTCCCCGGCAGGCCTTCGTAGGGCCCACAACAGAGGTCCTGCTGAGCACCACGACTGGTTGAGGAAAGGGGAATGCGACAAAAATGACGAGACACCGTATTTAACTAGAGAGTTTACCTCAATTAAGAAGTGGTTTATTGGGGACTTTTGCATATATCCCATCTTATCTTTGGAATCACGACAAACGTTTTGCAATTACGCGGTATTGCCGTCATGTTATTACACTTCATTCCAAGAAAATTGACTTATGATAGCAAATAATTTGAATATACATTACTATATTTTCTAATTTTAAATATATAACAATGAATATTATTCGTTGCAAAGTTAATTTTTGTTCTTGTAAGTAGCTATGAATGCCAAATTCGTTGATAGAAGATCATATAATAATTATTTATCTATTGACTTATTTGTTAATATTTGTAGTAATCACTGTTAAATTTAGCAATAATTAGAAGAAAACGTTATGGATAATAATTTTCATATGATTCGTTGTTAGAAATATAGCAAAAAATACAATAATCATTGTGAATTTTAAAAAATAATAACGAGTACTATTCGATGCATCCCGAGAGACCTCCTCCATGTGATAGTGGACAAGGATTTGAGAAATCTTGCAAAGTGAAGGATTTTTTAACTAGAAATTCTAAGTCAAAAGGGTGTGATAATATTATATATTTAACCATGGAAGATATAGTCAACGAGTATTAAATTAAACTTTGCCTTAAATCTATTTTGTTTCCGTGCTTGTTCTCTCTCTTGACACTAATAGAACGGCAACAATGCGAATTACCTAAGAATAGATGGACACATTTGCAATTGAAAAAAATGGAGGCATGAAAATGTAATCTTTTTCTATTAAATTTCCTTCTAAACGTTTCTCAATATAGGAGTCCGTGCAAACTAAAAGAAATGAAGTTTGTAGTATTATGTTGTAAATGTGAAGGGTTTGTGCTCTTGCAAAACTTGTAAATAACACATTTACCCGCATCCATTTCATCTTAATGCTGGGACCTTTAGAAAACTTTTGCACTTATTTAACGATCAATGACTTAGAAGGATTAAAATATTTTTTTATGTTTTCTTCAGAAAATATGATTTACAATTTTTTCTTATTTTGAACCCTTTTCCTTTAATCTCTCCTAACCAGGGATCGGTATTTGATCCAATCCCTTCATGTCCAATGTGATCCATTGGTTAACATGTTTGGGTTAAGTAGACCCATTTATTTTATTTAGGGCTCACTTGGTTGCCATGTTTCCCCGGAGTAACCTGGCATACTTCCTTGCAATCCTAATTGGAATTCCATCGCACAAATAATGTGACATCATATCACATTTCTCATTCCAACCCTGTCCAACCCAGTTAACCATCCTAACAACTACTATTCACAGGAGATTACTCCAAATCTACCCAATCCAGTAACCAAATGAGCCCTTAGGGGTGGAATAATGGAGATGGAACAAGGGCAGTTGCATGAGACTCCACTGGTGATTGACTAAGGAGGATGAAAGGGCAGCATGGAGGGAATGAGTAGGGCAAACTTATATTGGACATATAAGCTGACGATGAGCAATTACACGATTATAAAATTACATGTTTTCATATAAAAAAAATAAAAATGTTTATGTTGGTTGATCTATCGAGTCTCCTTGTAGGATTACATATTGTCATCACATTGGATATGATGAACTATAGTTGATGATCTAAAAAATTAGATTGAGGACTCAATTTGTATCTAATAATATTATCTAATAAGTGATATCCAATTTGATAAGAGATAGCAATCCCTTGGAACACACATACATGCATTTTTTAAGGGTAACAAAGATGTCTTGATTTTCTGTTAGTTTGCATTTACATGTCTGAATCAAGCTATAATGAGATGACAAAGGCACAATAATGCAAATCAAGAGAGCAAGAGCTATGCTTAAGATGGTGGGAACATGCACATGCTCATCCATTAAAAATAAGTTACATCATCATGAATACTTAATTAATATTAAAATGTGGAAGTTATTTCTATTTAAATATTTCTTATTTCTTTCTTATATAGTTTTCACTTTAATTTTCCTCCTTTCTATATCAAAGATTCTTATATCCTCATGAATAATTAAGTTATTCATTTTCTTCTACATGGTAACAAATCGATGGTCCTAGATTGGAGCCTTGACCCCTGCTAATCCCATCCCCATTATCCAACCTCCACATGTACTCACTGCACCTCTCGCCGCATGAAGCCCCCACACATCACCTCCAAGGGCATCCTTGCAGCTCCTCGTCGCGGCCAAGGGAACAGATCCCATCCCCAACCCTCCCCCCAGTGGCACTATGCCTCCCCTTGGTTGTCGCTATGTGCTCGAGATCTCCAAGCAATATGATTTTGGTTTCTAGTTATTTCATACCTCTAAACTCATTCGTTTGGCCTAAATTGTCTCTGAAGTGTACGGGAATGATCGTTCTTCGATTCTACATATACAATCAATTCCCCACGTATCAATGTAAATAACTTCCGATAGAACTACCATCCCAGTCACATCCTTCTTAGGCTCCTTTATTCATCATGTCAGAGAGAATAGTTGACGTATCCTCCTCTTGGGGTCTTCAAAGGCCTGATGCTTATCATTAAGATGGATGTACCAATTATGAACTATGGCCATCTAGTTAATTAGTATTGTGGAGGGAAACAATAAGGAGTACATTTTGATGCTGTTTGAGCCAATCGATAAAGATTTGGGGGGTGGGGGCATACTTCTTGAAAGCAAGATGATACGTATGCACATGTTTGGCTATATATCACCATTGCATCCTCTATCAACCTACCAACAAGGGAATGTGGGACATTCTCGTCGTCACGTATTCTTAGGTAAGAAATTAGGTGAAGATCCTGCAACTTCAATTTTATATTTAATTTCATAGACATGCAAGATGGCTGCCCTCTTCATGCTTTCTACTCTTGAGTAAAAGGCATGTTTGGGAAACTTCACATCTTCATACCTCTGAATGCTTTCACAAAGTAGCAAATGGCATATAGGGACACCACAATGGTCGATATATTGCTGGTGAAACTTGATTCATAGTATGATGATGCAACAATTAGTTTCTCACAGGCGTGTATATGCTTTTCATAGAGGAGGACAACAACAGACTTAACAAGATCATGATGTCTCCGGCAACCACTACTCAAACCTCCTCTGCAATGGGTATATCTCTCCATAGTGGTGGTTAAACACAGTTTAGAAGACATGGTATCTGTGTAGAGGTGGAAACTCTTATCGACAGTACACATACCATCACCATATTTACCACTTTGAGGACACTTGCTACCAAAAGCATGGACACTCCTTTTCTACCCATGTTGTCAAACAGATAGAACCCACCGCCACTTTCATTGATCAGAAGTTCGACTACCTTGTATTTAGTTTGAGGGAAATTATGACTCCTTCTGCATGCTCTACTAGCACTCCTTCAGGCCCATTTGATATTGCAACCTTTGCCAGTAACTTAGGTATATCTTCTAAACTTACTAGTTGTCATAAGGCATACATTTTAGAGTAGATTATGAACGTAAAAGCAACTCACCATCTCTCTAATGACAAAGCACAGTTCAATTAACCCTAATAGATCTGTAGTCCTTGCAGATGGGACACATTCTCCTATCCTAATAGGATATGGAGAGATGCAGTTGACACCATCCACATGTTTGCAAAATTTGCTTCATGCACCTGATTTTTCTATGAACTTACTATATATAAGTCATATTACTAAGGATCTAACTTTCTTGTGCTATATTTGACCTCTCTTCTCTTTTGTTTCAAGATATACTCAAATGAGGTGTGATCGGATGTGGTCATTAGCTAGGGTTCTGATGAATCCTTGATTCACATCCTTTATTCTTCTATTTTAGGAAAATTTCCTATGCAAAATCCTAATAAATATAAATCAAATACAATACATTAGCATTTTGAAAGCATTTGTTAATAGTGTGTAATTAACATTCATTTTGACCAAAATAAAAGAATCAAGCATAAAAGAAAAAGGGAAAGAAAAATAAGAAAATAGGGATGTATTTATGAAATTTATGCTGACTGACCCGAACCCCGAGAGAAGACCAAATATTTGCCCAATCAATAAGGAATAACGTAGGGAGAGATAGGGTCCTTATCTTATACATATTCATCACTATTCTTTCTATATAGATCCTTCCCCTCTTTCTAAATAAAATAATAATTCAATTTCCTTAATAAAATTTGTTAATTAAAAGTGTAAATAAAAACAACCAAAATAATTGGAAAATAAGAATATGTACAAATGCACAACACCCATACTTGTATATATTTATACATTTATTTTTTGTAAATATGTAATATATAATTTGTATTTGTGATACTTGTATATATTTCTCACGATTATACAAAATTAAAATAAAACTCATAAACACCAATTAAATTTAAAATAAAATCATCTTTTCATTGTACGAAGTGCCGAATATGTATATATTATACATAACACCTATTTATTTAACACATATAATTAATTTGAAAAAATCAAATAAAAATGATTTTATACTCTTTAAAATATTTTGTAAATAAATAAATGGTAAAATATAATGTATTTTTTAAAATAATAAAATAAAAATACAAATATTTAATATATATAGGTATATTATACATGTAGATAATAACATATTTGGTATATACCGTATATATTTATTATTAAAAATATTTAAAAATCACAAAAAAATAATTTTAAAAACAATAAACATTTTTCATTTTATTTATTTTTATTTTAAGATCATTTACTATTTTTCATTCATAATTCTTTGATTTTTGACAATCAAATTTCCTAATTGGTCGACTCAAGATCATTGACTCGGGTCAACCTCTCCTTTCCCAAAATGCACCTGGGCAGGCTTCGTAGGACCTGTCTTCTCCCTATTTTCCAGCCTGGATCCGACCACCCATGACCTTGGATTGCAGATTTAATTCTTTGTTGTTGATTCGTGTTCTTCGCACATTTCCCTCCACCTTAATCTTCAAGGTAGCGACATGACTCAGGTAGACCATTTTGGTGCTTGGATTGGTGCTTATATAGCGAACCTCACTTCATGGTCTAAGCTCCGGCACGTGAAGCCTCTTCTGTCTTTCGTAGTAGAATCGAGGCAAAGACCCCACAGATCACATCATCTCACTTTGACCTTCGATTTAGACCACTTAGGTACCTCGATTCACTTTGCATTCCACTTTACTCATTTAATTTCCAGTTCATCGTCGCCGTCCATTCCAACTGCTACAATCATTGAGTCGGAGCATCATCTTCCACACATGACGTATCTATCAGATCCCCATATCATGGAATAGCTTCTCCCGTAGACTTTCTATCATATATCTTGCTCATCAGAGCAAGAGTAGGCATAAACCTCCTTCCTCTATTCCCGTTGAAGGTCAGTCACCATCCACCATCGCTTCTTTAGGTTTCTCAACGAAATAACATGACCGGAGCTACGCCTCTGAGTCTAGCTTCTCTTTAAAGGTGTTGGTACGCACGAGTAGGCTCGAATCGAGCCTCAACTTTACAAGTGGAGAAGATCTAGGCATACCTATGTCCAGATCACCATCGAGCATCTCTCTAACTCATAGGAGGAACCTAGTAGACGCCCATCATTCTCAGCATTATGCTGGACCTTTCAGCCAACTGATCCGAGTCCACCTAAGAGAGATATCACATATTTAAACTAGACTGGAGAGGCCTACTTCATTGTTCTTCCATCAGACCCCCCTGTCGTTAGATGAAGAGACCCTCGTCCAGATTCGATCAGCACCGCACATCCAGGCCCAGTTATTAGCGGTCCGATAAGATCAACCACACATCCATGTCATACGTCAGAGCCAGCTTTCAGACCGTTGGATCTTACATGAGCATCATATCAGGCCACACATCCCCAACATTGTTCTGAGCCATCAAATCTTTTGTAGTGTCAAATCTGAGCCGTACGTCAGAGCCCCTCTACACACCTACCTTGTGTCCACGAGGGGTATATTTCCTTTTTACCTCTACAAGTTTTGCTATTGCATTTTAGTTTAATAAATGTAATAATTAGTTGTGAACATTTGCATTTAGGACCCTATAGTTTCTTTATTTACATTCCAGTCCAATCGAGTTTGAGTCACATGCGTCTTCACGTGTTTTGTGGGATATTTGTAGAATTTTACGTACGTTTTTCACGTGTTATTTTAATCAGAGAACTTTTATGAGAATTACACTTATGCCCCTATGAGTGTTTATCACTTCTAACACACCCTTTGGTATGGATTATTTGTATTAGGGCCCTTGCATTTTTATTGTTTGTTATTAATTGGCCCTCGGACTTGAAATATTTGCAGATAGGTCCTTTGTTCATTGTTTTAATTTCTTGCTCTTTTATTTATTGTGATAAATATTAAATTGTCCCTGAAAATTCTACAAAAAATCCTTGTAGCTCCTGCTAGCATGTTATTTGCATGGTAATTTTAGTTTACCAATTTTCTTTCATTTGCTATTATTAAGAATAAAAAAACTTTAAAAAGTATCCTATTTAAAGTAGAAATTTCATAAAAATTCTAAAAAATACTTTAAAAATTATAATAAAATTAGGGTATCTTTTCTTGAGTTTTTTAAATTTCTATCCAAATTTCACTTTATTTGTGTTTCTAAAAACTTAAAAAATTACAAAACATCAAAAACCTTACAAAAATCATATAAAATCCATTAAAAATTTGGATATCAGTTCCTGCTTTTAGATCTGTTCTTCTAGTTTTTATTAAAATTAACATCCAGAAGTTTGAGCTTATTTAGTATTTATATTTGCAAAATACTCCTAGTTGTTCACTATTTTCTTTCATTCCTTGTTTTTGATTTTTAGAAAATTCCAAAAAACATTTAAAAATTCTGTAAAAATCCACAAAAATAGTATATAGTTAATTTGGGTGACAATGGCACATTATTAATCAACTTAACCCAAGTTAGCTATTGCGATCTTCAAAATGACGTAGTTACCGGGGAGCACGACTAGGTAGTTAGGATTGTTGTCTTTTTGTCTTTTTCTCTATTTGTTTTATTTCTTTTTCCATCTATTGCATTTCATTTTATTTTTTCTCTATAACTACCTCTGACATATTCCTATTTCACTTTTGTTGCGAGGCCCGTGGAGCGAGGAAGATTATGTTCAGAATTGACGCATCCTAGCGAGGTGGAGGCCGACCATTCTACAATGACCGGTAGTAGAGAGCATCCAAGGAGGAGAGGGAGGAGGAGGAGGAGACAGTTGTAGATTTTTACTTCATTTCCGTGTCACTATTTTTGCATAAACGTGTAATAACTCTCAAAGACGTCGGACACTTTTATTCGGGGTCTGTTTCACTGAGTGCCGATGCACTCGGGGGACGTCACCGGTTTTTCTTCGTGGTTTTCACCACCTTTATTTGATTTTTTTCTATACGTGAGCCCAAATATTGGCTTTTATTTGGTTGAGCCAGGTAGTGATTAGGTCTAAACACCTAAAAGAATATATGTTCCTATATAATTAATTTGACTTAGTCAAAAATATTGTTAACTATTTGTATTTGAGACCACACGTCAAGAGAGGTCACATACAGTGTTGGCAAGACACGTTTTAGTGGGCACCGAGTGACATCGAAGATCAGACATGTTGGACATGCGATCCCACAGTGAGCCATTATGCAATAAATATTATTGCGAATATCATTCCCTGATTTGAAATGAGAAATAACTAATTTGCATAACAGGTCCTTTAGTACAATTAGGGTTATGTACCATGACCATCTTAAAGATCATACAACTGTTGATTCAATTATTGAATCATAAGTGCTGGTTCTTGGATGAATATCTAATGGGTTAGATTGAGGACTCATCAAGCACCGTCAAATGATTGTTAAGAGATGATCTCCAACCCGATTAGGAGATGGCAATCTTTTCTCATTTGATTGATATCTAATTGACCTCTTGATCTATATAGGAATAGAGATTCGGAGGTGTTAGATAAGTTAGGTCAAAGAGTTGACTTAACGGGATCGAGATAACCAAAGTCTCATGTCGTATGCTGTCACGACATAGGCACACATCCTCTGACCGAAGACAGATGTGTTACTATAGGTCTGAGTATGTACATTTGGAAGGCCAATAGGTTGATGACCTAACCAAGATCTATACACCACGTGCTAGTGTTCATGCAAGGGCATATGAGTAATACGATCTCTCAAAAAGATCATACAGGTTCATTACTGAATCGGAAGACATGAGCTCGCTCATGCGATATTGGGAAGAAACAAATTTTGTGCATGATCGTCTTGCTTTGGAAGCTTGACTAAATTTGTAGGTTTGCTATATTTTTTTGGAAAGTATATGATCAAGACCTAGGTATGATATATGCTTTTGGAAAGCATATGATCGATTCCAACTCCTAATGATCAAATGAGAAACTTAATGATAAAACCCTGAAGGAGACAGTCCAAAAGAGATCTAAAACTTTTGATTTAATCTGGGTCTTCCAGTATGCAGGATATACATGTATTGTGAATACCCGAGGGTGATGTGATCATAAACGATTGTATAACCATGATGCTTCTATTTCGAGGGAGTGATCAAACAGGTCTATATTTTAGTGTCTCCTCTCATAGAGAAGTGATCTAATCTTAGTCCAAATGTTGGACATTGATCTGAATGTGATTCAAATGCAATGAGAAGATTAGATCTACAGCTTTGATTTAATCATACGTCTATGGACGGTTCGTAAGATTTGGATTTGAGATGTGATCTCAATATCCAAGTCACTATATGTGGAAAAATACAAACACCCTGTCCTTATCTCCAAGTATCTATGGAGAAAGTGTGTTATCCTTGAAAGAGTTCATGGATAATTTCATTGTTGATATATGCATCCGAGCTTCGAGAAAATTGATAATTAAATGCGATTCAGTTATCATGAAAAATATTAATTTGATTCATATTATAAGGAAGATATCTAAGATAATTAAATGTGATTTAGTTATCAAAGATGTGAATAATGTGAATGTGCTTCATGTTATTTAGGCACATGAGAATAGAGATCCAAGATGCTTAAATGTAATTTAGTTATCATGGATATGAATAATGTGGATAACACTATTCATGTTAATCAGGTATATTATAAAATGTGATATATAGTATATTTTAGAGAGAGCATATTGTGATTTATATTTATCAATTGATTATTGATGTGAATTGGATTCACATTGAACGATTAATTGAAAATATAATTTACATTGCATTTTGGGTTGTGAATGAGATTCACATTTTCTCAATGGCATGATTGCAATATTTCACAATATAATTATGAATTATATTTTTGAAATAATTTGCAACAATTGTTGTTGTAAATATTGGAGATATCATGAGATAGTGAGATCTCATGAGATAATGAGATCTCATAAGAAGAGTGACCTTTCCCTATTTTTAAGGGATGTGGTTAGTCTCCTCATTATCTCCAAGACTAGCCATTTGATTTAATTTGAAATTAATTATATTGATTGATCAATATAAATTAATTCAAATTAAATCATCTGTTGTTATGTTTTTTACACAACGTCTTAGTCATTGAAAGAAACACAAATCAATCGCACTCATTGATTGTGTGATGTCCATGGATTGGGATCAACGGACTCCCAAAACCCTATATAAGAAGAGGCACCTCTTGCTCTTTGAAAGACACGATTACGAATACTCTCTCTCCCTCTCTATTTCTCCACACGTCAAGACTCTCTCTCTCTCATAATGTCCATCCACCATGGAGCCATTGTGGGAGTCGTCATAGTCGCAACATCGTCGTTATACTACCAGATCGTCTACTCGTGGATCTCTATCTCCTTCGGTGCGTCTCGTTCATGATTAAGATGTTGGATCTCGTGTGGCGAGATCAGGAAATTCACCGCTTGGGTCATTAACATGGATTGCGAGAAGGACGCTTCTCATCAACGTACTCGCAAGCGTCTCCTCCATCAGATTGGACTTGAGACATGAAGTCACTTTGTTTAGACTTGATTGCAATCATACTTCAAGAGGTAACCTTAATACCTATTGTGGTATATATGAAATGATCCGAGAAATGTTTTTAGATCATGTGGTTTCATCATTTTATTTTTTTTTAAAATTTCACTGCGCGGAGCAGCTATTGCAACTAGTCAATCCCAATCGCATTCGATGCGATCCTCATGCTTCGTGATGCACTTAAGTATTTTGCCATATCCTTCAAGTGGTATCAGAGCCAGGTTGAAGGTTTTGAATTGGATCCATAAAATGAAGAAGATTTGGGCTCGTTTGGGTTCGTGAAGATTTTAGCATTTCAACTTTCGCAGCCCTATTTTGTGATAAATTTTGGTCCTGTTTAAAATGTTTAAAGACAAAAATATTACTTATATAATGTTTTTCATTAAATAAGGAAATCGTGGGATTTGAGTTTGCTTGATTTGGAATCAGATAACTCAAGATATGATCTTTTTAATAACCATATGTCTACTGTTTCGTGGATGACGAATAATGACATAATTAAGGAGTTAGTTACAGTTTTAAACGCTTAAAAATACGTGATTGTCACTTAGTTTCTTTTTAAATAAAATTATAAAACTTTAGAAACTTATTTTGCTTAATTTGGATTTAAAATGAATGAGATATGTTAATTTTAGTGAGTAGGGGTCACTGCTGAAAATTACATACTCAACCATTAACATTGTGATTGTCATTTAAGAATCTTATGAATTAGTGGTTAATTTCCTAGAATAATTATGTATAATATTTGAGAAATATTATAATTAATTGTTCCCTTAAATGACATTGCCTCAACCAATGAATGATTAGAGACAAATTCTCAAAACCTATTCAATTAGCAAGTTTGATGAAAGTGTATTAAATAACCATTTGGTGATCAAGAAAATTTTCTTATAATCAAAATGGTTTTGATATTACTATATGGTATAATTTCGGTTGAAAAACCGATGATCATCTCAAGTATAAAGTGATTGATTTGGTATTATTTTTTCCCAAGGTGGATATGGTGTCTAGTCGGGGAGTGTTGGGGGGGTAGCAGGTTGCACCGTGTTTGGTCTATCCCACTCCTGTCAGTACTGACCATGACAGCAGATAGGGAACATATGATGCTTGAGAGATCATGATGTATTTTCTAATTATTAAAATTCTAATAATACGTACTATATCAAATAATTTCCATTAATGAAACCATGTAAATCCATCGAAAAATAAAAAATACGCATGTCCGGTTGTTGCTATCTGCTCCAATAACGAATCATCGGTTTGACTGAATAATGAAAGAAAATAGATAGACCTTTTCTCTTCGGTATAGATCTTCCCAATTGAGGATCCCCCATAGAATCCTTCTCACGACGATGCAAGAAAAGGAGCTTCCCTACTACGTCTACCATAGGACTTGGCATGGGTCAGAACATAGTGAAGAGAACTCCGATATCCAGCTGGCGAAAAAGGGACCCCGACGAAGCTATAATCTAGTTGTGGGAAAAAGGGTGGTCAGTGAGTAGGTCTTTTCTGTGTCGTCTTTTTTGACTTGATAATCAATATATAATACTGGGTTGAAAAAAGGAAGTCAGCATGCACCACTGGGACTGAGAACCTTCCCTTCTGCCAGCAAGTACTCTCCTTCCCACCTCTCGGAGGTCTGACTAGGTCCCCCATTATCACTAGGTTATTGCCCGAACTCTCCTAGCCTTCAAATAGCTTCACTGGCCTTCCTCCCCTGAGGTCTCAGCCTCCTGCCGTCATGTCACCTGGCTCATGATAAATAACTACAAGTGAAGGAGATACACGATTTAAATAATGGAAAATCCTATATATAACAATTGTATCTAGAATAACTGGAAAAGCAGAAACAAGACCTGATAGAATTTGATTGTTGTGAGCCAATCAAAAATCATTGTAGACCGAACCAATCATGAGTTCCCAACTATGGGGCGAGTGAAACCCGATCCATAAATAAAAAATGGGTAGTTCCCACGCGAAATAGAATATATAGTAGGTCTTGTTTTGATTTTCTTATTTAAGCCTAAAGAAAATGCATCTTCAGTACTTCCTCGATGGGCTCGCTCCAATTTATGAGGAGCAGGGACTGAGGGTCCCCCTAGGGCCTTCCCTTCCCCCAACCCCATCCCTACGGGCTATTTTCTAGAGCAGTAGGGTCTGTTGCTTTCTCTCAGTCCCGACGCGCCCCTCGCAACTAGACTTTCTATAATAAGCCGCTTATCGAGGCGGGAGGACCAGGTCCAGAGTGGGTTGGGGTATGGAGCTGTAAGCGCGGTGGGGCCGAGTACGTGCATGTACGGTTCATGGGTGGGATATGAGATGTTCTTGGTTGGGACCTTTCACTCAAAGAATGCTTCTCACTTTTTGTATGGGAGTTTTCATCCTAATAGTGAATTTTCTTTGTATATATTTAAGGGATGGCAGGAATATTCCAAAAAACAAGAAAGGCTAGTAGGATAAAGGCAAGCTGTAGAGGGGCGGAGCTGCAGTAGAGGGTAGAAAGAAGATCTCCTAGGGATACCAAGGATAGACATCTCTAAGTTACACATCTGCACTCGAAAGCCCTAAGAAATGCATGGGAAAAAAAAGACTGCACTGCATCCGAAAAAGAGACTGCTAAAGAGCTTCCCAACTTTGGAGATCAAGGCTGTCAAGTAGCTATATGCATCAAACTCATGTAGAGGGCTCAAAGAATCCACGTGTCCCATCACGCACGATAGATAGGAAGAGATATAGATCAAATTCTCCTGCAAGAGATATAGATCAAAGTCTCCTCCAAGAGATATAGAACCAAAAAGAGATGTAGAACCAGTTATTATATCACACTAGAAAGATGAAAATCAGTATTCGAAAGGCCAATTATCCATCTGTCAAGTTAGACTCTGGGAGATTTCATTGAGAGGAATCAGATAACCTGAAAGATCAGGGCAGACAAACGGATAAAACCGAAGATGGGCAAGCGTAAAAAGAAGAGGTTTGAAGGCAGGTCAGTAGCATATGGTGACGTGGTTGACTTGTTTTCGCAGTGTCATATTCGAGTAGTGATCTTCCAGTCAAGCTAGGCCTCGACCTCATTTGCTGGAACTCGTATCTTCAAAGGAGTCGAGAGAGGGACTTTCTTAGCTCGCTCGCCTCATCACAGTGGAAAAGCTTGCTCGATATCTTTCACTCACCCTCCTAACATCTCTCCCATCTTGCTATACCTCCCGCTTTCTCACTCATTGGTCTAGTACTGACTGCTTTCCCGGGTTCTTTGTTGCTGGGCAGGTGCGGAATTCTTGTCTTTATATAAGAAAAATACTATAGTGGAGTGATTTTCCAGTAGAGTAGAGGAAGAGCATCTCATTTCCCTGCTCTCATCTATCCTAGGCTATGTAAGTATCTAGGATTTGTGGTATGTCTCTTCGAGTCGCATTTTCTAATCCACTTTTAACATACTCACTGACACTCCGAAGAACATCAATGTGCATTGTATTGTATTTTCAATGTCCTCAGTGACTAGTCCCTTGCTTCGATTGCCTCCAGTTGGGCTTTTGAGATAATACCATTATTTCATGTAACAATCATGTTTGGTGATTAAATTGGATTGATAATTGATTTAATGAGATTAAATTAATCATATCTAATTTAATACACTCTATTATAATAGATGTGTATTATACTTGGAAGAATTAATTATATGAATGTGATTTATGATAATTAATTAGATTTGAATATGAGGTGGAAGATCACATAAGTGACGTCCATGGTCTCCCGTCAAGGTGAAGGGTTCCGTCGTCAGAGATTGCATGTAGGAGACGCCTGTCCCAAGTGACAACTCCTGTATGCAAGTGCATCTGGATCAGGCTCTTTACTTCTTGAAAGTGTAAGGTTGTATACGTAGTGACCCTAATATCGGATCTTCATATTATTGGGACGATATTGGATCGCGTATAGCGACTTCTAATCCTGTTGACAGTTAGTTCAATTGACAACAGGTCAACATCGCCTTTGGGGATGTAGGTCTAGGTGTTAAAGATCGAATTGGGAAATGCAAGTTGGACTTGCAAGGCAGAATATATTCCCGCTTCTTTTTATTCGAGTCACATGTTCTCGTATTATTGGGATGTGACAAAGATAAAGAGGAGATCCCAGATATTGCTAGAGATATAATGGTAAGTATATCTCTTACATTGAAATTAATTAAGGGAATGAACTTTCAATGATGAGTTAATACAACTTTGATATAAAATTCCTAAATCAAAGTAAAACGTGTATATATTTATATATATTTATGCACATTTCTTATTTCCGATAATCCTTATTAAACACACTCAATATTATACTCAATAATAACAGTAAAATATCATGGATTAGATCCATGATCAACATATTGTAATTGCAGTTAGACATAATGTATGTGGTTGCAATGTAAATGTTTCCTCATAATAATGAGGAATGATAATTAAATAGACAATAGAACTACAATCCTAGGGTTTGTATGTCTCTATAGTCTTGATCTCATCGAATGCACTTTAGAAGTGACATGTCGATGATGATCACAATTATCAAATAATCCTCCCCCTTTTTCCGCCCGACTCTTTGGTTTTAAGAATGCTGGTCGAGTGATTGCCCTTCTCCGACCCTTACTGTCCAACCGGAGAGTGGACAACTAATGCCTTCCACTTATGGAAAATGAACGGGGTCTATGGTCGGTCCGCGACCCCTGGATGCCGAAGGCGTCCTTGGGGTGATCTCGTAGTTCCTACGGGGTGGAGACGACGGGGTCGGCTTCATGCAGGCAAGTTGCAGCCTACAATCCGAACTGAGGATGAGTTTTTGGATTTAGCTCACCCTCGTTGTTTTGGCAAATATATGTACTCTCAACATTTAATCACGAATGACTCAGTTCTTAGCATTATGCAGAATGTTGTTTCTATAGGATATGTTGTACTCAAAATGTTTGAGTACCTACCTGAACCAATGAATTTTAAGAGTTAAGATGGATGTAGATATCATGAGTATTATCATTCTACTGTTTGTCCTCTAGTCATTCATGACGCTTCATAATATTCAAATTGTATGAATTGAATGAAGCATGTATAAATGTTGAAGTACTCTTATATTGATATCTCTTGAATTCAATATAAGAGATCCTTTGCCTTAAGTAAAGGTTGTTTATAGATGAAGAGAGCGCAATGGAAGCATGGACCCAAGTTAGAAGGAAAGTCAAAGAGTTGACTGTACTTCTATGATTTCCATACATATGACATCCAAAGAGTTGAATGAATGTCAATATTGTAATAATCTGATGTATTGATAGTGGCTATCTAGTCTATATAGGATCCGTAGCGAAGGACCAGGATAGTACACCAGAATAATCTACATCTACATAACATCATTGAAATTGACTTACTTATTAGATAAGATTAAAGTTTGATAATTATATCCCATTCTTCTAATGACATTTCCATTTGGTTGCATATGTATTAGAAGACTGGAATTTGATTTTAAGGTTTAATAATCATCCATGGATATTGATGCAATGTTGCAACAATCCCTATTGGATTGATAGACATCATATTTTCAGTGGGAGAGTCCCTAATCTTAGAGAATGTCTCTATAACCTAAATATTAGAATACACTCATAGTTTAGTTCTAATCATTGGAAATAAACATGGTCTGGAATAAACCTATCATAGAGAGTTATGATGGATATATCTCAGATAATAATCTAATATCTAGTGGACTCTACTAAATTAGAAAATTAACGAATGATTCACTAAGATTTCTAATACTGAAAGCTATGCCTTATAAAATCAATAGGAGGATGAAGATTATTTCACAATGATCTAGCATCAAGCTTTGGACATTTGTTTGTTGATCTGATCAATAGACAAGTAAGATATGAAACTTAGAACGTCTAAAATTTCAAAACGTACATACTTATGAATATTGTATTCAAAGTAAAATGTCCAATACACCCTTCTATGGGAATGGTGTTAGATGTCGAGGTATTCAAGATCTCATACACATTGATGTATTAGGATCATCTATATCATGGATATGTGATATCTATTAATGATTATTTGTGATGTGAGATCTCTTCTCTTCACCTTAGAAAGCTTTGAAATGTTCAAAGATTTCACAATTTTGGTTTAGAACAAAAGTTTGAAGGAAGATGAACATGAATTTGATCTAACCTAAGTAGGAAGTACCTATTATATGAATTCATGGAATACTTTATGGAGAAAGGAATATGATTCCTATCTCACTCCTCCTAATACACCTAAACTCCATGGAATTTCAGAGAGATACGATTAGATCATGTGTGACATGATTTGGTAAATGATGAATATTAGCATAATTACCTCCTAGTTTCCAGGTATATATATGTATAGTAGAGACACAATATATATCCTTAATAAGGTTCCATGCTAGTAAGATGGAATCTAGCACCAGAGAGTGCTACTTCATTAGGAAAATAAACGATGGTATTGGATACCTACTTTATGACCTTGAGATTCTTAAAAGATCTCATCTCTGAGAATGTGATTCTTAAAGTATGACTCTCTTGAGAATCAAGATAAAAATGAATCAAAGGAACTCATTGAATCTTGAGAAGATAATGAGGCTCATGAAATCAGAAACTAAAAGGACAATTAAAAGATGAAACACTAATGCCTCGTCAAATGAGTTTGAAGATGTCTTCCATGTGCCGGTTAAGTCTGACAATGATCTAACTTCATGTGATAAATATTATGAGGATCATGACATGGAAAGATGGATGTTGGCAATAAAGTCTAATGTAGAATTCATATGCAAATGTTGTATATGGACCCTCGAGGACCCACCTATAAGGGTAAGACCCATTAAGGTGTAAATGGATCTTCAAGAGAAAGAGGGAACCTGATGAGAACATATAGACCTTCAAAGCACGGCTCGCATCCTCGAGATACACACTGAAGAGAAGACATCACTTGCGATGAGACTTGCTCTCCAGTAACCATGCTTCAACCCATCAGAATATTGCTAGCTACAGCTACACAACTTGACTATGTCATCTTCAAGATGAAGTCAAGATTGCATTCCTCTATGAGTTCCTTGTCGAGGATATTCATATGAAGTAGCCCCAAGACTTCATGGTTAAGGAAAGCAAAATGTGCAAGCTGAGTAACTCTATCTATGGACTCAAATAAGCTTCTTATAGTTGGAACATAAGATTTGATGAAATAATAAATGTTATGATTTTAGATAAAATCTTGATGAACTGTGTGAAGCTTAGTGGGAGTACCATTATGTTCATCAAGCTAAATGTAGATGATATCCTAATCATTTGTAATGATATAAGGATAATAATAATTGTTTTATAATATGACTATTCCATACCTTGAGATATGATCTCAAGGATACCTGTTGGATCTTAGTTCTGAAGGTATTCAGAAGCGAAGAAAAAATGGTATTGGGATCATCACATTAGTAGTACACCTTGGACATGTTCTATTTTCTGGAAAATTTCAAGAAAGGCTTCCATCCCTTAAGATATGGTACTGACCTATCTAAAGGGATAACAAATGCTAGAACTGCTTGCCCTCGTGCATTGGTTACAAGAAGCTGAGTGTATGCTAGATGTGTACAAAGTCAGATGTCTGCTATGCAGTGAGAGTAGTAAACTGTTACTAATCCTGCTATGTAAATAAAACACTTGATTGTAGTAATAATAATATCTTCAAAGATGACAAGACTTTCGAGATAGTGATATCTAAGTCTTATCTTCAAGTAATTAAGATTTTATGATAGTGATCTAAAAGGTCTTAACTGCAGATACCTTAGGAGATAGAGATCTCCGAGAATAAGGGTATTCTGATCAGGATTATGAAAATACTAGTTATAATAATAATTGAGCGGTAGTGTCAAGGAAACTATAATTAACAATATTAAGTATTGGTTTCATAAGATGCAACATTCGTATTAGATGCGAGAACTGTTACTAGGGGATTCTCAAGTGCCGTAAAAGGACTTGGCATAGTCTCTTGGGAACAGAGTGACTAATCAGCTTACCTAGCTATTTTTGTAAATAGCCTATGATTGTGACATGAGTGCGGGTTTAAATGATTAGCCCATTAATGACTCTTTGGGCTAGTAGGAGATTGTTGGACATGCGATCCCACGATGAGCCATTACGCAATAAATGTTATTGCGAATATCATTCCCTGATATGAAATGAAGAGTAACTAATTTGCATAATAGGTCCCTTAGCACAATTAGGGTTATGTACCATGGCTATCTTGATCATGCAACTATTGATTCAATTATTGAATCATAGAGGTTGGTGCTTGGATGAATATCTAATGGGTTAGATTGAGGACTCATCAAGCACCGTCAAGTGATTGCTAAGAGATGATCTCCATCCTGAGTAGAAGATGGAAATCCTTTCTCGTTTGGTTGATATCTAACTGACCTCTTGATGCAGGTCTTATGCATAGGAATAGAGATTCAGAGGTGTTAGATAAGTTAGGTCAAAGAGTTGACTTAACTAGCTCGAGATAACCAAAGTCCTATGTCATATGCTGTCACGATATAGGCATGCATCCTTTGATCGAAGACAGATGTGTTACTATATGTCTGAGTATGTACATTTGACAGACCAATATGTTGATGTCCTAACCGAGGTCTATACACCGGCGCGCTGGTGTGCATGCAAGGGCATATGAGTAATACGATCTCTCAAAGGGATCACACAGGTTCATTACTGAACCGGAAGACATGAGCTCACTCATACAATATTGGGAAGAATCAAATTCCGTGTACGGTTGTCTTGGAAGCTTGACTGAATTTGTAGGTTTGATATATATTTTTGGAAAGTATATGATCAAGACCTAGGTATGATATATACTTTTGGAAAGTATATGATCTATACCGACTCCCAATGATCAAATGAGAAACTTAATGATAAAACTCTGAAGGAGACAATCCAAAAGATATCTAAAACTTCGGGTTTAATCTGGGTCTTCCGGTATGCAGGATATACAGTTATTGGGAATACCTGAGGGTGATGTGATCATAAACGATTTTATATCCATGACGCTTCCATTCTGAGGGAGTGATGAAATAGGTCTTGATTTTAGTAACTCCTCTCATAGAGAAGTGATCTAATCTTAGTCCAAATGTTGGACATTGACCTAAATGTGATTCAGATGCAATGAGAAAATTAGATCTACGGCTTTGATTCAATCAAACACCTACAGGCGGTCCGCAAGATCTGTATTTGAGATGTGATCTCAATACCCAAGTCACTATACGTGGAACAATACAATCGCCATGTCCTTATCTCCAAGTATCTACGGAGAAAGTGCATTATCCTTGAAAGAGTTCATGGATAATTTCATTGTTGATATATGCATCCGAGCTTCAAGAAAATTGATAATTAAATGTTATTTAATTATCATGAATAATATGAATTTGATTCATATTATAAGAAGAGATATCTAAGATAAGTAAATGTGATTTAGTTATCAAAGATGTGAATAATGTGAATGTGATTCATGTTATTTGGGCACATGAGAATAGAGATCCAAGATGATTGAATGTGATTTAATTATCATAGATATGAATAATTTGGATAACACTATCCATGTTAATCAGGTATATTATAAATGTGATTTATAATATATTAGAGAGAACATATTTTGATTTATATTTGTTAATTAATTCTTGATGTGAATTGAATTTACATTGGATGATTAATTGAAAATATAATTTACATTTCATTTTGGGTTATGAATGAGATTCACATTTCCTCAATGGCATGATTGCAATATTTCACAAGATTATTATGAATTATTTTTGTGATATAATTTACAACAATTGTTGTTGTAAATATTGGAGATATCATGATATAATGAGATCTCATGAGATATTGAGATCTCATGAGATATTGAGATCTCATGAGAAAAGTGTCCATCCCCTATTTTTAAGGGATGTAGCTAGTCTCCTCATTATCTCCAAGACTAGCCAATTGATTTACTTTGAAATTAATTATATTGATTTATCAATATAAATTAATTTAAAGTAAATCATTTGTTTTAGTGTTTTTTACAACAAAATCATAGCCATTGAAAGAAACAGAAATCAATCTCCCCGATTGATTGTATGATGTCCATGGATTGGGATCCATGGACTCGTAAAACCTTATATAAGAAGAGGGACCCCTTGCTCATCGAAAGACACAATGACGAATACTCGCTCTCCCTCTCTATTTCTCCACACATCAAGCCCCTCTCTCTCTCTCCCATAATGGTTGTTCACGATGAAGCCAATGTGAGAGCCGTCATTGTCGCGACATCGTCGTTATGCTACCGGATCGTCTACTCATTAATCTCCATCTCCTTCTATGTGTCTCGCTCATGAATAAAATGTTGGATCTTGTGTGACGAGATCAGGAGATTCGCCGCTTGGATCATCAACATGCACTGCAAGAAGGACACGTCTCATCAACACACTCGCAAGTGTCTCCTCCGTCGGATTGGACTTGAGACAGGAGGTCTTTTCTTTTCAGAGACTTGATCGCAACCATGCTTTAAGAGGTAACCTTAATACCTATTGTGGTTTAGATTAAATGATCTGAGAAATGTTCTTGGATCATGTGGTTTCATCATTTTAATTTTTTTTAAATTCTGCTGTCCGGAGCAACTAGTACGACTAGTCGCTCCCGATCGTATTCGATGTAATCCTCACGCTTCCATGATGCACTTAACGATTTTCCCATATCATTCATGACATTGGTCTCATTTCTAGATAGTTAACGCCCGTTCTTCTCGTAATTGAAGTAATTGTTTAGGGCGATTATTTTCTGCCTTTAATTTATGCGTGGATCATATTGCATGTAGACTTCTAGAGTAAGGTACGCCTTCTATCTCGTGCATGCAACATTGATTTCATAGTGCATCAGCTTTTCCGTCTTCCTCTCTTGTTTTATTGGATTTAGGAATAAAAGGAATTTGGAAAATTCGTTAGACGTGTCTTTATTGAAAATTGATAACTCAATAAAATCAGAGCTGCTAAACAAACTCAACCCTAAAACCGACAAAAAGATGACATTCATTGTTTTGGGGAGAGTAACCCCCTCATTGTTTGAATTTATTTGTAGAGTGAGCGAGAGACAAACATACGTTAGAGCCATGCCTGGATTCTTTTTTAGACTAAATAATCAGCTACTTCTCAGTGAGGGAATGCAAGTAGTCGGTAAATGTTCCGTGTTTCTTTAGTAGAATAGGTGGTTTAAAGGACACTATGTAAGGCTCTATCCTTAAATAAAGGGTAGTTGTTTTATGGTCCGTACTTACACCTATACTAGTTGAAAGTAGGTGCAACTATTCGTAAGCTATCAGGACAGTCTTTGGGGGAAATAAGGGAACCTAACTGCTCACCGAATCTTTTCATAGATTACATTATAACCAAAATCTAAAACAAAAAGATTAACAACCAAGTTTCATGATCATCATCGCATTTACTTGGTGAATTGAGGGTTTGATTTATCATCATTATTTTCAGTCTAGATCTAATCTTCGTAAATTCCGACATCACAGTGATGGACATGCGGTCTCTTAGGCTATCTTTTCATAGCACACCTACCCATCCTGAAGGATATGGTTAGATCCTCAAGCGCATCACGGAAGCGTGAGCGTCGCATCGAATACGACGAAGAACGACTAGTCGCACTAGTTGTTCTATGCAGCGGAAATAAAAAAATTTTCTTGCGACGAAACCACATGATCCAAGAACACTTCTCGGATCGTTTCGTCTAAACCACAAACAAGTATTAGGTTTACCTCTTGAAGCGTGGTTGCGATCGAGTCTCTAAACAAAGAGACCTCCTGTCTCAAGTCCGATCCGACGGAGGAGACGCTTGCGAGCGCGGGGATGAACCGCGTGCTTCTCGCAATCCATGTTGATGATCCAAGCGGCGGATCTCCTGATCTCGACACACGAGATCCAATGTCTTCTTCACGAGCGGGGCGCACCGAAGGAGACGGAGATCCACGAGCAAACCATCGGGCAGCATAACGACGATGCCGCGGCGATGGAGAACCTCTCTAGGGCATCCATGGTGGACGGCCACATGAGAGAGATGGAGAGAGGACATGTAGAGAGAATGAGAGAGAGAGAGATTTGTTGCCTCAATCTATGTGTTAAGAAGAGCAATGGGGTGCCTCTCCTTATATAGTGTTTTGGGATCCATGGATCTCAATCCATGTGTCAACACAAATCCAATGGTCCACATCAATTTGTGTTTCTTTCAATGGTCATGATTTGTTGCTAAAAACACAACAACAATTAATTTAATTTAAATTAAATATATGTTGATAAATCAACACAATTTAATTACAAAATAAATCATCAATACATGGAGATAATGAAAGGAGAGAAAGCCTCCTTCCATGTGGAGAGGGGGGACGGCCTCCCTTTCCTAATGGGAGTGGTGGCCGTCCACCCTCCTCCATTAGGAAGGTGGCTATTTCACCTTTTATGTAATCTCCATTATTTGCAACAACTTTTGTTGCAAATTATTTCACAAAAAATAAATCCAATTTATTTTGTGAACATTGCAATCATGCCATTGAAAAATTGTGAATCACATTCACAACCCAAAACAAAATGTAAATTACATTTTCAATTTGATGTCCAATGTAAATCCAATTCACATTAACATTTAATTAACAAATGTAAATTACAAATATCTCTCTCTTATATATTATAAATCACATTTATAATATATATGACTAATATGGATATTGCTATCCACATTATTCATATCCATGATAATTAAATCATATTTAATCATCTTGGATCTCTATTCTCTTGTGTCCAAATAATATGAATCACATTCACATTATTTACATCTTTGATAATTAAATCTCATTTAATTATCTAAGATAACTCTCTTTATAATATGAATCAAATTCATATTACTCATGATAATTAAATCACATTTAATTATCCATTTTCTCAATGCTCGGATACATATATCAACAATAGAATTATCCATGAACTCCTTCAAGGATAATGCGCTTTCTCCGCAGATACTTGGAGATAAGGACAGGGCGATTGTATTGTTCCACGTATAGTGACATGGATATTGAGATCGTATCTCAAATCCAGATCGCGGGCCTCCCATAGATGCTTGATTAAATCAAGACCGTAAATCTTATCTTCTCATTGTATCTGAATCACATTCAGATCAATGTCCAATACTTGGACCAAGATCAGATCACTTCTCTACTGAGAGGAGTCACTAAAATCCAGACCCGTTTCATCACTCCCTAGGAATGGAAGCGTCATGGTTATACAATCGTTTATGATCACATCACCCTCAGGTATTCCCAATACCTGTACATCCTGCCTACTGGAAGACTCAGACTAAACCCGAAGTATTCGATCAACTTTATACTGTCTACTTCATGGTTTTATCAGTAAGTTTCTCATTCGATCATTGGGAGTCGGTATCGATCATATACTTTCCAAAAGCATATATCATACCTAGGTCTTGATCATATACTTTCCAAAAGTATATATCAAACCTACAAATTCAGTCAAGCTTCCAAAGTGAGACGACCGTGCGCACGGAATTTGATTCTTCCCAATATCTCATGAGTGAGCTCATGTCTTCTGGTTCAGTAACTGAACCTGTATGATCCCTTTGAGAGATCGTATTACTCATATGCCCTTATATGCATACCAGCGCGCCGGTGTGTAGACCTTGATTAGGTCATCAACCTATTGGTCTGCCAAATGTACATACTTAGACATATAGCAACACATCTGTCTCCGGTCAGAGGATGCGTGCCTATATCCTAACAGCATACGATATAGGACTTTGGTTATCTCGATCTCGTTAAGTCAACTCTTTGACCTAACTAACCTGACACCTCCGAATCTCTATTCCTATGCAGAGGACCTGCATCAAGAGGTCGGTCAGATATCAGCCTTCAGAGATAAGGATTGCCATCTCCTACTCAGGCTGGAGATCATCTCTTAACAATCATCTGACAGTGCTTGATGAGTCCTCAATCTAACTCTTTAGATATTCATTCAAGCACCAGCCTCTATGATTCAATAGTTGAATCAACAGCTGTATGATCATCAAGATGGCCATGGTACATAACCCTAATTGTACTAAGGGACCTATTATGCAAATTATGTATTCTTCATTTCAGATTAAGGAGTGAATTGCAATAACATTTATTGCATAATGGCTCGCCGTGGGCTCGCATTTCCAACAATCTCCCACTAGCCCAAAGAGCCATTAATGGGCTAATCATTTAAACCCGCACTCATGTGACAATCATAGGCTATTTAGAAAATTGCTAGGTAAGATGATCAGTCACTCTGTTCCCGCGAGACTATGCCAAGTCCTTTTACGGCACTTGTATATCCCCAGTAACAGTGCTCGCATTTAATGCGAATGTTGCATCTCATGCAACCAATACTCAATCTAGTTGGTTACAGTGTCCCTGATATCATAACCAGTATCCCCATAATCCTTATTAGAATACCTTCACTCCTGGAGATCTCTATCTCCTAAGGTATCTATAGTTTAGACCTTTATAGATCACTATCTACATGGTCTTAAACTTTTGAAGATAAGAATTTGAGATTACTATCTCAAAAATCTCCTCATCTATGAAGATTTTGTTATTACTGCAACCAAGTGTTTTATTTCCATAGTAGGATTAGTAACAGTTTACTACTCCCACTGCATGGCAGCCATCTGGCTTTTGTACACATCTAGCACACACCCAGCTTCTCAGAACTGATGCCCAAGGGCAAGTAATTCTAGCATTCACTTCCTCAACTCTTTGAGGTGTTATCCCTTAAGATAGGTCAGTACCATATCTTAAGGGTTAGAAGCCTTTCTTGGAATTTCTATGAATAGAATATGTCCAAGGTATACTACAAATGTGACAGTCCAATTATCCTCTTCTCTTGGCTTCTGAATAACTTCAGAATTAAGATCTAAGAGGTATCTTTGAAATCATATTTCAAGATATGGAATAACCGGAGAATAAAACACTTATTATTATCCTATATCATTTTAAATGATCAGGATATCATCTACATTCAGCAAGATGAACACAAAGGCACTCCCACTAAGCTTCACATGGTTCATCAAGATTCTATCTGAAATCATAACAATTATAATTCCATCAAATCTTATGCTCCAACTTCAAGAAGCTTATTTGAGTCCATAGATGGATTCCTTAGTTTGCACACCTTGCTTTCCTCAACCATGAAGCCCTGGGGCTACTTCATGTGAATATCCTCAAAGAGGTATTCGTAGAGGAATGCAATATTGACTTACATCTTGAAGATGCAATAGTCAAGTTGTGTAGCTAAGGTTAGCAACATTCTGATGATTTTAAGCATGGTCACCGAAGAGCAAGTCCTCATTGCAAGCAATGTCTTCTCTTCCGATGTGTGGCTCATGGCTACGAACCGTGCTTTGAAGGTCTCCACCTTCTCATCAGGTTCCCTTTCTCTTGAAGATCCATTTACACCTTTACAGGTATTACCCATATAGGTGGATCCTCGAGGGTCCATATACAACACTTGTATATGAAGTCTACGTTAGACTTTTATTGCTAAAATCCATCTTTCCATGTCATGATCCTTAGGAGCTTCATCACATGAAGTCCGATCATTGTCAGACTTAACTGACACATGGAATACATCCTCAAACTCATTTGAAGAGGTATTAATGTTTCATCATTAATTGTCCTTTTTAGTTTCCAATTTCAGGAGCCTCATTATCTTCTCAAGATTAAATGAGTTCCTACACTTCATTTTCATCTTGATTCTCAAGAATCTCAACCTCTAAGAATCACATTCTCAGAGATGAGATACTTTAAGAATCTCAAGGTCATAAAGTAGGTATCCAATACCATCCTTTATTTTCCTAATGAAGCAGCACTCTCAAGTGCTAGATTCCAACATACATGGAACCTTATTAAGGATGTACATTGTAGTCTCTACTATACATACATACCTGGAAACTAAGGGATAATTGTGCTAAAATTCATCATTGATAAGATCATGTCACACATCATCCAATTGTATCTACCTATAACTCTATTGAGTTAAGGTGTGTTAGGAGGATTGAGATAGAAATGATATTCATATCTCTATAAGGTATTCTTTGAATTTATCTAGTAGGTACTTGCTACCTAGATTAGATCAAATTCATTTTATCTTCCTTCAAACTTTGGTTCTAAACCAAAAATAATAAAATCTTTGAACATTTCAAAGGTTTCTTAGGTGAAGAGAAGAAATCTCATATCATACATAATCATCAACAGATATCACATATCCATAATGTTTACTATGATATAGATGATCTACATACATCAATATGCATGAGATCCTGAATACCTTGGCATCTTACACCTTTCTTTAAGAAGGGTGTATTGGACATTTTACTTTGAATACAATATTCAAAAGTATGTAAGTTTTGAAATTTTAGACATTCTAAAGTTTCATCTCTTACTAGTCTATTGATCAAATCAATAGACAAATGTCCAAGGCTTGATGCTAGATCATTGTCAAATGATCTTCATCCTCCTATTGATCTTAAGGTTTAATTTCAGTATTTAGAAATGTTAATGAACCATTCATTAATTTTCTAATTTAGTGAAGTCCACTAGATTATTAGATTACTTTCTGAAATATATACATCATAACTCTTTATGATAGTTCTATCTCAGATTCATGTTTATTTCTAACATTTAGAAACAAACAATGAGTGTATTCTTATATCTAGGTCATAGAGACATTCTCTAAGACTAAGGACTCTCCCACTGAAATTAACAAGTCTATCAATCCAACAGAGATTGTTGCAATAATTGCATCAATATCCATGTGGATAACTATAAACCTTTAAGATCAAATTTTCCAGTCTTCTAAAACATATGCAACCTATTGCAAATGTCATCAGAAGATTGAGATACAATTATTTGACTTTATCTTATCAATGATTTATGTAGATTAATCTGATGCTCCATCCGAGTCCTTCTCTAAGGATTCTAGATAGACTTGATAGTCATACTATCAACACATCAACTTATTGCAGTATTGGCATTTATCTAACTCTTCGGATGACATATGGAAGTCATAGATGTATAGTCAACTCTTTGACCATACTTCTTACTCGGGTCCAACCCATGCTTCCACTGCGCTCCCTTTATCTATAAGCAACCATTGCTTAAGACTAAGGATCTCTTATGTAAGAGCATTTCAACATTTATACATGCTTCATTAAATTCATACAATATGAATATTATGAAGCTTCATGAATGACCAGAGTATAGATAGTAGAATGATGACACTCATCATCTACATCCATCTAAACTCTTATAACATAGGTTCAGGTAGGTACTCAAACAATTTGAATACACCATCTCTTATAGAGCCACCATTCTGCATGATGCAGTGAACCATCTCATTCATGTTAAATGTCGAGAGCACATATGTATGCCCGAATATCTTCATAAATTTTATAAGGATTCTTTGACAATTGCGATCATCATCGACATGTCACTTCCAAAGTACATCCGATGAGAGATCAAGACTATAGAGACATACAAACCCTTGGATTGTAGTCTTATTATCTATTTAATTGTCATTCCTCATTATTATGAGGAAACTTGCTCATTGCAACCACATACATTATGTGTCCAACTGCAAGTACAATATCTGTATCATGAGTCCAATCCAAGATATTTCACTGGTTATTATTGAGTATATCATTGAGTGGGTTTTAATGAAGGATTATCTGAAATAAGAAATTTGCATAAATATATAAATATATATATTTTACTTTGATTTAGGATTTTATATCAAAGTTGTCTTGCCTTGTCAACATTGAAAGTTCATTCCCTTAATCACTTTCAATGTAAGAGATATACTTATCATTATATCTCAACAAGATCTGGGATCTCCTTCCTTATCTTTGTTGCATCCCAATAATATGAGAACCTACAACTCGGATAAAAAGAAGCGGGAACACATTCCGCCTTGCAAGTCCAACTTGCATCTCCCAATTCGGTCTTTAACACCCGGGCCCACCACCCCTAAGGCAATGTTGACCCGTCATTAATTGAACCAACCGTCAACAGGAATACAACTCGCTATGCGCAATCCAATATCGCCCCAATAATATGAGGACCCGATATTGGGGTCACTACGCATACGTCCTTACTCTTTCGAGAAGCAAAGAGCCCGATCCAGATGCGCTTGCATACAGGAGCTGTCACTTCGGACAGGCGTCTCCCACATACAATCCCTGGCGACGGAACCCTTCGCCTTGACGGGAGACCATGGATGTCACTTATGTGATCCTCCACCTCATATTCAAATTTTAATTAATTATCGTGAATCACATTCACATAATTAATTCTTCCAAGGGAATTATTAACTCTAATAATATTAGAGTATTTCAATCTTAATTGGATTCCAATTAATCTAATCATATTAAATTAATGATCCAATTAATATCCAACAAACATTTTAATAGCTACTTGAATAATGGTATTATCTCAAATACGTATTATTTCGAATTTTAATAATTAGAAAAATACATCTTAATCCCTCGGACATTATCCCCGCCCTACCCGCTGTCATGGCCAGTACCGACGAGAGTGGGACGGACCACATACGTTGCAACCCGCAACCCCAATGCTCTCCGACTAGGCACCATATCCGCCTCGGGAAAGGATAATGCCAAATTGATTAATTTGTACTTGAGATGATCATCGGTTCTTCAACCGAAATTGTACCATATAGTAATAATCAAAACATTTTTGATTAACATTATAATGAGATTTGCTAAACAAATCCCAAGTCCTATTCAAGCAACATGTTTGTTGGAATGTTGATCATGTAGATCATGTAACCAATCTTGATCTAGATCACATCTAATCATTTGTTGGTTAGGGCAAAGTCATTTAAGGACATAATTATCATTAAATATTTCACAAATATTTATGCATAATTATTCCAGGAAATTAAACAATTCAATTTCACTAATTAATTAAATGACAATCACTAGGTTCTTGATTAGGAAAGTATTTTCAGCAGTGACCCTCACTTACTAAAAATATCATATCTCAATCAATTTAAATCCAAATTAAGCAAAGTAAATTTCTAAAGTTTGCTAACTTGATTTACAACAGAACCCAAGTGATTTGCACGCATTTCAAGGCGTATCAAATCCGCAATTAACATCTTAATTACGTCATGATCCGCAGTCCCCGAAACAGTGGATACATGTTCACTAAAATGAGCATATCTAGAGCAAACGGAATCGAAATCACGCAAACTCAGATCCTACGGTTTCCTTATTTAATGGGGAATAAAATCCAAATATTATTTTCGTGTTTAAAAAATTTAAACAGTGCCGAAAATAATATCAAAATAGAGATGCGAAAATGAAATGCAAGAAAACTTTCGCAAACCCTAATGAACCCAAGTCGTCCTCGGTTTATGGATCGTATCCAAAAACACCGACCTAAGGCTCTGATACCACTTGAAGGATATGGTTAGATCCTCAAGCGCATCACGGAAGCGTGAGCGTCGCATCGAATACGACGAAGAACGACTAGTCGCACTAGTTGTTCTATGCAGCGGAAATTAAAAAATTTTCTTGCGACGAAACCACATGATCCAAGAACACTTCTCGGATCGTTTCGTCTAAACCACAAACAAGTATTAGGTTTACCTCTTGAAGCGTGGTTGCGATCTAGTCTCTAAACAAAGAGATCTCCTGTCTCAAGTCCGATCCGACGGAGGAGACACTTGCGAGCGCGGGGATGAACCGCGTGCTTCTCGCAATCCATGTTGATGATCCAAGCGGCGGATCTCCTGATCTCGACACACGAGATCCGATGTCTTCTTCACGAGCGGGGCGCACCGAAGGAGACGGAGATCCACGAGCAAACCATCGGGCAGCATAACGACGATGCTGCGGCGATGGAGAACCTCTCTAGGGCATCCATGGTGGACGGCCACATGAGAGAGATGGAGAGAGGACGTGTAGAGAGAATGAGAGAGAGAGAGATTTGTTGCCTCAATCTATGTGTTAAGAAGAGCAATGGGGTGCCTCTCCTTATATAGTGTTTTGGGATCCATGGATCTCAATCCATGTGTCAACACAAATCCAATGGTCCACATCAATTTGTGTTTCTTTCAATGGTCATGATTTGTTGCTAAAAACACAACAACAATTAATTTAATTTAAATTAAATATATGTTGATAAATCAACACAATTTAATTACAAAATTAAATCATCAATACATGGAGATAATGAAAGGAGAGAAAGCCTCCTTCCATGTGGAGAGGGGGGACGGCCTCCCTTTCCTAATGGGAGTGGTGGCCGTCCACCCTCCTCCATTAGGAAGGTGGCTATTTCACCTTTTATGTAATCTCCATTATTTGCAACAACTTTTGTTACAAATTATTTCACAAAAAATAAATCCAATTTATTTTGTGAACATTGCAATCATGCCATTGAAAAATTGTGAATCACATTCACAACCCAAAACAAAATGTAAATTACATTTTCAATTTGATGTCCAATGTGAATCCAATTCACATTAACATTTAATTAACAAATGTAAATTACAAATAGCTCTCTCTTATATATTATAAATCACATTTATAATATATATGACTAATATGGATATTGCTATCCACATTATTCATATACATGATAATTAAATCATATTTAATCATCTTGGATCTCTATTCTCTTGTGTCCAAATAATATGAATCACATTCACATTATTTACATCTTTGATAATTAAATCTCATTTAATTATCTAAGATAACTCTCTTTATAATATGAATCAAATTCATATTACTCATGATAATTAAATCACATTTAATTATCCATTTTCTCAATGCTCGGATACATATATCAACAATAGAATTATCCATGAACTCCTTCAAGGATAATGCGCTTTCTCCGCAGATACTTGGAGATAAGGATATGGCGATTGTATTGTTCCACGTATAGTGACATGGATATTGAGATCGTATCTCAAATCCAGATCGCGGGCCTCCCATAGATGCTTGATTAAGTCAAGACCGTAAATCTTATCTTCTCATTGTATCTGAATCACATTCAGATCAATGTCCAATACTTGGACCAAGATCAGATCACTTCTCTACTGAGAGGAGTCACTAAAATCCAGACCCGTTTCATCACTCCCTAGGAATGGAAGCGTCATGGTTATACAATCGTTTATGATCACATCACCCTCAGGTATTCCCAATACCTGTACATCCTGCATACTGGAAGACTCAGACTAAACCTGAAGTATTCGATCAACTTTATACTGTCTACTTCATGGTTTTATCAGTAAGTTTCTCATTCGATCATTGGGAGTCGGTATCGATCATATACTTTCCAAAAGCATATATCATACCTAGGTCTTGATCATATACTTTCCAAAAGTATATATCAAACCTACAAATTCAGTCAAGCTTCCAAAGCGAGACGACCGTGCGCACGGAATTTGATTCTTCCCAATATCTCATGAGTGAGCTCATGTCTTCTGGTTCAGTAACTGAACCTGTATGATCCCTTTGAGAGATCGTATTACTCATATGCCCTTATATGCATACCAGCGCGCCGGTGTGTAGACCTTGATTAGGTCATCAACCTATTGGTCTGCCAAATGTACATACTTAGACATATAGCAACACATCTGTCTCCGGTCAGAGGATGCGTGCCTATATCCTAACAGCATACGATATAGGACTTTGGTTATCTCGATCTCGTTAAGTCAACTCTTTGACCTAACTAACCTGACACCTCCGAATCTCTATTCCTATGCAGAGGACCTGCATCAAGAGGTCGGTCAGATATCAACCTTCAGAGATAAGGATTGCCATCTCCTACTCAGGCTGGAGATCATCTCTTAACAATCATCTGACGGTGCTTGATGAGTCCTCAATCTAACTCTTTAGATATTCATTCAAGCACCAGCCTCTATGATTCAATAGTTGAATCAACAGCTGTATGATCATCAAGATGGCCATGGTACATAACCCTAATTGTACTAAGGGACCTATTATGCAAATTATGTATTCTTCATTTCAGATTAAGGAGTGAATTGCAATAACATTTATTGCATAATGGCTCGCCGTGGGCTCGCATTTCCAACACATCCATCTAGTGAGGTTCCTGAGAGATTAGACCCGCTCTCAGAGCTTGAGTATTTCTCCCCCTTTTTTGATCTTCCTCACCCATCACTTGAGGTACAATAGCTAGAGCAGTCAGAGAAGATGTTTGTAGATTTGGTTACACCTGAGGTTCACTCATTTTCCTTTTCAGAGTCTGATGAAAAGGCCCAAGAGCAGAGAGATGATGAGAATCCATATATCCACGATGTGTTTGATCGGTCTACAATCAACAACACCCTACTAGAATCCCTAGAGGCAATGCATCGATAGATATGGGACCAGGGGTTGCTCATGACAAAGGTGAGGTAGAAGTTGACTCAGATGAGAGATGGGCGGGAAAATGCAAGAGATTACATATCCAGTGGTGGAGAGAATCCTAGAAATGCTAAATGGATGACAGATGCCAGGAAGAGGATCGATATCCATAGAGACCTTAACACACCATGAGAATGTTGCACAACCCTGGTGCAACTCTCACATACAAGTGGATTCAGTTGCCCGCCATTCTTGACAATTACGAGCTACGATCCTAGACGATTCCATTATTGCCCAAGTTCCATGGGCACGCTACCGAGGATCCCCATCTACATCTCCCCGGAGTTTGAGATAATTTGCAGCATAATTCATGTCATATTTGTGGATGGGGACACAAACAAGTTGATAACCTTCCCATTTTCCTTGGTTGATAGAGCAACGTACTGGCTGAAGCACTTGGGGAGGGTTGTCACCACCTGCGAGCAATTGAGTACCGAGTACCTTAACAAGTACTATTCACTCAATCGAACGTACGCAACACGAGCTATGATTAGCAATTTCACCATGATCCCAAATGAACAGTTCCATGAGGCTTGAGATCAATTCAGAGAGCTCGTTGACATGTGTCCACATCACAATATCAACAAGCCCAAATTAGTCCAGAGTTTCTTATGTGGGTTGACACCTGAGCTGTATGGGTTGGTGCCTCTTGTGGAAGGTCCTATTTTTCCAAGGACGAAGACAAATTTTGGGCCATCTATGAGTAGATGGCTGAAAACTACATTGTGATGACCCAAGACTATGTCTACACTCATGGGAAGCCTCCCCCACATGCATTATCTCACCATAGAGTTGCATGCATTGAGGTGGGTCCGTCTTCATCTTCTAAAGCCACAACATTAGCAGAGTCATCAACGACAGACATTGGCATCGTTAGCCAGAAGTTAGATCCATGGATATTATATAAAAGAAGACGTGCTAGGGCATAGACAAGCTCAACAGGATTGACGAGCTGGACCAAACTTTAAGTGACCTCAAGACACTTATCATGTGCCTCCAAGAGGCATATATAGCTTCTACACCAGATAAGGGGAGTCGATCATTACAACTGTCTGCCTCATAGAGACAGGTTTGTCATATTCAGGCGGAATACATTCGGTCGACCCACCAATACTAGTTGCCAACACCACCTGCACTAGACATGCAGATGGTTGTATATCAGAGTGATCAGCCATTGGGATCCTTTCCCCCACCCTCGTACAAGAAGACAGAGGTGTTGATGGAAGTCAGTGAGATTTGGTATGGCCAGTACCAACAGCAACCCAGTATCTGTCTAGATCACATGGGTTTCAGATCTTCTAATGGGGGTGGTTAGTCCCAACATCAGCCTGCGACACAATCAGAGCAAGCTACCCAGCAGTAGCAGTTCCTGTACTCCCAACACACCGTTCCTCGACCCAGTACCAGGGTCAACAATGGAGGCAACAACAACCTCACTTTCAGTTTCACCAGCTTCCATCTCACTCTTACCAGCATAATGGCTAACCTCAATACTTTCAGAGAGGCAACCCATCCAATTCTCATACACCCTCATGTGAGAAACCAGCTTTAGAGGATCTCTCTCGTATTCTTACAGAGCAACATACCACTTTTAGGAGAGATACGGATGAAATTAAGCAGGAGATGAGAGAGATCATCAAGTACAAGGCCACCATACATGCATAGATCGAGCCAAACACAAATTATCTGAAGAGAAAGTCTGAGCACGTACAGTCTACAGAGTCTAACTTTCCAATTGAGATGCTTGATGACATGTAATATTTATTTGATGCTTATTTTGTGATGCCTAGGATCAGTAGGAAGCCAGTTGGCTGTGACTCATCTAGGAGACATCCAGATGCAAACTTTAGAGTGCTAGATGAGTAAGAGAGTGGTGCTGATGCCACTGATGTTGGTGATGATGGGGGTGCTAATGCCACTCATTTTGAGGAAGATCCAGTCGACAGTGTCGATATCGCCCCTTCTCCAGATGTTATAGATGGTGGTATTGATGCCACTAGCATTTCATACGACGGGCTCAAGTGTGGTGCTGATGTTGCAACTTCGGATTTTTTCAGTGGTGTTGATGATACTAAGAGCCTATGTAGGGATGCTACTATTGTTTTGACCAATACTCCTCTACTTGAGGATGAGTCTCCTAGAAAATACAAAAATTTGGAAAAACAAAAATTTGAATAAAAGAACGGTTTATGTATCTTCTCTTTGTGCATATTTTGTGATTGATGATAATCCCTTTACCTCATGCATCTACTCATGATCCTCTAGTTCCTTAGGAGGGTCCCTCTATCCCTTTACCTCAAGCACTCTACTTAGCGAAGGGCCAAAAACCAGAAAATCCCAAATAGAGATCACAATTAGAGTTCATCGAGTAAATGATAGACATATTTCATATCCAAATGACTCTTTAGGAGGCATTAGAGCATATTCTTCTCTTCTAAAAGAACCTTAGAGAGAAGACTACATTCAGTATGAAGAATAGGCGCAACCATATCACAAACGACCATGTGCTCACTTGTGCCACGTACTTCACTATTCAGTTCACTATTCAGAATCAATTGACATCCAAGATTCCAAATGCAGGGGCTCCATTTGTCAGATACCACATTCATGAGCAACTATTTGATTGTACTCTATTAGACATCGGATCTTCGATTAACCTTCTTTCGATAGCTTTACTTGACCGGTTTGAGTTTGGCCCTCTATGATAAAGTAGGACAATACTTCAGTTTGCAGATAGATCTGTCAAGAGGCTGAAGGGGTTATTGAAGGATGTTGTCGTCACCATTTAGGTCCTAAAATTCCCTGTGGACTTCGTTGTGTTGGACATGGAGATCCTTGAATGCGAGATCAATACCCCCATTATATTAGGCTAGCCTTTCTTGGCAATAGCAAAGGCCATATCTGACTATGATAGTGGGAAGGTATACTTCCGCATAGAGGGTGAGAGTATACAAGTAGAGATGATTGAGGAGCTGAGAGCTAGAGATTCAACGTGTTAAGAGTAGGGATCATAGAAGACAACAGATTCAGTGTCAAACATTCACCACGAGTGTGATTTTGTGATTATAGACAACGAGGCAATTTGGGCAGATTTGATTTCACGAGCTCTTGTCACATCTTCAAACTCAACATATTCATAGATGCCAGTTGAAAATTTTGTAGAGCACACTTGTGGCACATGATACGTTAGAGGCTGGTGATTCTCATCTATTTAGCGAAGCAGATTTTGTTTATTGTCATTCAGATTCAGATCCCTCGAACTCAGACACAGATTTTGATTGGTAAGATTTTGAAGAGTATTTGTTGTGTTTGATGTCTACAGATCCTACAGCCAGGACGAAGATAGAGCCGGTGTAGTTGATAGAGACACCAATAGGTCATCTTCATCGAGTTCAGTTGAGTAACGAGAGTTATCCCATTCATATTTGGTAGCCTTCACTTAGACATTTCAGAGGCCAAATTTTCTATCTCCCACATGCTCAGAATTGAACACCTTACTGTAGAGCAGGAAGTACACATTTATTACGGGCGAGCCAGAGATGTTTCCACTAATTATCCCAGCGGATTTGACTGATGATCAAAAATCTCATTTGATGGAGGTTCTTGAGAGGAACCACAAGGGTAACAATTAGTGAAATCCAATTTGAAAATATTATCCAATCAGTGATATCCAATTTGATAAGAGATAGCAATCCCTTGGAACACACACATACATGCATTTTTAAGGGTTAAGATGTTTTGATTTTGTATTAGCTTGCATTTACATGTCTGAATCAAGCTATAATGATGAAATGACAAAGGCACAATAATGCAAATCAAGAGAACAAAATCTACGTTTAAGATGGTGGGAACATGCATATGCTCATTCAATAAAAAAATAAGATACATCATCATGGAGACTTAATTAATATTAAAACATGGGAGTTATTTGTATTTAAATGTTTCTTATTTTTTCTTATATAGGTTATCCTTTAAGTTTTCTCCTTCTATATAAAAAATCCCTATGACGTCATGAATAATTAGGTTATTCATTTCCTTATACATGGTAAAAAGAGATGGTCCTAGATTGGAGCCTTGACCCCCGTTGATCCCATCCCCATGTCCAGCCTCTACCTGTACGTCACTGCTCCTCTTGTCGCATGACACCCCCACGCATCACCTACATGAGTGGCCCTAAATGCCCCCACATTGCTGCCAGCTAGTATGCGACCCTATATGCATCTAACAACTCATCATCGCCTCCAAGGGCATCCGTGCAGCCCCTTGTCACTACCAAGGGAACTGGTCCTATCCTCAACCCTCCCCCCAGTGGCACCGTGCCTCCCTTGGGTGTTTCTACGTGCTTGAGATCTCCCAGCGATCTGATTTTTGATCTTTCGGGCTATTTCATACCTCTAAACTCATTTGCCTGCCCTAAAGTGCCTCTGAAGTGCATCGGAACGGTTGTGCTTTGATCCTACATATACAATCAATTCCCACATGATAATGTAACTAATTTCTGATCAAACTACCATCCCAATCACACCCTTCTCGGGCTCCTTTATTTATTACCTTAGAGAGAATGGTTGATGTATCCTCCTCTGGGGTCTTCAAAGGCCTGATACCTATCATTAAGATGGATGGATCAATTATGAACTATGGGCCATTTAGTTAATTAGTATTATGGAGGGAAACAATAAGGAGTACATTCTAATGAAGTTTGAGCCAATCGCTAAAGATTGGGGGAAGGGTACATCTTGGAAGAAAGATGATGTGTATGCACGTGTTTGTCTAGATGGCACCCTTACTGTAGAGATAGCCAACTGCATCCTCTATCAACCTACTAACAAGGGAATGTAGGACATTCTCATCATCACATATTCTCAGGTAAGGAATGAGATGAAGATCCTGTAACTTCAGTTTTATACTTAATTTCATAGCCATGCAAGATGGCTTCCCTCTTCATGCTTTCTACTCTTGACTCAAAGGCATGTTTGGGAATCATCATAGATTCATGCCTTTGAATGATTCTACAAAGTAGAAAATGGCATACAAGGACACCACAATGGTCGACATATTTCTGACGACACTTGATTCAGTACGATGATGCCCGTAGCTAGTTTCTCGCATACGTGTATTTACTTACCATGGAGGAGGTCTACAACAGACTTAGCATGATCATGATGTCTCCGGTAGACACTACTCAAACCTCCTCTACAATGGGTGTATCTCGCCATATGTTCAACATAGTTTAGAAGACGTGGTATTCGTGTAGAGGAGGTAAAACTCTTGTCAATGGTGCACATACCATCACCATTTTTACTACTCCGGGGACACTTACTACCAGAAGCACAGACACTCCTTTTCTGCCCTTGTTTTCAAACAGATAGAATCCATCACCACTTCCATTGATTAGAAGTTCGACTACCTTGTATTTAATCCGAGGGAGATTATGACTCCTTCTGTATTTTCTACTAGAATGTCCTTCGGACCCATTTGATGTTACAACCTCAGCTAGTACATTAGGTATAGTTTATACACTTACTTGATTTCATAATGCATATATTTTAGAGTAGATTGTGGACGTTGAAACAACTCACCATCTCTCGAGTGATAGAGCAAATTTCAGTTTGCCCTAATAGATCTGTAGTCTTTGCAGATGGGACACATTCTACTGTTACAGGATATGGAGATATATAGTTGACACCATCCATATGTTTGCAGAATCTGCTTCATGCACCTGATTTTCTTATGAGTGTACTATATATTAGTCATTTTACTAAGGATCTAACTTTCTTGTGCCATTTTTGACCTCTCTTCATTTTGTTTCAAGATATACTCAGAGGAGGCGTGATCGGATGTGGTCATGAACTAGGGGTATGTTGAATCCCTAATTCACATCCTTTATTCTTTTATTTTATATACATTCCCTATGAAAATCCCTGTGTGTGTGTATATATATATATATATCAAATATAAAAAATTAGCATTTTGCAAGCATTTGTTAATAACGTGTAATTAACAGTCTTTTTGACCAAAATAAAAGAATAAAGAAGAGAAGAAAATGTAAAAGAAAAATAAGAAAAAAAGGTTGTCTTTATGCAATAAATGCAGTCTGGTTTGAATCTCGAGAGAAGACCAAATATTGTCCTAATCGACAAGGAATAAAGTAGGAAGAAATATGGTCCTTATCTTGCACATATTCATCACTATTCTTCCTGTATAGATCCTTCACCTCTTTCTAAATAAAATAATAATTCGATTTCCTTAATAAAATTTGTAAAATAAAAGTGTAAATAAAAACAACAAAAATAATTAAAAAAATAAGAATATGTACAAATGCGCAACACCTGTACTTGTATATATTTATTTGTTTATTTTTAACAAATTGTATATAATTTGTATTTATGACACTTGTATATATATATATGTCTCATAATTATACAAAATTAAAATAAAACTCATAAATCACAAATAAATTTTAAAATAAAATTATCTTATCATATTACAAATTGTCATGTATATATTGTATATAACACCTAGTTATTTAACACCTATAATTATTTTGCAAAATCAAATAAAAATGCCTTTCTACTCTTTAAAATATTTTATAAATAAATAAATAGTAAATATAATGTTTTTTATAAAAATAATAATATAAAAATACGTGTATAGGTATATTATATCTATACATAATAACATATACTATATATACCATATATATTTATTATTAAAAATAATAAAAATTCACAGAAAAATAGTTTGAAAAATAACAAACATTTTTCATTTTATTTAAGATCATTTAATAGTTTTTATCCATTATTCTTTGATTTTTGGAAATTGATTTTTCTGATTGGTCGACCTGGGTTTGTTGACTCAGGTCAACCCCTTCTTTCCCAAAATGGATTCAGGTAGTCTTCACCAGACTTGTCTTCTCCCTATTTTCCCGTCTGGATCTGACCACCCCTGACCTTGGATTGTGGGCCCGATTCTTCATTGTTGATTCATGATCTTCACAGAACCCTAGGTAGGTCCGGATCCTCCTAGGGTTTCTCACATTATTTTGATCATTCTGGGCCTCGGGAACACCTATATAATCCTCGCTTTCCCTTCCGCCGTAAAGTAGCTCATTCCTCGCAGCCATTTCGCTCCACCTTCATCTCTAGGGTAGTGACAAGACTCGAGTAGATCATTTTGGTGCTTGGACTAGTGCTTCATAGGGCGAAGCTCATTTCATGGCTGGCGCTCTGCCGTGAGAAACCTCTTCGGTCTTTCATAGTAGAATCGAAGCAAAGACCATCCTGATCACCTCATTTAGCTTCTCCCTTCGATTTAGTCCACTCAGGCACCCTCATTTCACCTATCATTCCAACTTACTCATTTGATTTCCAGTTCATCGCCACTGTCCTCATCTTCCATACAAGATGCATCGATCTGATGCCTATATCATGGATCACCTTCTTCTACAGCCTTTCCATCCAATATCTTCCTCATCAAAGTAACAGTAGGCATAGAAATCATTCCTCCATTCCCATCGGAGGTTAATCACCATCTACAATCGCTTCTTTTGGTTTCTCTGTGAAACGGCACAATCGGAACTACGCCTCCGAGTCCAGCTTCTCTTTGCATGTGCTGGTGCATGCGAGGAGGCTCAAATCAAGCCTAAACTTTCCAGGCTGAGAAACTCCAAGCACACCCTCCTCCAGATCACCATCGAGCAGCTCTACGACTCATCGGAGATCCCTAATAGAAGCGCATCACTCCCGACGTCGTGCTAAACCTTTCAGCCAACCTATCCGAGTCCACCCGAGCGAGATATCACAGATTAAAACTCGGCAGGAGAGGCCTTATTCATTGTTCTTATAGCAGACCCCCCTATCGTCAGATGAAGAGGCTTTCATAAAGATTCGATTAGAACTACACATCCATGCCCAATTATTAGTGGTCCGATCAAATCAACTGCACATCCACGCCGTAAGTTAGAGCCACTTTTTCAAACCGTTGGATCATACTGGAGCATCAAATCTGTCCACACAATCCCGACATTCTTCTGAGCCATCAGATCTTTTGCAATGAAAGATTTGAGTTGTATGTCAGAGGCCCTCCACGCACTTGCCACGTGTCTACGAGGGATATATTTCCTTTTTACCCCAACATTTTTAACTATTTAGATTTATTTCAATAAATGTAATAATTAGTTGTGAACATTTGCATTCAGGACCCTACATTTTCTTTATTTGCATTTCAATCTATCCGAGTTTGAGTGGCAACGTGTTTTGTAGGATATTTGTAGAATTTTACCTATGTTTTTCACATATTGTTTTAATCAGAGAACTTTTATGAGAATTGCACTTTATGCTCCTGTGTACCTTTTGGTCATTATAATTTTCAATAGGGCCCGTGCATTTTTATTATCTATTATTAAATGTCCATGTGACTTGAAATATTTGCAGATAGGTCCTTTGTTTACTATTTTAATTTCTTTCTCTTTTATTTATTTCAATAAATATTAAGTTAGCCCTAAAAATTCTACAAAATTCTTTATAACTTGTGCTAGCATGTTGTTTACATGGAAATTTTAGTTTGCCAATTTTCTTTCATTTGTTGTTAATAAACATTCAAAACCTTTAAAAAGTGTTTTGTTTAGAGTAGAAAATTAATAAAAATTCAAACAATTCTAAAAAAATTAGGGTATCTTTATTTTGAGTTTTTTTAATTTCTATCCAATTTCTACTTTATTTACTTTTAGAAAAGCTTAAAATTTACAAAACATCAAAAAATATTAAAAAATCATATAAAATCCATTAAAAATATGAAAATTCTGATTTCAGTTCCTATTTGTAGATATGTTCTTCTAGTTTTTTATGAAATTAACATTCATAAATTTAAAGATCATGTGATATTTTATATTTGCAAAATACTCCTGGTTGTTTATTGTTTTCTTACTTTCCTTATTTTTATTTTTAGAAATTTTAAAAAAACATTTAAAAATTTTCTAAAAATCTATAAAAATAATATAAAACCTATACAACTCAAAAAAAAATTATTCGATTTTTTGTGAGTTTTTAGTCTATTTGAAAAATAAAAAAGAGGTGTGTGTTTGTATTTTCTTCTTTGTCTTTCTTTACTTTATTTTTGAAATTAAAAATTTACAAAATTAAAACCACTAAAAAGAGAATAAAATCCTTCGGTTCCTTGAGTCTCCTACCTAGTTTATCACATTGCTCCTTGTGTTCGACCATGGTCTCTATATCTGGATAATAAAAGTAGCTATACCAATTGTGTGATTTGTTTGATTTCTTTAGTGGTTAAATAATTTTCTCGATTTTTGAATCGGTTAATTTGGGTTACAATGACACATTAATTAATCAACTTAACCTGAGTTAGTTGTTACGATCTTCAAGGTCTTTGTAGGACAGTTCAATCTCCATACGCAATCAAATCTTCCATTTCCACTAGATTAGTTTCTCTTTACATGTGGTATCTTCGGTTCCATCACCTTCCTTTACAGAAGTTGTGCAGAGTCCCCCCACAGATTCCTTCTCAGTCCACTTTTTAGTGTAAGGCTCAACAACTTGAGAAGCATGATCACACCATTTTTCCTAGTCATTAGGTTATAGCAATAGTTCTTTATATTAGTTAGTGCATTTTGATATTTTATGTTCCCAATCGTGTGCATGAACATCAGGGACACATGTTCTATCTAGTTTTTATTGATGAATTTTCTATACTTTTTTAGTATTTCTTCTAAAAAGCAAATTTGAGGCTGGAATCATTATTCAAACTTTCATTATTGAAATAAAGAATATTTTCTTCCACTGTTACTCATGCTCGCTCTGACAATACCTTGGAGTTTTGTACTATTCATCTCTCTTAGTTTTCAAATCCCTTGGCATCATACATCAGACCTCCTTTTCTTACGCTTCTCAGCAAAATGGTGTTTTAGAATGCAAATGATGCCACCTTCTTGAGGTTGTTATGATTTTTCTTATACAGAGTCATGCTCCCCACTTTCTTTGAGGTAAAGTAAAATGGTGATTTAGAATGCAAATGATGTCAGCTTCTTGATGTTGATAAGATTTTTTTCTCATACATAGTCATGCTCCCTACTTTTTCCGAGGTAATGATGTTTGATAAATCACCAATTTATCATGACAATAGACCTTTATTGAGGAAGTTTCAAAATTTACTTAATGTTTTTTGCCTCAGTAATGGCATGGTTTTACTACTTGCCAGATTCACACATTAAAGATAAAACTTTATAAAATGCATGTCGATAAATTATTAAAAATAAAATCATCTCTTTTATTTAATGAAAATCCACGTCCATTTAATCCCATGTGCCATTTTTATACACAATTAGTCTACCTTTTTTCTTACCTTAAAACCAACATCTCTCCCCATTTCCCTATTATACTTGTGCACCCAAATTTCTGCTTTTCCCGTACTTTTTAAATTCTAATAAAAAGGAGAACCAAAATGATGCAATATTTATAACCGATTATTTCTCCTCAAGCATAATCATTGGTTATGCTCACAGAGTTCTAAATTTCCAAATAAACACTCGTAGGCTCCACTCCACCATTGGCAGGGCTTGCCCGTATCTGATCCTGATTTGACCCAAAAAAGCTCGAGCCTGGCCTAGACTTGATGTACACATGGGTCGAGATGAGGCCCCCATTTATTCCAAATTTTCAATCTTGGGTTGGGCCAACTCGAACCTACTAAGACCCGAGTTGGTCAGACCCAACTAGCTCCCCTCCTCTCTTCTATTTGGCATGTAAATATACTTTATGAGTATATTCTATTGACCATCTTTAGAGAGCCTCCCAAGTCCTGATCCTTATGCCTTGGATGAGAGTGCCACCATGTCCTTCAAAAGGTATTACGTATCTACAAATCAAAAGAACAACCTACAAGGTATGGAAGATATTAATTAATCTTATTGGTAATGCATGTAACTAGTAAAAGACCGAGATGAGAGATGAACGTAGTTTATTACTTTACCGGAAACGTAGAAGTTGCACTCTCTTCGTCTCTTTGACGTACCCCTTTCCACTTTAATACATCACCGTATGTTTCATTCGTATGTTTTATTGGGACACAAACCGAAGAAGTCCCTCTTTGTATTTGTGTAGATGTCTGAACATGTATGTGACTATACTTCTTATTTGCACATATCTGAATGTTCGGATTCTCCGTATAGATCGAATCGCGAAAATTACCCAAGTTGATAAGGAGATCCTGCCTAGTATTTTATTACTACTACAAAAAGTTATCTCAACCATAGAAAATCAACTAAACATGCACAGAGAATTTTTAACATGGAAGACCTTCAATGTAAGGGAAAAAATCATAGGTTGATCGTAACTCAAAATCAAGCACTATAATTGAAATAATCTTCCGCGAGGAGCTTACAAAAGACAAACCCTTTATACAGTGCTACAAATCACGAAGCAATGGAGAATAGTAGAGATAAGAAATATCACGAAATGGTAAATCTGTCACCAAACTGTATGAAGAATGTTGGAGAAAAAATGTTCTAAAGATTACTCCATCCAAACTTTGTGGCAACCACGAACTTTCTTTCTTCTCCCTCCCTCCCTCCCTCTCTCTCTCTCTTTTATTTCTTTTTTGTGCTAGGAGAGCTTGTATTGAGATGATCTTGGTGTGCCACCCATACCTTCTATTTACACTCCATGGAGATGAGAAAATAAGATAACATGAATTCCAACTTTGAATAGGATTAGAAAAAGACGAGTTGTATTCGTAAAAGGTAATTGATCTCCTCCTCCAATTACGACTATACTTTTCCCTTTTCATATAGGACTACCAATATCCTATATATGGGTTAGGTTCCGACAAGGAGGGGAACCCATCCAACAAATCCTCCTCACTGACGATGTGAAAACTGCTCCAAACCTGCAAGATAACACCTCTTGAACTTTTCAAGTGGTAAAGTCTTTGTCATCATATCAATATCATTGTCATTTGTGTGGATCGTGTCAAGTACAAGCTGCTTCAATTCTAACACATCACATATTCAATGATATCTGACATCGATGTGCTTCGATCTTCCATGGAATGTAGAATTATAGCGAAGGTGAATATCACTCTGACTGTCAAATAAAGCATGTACTTGTCCTGATGAAAACCATGTTCCTGCATGAACGTCTTTATCCATAACAACTCCTTGCATGCCTTTGTAGCCACAATGAATTCACCTCTGTAGTTGATAGTGCCATAAACTTCTGAAGTTGGGACTAGTAAGAAACTATGCCACCTACAAAGTACATCAAGTATGCATATATGGATCTTCGACCACTAATATCACAAGCCATGGCACCATCCGTATATTCAAAAAGAATAGGTTTCTCTGTTCCAAAGCGAAGAGAGTAGTTGCTAGTGCATCGAAAATATCTCAAGATCCATTTGACTGCTTCTCAATGTTGTTTCTTTGAATTTGAGATGAATCTACTAACAACTCTAACTGCATGAGCAATTTCATGCCTCGTATAAACCATAGCATACATAAGACTTGATGTTTCTGATGCATAGGGATTCTTCTCCATATCTTTCTTCTCCTTAGTTGTCTGTGGACATTCCTTGGATCATAGTTTGAAATGTAGTCCCAAAGGTACGAAGAACCTTCATTGTACCTTCTTAATGTACATCTCTTATGAAAGCTGAAGTTTCCTTGCTCCCCTGTCTCGAGTGATCTTCTTGCTAAGTATCTGACTTTCATGCCCCTATTCCTTCATAGCAAAGGTCTGACTCAACTTCTTTTTCAAGTCAGAAATTCTCCATCATTGTTGCCTCCAATCAGCATGTCTTGAATATAAAGCAACAAAATGATGAAATCATCACCTGAGAATTTCTTTGCGAAGACATAATGGTTTGAAGTGGTCCTGGAGTACCGTGCTCTTCCATGAACGAGTCAAACTTCTTATATCACTGCATGGGCGATTTCTTTAAGCCATATATACTATTCTTCAATCTGTTCATTGCCATTGACTGTAAAATCCTCAAGTTTGAACATGTAGATTTCCTCCTCAAGATCACCATGGAGGAAGGTTGTCTTCACATTTATATATTCAACCTCTAGGTTAAGGCTCGCTTCCCAACAAAGTAATACTCTAATGGAATACATCTTTACTACGTGAGAGAATATGTCCTCACAGTACACTCCCTTTTTCTGATTGAAGTCCTTAATAACCAACATGGATTTGTATCTTGGGTTTGTGGAGTACTCAACATGCTTTACTCTATAAACCAACTTGTTCTTCAAAGATTGCTTACACTTAAGCAACTTCACAATCTCGAACATGTGGTTGTCATGAAGAGACTCCATCTCTTCTTTCATGGCTTCAACACACTTTTCCTTCTTTACATACTGCATATCCTCCTCATAGCATTATGTCTATTTGCTATCTGTCAACAAGACATACTCACTTACAAGATACTTGTGAAAGGACACATCTTCCTTGGGAGTCTATGTTGTTGTAGTTCCTATTAAGAAGACCCATCATTAACATTGTTGTCATCTGTATCAGCATCTACATTATAATCATTAGAAGTGGATTCCTCAGGCAAAACCATATATTCTCCTACATCCTGCAACTGTTCAGTTGCATCATCTAGCACTGCACGTGAAGCATTCTACAAAAGAACTGGCTCCATGTCATCTAGCTAATATATGCTTTAGGAAAAACCTTTATCAACCATCTGGATGTCCTCAATGGACTGATCTTCATAGAAGACAATGTCTCTGCTCCTGACTAGATTATTCTCAACTAGATCATACAACCTATAGCCGAGCTCATCTTGACCATATCCCAAGAAAATGCATTATTTCATCTTGGCATTCAACTTGGATCTCTCATCTTTGAGAACATGTACAAATACACATCACCCAAAGACACATAAGTACCTGTATGTGACATTTTTTCTTTGTCAAATCCTGTTATGAACATCACCATGCAAAGATACTCATGGACAGAGATTAATGACATAAACCGCAGTATAAAGAGCTTCACACCAAAAAAGTTAGACAATTTAGTCTCAGAAAGGAGATATTTGACTCACTCCATCAAGGTCATGTTCATTGTCTCTGCTACAACATTCAGATGTGGTGTACTGGGAAGAGTCTTTTGGTGCATTATATCATGAGATCTACAATATTCATCAAATGGTCTTATGTACTCATCACCATTTTCGTTGCGAATGCACATCAACTTCTTTCCAGACAATTTCTTTACTAATGTATGAAAGTTATTTAAAATTCCAAGCACATGATCCTTCCTTTTCAAGTTATAGAAACAAACTTTTCTATAAAAATTATCAATGCATGTAACAAAGTAAAGTACACCATCAAGAGAGCTTACTTTCGGTTGATCGCAAACATCTATGTGAACTAGATCCAGTGCCTCCATCTTCCTCGAATGTGGACATCAATTGAAGGATACTCTTGTCTGCTTCCCTACCAATCAATGTGTACATATCTCCAACATGGATTTCTTCACATCTGCCAGCAAGTTATTCTTCACCAAGCACTATAATCTATTCTCACTCATGTGTTCCAATCGTCGATGCCACAACTCAGTAGATTATGCATCTTCAGTCACATGTGCCACATTTTTGGAAACTGATGCATGCATGATATATAAGTTGTTGCCATATTTCTTGCCACGAGAAATAAATAAGGATCTCCAGGTAAGCTTCAACTTCCTGCTGCCAAAAGTGTTTTATTATCCTTAGTCATCAAGCTTCCATGCAGAGATGAGATTGAGGTGCATATTAGGTGTATATCTCACATCCTTGAGTGTAAGCGTACCTCCATTGACATTCTGCAATATGACATCGCCAATGATAATAACATGGGATACATAACCATTCCTATCTTTAATGTGCCAAAATCACCCGATGTCTACGGTGAAAAAAACTCCCTACTTGAAACAACATGAAGAGTAGAGCCACTATAAATAAGCCAAGAAGTATCATCATGGACAACGTTCACCATCTCCTCATCACATACAATGAGGAGTGCAACTGCAACAACCTGCTCATTCTTCTTTTCTTGCTGGTCGCCTCCATTTCTATTATCTCTCTTAAGCTAAAAGAAATACTTCCTAATAAGCCCTTTTTCTTGCAATAATGACACTCCATGATCCGATATCTAGATCTTGATTTACTTATACTACTGTCTCTTCCCTTGTCATTCTCGGATCTGTTTCTCCTCTTTTTCTCCATGACAAGAACATATGGATGTATAGAGCTTACTCGAAATTTCCAACGTATCTCCTCATTGAGAATTGTTGGCATCACAGTCTCCAAAGAGATCTTTCCTTCTGCTGCAGAATTGGTAATCGAAATCCTGAAAGTTTCCCAAGAATCAGGTAATGTAGCAAGCAATATTAAGCCCAAAACATCTTTGTCAAACTTGATATCCATGCCTGTCAACTGACTAAGTATACTTTGGTAATTATTTAAAAAATCAAACATGAAATTTCCCTTCTTGAATAACATGTTCACAAGTTTCTTGAGAAGAAACAAGTTATTTCTTCCTATCTTGGAGGCGTACAAACTCTCAAGTTTCAATTATAAACTCCACGCATGTTTTTCTTACTAGATGTGGTTATAGACATTTTCATCTACAAACTATCTAATAAAATTGCAAACCTGTTCGTTCTCGAACTCCCATTCTTCATCCGATTTCGCATGAGGCTTTTGAATAAAGAAAAATCGGAAGATGCATGAACTTCACATATAAAAGATCTTTCATCTTATTTTTACAGAAATTGTAATTAGTCCCATTCAAATTGATCATACATTGAATCAAAATCCATCTTGTAATCTGTTATAAAGGCTCTGAAACCAATTGTTGGGAATAGATTTTCCATATAGATTGAGTCATAGAAAATTACCAAAGGTGATAAGTGGATCATGCCTGATATATTATTACAACTAAGAAAAAAGTATCTTATCCATAAAAATTCAAACATAGATGCACAACAAATTTTTAGTATAGAAAACCCTCAATGTGAGGGGAAAATTATAGGATTGATCATAACCTACAACCAAGAGCTATAATTAAAATAATCTCCCGTGAGGGGCTTACAAATGGTCGGTCCTCTGTATGGTGCTACAAATCACGAAATAATGGAGATTATGATAAAGAAGAAATATCACTAAAATGACAAATCCGTTGTCAAACTGTAGGAAGAATGATGGAGAAGAATTGCTACAAAGATTACTCCCTCTAAACATCGCAGCAACCACAAATCTTCTTTCTTCTTCCTCTATCTTATTTCTTTCTTGTGCTAGGAGAGCTTGTGTTGGGATGATCGCTAGGAGAGCTTGTGTTGGGATGATCTTGGTATGCACCCCATACCCTCTATTTATGCTCCATGAGGATTAGAAAATAAGGAAACATGGACCCCTACTTTCAATAGGATTAGAAAAAGATGACTCCTATTCCTAAAAGGTAATTGATCTCCTCCTCTGATTATCTAAATATGACTACCAATGTCCTATATATATAGGAAATTTATCCAGAGAGCCATGTACCCATTTGGTTGTGGTGAACACCCGATTATAGCCGTCCATCTATGAGATTCGATCCCCAAAAAATAGGAACTAATTTTCATATGGAAATAAAACAAAATTGGAAATTAAATATTTTCTAAAAATAGCTTTACATTGCTAGAAAGTGCAAAGTACACATATATGATTCCTAGAACTACCATTCCAACGCAAGGCAGTTATTTCGTTCCAACGTAAGAAGAGAGGTATGTAATTTCATTTTCATCATTTGATCGTCTATTTCTATCATAATTTCATTGTTTTAATGTTATTTTTGTTCTATTAGTAGTGTTTGTCTTGGGATCAAAACGAGTACGATGATGAGTTTAGTAATATTTATTTTATGAAACTTCATATTTTTTTATTGTAAGTATGATTGAAATATTTATTTTTTTTTGTAAGTATGATTGATCGTAATATTTATTTTTTTCGAGAAGTATGATTGAAATATGAGAAAGTGATGTTCATAATATCAATTTTTATCATTTTGATACATGATCTGTAGTCATATTTGATTTTTTTATTGAATGTATTTTGATTTCATACAATAAAAAGTTACAGTAAACATAATTATTATTTTTCATGCGTTTATTGAAAAATATGCTAAGTTACTGATGTATTTACCTTATTTACTTATAAGATATTTTATGTTACTATTGCCATAGTCATTATTACTGATAAAAATTCTAGAAGTTACCCAAGTAATTTAAATATTTACTTGTACTTTGCAATTAGTTACTGATATAGAATTAAAAGTTACTGATTTTTTTGCAAAATAAATCTACTTACTTTCGAAATAGTGAATTCTTACCGATATGAATTCCGAAGTTTATCTTACTGATCTTAATTCAATAAGTTACTTAAGTAGCCCATCAAATTACCTATGCTTCGCTTTGAGTTACTATTATAAATATAATTCATTACCTAACAATTCATTACAAGTTACTTGTCATTGAATGATTCTTACTGAAGCGAGTATATTGCTGAGTTGCTTTTCTTTTTACAATTCTTACTATTCACCAAGTATCTTCCTGAAAAGTTACTGAAAATTTGTAAGTAATGTGTATTCTTTTATAATTTTTTGATATTTTAATATTTGTAAATGGTTAATTAACTTATTGTTTCTTGCAGATAATGCAACAATTTGGCGTCTTGAAGAAGCTATTGTTATGCCGACGAGCGAGAGCAAAACATCATCTAAATGGACTATAAGACAACAATTGAAATTTGGATGTTCATCATATAACAATAATTAAGTAATCTATGTGTGGCTTTCCGTAACACTTGATGTATTACAAGTAATTAAATAGGCTACATAAGTAAAGAAGGTATGATTCGATAGTAATTCAAAACAAAGAATAAAACAAGTAAGATATATAGAAATGTCAGTAACATGTAATAAATTGTAGGTAAAAGAAGATAATGGAATAACTAAGTTGGAATAAATATAAAAAAACCACGTGACCAGTAACTTATGTATTGCTATCAGTAACACTCGATGCATTATAGTAATTTTAAATGTTATATAAGCAAATAAGAGGTGCTCAGTAAGACTCAAAGTATTAAGTAACTATAACATTAGTAACAATCCAAATGACTTCGGGAAAATGGATATTTGTAATCAGTACTTATAGTATGGAAACTAGTAATTTACAAACTTAATTACTGATCTCACAACAATAATTATTTGAGAACTGAATATGTATTACGTGAGTAACATGAATGAATTACTGATCTCTGTACAATGTAATATTACATGTATAAAATACTGACAATTGTTTCAGTATTACTGATCTCGCAACATATAATTACTAGAGTACATTATGTATATTACCGATCAAATGTACAATGATTATTTCTTCGGTACACAATTAATGATTTTAATGTATCTTTCCAAAACCGTTTTCCTTTTTTAAGGACTCGATATAACTGGAAATATAAAAGGCTCAAACGTATTAAATCCTTCCAAAACCGTGCTCCTTCGAAATAGGCAACCATTCAAATGGAAACACACGTGGCAAGCCCACGCTTGATGCTCACCGCAACTCAAGTGGGCACCGGGCTCTCTGGATAAGCTCTCTCTCTCTCTCTCTATATATATATATATATATATATATATATAGGGAAAAAGGAGTATGCACCAGCGGGTGCAGCTAACTAGCTACACCCGACCATTTTTCTTATTGATTTTTTTATTTTTTTGAAAAAAATTTATGGAGATTTACTTAGTTCATTGACAAGAATATGTGTTTCAAATTTCATGCAAAACAAACACTCCTAGCTTGCCCATCTAGATATGGTCAATTTCAATAATTTTGAAACCGTTAAAATGTCATAGCCTTGATGGAGATGATAGAAATGTCGAATTTAGTTGAAATTGGTATGATATCATGGTGATATATGGTGATTTAAATCCCCTTAGGTTTCATTTCAAAAACACAAAAAACCAATAAAAAAATGGTCGGGTGCAGCTAGTTAGCTACACCCGCCGGTGCAGCTTCCCCAACCCCCCCCCCTATATATATATATATATATATATATATATATATATATATATATATATATATAGGGGGCCTTTCAAATAGGACGCAGGCCTTCCATTCCTAAGGAAGGCCGCCCCTTTTTTGTATAAAACAGGGCACTTTAGTAGAATACGTATATAGTTTGTATTATAGGTGCACGTTATAAATACAAAGCCGCATACAAAACTGCGCATTATAATACAAACATTAAAACTGCAGATTATAATACAAAACTGTTTATAACGTGCGCCTATAATACAAACTATATACGTATTCTACTAAAGTGCCCTGTTTTATACAAAAAAGGGGCGGCCTTCCTTAGGAATGGAAGGCCTGCGTCCTATTTGAAATAAATCCTATATATATATATATATATATATATATATATGGGAGCAGGGAGCCTACACCCATGGGTGTAGGTAATTACCTACACCTGAGCTTCTTTTTCATTATTTTTGAGTTTTTTGATGGAAATCTTATGAGGGATTTGCGTAATATACTGAGGGGAATAAGTGTTTCAAGTTTCATGCAAAATAAACATTCCTAACACATTCATCTAGAAAGGATCAATTTCAAAAATTATGATACCGTTAAAATTTGGTAGTCTTGATGGAGGTGATGGAAGTTTCGAATTTAGTTAAAATTGGAATGGCAACATATATACCCATGGTGATCTAATTCTATCAAATTTTTATTTCAAAAAAATTTAAAAATAATGAAAAAGAATCCCGGGTGTAGGTAGTTACCTACACCCCTGAGTGTAGGCTCCCTTTTCCCTATATATATATGTATATATATATATATAGGGTGCACTTGAATTGAGGTGGCACCTTTCCTTGATTATGGAAAGGTGTCATCTTAAGCCGTTGGATGGTGAGTGTACGAATGATATTGAAACCACTAGGTGGTTTTGGTGCAAACTAACATTCCTAAATTTGGGCGGATCAAATTAGTCAAATACACGTCATTGAACATTCTATATTTAGTAAAATCCGAGAAGTGTACATTTTAGTTTCCAGAAAATATGATGGAATAAAAGCTTGCATTTTGAAATAATTGTTATCAATTTACAAAAGATGGATATGTTTTACAATCACGTGCTGTAAATTACAAAAATCATAGTCACTGATGTACGGGAAAAAAGTTCAAATTCGACAAAATTGGTGTATTATGTATAGCTGTGTTTCCTAAAATATAGGGAGCTTTTGATAATGGCCTAATTAATTGATGTACACGTGGAAAACATTCCTATAATGATGGGATATTTGTTACAACTGTATTTCCAAATATATCGAATGTTGTAAATTGCGAACGCATTAAATATTATACACGTCATATGCATATTATTTTTAGAAGGATTTACATATGAGGTATATTTTTAATCCGTAAATTAGAAACTGCACGTCATAGTACATGCTGAATCTCATTTCATCCAACATTCTTTGAAAGCAATATTTGTAAATTGCAATATTTTCTTGTAAATTAGAGCTATATTTTTTACTTACAAAATTATAGGTATATTTTTAATCCACAAATGAGAAAATACATGTCATAGTACATACTGAATCTCATTTCATCCAACATTCCGTGGAAGCAATATTTGTAAATAACTACATTTTTTTTGTAAATTTTGCAGTCTCTTTTACAAACCACATTTGATTTATTTTGAAAATTTTGCAGTCTTTTTTTAGAACATTATGTGGGAGTAATGCTTGTAAAATGTGATATTATTTAGTAAATTTTGTGATCTCTTTTGTAAAATACATGTGATTTTTGTAAAATAGAATTTGTATTATTAGTGTATAAATTATTTTATATGTCCATCCAACGTATTTCCCAATATCATGGGTCCATTGAAATTTGTCATCCATTTTAAAGTTTGTGTAGATTTTGTAAAATCCACGCTCCCATTTAACAATTATGTGCTAATCTGCAAAATAAAAAATCAGTCAGTAGTTTGTCATTTATTTCTAAAAAAGGATAACATGTAAAAAATACATGCAGAATTGTAAATCAATGAATCAAAATATCAATTATACAATCAATTATGAAAATTAGTAGATCAAAAGGTAAAATATACCATCATATTTGATATTTAATCCATCCAATTGAATCTGTAAACCTCATCCCTTTAGTATTTATTGCACAATAGATGAGATTTCATCTAATTTCATTTTCGCAAAATACATCACTTTCTGGGCAAAAATATAACAAGATGCACAATCTTCTATAATAAAAAATATTTATTATATTGTTTAATATGTAAATAAATATTTACATGCTGAATCAACAATATCATTCTTTTGAGTGATATTTTCTATCTATTGAATTCAATCTATAAACAAAAAAGAAAAAAATGGAAAGTGTGATTAACTCAAAAGTACATGGAAAATCAAATTTACAAACAATTGAATATTTCAGAAAGTATGATTGAACTCAAAAGAACAAAAAGTATGTTGAATTTTCCAGAAAATATGATTGAATAAAGCCTCGCGTTTTGAAATAATTGTTATCAATTTACAAAGGATTGATGTATTTTACAATCCAGTGTTATAAATTACAAAATCGTAATAACTGCTCGAAAATCATCCAATCATAACCAGTAGTGAATCGGGAACATTGATTAAAAAATAAAATAAGGAGAAACTTTGAAGATTGGATTGAGATGAAATTAAAACTGAAAGAAAAATCAAAATCCAAATAAAAAATAAAAGCAATCTAAATTAACTTGGAACTTGATTAATAGATGAATAAAAAGAATAAGAAAACATACTAAGAACATACATCATCCTCTGTGCACAACCACCTCATGTTGCACCATGCATCATCGTTGTCATCGTCATCGTGCATCGTCATCGTCACACACCACCATCATCTCTATGCACATCCGTTGCCTCTACGTCGAGGGAGGACGAAGATCTGGAGAGGAAGCATACCCCCATCGAATTTTGTTTTGGGAATTTCGAGTAATTGAGAGGCTTGATTATGATGGATGCTATATTTAGAAAATGAATTTGAGTAATTAATGAGTAACGAGATAATGACACAACTGAATAGAATATTCAATTTTGTTTCTAAATATAGCGAGTTGAATATTATTTGGATGGTGGTTTTGAGTTTAATTTGGTGGTTTTGTTTATAACCGTTGATCAAGATCTAACGGATTGTATGCAATGTCATACCATGATGGTGGTAAGGTGCCACCTTAATTCAAGTTTTCCCTATATATATATATATATATAAAGTTCTCACAACAAGGAAAATCCATCCGATACTGAAACCATGGAAACTCTATACATAATCTATATACCTTATTTAAACCTGAGTTTTTCACCCGGTATTTGACAAGTGGCATCATGTGCTGATGTTACTTACTATATTTAGCTTCCTACATGTTTCGTTCTTACCATTTTCTCCCCTTTATCCGTTTTTTTCCTGCTTCATCTTGCAAGATTTTTTTCTCTCTCCGATTTCCCTGCCCCTAACTCCTCACGCAATACCGACACGATTTTTTTATTCTCCATGTACATGCTAGATGTCTATTTACTATCTTTAGATTTTTACCATTTTATGCATCTCCATTCTTCCTCTTGCATTCTCTCTCTTCTTGGATCGGGCTCCCTCCTCCTCTTCTATTTTTGTACGATCAGGCTTCTATTTTTTCTTGCATTATACTTTGTCCAAATTAAATAAACCTTTGTTGTAATTGTGTTGATTTCTGTAATACATTATGCTTTTCTGCTTCTAATTTTTTTGTTTCTACTGATAATGTTATATTGCATTATGATGCCTCGAATTAAAAAAAAACACCTGCTAAGTATTTTCTGATCTTGGTATTCAAGGAAGTATAACAATTACTTTTGTCGTTCAATCATGTCTAACAATAATAGTCAATGCATTTTCATGTATGGCTAGTTTAGTTTTCGTGATTTCGTTAATTTAATTCTAATTTCCTATTTTTTCCTAAAAATGTTTTCTTGCATTATGCTTTTTCAATTTTAAAAACAACTTCACTATGTTGATTTCCAGAATACATTCAGCCTTTTTGCTTTTAAATTTTCATTTTCCCCAACAATGTTCTATTGCATTATAATATAATTCTCCTATTTTTACATGCATACTTCTGTTAATAGATTACATATGATCAACAATTTTTTCTTCCGCCGCGAAGCGCGGGTATCTTCCTAGTATCCATTTATGATCGACTAAACATATGCAAGAGAAGATAATTCGTCACCTTTGATATCCATTTATGGATTTCCCGAAAGCCACCTTTGTAGGAGCACCCGTAGCGAGGTCCATTGGCATTATCCGAGCAATCACTGTTTGTTATGTAGGTGAAACCGGCCAACTGTCGAACTGAAGCATACATCTGGTTGCCACAAACCAGTTGAGCACGATTGGCAAGGTCCCTAATGGAAGAGGGCATTGAGATTGGAAACCTTGAAGTAGAATTATCTCTGACTCACTAGAAGGCATAGGTGAACCCCTTGCGTTTTCATTTCTACACTCTTTTCTTTAGTATTATGTTGAATGACATGAGATGCCTTCAAGTTCTATCACTCAGTCAAAATCAGATATAGGGAGGTGTGCGCCTCGGATGCCTGAGGCGAGGTAAGACAGTGAGGCGAGACGAGGTGCTAGGTGAGGTGTTTTGGATTTTTAAAGCATTTTTTAAAGAAAACAGTTAATGTTAGTCATATTTTCATATGTTTATAAAGGTCTAATTATTGAGTATATATTTATGCAAGATAAATGCTTAAATTTGACTTCTTTTATATTCATATTTATCATTAATATGTCCAATTATTTCAATGAACTCTTACTATTACACTATTAAACATTTAAGAAACTATGTGTGAATTCAAATATCCATATAAGAATTTTTTTTGGACAGGGGTGTTGCCTCCTGCAACCCCCGAAGGGGGGGGGGGGGCGAGGGAGGCATCCTGGGACCCGCTAGCCCCCCCCCCCCCCTCCCCCCCAGGCTCATTAATCGGGCAGTAAGACATCCGTACTAGTAGGGTATGGTTGTACAGGTGGGGGGGACATCATACCGTTCTTCATTTGCAATCAATAGAACATACGATTGGGATTCAAATCGTACGATTCATATCAATAACTTGGATATCTTTAATGACAATTATAGTCAATCTCTTTTTGATAAAAAAATTTAGTGATAGTTATTGCCAATGATTTCCTTTTGATTGGGTTAAATTTAGTAGAAAGATCTATGGCACTGACATATCATTTTTTTGTGTTCTTATCTTCATAATATCATCATATATTACATTATTATATATTATATGTCTGTCAGATTAGATTCTTTCATAAATAAATATATTTATTATATTTTTTCTAACTGTTTTTCTATACAAACAGAGGCTTTTATGCCTTGACCGCCTCGAGGCTACGTCTCGTCTCCAGGGAAAACGTCTCGTTCCGCCTTTCATTTTTTCAAATCTTGTCCACAAATAAATACATCACATTCTCTACCACGTGGACAACACACCTCTCATCACGTTATTTTTTAGATTTTTTTATCACTTGTGCCTTTCTTAATGTCTGCAATATCTATTGCCCCCTTTTTTTGAAATATCATTTGTACCCCTACCTTCTTATAAAACTCACAGCTCTGTTATTGCCCATAAGATTAAGTAAGGGCATAACCGATATTACAAAATGGAAGAACTGTCTAGGGCATAACATATGTTGCATGCATTAAGAAGTGAATGTGCAGGAGAACCAATGAGCCCTGTCATTGTCATATTTGCCCCTTCGTCTTCCTTAAAAGAAATGCCCAACAACGATTGTTTTCTCCTGGCTATTCCTGCTGCCTCCGCTTCCAATAGTGTCGCCTATTACGACCCTCTCCCTGAAACCATCGCGCTGCACCTGATCTCCCTTCTCCGGACATTGACTCTAAATGGGGAGGTAGAGGAGGTTCAAGTGACAACCCATCAAGGGGAAAATCCCTATCCAAACACATCTTGAATCCGGGATCCAGATCCATAACCAACCTTGGAGCTTCATCTCCTTCCATCTATGGCGGCCACTCTTTCCATCCTCTTTCATCTGAAGCGTGTGACAGCTGCGCCACCATCTCCTTCGTTACGGCTCTCCTTGCAATGCTATTGTAGAGTTGTAGCTTCGTTACTACCATTGTGCGACCATCCGCCGCCGCAAGCCATGCCTTATCACCGTTCCAGCCCGCCATGCAAGCTGATGATGGCCATCGTTTGCAATAATTTTTTTTCTAAATTTTTAACTGGACCAAAATGCACTTTTGTAAAAGTTTCATCTATCCTCCACAATTTTCCAATTTTGAATTTTCATTTCCTGCCATATTTGCATATTCTATTTTATAATTCTAATTAATTTCATTCAAGTCCTACAGGGACCTTTATGTAATATATTAAACTTTACTTATCTTTTCTGTTGTTTGCCCTTTTAAGTATTAAGAATTGGAATACTTCAACTCTGTCCATACACTTTTCCTTTATTAACAAATAGGTTCACTTTTAGTTTATTACAAATATTCCTTGTCAGAGTTAATAGAATGACTTGTTATTCTAATAGGTTTAGGGGTCCTTATATAGGACAAACCTCAGAAATCCTAAAGAGTACAGGGAAGGAGAAATACAGAAATACCCTTACAAGGGTTACAATGAGTAAGGGCGTATATACGCTAAGTGTATTCATAACACTCCCCCTCAAGTTGGAGCATATTGATCTGTCATGCCCAACTTGAAAACAATCCACGACAGGCGTTTATTTGGTAAGGCTTTTGTGAAGATATCTGCAAGCTGAAGATCGGTGCTGATATGTGGAGTAGTAATTCTTCCAATCTTGACAACATCCCGTACGAAATGGCAGTCAATCTCTATGTGCTTGGTTCGTTCATGGAAAACTGGATTTGTGGCAATGTAGGTTGCAGATTTGTTGTCACAATATAGAGGAATAGGAGTAATGACATTAATACCAAGCTCTTGAAGAAAAGCCAATAACCATGTGATCTCACAAGTGGCTTGAGCCATTGGTCTATATTCTGCCTCTGCACTGGATCTAGACACAACGGTCTATTTCTTGCTCTTCCATGTGACAGTGTTTCCTCCAACCATCATAACATAGCCTGTAGTAGAGCGTCAATCCTATGGAGAACTTGCATAATCAGCATCGCATATGCAGTAACATTCGTATTTCCATTTGCTCCATAAAAGAGACCGCGCCTTGGAGATTCCTTCAAGTAACGTAGAATTTGTAGAACATCACGCCAGTGGCTGTAATATGGTCGTTCCATGTGTTGGCTAGCTCTGCTTACGGCGTAGGAGATATCTGGTCTGGTGATTGTAAGGTAGATGAGTTTACCAAGAAGGCTCCTGTATCGAGTGACATCGTCAAAGGTAGAATCAGATGAGGTGACGTGTTTCTTTGGATCTGCAGGGATACCAGAGGGCTTGCATCCGAGAACTCCTGCTTCAGTAAGAATGTCTAGACAGTATTTCCTCTGTGAGAGGTGAAGTCCTTCTGTAGTACGAAGTACCTCTATGCCCAAGAAGTAGCGTAGATGACTAAGATCCTTAGTAACAAATACCTTTTGAAGGAAGGCCTTGGTTTCTGATATCCCATTGTAGTCATCGCCGGTGACGATCATATCATCAACATTGGCGACAAGTATAACAATACTAGTTGCTCGTTTTCTAACAAATACTGAGTAATCAGATGTTGTTCTCTGAAATCCAAGAGTGCTTATTTTTATGGTAAGCCTGTCAAACCATGCCCTTGGACTTTATTTGAGACCATATATTGCTTTGCGAAGTCGACATAGGTACTCTCCCTTGACTTCGTAACCAGGAGGCTGCATCATGTATACCTCCTCATCAAGGTCACCATAGAGAAAAGCATTTTTCACATCTAACTGAAAGATAGGCCAAGATTTATTTGCTGCTAAACAAAGAATAGTCCTGATGGACCCCATTCGTGCAACGGGTGAGAACGTCTCAAAATAATCTACTCCATAGGTTTGTGTAAAACCTTTGGCCACAAGAGGAGCTTTTAATCTGTCAATTGAGCCATCAGGTGATTGTTTAGTAGTAAAGACCCATTTGCAAGCCATGGGTCGTGTCCCTTTTGGACATTGAACAAGCTCCCATGTCCCTGTGGAAATAAGAGCATCCATTTCTTCATTCATAGCATGTTGCCAGCCAGGGTCCTGTAAAGCAATGTTGTGATCTCGTGGAATGGAAATAGACATGAGAGCATCTGTGTACCGTCTGTCAGAGAGAGATAAGCTAGCAGTAGAGGTGTAGTGAGACATCGGATAAGAGGTACACTGTCTCTTACTCTTCCTTAGAGAAATGGGAAGCTCTAGAGGATCATCCGGGACATCCTTGGAGGGGACAGTTGGAGAAGGCATATCATCCTACAATAAGGACACGGGTAAAGGGATTTCTGGTGGTGTAGATTCGTGTCTTTGTTTGTCAACAATGGGTGGAGTTTGGTGATCAAGAGGTAAATCAGTGTTAGTATGAGAGAAGAAGCTTGTTTGCTCAAAAAATGTGACATCGGCAGAAATGTAATAGCGATGACCCTTAGGATCATAGCACCGTTAACCTTTTTGAGTGCGAGAGTAACCCAGAAAAATACATTTGATTGCACGCGGTGATAATTTATCTGCCTTTTGAAATCTATGAACAAAGGACACAACCAAAGATTCATAGAGGAAGAGGGAAAGGAGACTCACTAGGGTAGAGTAGAGATAATGGAGTGGATCCATTTAGAGAAGGCGAAGGGACCCTATTGATAAGATGGACAGCAATAAATATAGCATCACCCCAGTAAGTTTTGAGAACTTTCATCTGAGAAAGAAGGGAGCGGGAAATATTTAGAAGATGTCGTAATTTTATTTTTGCTACCCCATTTTGTTGGGATGTATAGGGACAAGAAGTTTGATGTATGGTCCCTTGTGAGACAAAAAAGGTGGCGAGGTCATTCTGGGTGAATTCCAAGGCATTGTCGGACTGGAAAATTTGTATACTGGAGGATAAAATATTTTTAACATAATGGAAGAAATTTTTGATGATAATATTAATTTCCAAACGTTCTTTTAAAAGGTATACCCAGGACAACCTACTGAAATCATCGATAAAAACAACGAAATATTTATGGCCACTCAGTGTCTAGACCGGACAAGGTCTCCAAATATCACAATGGATTAAAGAGAAAGGGATAGTACGATGAGGCTCAGTACGAGCAGGAAAGGATGCTCGATGATGTTTTCCAAACTGGCACGCCTTGCATTCAAAGGGCTTGAGCGATGAAAGTTTAGGGAACATCATGGAGAGTGCTTTGGCAGATGGATGACCAAGACGAAGATGCCATAGTAGAGGATCAGTGGAAATAGACGCAACACCCGCAAAACCAGAGTCAGAAGGGATGTCAAGATAATAAAGTCCATTCTTCTCATGTCCCCCACCTAAGATCTGCTTTGTCCGGATGTCCTGAAAGTAATAGCAAAATTCATCAAATATCACTTGACATTTAAGCTCAGTGCAAAGCTTATGTACGGATAGTAAGCTAAGAGGAAAGGCAGGGGCGCAATAACCCCTGTGAGTCGGAGTTTGGGGGAAAACTCCACAATGCCCACACTAGTTATAGGTGAATGAGCTCCATTGGCAACACAAACAGTCTTCACAACCGAAGAAGGACGGGAAGAGGTGAGAAGGCTACCTTCCCCTGTTAGATGAGTCGAGGCTCCAGAATCAATGATCCATGTAGGTGTTGATGTAGAAGCTGTGCTGGCGACTATACCGGAGGTTATGGCGAGACTGGTGGTTGAAGCCGAAACAATAGCATTATTCTATAGTGTTGATGAAGACTAGCAAATTCAGAGGCAGTAAAAGAATATTGTGTATCACTGGCGGGTTGTTCTTGGTTAGGGACCGGAGCTTCATAATAAGTATCAGAGGGGGTCATCTCGTACGTACTGTTGGCATTAGAAGGCATACCAAATTCGGCCCAAAAACATTCCGACGGATGATTTAGGCGACCACAATGAATACAAGCGGGAAAGCGTGCAGTAGAATGATCACATGCTCATCCTCGTCCAAAGGCACGTCCACGTCCTTGGTTAGAGTCACGTCCACGTCCCCCATAGTGGATAGATCGTCCTCTCACAAAATGAGCCGATGTCTCAGCAGATGGAGGTGGTGGTGGAGACTCAAGTTCTTGAAGATGACCAAAGACGGTCTCCAGAGTAGGCAATGTTGCAACGGTCAGAAAATGATCCCTCACAGATTTATATAGAGGATGTAAACTTGATAAGAATCAATATACCTGCCATTCTGCTCGCTCCCCTACCTGCTTATCACAATGTGTCGGTTGAAAAATAAGACGCTCCTCAAATAGACATGTCAGCAACCTGTAATATTCGATAGGATGTATCTTCTTGATATGTAGACCAAATCTTAGTATATATATCTGAAATCCTAGATTTGATTGTTTTCTGTGAATAGGTATTCTCAAGACTTTCCCACATCGCTTTGACAGTCTCCTTGTACAGGAGATTGGATGCAATAGAAGGATCAACGTTGTTTGTCATCCAAGTGATGACCTGGCAATTATCAACGTACCAAATGTCATAGTCTTTGTCCGTCTCTGCGGGCGGAACTTTGGTAAGAACATAGTTCTTACGCTGGCCACCAATGAAAGGATCGAGACCACATAACATAGTTCTCGGAGCCTTTGAGTTTTATATTAGTGCCCTGAACCATCATAGAAGAGGCTAGGCAAAGGGGCTTGGAATCCACATATGTGGGAGTAGATGCCATGGCAGTCGTACAGATCAAGAAGAAAGAAACTAGATAAAGTTTGTAAACTCAGAGAACATGAGAGCTTAGTATATCATCAATAGAGTGTGAGTGCCCTACCATCTATGTCTTTCGAGATGGGATTCTTGAGAAGGCGTCGCACAGACGCAGATGGGCAGATGTGCTGTGAGTGGTCGTGCAGCGTGAAGGTACCAGCAGTCTGGGCGTGCTTGAAATCTTGGGCGGTCGGGGCAGCAACCTGGTCGGACGGAGCACCAACTTTGGCGGGCGGAGCAGCAACTAGGTAGGGGTTGTGGCCTACGCTGACATGGGAAGGGGGGAGGGGAGAGCCGACCCAGGAGGTGACCGACTAGGGCACTGGTAAGGGGCGATGGGTTTCCAGATGAAGTTTGGCGGTGCGATGGGTTTCCAGATGGGGATTAGGCATGGAAGGTGGGGGGGGGAGATCTGGGAGGTGAGCGTGGGGCGTGGATGGGGAGCGACCTGGGAGGTGGATGCGGGCGACGTGGGATACGGGTGTGGATGCGGGCGACCTGGGTGGATGCGAGGGCGTGGATACGGGGGCGTGGAGGCGACCTGGGAGGTGGGTCCGGGAAGGAGGCGTGGATCTGGGGACAGGGCAGTCCGAAGGCGATGGGGCGAAGCAGGCGATCGGGTGAGGAGACGATGGGGCGAGGCAGGCGATCGGGCGATCAAGCGAGGAGGCGATCAGGCGAGGAGGCGATGGTGTGATGGGGCGGTTTGGAGGCGATGGGAAGGAGGCGATGGAGGTGTTCTGGCGAGGCAGGCGATCGTGGAGGGAGGAGCCTGGGAGGAAGACGATGGCTGCGGAGAAGACGCGCGATGGGGAGAAGGATGGAGGCAGCGGGGGCGGGGGGCAGGGGGCGTGGATGGGGAGAGACCTAGGGTGGTGATGAGCCAATATTCAATCAATCCGGATCAGGTAAAAATATCACTCTGGTCGTTGCTACCCGGATCGATGAGAATCTCAGCTCAATCAAGAAAATGAAGTTCAGACCACCAAAATCAGATAAAATCAAATAAACACAATAGCGGTCCTGGCTATTAGATTAGCCTGGTATAGCGACCAGGGTCGGACTCAGGGAGCACGTGATGGCCTTGAGGCCTACGAAGTAGTCTAAAGAATCAATAAAATAAAAGGCAAGTGTTTTTGGTGGATTTTAAATTTTTATATTTTTTTTGGATTTTTGGTTAATAAAGAAAGTAGGAAAACATGGAAACAAGCCAATTCAAGCAATTATTAAAGCACTCAAAAAATCCGAAAATTCAAATAAAAATGTTTTTATGTATTTTATGTTTTTTACTGTTTTTAATGAATTTTTGGTATTTTTCTTATTTTTATTTCATTTTTTAAAAATCAAACAATGCAAAAAGACAACAACAATGTTCAGCCAAGCTTGAGGGACTTAGATAAAATATTTAAAAATCCTTAAAAAGCCTTGATGTAATTTTCCTGTATAGTAGAAACTACAAAGAAAATTTGACCACTGGAATTATTATTTTTGGATTTTTAAAATAATTATTAGAATTTTTATAGATTTTTAGGTGTTTTTCAATTCTTATGAGTTTTATATAATGAAAAATGACCAAAATTGGTCAGAAAATCAAACAAGACAAAATACACAGTTGCTAATTTTGTTATAATTTTTAGAGGTATTTTAATTTTTTTTGTAAATTTCTAAGTCAGACAGTAAAGAAAATGCGTGTTTTTGAATTTTTAAAAATAGTAAATGAAATAAAAAATGTCCCCAAAAATTCTAAAAAATTTTACAACATGGCAGGAGCCATGTGTCCAATTTTCATTGAGGAGTGAGTTTGATATTTTATTCAAAATCAAAACCAAAGTACAATGCACAGGGACCTATACGCAATTAGTGAAAGTTCCAGGGGGTCCGGTGCAAAATTTCCAAGGTTGCACGTGCGAGACGCGTGACCTGGGCACTCAGGGACCTATTTGTAATAAAAATAAGGTTCTCGAACTAATTGGTAACATGTACCAAAAGTCCGAGGGCCTTTCTGTAAAATACCCAAAATTTACGCAAATGCACAAATAAACCACGCACAGGGGTGCAACGCCCCGCCTCAGCGGGAGCGCATCTCAATGCCCATTCACAAAATTTACCCAACAACAATTATAAACAACCTGCATGATAAAACAATCATACAAAAAATGGTAAAAGAAGAAAATTCCCATTCATATAGAAAGAGTCCACGACATAAGATGACTATAAGAATTCAAGATCTTATTATTACATCACTAGTAACGGAAAAGGAATACAGTTAAGAAATCGGTTCCACTAGATATCAACCTCTGAAATGGTTATCAACTGCTGCCAAAAACTCTCGCCTCGGTCTCCTATTCAAGATTTCCTGTTGGATTTCCAAGAGGGGTAATTTGTGAGTCAAATGACCCAGTAAGGATATAACAATAATTTATATATAAAAACAAAAATCAGGTAGGCAATGCAAGTGCAGTAACTATAGGGATATAAGGAAAATATTCTAACCAACTCAAGTAGAAAGCCTCTAAATAAGTTACAAGTAATGAGTAGATTTTTTTCAATTTACATAATTAATCTACTTCTAAGTCCTTTGTTCATAGCTTATTTATTTATTAAGTCCGGACTCACCCGTCAAAGGAAAAAGTCTACGCTATGAATGAAACCTGCATCGCTTCATTCAGGATGCAAACTAAGACCTGTGCGCAAGCGCGATCCTTCAGCTAGTCTGGTTGGTAGTACTCTGACACTCGAGACACGAGGCGTATAGCCCCAAGGAATCATGATTCTGTCAATCAAGTCTGCTAGGGGAGTCTTGCTCGCCCCAAAACCAATAGTCACAAAACAGATCTGTATGGTGCGATGCACACATGCATCCACCCAAATCTCCAGAGTACCTATCACCGCCCCACTCTGTGATGCCCCTCGAGTGGGGCTGACTCACTGTTGACTCAGCCGGAGTACAAGGGTGTGCACCCACCTTGTACTATTTATTCTCTTGTTCCCTCTTACACAATAACATAACAAACTAATACCTCGGATCCCAATTTGCTTCATCGATGTTTGTTTTAATCCGTCACACATTTTGAACCGGAACTCTGAAGGCTGATGAATTATCATAACATAAAGGCGCATGAGTGATGATTTTAATTCGTATACTATGTATTTGTCATATACATCAGATTGTGCTACAAATATGTGCTAAAAAAATCAAATCCATAACATGCACCAGGACCCCACATAGAATTTCTGTCCTAATCTATATTATGCGTCATCAATAAATAGGTGTCAGTTGATCTAAGGATTTTAGAAATCTTGTGTGATACATACATCTATGATGTATTGTATATAAATGTTGGATTATCAAAAAAAACAAGAAGCATATCGTGCGTTCAATTTAAACACTTGTTCCACATGTAACCATTGAGATATTCATAATAGAAAACCGGGCATGTGCTATATCTAAAAAAAAAAGATCTCGATTCTGTTGAAAATTAAACTCCGACATAGTTCAGATTTTATATTATTATTATGAGATGCCGGTGAACAAGGATTTATATTCCTTTGAAATGTTTAAGAGAAATCCCATCATGTTGGAACAAGAATGATTTAGGCATGGATCATCTTTCTTAAAGCAGCAGTACAAATGGCCATCGCAATCTGCATATCCAGATTTTCGATTCAAGTTCACAGATAATCAGAGTGAAAGATCTGGACATAACATATTGTTAGGAGGGGACGAATATACCATAATTAACTAAAAAAAAGGAAACTTGCCTTGCCAATTCTCGGATGAGAACTTTTATGGTATGTATATATAAAATTCATACTAATATGTGTTGGACAATTTAAGTGAAACGACTAAGATAGAAGGGTACCACTAGACACATATTATTACTTGTATTGATTCCTATAGGAGATTTCAACATAAATCGTGATTTAAGACTAAAATAATTACAAATCAACTTAGATAATATCCACAGTTGGGTACTTTACTCGGACTTGGATATTTCCTATCATGCCGTAGGCGACGAAAATTAAGGTGTCGTTCGGCAACCAGGATAAACCCCTCTTTGAGGGGTTTACCTCCCTTACCCTATATTTTCTCATTCCATGTGTGTCCCACTTTTTTATCTTTTTAAAAAATTAAATAAATCAATTCTCCATCATCAATTCCATCAAAAAATAATATACTATACCATTATATTATATAAAATTTATAAACTACTCCTCTTCTACTCACTTTTTCAAACTCCAATACAATCACATCTCAATAACTACTCACTTTTTCAAACTCCAATACAATCATATCACAATAAACCCACTTCTAACCCACCCCCAGTTTAACCCTCTATCCAAACACCAAAACCAAAAAATGGGTTACCTGCTATCAGGTTAACCCACCTAAACCCACTATCCAAACACACCCTAAAGAAACGGAGGCATATACATTAACAAATGGCTCCAAGGCTATTCTAATGGGTTATTGTTCTCCTCGCATTAATATGGTGTAAGGATAATCATCATGGTGTAAGAGAACCAATCTCATTTATGTTTCCAATAGATAAATCCACTTTATCATTTGGTTTCTACGTGATCACGTATTTAGGAAAAAGCTAGTTACATCTGTATAATTCTACTCGTACAAGTCATCAAGGAATAAATTCGATGGAAAAGATCTTGATATACCAACAACAAGAGGGAGTCGAAGATCCGTTACCTAACGAGCACCTTCGAGCCGTGCACGCGGTCAACGACTTAAACCTTGTGAGCCTTTCCCTTGCGACCACGTTCCTCTTCCTCTCCTTGCAACAAAGCTCCGAAGCCTCGCAACTCGTCTCCGGGGAGACACTCCTCCTGTCGACTTTCTAAGGGGAAAAAAAGAAGAAGAAATCAACTTTGGAAGGAAGCACAAGATGGAAAGAGATCAATAGGTACTTAAAGATCATTCATTGGGTGAAAAAGGAAATAAGGTTGTCAAAACAATGAGGTAGAATGTGCTCCAAAATATCTCATCAACATATGGAGTGATTCAAAATTCGTGGGTCCAACCTTCCATTTAAGTCCCCGGCTATGGTTCACTAAAAAGGACGTAACTTCCTCATATGAACTCAGATTTACACATTCTTGGTCTCGTTGGAAAGCTTGCGACGAGACGCTTCTTTTGAATATAATATTGTATATGTTTTGAAATTTCAGAAAAATCCAAAATTTCCGAGGCATTACATCATAACAACCTTAAAAACAGTCTCGTCCCCGAGACTTAAGATGCTTGGGATGTAATATAACAACCTTAAAAAGGTTGAGCCCACGGTTTGACCGATAAGGACATAAACATGATTTAAAGATTACCTTCGAAAAGATGTGGGTAGTCTCGTCGCATATCTGCCTCGGGCTCCCAAGTGGCCTCCTCGGAGTTATGTCGCTGCCAAAGTACTTTCACCAATGGTATCTCCTTATGCCTCAACTTCTTCACTGAGTGATCTACGATTAGAGCTGGTTCCTCAGGATAGCTTAAGTTCGTGTCCACATGAAGATCATCGTAGCTAATCACGTGCGATGGGTCATGCACATATTTCCTTAGGTTGGAAATGTGGAATACGTCATGTACTCCTGACAGGTGAGGGGGAAGCGCCAACCTATAAGCAACATTGCCAATTCGGTCAAGGATCTCAAAAGGTCCAACGAACCGTGGAGCTAACTTTCCCTTTACTCCAAACCGTTGCAGCCCCTTGGTTGGAGATACTCTCAGAAAGACGAAATCTCCAACTTCAAAGCTAAGATCGGTGCGTCGTTTATCATTGTAGCTCTTTTGTCTTCTCTATGCAGTAAGAAGCTTTTCCCGCGCTGTTTTAATGGCCTTAGTGGTTTCCTCCAAGTATTCCACCTTATGCAGCTGGTTATGTCCGACTTCCTGCCAACTCAAAGGTGTAGTACATCGTCTCCCATATAATGCCTCGAAGGGGGCCATGCCTATGCTGACATGGTAACTATTATTGTATGAGAACTCTGCCAACGGTAAATAGTCCTTCCAAGACCCTTTCCACTCTAGCACACATGCTCGAAGAAGATCCTCTAATGTCTGTATCGTCCTCTCGGATTGCCCATCGGTCTGAGGATGGTAAGCTGAACTGAGGCACAACTGTACTTCTAAAGAGTTCGTAAACTCCCGCCAATAATTTGAAGTAAATCTCGGATCACGATCATATATAATCTGCTTTGGTAGACCATGAAGCCTGACAATCTCCTTGATAAAAACCACTGCGAGTTGCACTGGACTGCAAGCCATGCTCAAAGGTATGAAGTGTGCTGACTTTGTAAGCCTATCAACTACTACCCATATGGCATCATGACTACTGGAAGCTCTAGGAAGCCCCGTAACGAAGTCCATAGATATGCCTTCCCACTTCCACTCGGGAATTGGAAGGGACTGCAGAAGTCCAGGTGGCCGCTTATGCTCAGCCTTAATCAGTTGGCATGTCATACACCTTGCCACGAAATCAGCCACATCTCTTCTCATTTGCTTCCACCAGAAATTTTTCTTTAAATCCTTATACATCTTGGTGCCACCAGGATGTATCGATAATCGAGATCTATGTGCCTCGCGCATGATCTCGTTTCTTAGTTCCATATCTGCCGGAACACACAAACGGTTGCCATTTCGTAGCACACCATCTTCATATGAAAAGCCAACTAAAATCCCAGCAAGGGCTTTGTCCTTGAGACTCTATAGACTCTCATCTACAGGCTATCGTCGAATGATCCTCTCTACTAGTTCAGGACGTGAAGGGGAGGGAATTATAACAATCTCTCGACTACTCTGGAACGGGCGCCACTCACTAAAAGATGCGAGGAGATCCCATGTCTTGAGATGGGGATGGGATTCACTCGAGCATGGCCTACGACTAAGTACATCGGCTACCACATTTGCCTTGCCAGGGTGATATGATATAGTGCATTCGTAATCCTTCAAGAGCTCCATCCACCGTCGTTGTCTCATATTTAGCTCTTTCCGATCGAACAAATGCTTAAGAGTCTTATGATCTGTGAAGATCTCGAAAACCACCCCATATAGATAGTGCCTCCACATCTTGAGAGCAAAAACAACTGCTGCAAGCTCCATATCATGGGTTGGATAATTCTTCTCATGAGGTTTCAACTGACGAGATGCATACGCAACAATTTTGCCATGTTGCATCAAAACGAGACCCAATCCATCCTTTGACGCGTCGGTGTATAATGAGAATCCGTCAGTTCCTGATGGAATCACTAAGATGGGAGCTGTAGTAAGTTTATCCTTCAACGTCTGGAAGATTTCCTCATACTTGTCTGTCCAAGTATACATTGTCTCCTTCTTGGTCAGCTGAGTAAGGGGAAGGGCAATCTGAGAAAATCCCTTCACGAATCTTATATAATATCCGGCTAAGCCAAGAAAACTACGGACCTCTGATACGTTCTTTGGTTGTACCCAGTTAAGAACTGCTTCAATCTTTGCAGGATCCACAGCAACTCCTGCACCTGAGATGACGTGGCCCAAGAATGCCACTTGTCGAAGCCAAAACTCACACTTACTACACTTTGCATATAGCTTGTGTTTCCTCAGTGTCTCTAGCACTGTTTGTAAATGTATTCGGTGTTGTTCCTCATCGCTCGAGTAAATAAGGACATCGTCAATGAAGACCACCACAAAGTTATCAAGAAACGGCCTGAACACACGATTCATCATATCCATGAAAGTAGCTGGGGCATTTGTCAGGCCAAAGGACATTACCATGAACTCATAATATCCGTACCTGGTCCGGAATGCAGACTTAGGTATATTGACATCTTTAGTTTGCAACTGATGATAGCTAGACCGAAGATCAATCTTGGAGAAGACAAATGACCCTTGTAGTTGGTCAAAGAGATCATCAATCCGAGGCAATGGATAACGATTCTTGATAGTTACTTTATTTAATTGCCTGTAATCTATACACATGCGCATAGATTCATCCTTCTTTTTAACAAAAAGGACCGGTTCCCCCCATGGAGATGTACTAGGGCGTATGAAGCCCTTCTCCAATAATTCCTGCAGCTGCACCTTAAGTTCTTTTAATTCAGTTGGCGCCATCCGGTATGGTGCAATAGAAATTGGTTGAGTTCCATGAATAAGAGTTATTTCAAACTCTACTTCCCTTTTTGGAGGAAGTCCAGGCAATTCATCTGGAAAAACATCTAGAAAGTTCTTAACAATTTCTACATTAGAAATCTCCTTGTGTTGCACTTGATCCCCAATCACATGGACAATGTATCCCTCACACCCCTGATCAAGCAAGCGATGTGCTTGCAATGCTGATATGCATACTACTCCCCCAGAGGAAGTACTTCCATCAAATACGAATTTTTGTAGATAAGGAATCTTGAAAATGATTTGTTTCTGAAAGCAATCAAGGCAAGCATGGTGATTCTCGAGCCAATCCATACCAAGAATGACATCAAAGTCTTCCATATGTAAGAGTAATAGGTATGCTTCTAGCATATAACCTCCGATATATACCAGACACTCAGGAAACAACCGGTGAACCACAAAGAATCGACCTCCAGGTCCCTTAATAAGATAAGGGTCTGCAATTGTGGTAGGCTCTCGACCTAAGATGCTCGCAAAACTCAAAGATACGAAAGAATGTGATACACCAGAGTCAAAGAGAGAATGAGAAGTAAAGTTGCCTACAGAAATCATACCTCGTACTACCGATCCTGAGGCGTGCGCTTGTCCGTCAGTAATAGCATTCAACCGTCCCTCTCTTTGCGGTCTACTTGAGCCTGCTGTGTTCCGAGTCTGGTAAGGTTGTCCCCTACCTCCCCGAGATGTAAAGCCGCACCCCCATTGCTGGGGACGTCCTCCTCGTACTACAACTCCAGACTGTGAAGATCCCAAGGGACAATTGGACCGGATGTGACCTTTCTGATTGCATCGATAACAGACCCGATCCTCCACACGAGCATCTGTAACATTACTCAAAATCGGACGAGATGTCCCGGCTAGCTCAGAAAGTGCTTGCCCCAAGGTAGGAGCCCCTCTGTGAGTAAACCTATTCGACACTCCAGAACGGTGAGGGTGGAAGCGTTGTCCTTCACGTTCTCCTACTCTATCATTGAGAGCTATTCTGCTAGAAAAGTTCGATCTCATCTGCATTGATTTACTCTCGCATAGGTCTTGCTCCACCAGAGCAGCAGCATCAATCACTTCCTTCATTGTGGCCAAATGAAGGGGCACCAATCTCTCACGAATATCCTTACGAAGTCCCCGGAAGAACGTGAATGCCTTGTCAGACTCAGTTGGCACAGTGCTAGCAGCATACTTCAGCAATTCTGTAAATCGGTTCAGATAAGCAGTCACGGTTCTGTTCCCATGTTCCAGTAGCGTGAATTCCACACGTCGCTGCTCTATCCAGTATTCCGGGTAGAAATGCCCTCGGAAGGCTTCAGTAAACAACTCCCAAGTAGTCGGCGTTGCAATCTGTGGCTCCGTAGAGGTCCACCATTCCTCAGCATATCCAGCTAAGGAGTAAGTAGCGAGGGTTACCTTCTCTTCACCTGGCACATGTAAGGTACGAAAGACCTTCTCTACTCGCTTCAGCCACCTCTCTGCCTCCTCGGGGCTTGTATTTCCCAAAAATATCGGAACCTTCTCCTTACAGTATTTTGAAAAGACGTCTTCCTGACGTGATGATGGAGGAGGTGGAGGAGGAGGTGGTGGTGGTGGGAGATCTGCACCTCCCCCACCCATATCAGACCCACCCTCGGATACTGATCTGGTGAACCGCTCTTCAAGAGCGAGTTGTCTTTGCTGCACATCTTGCAACAATGCCATCATTGCATCTAATTGTTGCGTGGCTTGATTTCTACGAGGCGGCATGATCTGCATTAAGGGGAAGAGTAAAAAAAATCAGACAAAGATGAGATTCGATATCTAGTGGACTATGCCATTTTCGGATACGAGTCAGGGGACTCTTGTCTAATGTATGAAGTTTTCTTCCTATCATACAGTTGTCTACAACTGATGGGGTAATTGGGCTCTGATACCAAATGCAACGCCCTGCCTCAGCGGGAGCGCATCTCAATGCCCATTCACAAAATTTACCCAACAACAATTATAAACAACCTGCATGATAAAACAATCATACAAAAAAATGGCAAAAGAAGAAAATTCCCATTCATATAGAAAGAGTCCACGACTTAAGATGACTATAAGAATTCAAGATATTATTATTACGTCACTAGTAACGGAAAAGGAATACACTTAAGAAATCGGTTCCACTAGATATCAACCTCTGAAATGGTTCTCAACTACTGCCAAAAACTCTCGCCTCGGTCTCCTGCTCAAGATTTCCTGTTGGATTTCCAAGAGGGGTAATTTGTGAGTCAAATGACCCAGTAAGGATATAACAATAATTTATATATAAAAACAAAAATCAGGTAGGCAATGCAAGTGCAGTAACTATAGGGATATAAGGAAAATATTCTAACCAACTCAAGTAGAAAGCCTCTAAATAAGTTACAAGTAATGAGTAGATTTTTTTCAATTTACATAATTAATCTACTTCTAAGTCCTTTGTTCATAGCTTATTTATTTATTAAGTCCGGACTCACCCGTCAAAGGAAAAAGTCTACGCTATGAATGAAACCTGCATCGCTTCATTCAGGATGCAAACTAAGACCTGTGCGCAAGCGCGATCCTTCAGCTAGTCTGGTTGGTAGTACTCTGACACTCGAGACACGAGGCGTATAGCCCCAAGGAATCATGATTCTGTCAATCAAGTCTGCTAGGGGAGTCTTGCTCGCCCCAAAACCAATAGTCACAAAACAGATCTGTATGGTGCGATGCACACATGCATCCACCCAAATCTCCAGAGTACCTATCACCGCCCCACTCTGTGATGCCCCTCGAGTGGGGCTGACTCACTGTTGACTCAGCCGGAGTACAAGGGTGTGCACCCACCTTGTACTATTTATTCTCTTGTTCCCTCTTACACAATAACATAACAAACTAATACCTCGGATCCCAATTTGCTTCATCGATGTTTGTTTTAATCCGTCACACATTTTGAACCGGAACTCTGAAGGCTGATGAATTATCATAACATAAAGGCGCATGAGTGATGATTTTAATTCGTATACTATGTATTTGTCATATACATCAGATTGTGCTACAGATATGTGCTAAAAAAAATCAAATCCATAACATGCACCAGGACCCCACATAGAATTTCTGTCCTAATCTATATTATGCGTCATCAATAAATAGGTGTCAGTTGATCTAAGGATTTTAGAAATCTTGTGTGATACATACATCTATGATGTATTGTATATAAATGTTGGATTATCAAAAAAAACAAGAAGCATATCGTGCGTTCAATTTAAACACTTGTTCCACATGTAACCATTGAGATATTCATAATAGAAAACCGGGCATGTGCTATATCTAAAAAAAAAAGATCTCGATTCTGTTGAAAATTAAACTCCGACATAGTTCAGATTTTATATTATTATTATGAGATGCCGGTGAACAAGGATTTATATTCCTTTGAAATGTTTAAGAGAAATCCCATCATGTTGGAACAAGAATGATTTAGGCATGGATCATCTTTCTTAAAGCAGCAGTACAAATGGCCATCGCAATCTGCATATCCAGATTTTCGATTCAAGTTCACAGATAATCAGAGTGAAAGATCTGGACATAACATATTGTTAGGAGGGGACGAATATACCATAATTAACTAAAAAAAAGGAAACTTGCCTTGCCAATTCTCGGATGAGAACTTTTATGGTATGTATATATAAAATTCATACTAATATGTGTTGGACAATTTAAGTGAAACGACTAAGATAGAAGGGTACCACTAGACACATATTATTACTTGTATTGATTCCTATAGGAGATTCCAACATAAATCGTGATTTAAGACTAAAATAATTACAAATCAACTTAGATAATATCCACAGTTGGGTACTTTACTCGGACTTGGATATTTCCTATCATGCCGTAGGCGACGAAAATTAAGGTGTCGTTCGGCAACCAGGATAAACCCCTCTTTGAGGGGTTTACCTCCCTTACCCTATATTTTCTCATTCCATGTGTGTCCCACTTTTTTATCTTTTTAAAAAATTAAATAAATCAATTCTCCATCATCAATTCCATCAAAAAATAATATACTATACCATTATATTATATAAAATTTATAAACTACTCCTCTTCTACTCACTTTTTCAAACTCCAATACAATCACATCTCAATAACTACTCACTTTTTCAAACTCCAATACAATCATATCACAATAAACCCACTTCTAACCCACCCCCAGTTTAACCCTCTATCCAAACACCAAAACCAAAAAATGGGTTACCTGCTATCAGGTTAACCCACCTAAACCCACTATCCAAACACACCCTAAAGAAACAGAGGCATATACATTAACAAATGGCTCCAAGGCTATTCTAATGGGTTATTGTTCTCCTCGCATTAATATGGTGTAAGGATAATCATCATGGTGTAAGAGAACCAATCTCATTTATGTTTCCAATAGATAAATCCACTTTATCATTTGGTTTCTACGTGATCACGTATTTAGGAAAAAGCTAGTTACATCTGTATAATTCTACTCGTACAAGTCATCAAGGAATAAATTCGATGGAAAAGATCTTGATATACCAACAACAAGAGGGAGTCGAAGATCCGTTACCTAACGAGCACCTTCGAGCCGTGCACGCGGTCAACGACTTAAACCTTGTGAGCCTTTCCCTTGCGACCACGTTCCTCTTCCTCTCCTTGCAACAAAGCTCCGAAGCCTCGCAACTCGTCTCCGGGGAGACACTCCTCCTGTCGACTTTCTAAGGGGAAAAAAAGAAGAAGAAATCAACTTTGGAAGGAAGCACAAGATGGAAAGAGATCAATAGGTACTTAAAGATCATTCATTGGGTGAAAAAGGAAATAAGGTTGTCAAAACAATGAGGTAGAATGTGCTCCAAAATATCTCATCAACATATGGAGTGATTCAAAATTCGTGGGTCCAACCTTCCATTTAAGTCCCCGGCTATGGTTCACTAAAAAGGACGTAACTTCCTCATATGAACTCAGATTTACACATTCTTGGTCTCGTTGGAAAGCTTGCGACGAGACGCTTCTTTTGAATATAATATTGTATATGTTTTGAAATTTCAGAAAAATCCAAAATTTCCGAGGCATTACATCATAACAACCTTAAAAACAGTCTCGTCCCCGAGACTTAAGATGCTTGGGATGTAATATAACAACCTTAAAAAGGTTGAGCCCACGGTTTGACCGATAAGGACATAAACATGATTTAAAGATTACCTTCGAAAAGATGTGGGTAGTCTCGTCGCATATCTGCCTCGGGCTCCCAAGTGGCCTCCTCGGAGTTATGTCGTTGCCAAAGTACTTTCACCAATGGTATCTCCTTATGCCTCAACTTCTTCACTGAGTGATCTACGATTAGAGCTGGTTCCTCAGGATAGCTTAAGTTCGTGTCCACATGAAGATCATCGTAGCTAATCACGTGCGATGGGTCATGCACATATTTCCTTAGGTTGGAAATGTGGAATACGTCATGTACTCCTGACAGGTGAGGGGGAAGCGCCAACCTATAAGCAACATTGCCAATTCGGTCAAGGATCTCAAAAGGTCCAACGAACCGTGGAGCTAACTTTCCCTTTACTCCAAACCGTTGCAGCCCCTTGGTTGGAGATACTCTCAGAAAGACGAAATCTCCAACTTCAAAGCTAAGATCGGTGCGTCGTTTATCATTGTAGCTCTTTTGTCTTCTCTATGCAGTAAGAAGCTTTTCCCGCGCTGTTTTAATGGCCTTAGTGGTTTCCTCCAAGTATTCCACCTTATGCAGCTGGTTATGTCCGACTTCCTGCCAACTCAAAGGTGTAGTACATCGTCTCCCATATAATGCCTCGAAGGGGGCCATGCCTATGCTGACATGGTAACTATTATTGTATGAGAACTCTGCCAACGGTAAATAGTCCTTCCAAGACCCTTTCCACTCTAGCACACATGATCGAAGAAGATCCTCTAATGTCTGTATCGTCCTCTCGGATTGCCCATCGGTCTGAGGATGGTAAGCTGAACTGAGGCACAACTGTACTTCTAAAGAGTTCGTAAACTCCCGCCAATAATTTGAAGTAAATCTCGGATCACGATCATATATAATCTGCTTTGGTAGACCATGAAGCCTGACAATCTCCTTGATAAAAACCACTGCGAGTTGCACTGGACTGCAAGCCATGCTCAAAGGTATGAAGTGTGCTGACTTTGTAAGCCTATCAACTACTACCCATATGGCATCATGACTACTGGAAGCTCTAGGAAGCCCCGTAACGAAGTCCATAGATATGCCTTCCCACTTCCACTCGGGAATTGGAAGGGACTGCAGAAGTCCAGGTGGCCGCTTATGCTCAGCCTTAATCAGGTGGTCCTCCCCTGCTGCTCCTGGAATGCGGAAGGGCTCCGCTGTGAAGGTCCGCAGCTGATGCTGGTCTCCGATGAGTCGGACAACCACCAGAATGGCCCCGCGACGGCGGTGGCCTGGAGCTCCTGTGCCTGAGCTATTGGCCTCCAGATGAGGCTCTCCTGACATCGTAACCTGCACAGGAAGAAAGATGGGTCGAGGGCAAACTGCCTCGACCCGTCAGAGCACGCGAACGGTGAAAGGAGCGTCGATATGGGGGCCCTCCGGCGAGCGGCAGAGGTGGAGGGCCGAGGTCCCTGCTCCGGGGCGAGCCAGGGCGAATGGGTAGGTGGAGAAGGTGCGGAGGAGACTCGTGAAGGTGGTGGCGGAGTCGGTTGCATGAATGGATGGATGGAGACGAAAGGCGGAGGTGGCGGAGCTACGACTACTGTATCTGAAAAATCCTAATCTAAGCTAATCTACGGGCTAAAAGGTCTACCTGGTGGAGGTTGTCGACTGGGCTGAAACTCGGGAAGCTTCTGGGTCATTGCCAGCAAGGGGTCGTCGTCTCCCCGAGGCTGGGCGCGCTCGTGGCGGCGCACGGCGGCGGAGCCACCGGATCAAAGGCTTCGAGAGGTGCTCGAGCCTCCCATCCACTCCGGCGAGCACATCTGTCACTCAGGCTCACCAGAGGAGGTCCTTGGCTGCGAGTGGAAGGTCCAGAGATGAAGAAAAAGGTCGCCAGAGATGCTTTAGATGATCAGGGGTCGGAGAAGAAATGGATCGGGCGAGTCGCTCGTGACTCGGATCCCTAAGACCCACCCCGGGCGAGGATCTGAGATGAACAAGGATCAATCGGGGCCCGGGGTTAGGGTGTTTGGTTGTCGGATCGAATGGGAAATAAATGGAGAAGTCGGGTCGGTCATCATATCCGCAAGGGAAGAGGGTCCGCGGGGGAAGTTGACCGGGGTCAACAAACACCCGTGGACCAATCAGAATCCACCAGGTCAAAATTATTTGATTATTTATTTTAAAATAGTAAATGATTGAATTAAGAAAAACTTAAAAATGAAAAATATTTATTTTTATTATTTTCTATTTTTTATGATTTTTAATTAATTTTTCAAGATAAAAATAAGGTATCTACATAATAGGGCTATATATAGGTATATGTACAATATAGGATTTTTATTTTTGATTTTTAATTTATTATTTTTGTGCATTTTTATTCCCATTTTATATTTTATTTATTTATAGATTAAAATTAGGAATAAAAAGGTATTTTTATTTTATTTTTATTATTTATATACAAGGGTGAAATAAATAGATATATACATCTATATACATGGTATACTTATAATGTATTTTTGGTTTTTGATTTTGTTCTTTTTATTTTGCTTTTGTTTTTGTTGTTTTTATTTTATTTATTTACATCATAAAATATAGAATGTATACAAAATTTTTCGGAATTTTCAATTTATTTATTTATAGGGTAAAATAAATATAAGAGAGTGGATTATATACATGATGAATATGCACAATCAGATGTTTTTGTTTTCTTTTTAATTTTTCTATTTTTGTTTTCATTTTTATATTTACAAATATATACAATATATACAAATATGTACAAGCCACTTTTATTCTATTTTTAGAGGGAAATATATTTATTTTATTTACAGGTATATTTACACACATGAGCCCCTATCTCCCTCTACTTTGGCTTTTATGCGGTCAGGCCCATGCTGAACCCTCCCTTGGGATTAGATTGCTCAATATTTATTCTAAATATTTCCCTCTTTTTCTTTTGTCTCTTTATTCTTTTATTTTTGCACAAAAACATGCTAATTATAACTTTTTACATCATGCATGCTTTTGATAATTATTTGTATTTACAGACATATACATGCATTTGCAAAGGTTTTTGTAGCTAAAATATAAGAATAAAGAGTGATGAATGGGTATTCATCACCCCCTATACTTAACTTTGCTAGTCCCTTAGCAAACACTTATTTGAAAAAGAAGTGAAAAAGAAAGAAAGAAAGAGAAAAAGAGGAGAATATACATGGATTAAGGCTGATTATTAAACTTGCCTTCATTAAATTGAATTATGGAGCTCGATCAGATCTTTGGATTATTGATGTGTCGGAACCTTATTTGGACTTAAGCTTAAAACTCAATAGCCTCTAAGTTCCACCAATCTATGGACAAGACTCCTCAATAAACCAGATCAGAACAAGTCCACATACACAAACTCTAATGACCATGAATCTTTCCATGCAGTGTAAGTGATATGTAGATCCCCACCTCAGAAGTAACAAGGAAACAACCTCCCCCAACCTGGTAACTCTAATGCCTCGGTCTAGCAACTCTTTCCTCTAGAAGCGGGGTATTCCCTTCTAAGTTCAAGTGCAACCGGCTCAAGAAGAGGGGGAATAAGAGGTATAGAATTTTGGGAGCTCAACCAGTGTAGCTAAGTCTCCCACTGCAAGCTTCATGAGATGTAACATGGATACCATAAGCTTTTGCTTTATTTGACTATATATATACTCCGGTGGGGTTATTAAATTTTCAATCCGACCCACCACTTTTTTGGAGTTTTTTTTCAAGTGCATCTGTACAACATATCTACATGGTGCAGCACATATACAAGAAATTTTCCTCTTGAGCCAGTAGACTATCCCTCTTTTGAAGCTTTATTGCAACCCACGGCTTCTGTCTTTAGCCTTCATCACCACTAGACCAAGTTGAGACGCACTTCCTTCACTAGAAGAAGAAGAGAGGTTCCGCTTAGAAGTACTACCCTCATATGCTACCCCAAGCCAAAGGAAACTGCCTCCTCACCACCTCATTCGTGGAGAGCTATGTGTAAAGTGCTGGTGCAAGTCAAGCCATTGTCTCTAAGAGTCGTGCGTGTGTTGTTAAGTGCTCTACTTAGGCTCATCAAGATGACATATGCTCATAGCCTAGTGGACTCCAAGAATTAAGTCCCAATGGACCTGAAAAGCCTTAACCCTAATCCCTATAAGGTTCCTCTTAGAATTAGGTGGATTAAGATCTTAATCAAGCTCCATTTCCCAATTTAATTCCAGGCTAGTTTAAATGTCAACTATGATCCAGGAAAAACGATACAAATATACAAAGATGCTATTCACACATATTTACAATCGTGCAAAATTTTTGAAAAATGTTTTGGAATCATGATGGATGAATGCATGAAGTGCAAATTTTGCAAAAGTATTTACACACATTTACACAAGAATTTTGCAAACTTTTGATTTTCAAAACATTTGGAAAAAAATTGTATTATATACACAATTTTGATAAGAAAATATTTACACAAACTTTACACAAAATATTTTTGAAAACATTTTTACAAAAATAATTTGTACACTAGCTATGTATGTGCAATAAAAGAATGATTATTTACAGAAAAATTTTTTAATTTTTGTGATTTTTAGGGTTTTTAGCCATTTTATTTATTAACACACTCACACAAAGTACGAGTTATGGCTAAAGTATATATGAAATATATACACCCCCTATACTTAGCTCGAACGATGTCCTCAGAGTGATCAAGAGCGATGAAGAAGACATAACTCGTGCTTAGTATGGGGACGTGAAAAGGAATGGCTATATACAAAGACGAATGAATGAATAGAATATCAAGAGGCTCTCGGCTTGTCCCCCTATACTTAGGATCAAGTAATCGTAAGTATAGCAGGCTGTACACAAAGGGAAAACCGAGTGGCGAATGTACAGGGTCTACCCCCCCTATACTTAGCGTGAAATATCCCTAAGTATAGGCAGCAAAACAGGGGTAGATAGACATGAAGAAAATCAACGAATATATACAAGGTGGAAGGGCATCACTCCCCCTATACTTAAGGTGAAGAACCTTAAGTATAGGCAACACAACAGAAGTGATGAAACCGAACGGAAGAGCAACCCAGTGTTTCCACCCCCCTATACCTAGGATGAGCAATATCCTAAGTATAGCAAAGATAATCCTAAGCGAGACCTAGGGTGTAAACAGGAATGGAAGAAAGAAAGATCAAAGAAAGACAAAACATGTATATACATAAGAGTACAATGTTGAGGTGCCTCTCAACAAGCGCTAGATTTTACGCCCCTAGATGGGCGCAAAGGCTAGGATAATGCAGTATCGAGATTTAGTACGACATCGGTAAGGCGAATGCCGTACTGTTGTCGCAGTCTCGGTATGAGAGCAGCGACAAACTCAATAGTGTAATCAAAGACACCCAGGTATGCAATCAAGCGGGTGTCTGCTACCGGCCAGTGATATGGAAAGAAGTGATCGGGATCCAGTAGCACAAAAGAAATCAGCGGCTCTGGGTCAGACTGGAGTGAGAGTATAGAGCCGAAGAAATCCAACGTGGAGAAGGATGGATCAGTGATAGAATCCTCCACGTCAATACGTGTATGAAATAGGTGTGGACAATCAAGATTAGGAGGCTCTCTAGGCAGACTGATATCTGATGCATGAAATAGAATCAGAGCAGGAAAATCATCGAATATCTCCAGGATGGGCTCATCCTCGCGAGGGTCGTCGAGGTGAGAAGACTCAGAATCAGAATGATCTAAAGACTCGGTTTCGTGTTCCGCCAGATCGGAAACACTCTCAGTAGGTGAAACCGAGTACTCGTTGAGTGCGGCGTCCTCCCACAGATAGCCCTCGGGGAGAGATGCAAGATCAGGAGTGACAAGAAGAGGATCAAGATCTAGATGGGGATCTGCGCTGCTATCAAGTATCCATTTGGTGCACCAGGCTGCATCATCATCGGAAGTGTAGCTCTCGGCAATCTGGAAGCAGGAGAATGTACTAGTCAACACTGCGGAAGCCGGGAAAGTATCTGTGGCCAATCCTCGCTCTGCAGCTATGCTGGCTGCCAACTGGTCCTCAGCAGGTGTATCTATCTCGTCAGAGTGGAGGACACAAGGCTCGAAGATGGGACTCTCTATGTATGTACTTTCAAAGTGGTGACTCTCATCGAGCTGTGGCTGCTGGGCTGAGTCCTGGTAGCTGCTGCGTCCAAGAAGTATCTCTACAGAAAGGAAGCTGACTCCTCCGGGACTGGAATCTGAAGTGTCTGAATCAATGGCTGCAAAAGCGGGGGCTCCTCCGGCTCTTGGAGTATCAGAAGGTCTGATATCCAAGACTCGTCAACTAGGAACTCTGGGGCTGACTCGAACTCCAGCTGGAAAACTAACGGGAACTCAAGTAGACTCTGGGTCCGAACCTCTGCTATGGCAGTCATATCCTCTGACAGTGGTGCTGCATCATCCAAATCCTCGGGCTGGTGTGTAGAAACTGTATCATCATGTAAAGTGACACACCGCACTAGTACTGCATCGTCCACATGTGTTGTTCCGACTACGACATCTCGTGAAGAAGAATACTGTGAAAGTAGCCTCGAGATGGTATCCAGTAGATGAATGTCGGAACCACGGTGTGAACCGCCACATGTGGTAATCACCAGTGCAAGCTGTTCTACGGTCATCCCTCGCATGGAGGTCTCTATCAGCTCTGTCAGTGGAAGTTCGTGCTCAGGAAATCTCCTCAAGAGGTCAAGAAACCTCGGCCATGCCTCGTGCAATGGCTCCTGGGGGTCTACTGAGAAGTCGGTGATCAAAGACCGCATGAAATCTGCTCTACGTGGAGAGAAGTATCTCTGTAGAAACTCTCGGCGTAGCTCTACCCACGTCTCGAATGTCCTCCCCAATCGGCGATGCCATCTCATGGCTCTGTCGTGAAGTGTGAATGTGAAGGTCCTCGTCATCAGCTCCTCTGCAGTAATATCTGAATATCTCTGTGCTCTACAAAACTCCTCGAATGTGGACAGGTGAAGATACGACTCCTCGTGTGCCTCTCCTGAAAATGTCGGCAGTCGCTGAATGTAATCCAAATCCAAGACGAATGGATCTAGTGTAGAAGCTGACTCAGCTCCCTGTGCTATATGCTCCTCCATCCTTCTGGAATAGGATCTGTCTGCTAATCTCCACTGCTCTATCTGATCACCAACAGAGTGCGCTCTCAACTCAGCAACGGCATCGTCCGGGTCTCGCATCTGCTCTATCTGGCATCCTCGGACGTCTCGTGCAGCATTCCCAAAGTAGTGAATGGGATGGAAGGGAGGGAGCGGGAGGTTGGTCGGAGATACGACCTCCCTAGAAGGTGGACTGGAGTGATGGTCAGATAGCGAAGAAAAACTGCTAGAGTCGGCTCGATGTGAGGGGTATCCATCATCCAGGGGTAAAGGAGAAGAAGCGAAGAGAACTGAAGGGAGGGAGGGTGGGAGACAGAAGAGAAGAAGATGGAAAAAGATCGAAGGGATCTGGAATCACACAAGATGAGAAAACATAACCCTCGATTCACCTACGCACACGAGCTGAAGAGCGAAGGGATCAGTCAATTATCTTGTCAATTTTATTTTAAGTGATAATTCAGTCTATCAGAGCGACTACGTGAGCAAAATAGGAATCCAGATATTTCTCAACCGATTGTCCCGTACTGAAAGCCGGTAATCAGTTGGGAAAAATCCGGATGTGGCTCTATCCTAAGGTACGTGTTACTCTCTCGCTCATCCAAACCAAACAAGGAGGGGGTTACTCTCCCCAAGACAGATTTTCAATGAAGTGTCTTTTAGATCAAGTGTGATTAGCAGTCCTGATTTTATTGTTTTTGTTTTTAGGTATTTTTTCAATAAAAACAAACGCCTAACGATTTTTTCGGTTCTCCTGGTTGTTAAGTCCAAAACAGTGGGGAGAAGACGAAAAAGCCGATGCGCGATAAAATCAATGATGCATGCAAAGTAAGAAATGCGTACCTGGCTCCAGCACTCTACATGCAATATGATCCGCGCATAATGTAAAGACAGAAAAATAAACTACCTATATGGTGCAGCGGGAAAAACCGAGTCCTAAGCAGGCAACTTCTACTCAAAAGAGTCGTCTAGTTGGTCACCAACCTTCGATCCAGAGAGTCCGATCTAGACCCACCTCTCCTCTTCTCGACAGGTCGAGTTCAGGAGTAGCGCTTGACGGGGCAGGCTCGCGGTGCGTAGGCTCGACGGTGGTGAATCAGCTATTTTTATTAACTTTTTATTAGTAGGTCCAATTAACGATCTATAGGTACAAGCAATCTATTAGGTGTGTGGATCCTACTGAGTACGACTCAGTCAACAAGAAAGTTCTAAAGCTAGGGGCTCGAGAAAAACCGCGTAAAACCGTAAAAGGCAGCGAAAAATCTAGAAGCTGCGAAAAAGCCGCGAAAAATCTAAGCTAGCTAAAGGGTCGCCCGAGCACACCGGTGCTCGGCGAAACAGACCCGAAAGTCCAAGTCTTTGTCTGATTGTACCTGTATTATTACAATAATTCAAATAAAATGCGCTGAAATAAATCTAAACTACTCCTCTCTTACTCAGTTACTCTCTCGCTCTCTCCTGCGGCTCCGTACAGAAGGGAGCCACCTCCGAATTCCGCGGTTGTGCCGGCTCCTCGAAAGTTGCCTCCTCGGTCATCGGGCCCTCGCAAGAAAGTAAACAAGAGTGATCAGACCAAATTATTGTATAGACAGTATCAGAAAAATATATATGCAAAAATCTATACAAAAAGCCGCGAAAAGAAAACCGCGGGAAAAATCGAAACTGACTACTAAGCCGTGCTCTCCGGCAACGGCGCCATTCTGATGAGCCAAAATTCAATCAATCCGGATCTGGTAAAAATATCACTCTGGTCGATGCGACCCGTATCGATGAGAATCTCAGCTAAATGAAGAAAATGAAGTTCAGACCACCAAAATCAGATAAAATCAAATAAACACAATAGCGGTCCTAGCGATTAGATTAGCCTGGTATAGCGACTAGGGTCGGACTCAGGGAGCACGTGATGGCCTTGTGGCCTACGAAGTAGTCTAAAGAATCAATAAAACAAAAGGCAAGTGTTTTTGGTGGATTTTTAAATTTTTAAATTTTTCTGGATTTTTGGTTAATAAAGAAAGTAGGAAAACAGGGAAACAAGCCAATTTAAGCAATTCTTAAAGCACTCAAAACTCAGCCAAAAATTCAAATAAAAATGTTTTTATGTACTTTATATTCTTTTACTATTTTTAATGAATTTTTGGTATTTTTCTGATTTTTATTTAATTTTCTAAAAATCAAACAATGCAAAAAGACAACAACAATGTCCAGCCAAGCTTGAGGGACTTAGATAAAATATCTAAAAATCGTAAAAACCTGTAGGTAATTTTCCTTTATAGTAGAAACTACAAAGAAAATTAGGCCACTGGAATTATTATTTTTGGATTTTTAAAATAATTATTAGAATGTTTATAGTTTTTTAGGTGTTTTTCAATTTTTATGAGTTTTATATAATAACAAATGACTAAAATTGGTCAGAAAATCAAACAAGACAAAATACACAGTAGCTAATTATTTTATAATTTTTAGTGGTATTTTAATATTTTTTATGAATTTCTAACTTAGACAGTAAAGAAAATGCGCGTTTTTGAATTATTAAAAATAGTAAATGAAATAAAAAATGTCCCCAAAAATTCTAGAAATATTTATAACATGGCAGGTGGCATGTGTCCAATTTTCATTGAATTTGGAGTGAGTTTGACATTTTATTCAAAATCAAAACCAAGGTACAGTGCATAGGGACCTATACGCAATTAGTGAAAGTTCCAGGTGGTCCGGTGCAAAATTTTCATGGTTGCACGCGTGAGGCGCGTGACTTGGGCACTCAGGGACCTGTTTGTAATAAAAATAAGGTTCTCGGACTAATTGGTAACAGGTACCAAAAGTCCGAGGGCCTTTCTGTAAAATACCTAAAATTTATGCACATGCACAAATAAACCACGCACAGGGGTATATATGCAATTAACTAAAAAAATTCATTCATTCATTAACACCCTAGAAATACAAGGCTAAACATGCAAATAACCCAAATAAACACGTGTCGACGCACGTGATCCACTACACACAGGGGCATACAAGCAAATAGCAGAAAAGATAAGGTCCAAAGTGCAATTTACCTAACGCAAATAAAATCCTAAAAATATTTACAAGACTGAAAGCAAACTACTAAAAAGAGAAGGGCCTAAGGGTAAATTACCCTTTATTAAGTCGACGGCTGATGTAGCCCCACGTAGCAGATCTAACGGCTGGGAATAAGGGGCGCCTTTAATCAAGAAGCACGGGCCTGATCGAACGGATGAGGGTCCACCATGTTGCAGATCTGACGGTTCTCGTACACTGTGGCGAAACCTCGGTGAACAGACGGTTGCGATCGAACCTCCAAATATCTGGCAGTATCTGCTGCTCCGCGAAGGGACAGACGTGATCTGATCTGGAGCGTCGAGGCCGATCGGACGTCTGGGGAGGATGTTGGAAGAACAGTTGGACGGCGAGCTTCGACGGCCCGATACACACTCTGTGGTCCTCCCCTGCTGCTCCTGGAATATGGAAGAGCTCTGTTGTGAAGGTCCGCAGCTGATGCTGGTTTCCGATGAGTCGGACAACCACCAGAACGGCCCTGCGACGGCGGTGGCCTTGAGCTCCTGTGCCTGAGCTATTGGCCTCTAGATGAGGCTCTCCTGACGTCGTAACCTGCACAGGAAGAAAGATGGGTCGAGGGCAAACTGCCTCGACCCGTCAGAGCATGCGAACAGTGAAAGAAGCGTCGATATGGGGGGCCCTCCGACGAGTGGCGGAGGTGGAGGGCCGAGGTCCCTGCTCCGGGGCGAGCCAGGGGAATGGGTAGGTGGAGAAGGTGCGGAGGAGACTCGTGAAGGTGGTGGCGGAGTCGGTTGCGTGAATGGATGGACAGAGACGAAAGGCGGAGGCGGCGGAGCTACGACTACTGTAACTGAAAAATCCTAATCTAAGCTAATCTACGGGCTAAAAGGTCTACCTGGTGGAGGCTGTCGACTGGGCTGAAACTCGGGGAGCGTCTGGGTCATTGCCTGCAAAGGGTCGTCGTCTCCCCGAGGCTGGGTGCGCTCGCGGCAGCGCACGGCAGCGGAGCCACCAGATCAAAGGCTTCGAGAGGTGCTCGAGCCTCCCTTCCACTCCGGTGGGCACAACTGTCACTCAGGCTCACCAGAGGAGGTCCTTGGCTGCGAGTGGAAGGTCCAGAGATGAAGAAAAAGCTCGCCGGAGGAGATGCTTTATATGATCAGGGGTCCGAGAAGAAATGGATTGGGCGAGTCGCTCGTGACTCGGATCCCTAAGACCCACCCCGGGCGAGGATATGGGATGAACAAGGATCAATCGGGGCCCGAGGTTAGGATGTTTGGTTGTCGGATCGAATGGGAAATAAATGGAGAAGTCGGGTCGGTCATCAGATCCGCAAGGGAAGAGGGTCCGTGGGGGAAGTTGACCGGGGTCAACAAACCCCCGTGGACCAATCAGAATCCACCAGGTCAAAATTATTTGATTATTTATTTTAAAATAGTAAATGAATGAATTAAGAAAAACTTAAAACATGAAAAATATTTATTTTATTATTTTCTATTTTTTATGATTTTTAATTAATTTTTCAAGATAAAAATAAGGTATTTACATAATAGGGCTATATATAGGTATATGTACAATATAGGATTTTTATTTTTGATTTTTAATTTATTATTTTTGTGCATTTTTATTCCCATTTTATATTTTATTTATTTATAGATTAAAATTAGGAATAAAAAGGTATTTTTATTTTATTTTTATTATTTATATACAAGGGTGAAATAAATAGATATATAAATCTATATACATGGTATACTTACAATGTATTTTTGGTTTTTGATTTTGTTCGTTTTATTTTGCTTTTGTTTTTGTTGTTTTTATTTTATTTATTTACATCATAAAAGATAGAATGTATACAAAATTTTTGGAATTTTTAATTTTTATTTATAGGGCAAAATAAATATAAGAGAGTGGATTATATACATGATGAATATGCACAATTGGATGTTTTTGTTTTCTTTTTAATTTTTCTATTTTTGTTTTGATTTTTATATTTAAAATATATACAATATATACAAATATGTACAAGTCACTTTTATTCTATTTTTAGAGGGAAATATATTTATTTTATTTACAGGTATATTTACACACATGAGCCCCTATCTCCCTCTACTTTGGCTTTTATGCGGTCAGGCCCATGCTGAGCCCTCCCTTGGGATTAGGTTGCTCAATATTTATTCTAAATATTTCCCTCTTTTTCTTTTGTCTCTTTATTCTTTTATTTTTGCACAAAAACATGCTAATTATAACTTTTTACATCATGCATGCTTTTGATAATTATTTGTATTTACAGACATATACATGCATTTGCAAAGGTTTTTGTAGCTAAAATATAAGAATAAAGAGTGATGAATGGGTATTCATCAGGTGGCTGTGGCTGCTCTGATACCATGTCAGAGTGAATAGAATGACTTGATTATTCTAATAGGTTTAGGGGTCCTTATATTGGATAAACCTCAGAAACCCTAAAGAGTACAGGGAAGGAGAAATACAGAAATACCCTTATAAGGGTTACAATGAGTAAAGGCGCATATACGCTAAGGTATTCATAACATTCCCTTAATTCTAGTTTTATTGGCATTCCTGCCCATGAGATTTCTTCAAAATTATAAATAGACCCGTGGTATTTCTAAAATTAGTAGAAAAATCCAAACAATTCTAAAAAAATCACGTGCGATCACAATGATGCCTAGAACTTAACAATTAAGATCCGGGGAATAACAAGAAAAATAAGAATTTACTTGAATCAATAAATTTAAAAATATACCTTTATTTATGTTCACATAATCTGTCTAAGTCCATTTAGATTGACCCTATACTTTCCTTAGATATTATTTAATGCTTCCTAGATTGTAGTTGAAATAAAAACTACCCAAAATCCATTGATTTCATGGGTACACAACGACATGTAAAATCACCTTCTCAGCGTACTGAAAATCACGTCTTCATTATACTCATCGCTTTCTTATGTCATCCTCGTGTATGTAGAAAAGATTCATTTTTTATTGTATCTCATGATAAGTATCTTTTCTCTCTAACATATCACATCTTTAGATCAATGGCTTTTTTCATCACCTAACGCTTAGCCATGACAAGCTCTCACCTAGAGTCATCAAATGCATCTTCGTTGGTTGCTACCTAACCCAGAAAGGGTATCGATGTATTGATACTGTTAGATGGAAGTACCATATCAATGTTAACTTCATTTTCTTTGAGTTGTCTATGTACTTATCTTCCACATGTGACAGGATGACTTCATCTGAGCCTAGTGAGGTGGTTTACGTTCCATCTCTTTTGTCGCCTCTACCTTTGTACCTCCTCATCCTCCTCATGTGGCTCAAACATTACCTCATTACTACATTCTCAAGCTGACTATTGTGCTCCTCACTCTTGTGCCTTCCCTAGCATCCACTACACCTTGGGTAAATTCTAAGCTCTTGATTTCTACTAAAGACAATATCGATTTTTCTGTACAATAAGAGATTTTACATGTTGAGACATAAGTACCTCTTGAGAGTACTATACATGAGACATATCATGCTGATGATCTTGATGAGCACATTGCTCTTGGAAGAGGAGGCATACTTGTGCTTTGTATCCTCTTGAAACCCATGTTTCATTAGGGCATCTACTAGAGGATTTTAGGAAGTTTATAGTAGGACTGCCTGATATTGTGATATCACATACATATCATGAGGCTATGTGAGATAGCCAGCGACGTCTTGTTATGGAGGACGATGTGGTTGCACTCCAGTCACCTGGTACATGGAGCTCGTTTACTACGTCATCAGGGGCTTTTGTAGTTTGCTACAAATGAGTTTTTACAGTGAAGCAGAGATCAGATGATAGTATTCATCAATATAAGGATAGGTTTATGGTACATGGGTTTACTCAGACAAATGGTATAGATTATAGGGACACTTTCCCCCCATGGCTCGTCATTCTACTCTTTGAATTCTCCTTCATGTCATTGTGGTACGAGACTGATCACTTTCCTGGCTTGCTGTCAATAATGCTTTCTTGTATGGTAATTTACATGAGGAAGTCTATATGTAACAACCACTTGGGTTTTTTTGTTGGGGGGGTATAAGAAGATATACATACTTCATAAGACTATTTATGGCCTTAAGCAACGTCCATGAGCATAGTTTAAAAAATCTCTCAGATTTCATAGAGCAACAAGGATTCAAGAGATAGATTATAAATCACTCGCTCTTTGTACATATAATAGAGAGAGATATTAATATCATTCTGATTTATGTTGATGACATCATTATTATATGATATTACTTACATGGTATCAACGAGGTTAAGGATTTCCTTGGATAGCAATTTGTCATCAAGGACTTTAAAGAACTATGACATTTCATTGAGCTTGAGTTTTCTGGGAAATAAAGAAGTCTTGTGATGCCTAAGAGAAAGTAGGATATAGAACTCTTATCAGAGAAAGAGATGGTAGACTGCAGACTTGCCACTACTCCCATGTGTCCCAAGATGAAGATTTATAATGATATTGATGAGGGGGCAAGAGGAGATAGAGGGATCTTATTGGGAAGCTTCTCTATATGACTATTACTAGGACAAATATCTCATTTATTATGAGCAAAGTTAGCCAGTTTATGGAGCAACCACGACATGCTCACATGGATATTGTCTACGTTATTGTAAGGTATCTGACGTCTTCTCTAGATACAAGATTGTTATTTAGCAGAGGGACATCTCTTGCCATCACGTCATGTGTATATGTTGATTATGTAGGATGTACTAAAGATAGAAGTCTACCTATGATTTTGCATCATATGGACTATTGTGGTTCATGGAAAAAGCATGAGAAAGATTGAGGTTGTTTGATCTAGTGTTGAGTTCAAATACAGAGCTATGGCACAAGTGAATATTGAAATGATGTGGGCTAGATCTATTCTTATAGATTTAGCTGCTGATGTGCATCTTCCCATGTCGTTGCTTTGCAGTAGTCATTACTAACAATCCATCTTTGTAGGAAAGGACCAAACATGTCGAGGTCAATTGCCATTATACAAGAGACATGACACATATGGGGTTTGTATCTATTACACACATGAACTGAAGGGAACATACAATAGATATTTTCACCAAGGCCTTAGCAAAGGGCCCAACCTAGAAGTGTTGTTCCAAGCTTAGCATGATTGTCATCTTTGCTCCATCTTGAGGGAAAGTGTTGAAAGTTATTTGTATTTATCTATTTCTTGCTTCTTACTTACGTAATTTACCTTATAGGATTTTTATTCTTTATATAAGAGAGTCATATGGCCTCATAAATAATCTAGTCATTCATTTCCTTCCATTAAGTCCAAGAAAAATGAACAACAAAGTGTTATAAGAATTTCTATCCTTTTTTTCTTGAGAGATGCATACTTTTAACCTCATTACAATAAAATATTTAATAATTTTATTATAAATTTTATCAAATTAAATGACATTATAAATAGTTAAATTAAATAGATACTTTAATTTATATGTATATTATGCCTATATAAATAGTACATTAAATTAAATATAATTATTTTACATATAACTACATTTTTATATTTTAAGAATTTAATATATAATTTCAGCATTTTACATATATTTTTTATTATTTTATATAAATTATTATTACATATTTAAATAAATAAGTATAGATACCATACAATACAATTATACCTATATTTAAAGATTTATATTTATTTAAATTATTTTTAATAGATTTCATTTTTATTTTTATTTTGTTTACAAAGTATATTATGAATACAATATATACAAAATATGAAATACAAAATAAATATCAAAGAATAAATATAAATAAAATAAAAAGAATTGTACACATATACCGAAAGTATCTCAAAACCTACTTTTTGGTGATAAAAGATAAACCTGGAATGAAGAATGTTGTGGTTGATCATCTTTCTTGGATTGATCTTACGGCTTCTCCTAATTGTGAGCAGATTAGAGAGACCTTACCATACGAGTCAATTTACATTATTGACTCACTTCTGTGGTATGCGAAAATGGTGAATTTTTTTGTCTCTAAGCAGGTTCCCCATGGTCGGACTAGGAGCCGTATTGACCGACTGAAGTCGAATTCGAGGAGATACTACTGGGACGATCCTTTCCTTTTCTTCGAAGGGCTAGATTTGTTTGGAGAAGTGTATTCCTCAGGAGGAGTACCTGGGTGTCCTCACATATTGTCATTCACTTGTGGCTAGAGGAAACCATTCGGGGAAGAGAACCTCTCACAAGGTACTTTAGTATGGATTGTATTGGTCAACCCTATTCAGATTTGCTATTGATTTTGTACGATCGTACCCGATTTGTCAAAGGATGAGAGGGACAGTTGGATACAGAGATGAGATTCCCATGCAGTCGATAATTATTTGTGATGTTTTTGATGAATGAGGCATAGATTTTATGGGTCCCTTTCCCAACAACCAAGGACACAAGTACATCTTCTTGGCACTTGACTATTTATTTAGGTGGATGGAGACTATCGCAACCCAAACCGCAGACAACACTACTGTTTGTAAGTTTGTGAGAGATCATATTATTTCTAGGTTCGGGGTGCAAGAAGTTATGATATCTGATGGGGGTAGCCACTTTTGAACCGAGATGTGATATCTTTATCTAAGGACTATGGATTTGAGCACATAGTTACTAGTACTTATCACCCACAGTCTAATGGCATGGCAGAGGTTTCGAATAGAAAGGTGAAGAGTATTTTACAGGAATTGGTTCTTTCCGATAGGAAGAACTGGTCTTAGCTTTTGGACCAGGTTTTGTATGCCTATAGGACAACCTACAAGACACCCTTCGGCACTTCACCATTCATAATAATCTATGACAAGCCATGCCATTTGCCTACAGAGTTGATTCACAAATCTGAAAGGGTAATTAAGCAGATTAATTGAAGTTGTCACCTAGGGAAGCTTTGTCGACACTTGAACTTGAACGAGATCGTGGAAATCTGAAATATGGCATATGACAACAATTTGATTTATAAGGACAAAGTAAAGAGATGGCATCATCAACACACTAAGTGCAAAGACTTTATCCCTAGACAAAAGGTATTGTCATTCAATTCCAGGTTGAAGATGTTCCACATGAAGCTCAAATCTAAGTGGATGGGTCACTTTGTTGTTAAGAAAGTACACAAGAATGGAAGTGTAGAGATAGCTGATCTCATAAATGGTGCACAATCTCATGAGGTGAATGGACAATTGTTGAAGAATTTTGTAGATTCACAAGAGCAGTTAGTCCAAGTCGAGGTCATCAACTTCAAGCAGAGTGAGCCCAGAGCAGATATATCATATTATTCTTCATGAAGATGCATCATCAAGATTCAACATCTTAGAAGATTCACTCACTCTTGTACATTCTCCCTTCTATGTATATTCTCCAAATCATATCGGTTCTCACACTTACTCCTATCCTATACATAGGATGATCAGATCCTAAGTATAGGGGAGGATCGATTCCTGTCATGTGTATACACTCATCCATTTCTCCTCTTAACCTCGTCTGACCCATTTTTTCTCTTCTTCTACACTTAGAATGAGCCTAAATATATGGAAGCGTATAGACTTATATACTTTTTGTTATTTTAGCTCTCCTATGCTCGGCATGAGCTATGTCTTTTTCCTTACTTCTTATGCTCTGAGGACATAACACATGCTAAGTATAGGGGGTGTGTATATATTACATACATAGTTGACCCATAGTTTGTACTTTTGCTATTTTTGTATATATTATACAACAATTACATGGTGGGTAAAATTGGTAAAAAACAACAAAAAAATTTTTCAAAAAAAATTGTGTCCTTTCTTATTTACCTTTCTTTCAAAAAATAAAAAAAACTTTTTAAAAAACATCTTTCTTCTTTTCCTTTCTTTTTCAAAAAATCTTTTCCATAAAAAACCAGTAAAACCTTTTTTAAAAAAACAACTTTCTTATTTTCCTTTTTTTCAAAAAAAATCATCAATATATATAATCAAAATCACACAAAAAAACTTACTAACGAGTTTGTTTAATCCTGACACTTACACGTCACACAAGACTAGTGAAATTCAAGAATACTTGATTTATGAGATCTTGAGATTTTGAGTTAACCAGCCTTAGTCATTAGTGTCTTTGACTTAATTATTTACATTTCCCTAGTTTGAAATATTTATGTGCTATATTGCATGCTTAGTCTCTACCTTAATAATAAGATCAACACCTTACATACACGACTACAATTGTGATGAGATGAGTTGAAGTTTTACTTGAGGAACTAGAATGAGGGATTTGAGTTTGGACCTAATTTGATGATACTCGAGGATGGGACAAAATCAATGAAGGCTTCATGAAACCTGAGTGTCAGCATCTTTAAATAGTATGAGAACATGGTTCTTGTACTATCTCTTTACATTTACCTATGTGACATGCTGTGAAGAAATCTAAAAAATTGTTGATCAGTGTGCATCAACTCTTTGTAAAAGTAGTAGAGTTAGCCAAAAGAAAAAAAAAGAAAGAAAGAATTGTTGAAAGAAAATATCTCACCATATAAAGTAAAATATCAAAGAGCTTCCACCAAAGACGAGCGCTCCCAACCATTTCAAAGTGTCCACTTGATCCACCACTATTAGGACCTAGAGTCGGGCTAGCATCCGAAAAAGGGCTTTGCATCTATAGTGATACAAGTCTGGGTGTTGAAGGTATCTTAGATACTCAAAAGAAACACCCGGGTGTACTCCCAAGAAAACAAGTGCAGATGACTCCAACTTCTCTTGACAGACACATTGATCAATAATCAAAAAAATACATGTGTTAAGTTAATAAGGCACTCTAGAGGATCCTTGTTCCAACATTCAAATAAATACAAATTGAGATCGTAAAAACATGAGCTTGTGATATAGCTACACCTAATTTCGGACCGGTTAATGCAAGAATTATAAATAAAGGACCAAGATCCCCTATGAAATATAAAAGATTATTCATACATAGCATAGTCGAAGCAAACCCACTTAAAATCTTTACTGAACTATGACCAGCCATCATATTAGCAAATAAACGTATTCCTAAGCTTAATGCATGGAAACAATGAGGGATTATCTCAAGGAGTACTAAAAAAGGTGCTAACGGCAGCGAGACTTCTGCAGGTAATAAAAAGCTTAAAAAATGAAGCCCATTTCTTTGAAATCCTACTATCGTAATGCCTATCAAAATGGAAAATGAGAGAGCCAAAGTAATGAGAAAATGACTTGTCACTGTGAAGCTATAGGGTATCATACCCTGGGATTATGAAATAACGAAAAAGTCAAAGTGACCGAGATGCGAGGGGAAAACTTTTGTTTTACATTTCCTGAAAGACCACCTATTTGTTCGTGAGAAGAAATGATGCAATCCTATGCCCTCCATCAACCGGCCTTCCATCTACACTTTTAAGTCGGACAACTAAAGATACAGTGGATTGGATGCAAGAAATGGTTTATTTCCTAGTGATGAGGATCGAGTTCTTAGGAGAGTCTCTTGGACTGGAACCTTGGGTGAAGTTGTGACTCTACTCTTGTAACTGCAGTCCATACTTAAAGTCATATCCCTATTATATTTGTTTACAGAGAGAGTCTAATGATTAGCAAAATTGGATACATTTAGCTTGGTTCAACATAGAATTTTAGGATCTTTAAAATCGAGAGTTCTTGAACGGATCGAGTTTTGCATTCACATGCATAGTTAGGGGTCAGGGTTAATTCAACTTATTCATTCGTTATTTGCTCGAGGACTAGCAAAGTTTAAGTATACGGGTGATGAATCCATGATTCGTCATCTTAATATATTAATGTTAGCAAAATCCTTAAGTAAAATGTCAAATAAATATCCATAAAATCATTAAATTGATAAAATAAATCCTGTAATAAAATACATTAATTTTTATCTATTATATTGTATAATATAATTAATAAAAAAGGCATAAAATAAAGGAGTACTTCACCTATAAATAGCACGAAACTTCATGTATTTTAAATAATTTCATTTCAGCACTTTTTTCGCTAATTCTTTCTCTGATTTGTTTAAAAATGTATAGAAAAATAAAATACAAAATAAATTTCATCTCAAATAAATACTCCTAGATCACGAAGAGAAAAAAGTCCTAAATCTCAACTTCCCGACTGAATTCCCACTCCGTATGAACTCCAAATTCACCAAACTCACTTTTAAATTTTAAGTTATAAAAGTATCTATACAATGAAAGTTTTCATTAAAATCAGAGGTCGTTTGCAAAATATGAACCTAGGTGTACATTATATATATTGTAAATATTCTTTCTTTATCTCCTTTTTATATACTTTTTGTAATTAGTAAAAGACCAAAAAATTATTGTTGTGTTGTATTTTATTTCTAGTATTTTATTTTATTTTATATTGTAAATATATTTTATTAAAAGTAAAATAAATAAAATTAGAAAACTAAAAAAATGTGTACATATTGTTTGTCTTATTTTATAATTTCTCCACTCTATTTTCTCTTTATTTTATTTTATCCTTTTTAGTTGCCTATTTTATTTTCTTTTATTTACTTTTATTTTTATTCATTATCTACAATAATTCCCATTCAACTCCACCACTTTTATAACCTCCATTCAACTCCACCAATTTCTTAACCTCTCATTCAACTCACCATTCCACCATTTTTCTAACTCCCATTTTCTTCTCATTTTATCCATCATTCTCCTCATTTTAGTCTTTAATCCACCTTTATGCGAGAGAGAATTGAGAGCTTTGCCCACCTGTCTCAGTGAAAGCAAATGACTAAGTAGAGCGATGACCACTTCCTGTCCGGTGAGATCCATTGGCATTCCAGACAACATCATAGCTATCCCCGCGTGCTGCTTGAGCTTGCTCGTCGGCGATTCAAGTAATGAACGCGCTTCTCGTGAGTATACCAAAGATGCCTGCTTCTATTGTAGGTAATTCCACTTTTTATCATTCGACATCATTTTTATTTTTATATTTTTACCACATCACATCCACCACCCCTACTCCTTCATTTGTTGTACTTTATCATCTTCATCTTCATCATATTATCACCATCACCACATCATCATATTTGCATTATTTTATTTTTTTCTATTTTGCAGCAACAGATGGCCAGCTCCCACCACCAACCACCACCACCCAACACCTCTAACGCCACTAATAGCGACTACTTCTTACGCTACCCCCCGCAGCAACAGAGGAGTGCGCCATCGCACGTGGTCTACTCCAGGTCACTTCCATCCAGCCACCGCGGCTCCACGTACACTGCTCCTCCTGCACGGCTGCCCATCTGCAGCCACCTACACATTTGCTCACCATCTCCTCCACGCGTGCGGCCACGTGAGCTGCTCCTCCTTCTTACCCATCGTTATTCACCCCCTATTGTTGACTGCCTCCCCGCCAAGATGGTCGTGTGCTGCCCCACACAGCTGCCCCCTCCATTGTACCCTACATGCGAAGAAGGAAGAAGGTCTTATTTTATTATTTTTGTAAAAATTGCATTAATTTCATTTGAAGTTTCCATTATTGCAAAGTAGTCCCGATGTATGTTTTGCATTGTCAAAGCTAATTTCTGTATTGCACGGATGCCCTTATGTTTGCATATTATTTTGGACATCTTTCATGCATCATTTTATTTAATAAAAAATTTCATAATGTTAAGCTATTAATTATCTATCATTTGGATATTTATTTGGATTTTTGTGAGTTTTGGGTTATTAATTAAAATTTTTTTAGTTAAGAATTACATATTTACCCATTACGAGGTCTTAACTTCATACTTGACTCATGGTTGTTTCAAAAATTCCTCAAAAATTACAAATCATGCCTTTTTATGTGTTTTAGTTAATATCCAAATTTCATCTTAATTGCCGAATTGGAGTTGTCATGCACATTAAATAAATTGTAGAGTGATTTTAGTAAATGAATTTTAATTAAATCCACACACATTATTTTTGCAAAATTCCAACTCACCTGGATTTCATATTAAAATACATTTTTGAGATAATTCGTTGTCTATAAAATTTAATATTGTGGATCGCACCTCGGATGGTATGGTCGAGCCAGAGTGGGCCCAACATTTGGCCTACATATCTGATTTATTAGGAATTAAATACTCACTATCACTTTCTTTTCATTAAAAAATCATAAAAAATCATATAATATCTAAAAATTTTAAAATGATTACTGTAGTCACATTTCATTATTTCTAATTTCCAGTAAAATTTTCATAATTTTTGCATTATTTATGTGAAAAAGTACGTTAAAACCCATAAAAGTGTGCATATTTCATTATTGCATTTTAACCCTTAAAATTAAAAAAAGTACTTTGCATTCGTCATTGGATTAGTCGTTGGACATGCGAGCCCACGACGAGCCATTATGCAATAAATGTTATTGCGAATATCATTCCCTGATCTGAAAATAAGAATGAATAATTTGCATAATAGGTCCCTTGGTAGAATTAGAGTTATGTACTATGGCCATCTTAAAGATCATACAACTGTTGATTCAACTACTGAATCATAGAGGTTGGTGCTTGGATGAATATCTAAAGGGTTAGATTGAGGACTCATCAAGCACCGTCAAATGATTGTTAAGAGATGATCTCCAGCCTGAGTAGGAGATGACAATCCTTATCTCTAAAGGCTGATATCTGACCGACCTCTTAATGCAGGTCCTCTGCATAGGAATAGAGATTCCGAGGTGTCAGATTTGTTAGGTCAAAGAATGGACTTAACGAGATCGAGATAACCAAAGTCCTATATCGTATGCTGTCAGGATACAGGTACGCATCCTCTGACCGGAGACATATGTGTTACTATATGTCTAAGTATGTACATTTGGCAGACCAATAAGTTGATGACCTAATCAAGGTCTATACACCAGCGCGCTGGTGTGCATATAAGGGAATATGAGTAATACGATCACTCAAAGGGATCATACAGGTTCATTTATTGAAACGGAAGACATGAGCTCGCTCATGAGATATTGGGAAGAATCAAATTCCGTGCGCACGGTCATCTCGCTTTGGAAGCTTGACTGAATTTGTAGGTTTGATCTATACTTTTAGAAAGTATATGATCAAGACCTAGGTGTGATATATGCTTTTGGAAAGTATATGATCGATATCAACTCTCAATGATCGAATGAGAAACTTACTGATAAAACCATGAAGTAGACAGTATAAAGTTGATCCAATACTTCGGGTTTATTCTGAATCATCCAGTATGCAGAATGTACATGTATTGGGAATACGTGAGGGTGATGTGATCATAAACGATTATATAACCATGACGCTTCCATTCCTAGGGAGTGATGAAACAGGTCTGGATTTTAGTGACTCCTCTCAGTAGAGAAGTAATATGATCTTGGTCCAAATGTTGGACATTGATCTGAATGTGATTCAGATGCAATGAGAAGATTAGATTTGCGGTCTTGATTTAGTCAAGCATCTATGGGAGGCCCATGATCTGGATTTGAGATATGATCTCAATATCCAAGTCACTATACGTGGAACAATACAATCGCCCTGTCCTTATCTCCAAGTATTCGCGGAGAAACTGCATTATCCTTGAAAGAGTTAAAGATAATTTCATTGTTGATATGTGTATCCGAGCATTGAGAAAATGGATAATTAAATATGATTTAATTATCATGATTAATATGAATTCGATTCATATTATAAAGAGAGTTGTCTTCGATAATTAAATGTGATTTGATTATCAAAGATAAAAAATAATGTGAATGTGATTCATATTATTTGGGCACATAAGAATAAAGATCCAAGATGATTAAATGTGATTTAATTATCATGGATATGAATAATGTGGATATCAATATCTATATTAGTCATATATATTATAAATGTCATTTATAATATATAAGAGAGAGCTATTTGTAATATACATTTGTTAATTAAATGTTGATGTGAATTAGATTCACATTAGACATTAAATTGAAAATGTAATTTACATTTTATTTTGGGTTGTGAATATGATTCACAAATTTCCAATGGCTAGATTGCAATATTCATAAAATGATTATGAATTATTTTGTAGAATAATTTAAAACAATTGTTGTTGTAATAAATTGGAGATATGTAGAATGTGTAATCAAGGGATTACATTTGGAGATACTCCTTCCATAGGAGGGACGACCACCTATTCCTATTAGGAAAGGGAGGCCGTCCACTCCATGTATATGGAAGGAGGCATTCTCTCTTTTCCATTATCTCCATATTTGTTGGTTTAATTTTATGATTAAATTATGTTGACTTATCAACATATATTTAATTTAAATTAAATTGATTATTGTTGGTTTTACCAGCACAAATCTTAGTCATTAAAAGAAACCCAATCAATGAGAGCCATTGGATTTGTGTTATCCCATAGATTGAGATCCATAGATCCCAAAATATTAGAAAAGGAGAGGCACCCCTTTGCTCTTCTTTACACAACAAGAGACAACAAGTCTCTCTCTCTCTCTCTCCCTCTCTCTCTCTCTCTCTCTTTCTACACGCCCTCTCTCTATCCCTCTCATGTGGGTGTCCACCATGGATGCTCTAGAGAGGTTCTCCATCGCCGCAACGTCGTCGTTATGCTGCCCGATCGTTTACTCGTGGATCTCCATCTCCTTTGATGCGCCTTGCTCGTGAAAAAGACGATGGATCTCGTGTGTCGAGATCAGGAGATCCACAGCTTGGATCATCAACATGGATTGCGAGAAGCACGCGGTTCATCCCCGTGCTCGCAAGCGTCTCCTCCGTCGGATGTGACTTGAGACAGGAGGTCTCTTCGTTTAGAGACTCGATGGCAACCACGCTTCAAGAGGTAATCCTATTACTTGTTTGTCATTTAGACGAAATGATCCAAGAAGTGTTCTTAGATCATGTGGTTTCGTCACATGAAAAAATTTTAATTTCGGATGCATAGAACAACTAGTACGACTAGTCGTTCTAAGTACTATTCGATACGACGCTCACACTTCCGTTATGCTCTTGAGGATCTAACCATATCCTTCAAGTGGTATCAGAGACTTAGGTCGGTGGTTTTGGATACGATCCATTAACCGAGGACGACTTGGGTTCATTAGGGCTTGCGAAAGTTTTCTTGCATTTCATTTTCGCATCTCTGTTTTGAGATTATTTTCGGAACTGTTTAAATTATTTAAACACGAAAATAATTGTATTTTGTTCCCCATTAAATAAGGAAACAGTAGGATCTGAGTTTGCGTGATTTCGATTCTGTTTGCTCAAGTTATGCTCATTTTAATGAACATGTATCCACAGTTTCCGGGACTGCGAATCTCAACGTAATTAAAGAGTTAATTGTGGATTTGATACACCTTGAAATGCATGCAAATCACTTAGGTTCTGTTTTAAATAAAATTAGCAAACTTAAAAAACTTATTTTGCTTAATTTGAATTTAAATTGATTGAGATATGATATTTTTAGTAAGTGAGGGTCATTGCTGGAAATACTTTCCTAATCAAGAATCTAGTGATTGTCATTTACTCAATTAGTGAAATTAAATTATTTAATTTCCTGAAATAATTGTGCATAAATATTTGTGAAATATTTGATGATAATTATTCCCTTAAATGACATTGCCTTAACCAATATTTGATTAGATGTGATCTAGATCACTAATTGGTTACATGATCTACAAGATCTTCATTCCAATAAACATGTTGCTTAAATAGGATTTGAGATTTGTTTAGCAAATCTCGTTATAATATTAATCAAAATTGTTTTGATTATTACTATATGGTATTATTTTCGTTGAAGAACCGATGATCATCTCAAATGCAAATTGATCTATTTGGCATTATCCTTTCCTGAGGTGGATATGGTGTCTAGTCGGAGAGGATTGGGGTAGCGGGTTGCAACATATGTGGTCCATCCCACTCTCGTCGGTACTGGCCATGACAGCGGGTAGGGACTAGATAATGCCGGAGAAATCAAGATGTATTTCTAATTATTAAAATTCAGAATAATACGTATTTGAGATAATACCATAATTCAAGTAACAATAAAATGTTTGTTGGATATTAATTGGATTACTAATTTAATATGATTAGATTAATTGGAATCCAATTAAAATTAAAACACTCTATTTTGAATAGAGATGTTATTTCCCTTGGAAGAACTAATCATAATGAATATGATTCACAATGATTAATTAGAATTTGAATATGATATGGAAGATCACATAAGTAACATCCATGGTCTCTCGTCAAGGCGAAGGGTTCCGTCGCCAGGGATTGTATGTAGGAGACGCCTGTCCGAAGTGACAGCTCCTGCATTCAAGCGCATCTGGATCGGGCTCTTTGCTTCTCGAAAGAGTAAGGCCGTATACGTAGTGACCCCAATATCGGATCCTCATATTATTGGGGCGATATTGGATTGCATATAGCGACTACTATTCCTGTTGATGGTTGGTTCAATTAATGACGAGTCAACATCGCCTTAGGGGTGGTGGGCCCGGGTGTTAAAGACCGAATTGGGAGATGCAAGTTGGACTTGCAAGGCAGAATGTGTTTCCGCTTCTTTTTATCTGAGTTGTAGGTTCTCATATTATTGGGATGCAACCAAGATAAGGAAGGAGATCATAGATCTTGATTGAGATAGAGTGGTAAGTATATCTCTTACATTGAAAGTGATTAAGAGAATGAACTTTCAGTGTTGACAAGGCAAGACATCTTTGATATAAAAATTCCTAAATCAAAGTAAAATATGTATATATACATATAAATATATACACTTATGCAAATTTCTTATTTCAGATAATCCTTCATTAAACCTACTCAATGTTATACTCAATAAAAACCAGTAAAATATCATGGTTTGGGCTCATGATCCAGATATTGTACTTACAGTTGGACACATAATGTATGTGGTTGTAATATGCAAGTTTCCTCAAAATAACAAGGAATGACAATTAAATAGACAGTAGATATACAACCCTAGGAATTGTATGTCTCTATAGTCTTGATCTCTTATCGAATGTACTTTGGAAGTGACATGTCGATAATGATCGCATATGTCAAATAATCCTTATAAAATCTAAGAAGATGTTCTGGCATACATATGTGCTCTTGACCTTTAATCATGAATGACGTGGTTCTCTGCATCGTGCAGAATGGTGGCTCTATAAGAGATGATGTATTCAAATTGTTTGAATACCTACCTGAACCAATGTTTTAAGAGTTTAGATGGATGTAGATACGATGAGTGTCATCATTCTACTGTCTATACTCTGGTCATTCAGGATGTTTCATATTATTTATATTAATGAAGCATATATAAATGTTGAAATGCTCTAACATTGAATTCTTTTGAATTTAACGTAAGAGATCCTTAGTCTTAAGCAATGGTTGTTTATAGATTAAGGGAGCGCAATGGATGCATGGGTTGGACCCAACTGAGAAGTATAGTTAAAGAGTTGGTTGTATTTCTGTGACTTAAATATGACATCCAAATAGTTGGATGAATGCCAATACTGATGTGTTGATAGTATGACTATCAAGTCTGTCTAGAATCCTTAGAGAAGGACTCCGATAGAGCATCATAATAATCTACATAAATCATTGATATTGACTTGCTTATTGAATAAGATAAGTCTTGTAATTGTATCTCAATCTTCTACAACACTTGCAATGGGTTGCATATGTTTTAGAAGACTAGAAAATTTGATCTTAAGGCTTATAGTCATCCACATAGATATTGATGCAATTGTTGCAACAATCTCTATTGGATTGAAAGGCTTCATAATTTCAGTGGGAGAGCCCTTAGTCTTAGAGAATGTCTCTATGACCTAGATATTAGAATACACTCATTGTTTATTTCTAAATGTTGGAAATAAACATAAATTCTGTAATAAATCTATCATAAAGAGTTATGATGGAGATATTTCAGATAGTAGTCTAAAATCTAGTGGACTCCACTAAATTAGAATATTGATGAATGGTTCATTAACATTTCTAAATACTGAAATTAAACCTTAAGATCAATAGGAGGATGAAGATCATTTGACAATGATCTAGCATCAATCCTTGGACATTTGTCTATTGATTTGATCAATAGACTGGTAAGAGATGAAACTTTAGAATGTCTGAAATTTCAAAACTTACATACTTATGAATATTGTATTCAAAGTAGAAATGTCCAATACACCCTTCTTTGGGAATGGTGTAAGATGTCAAGGTATTCAGGATCTCATACATATTGATGTATGCAGATCATCTATATCATAGTAAACATTATATATATGTGATATCTATTGATGATTATGTATGATATGATATTTCTTCTCTTCACCTAAAGAAAACTTTGAAATGTTCAAAGATTTCATCATTTTTGGTTTACAACCAAAGTTTGAAGGAAGACAAAATAAATTTGATCTAATCTAGGTAGCTTGTACCTATGAATTTAAAGGATATCTTATGGAGATATGAATATCATTTCTATCTCAATCCTCCTAACACACCTTAACTCAATAGAGTTATAGGGAGATACAATTGTATCATGTGTGGCATGATCTTATCAATGATGAATTTTGGCATAATTATCCCTTAGTTTCAAGGTATATGTGTGTAGTAGAGACTACAATGTATATCCTTAATAAGGTTCCATGCATGCTGGAACCTAGCACTTGAGAGTGCTGCTTCATTAGGAAAATAAAGGATGGTATTGGATACCTACTTTATGACTTTGAGATTCTTAAGAGTTTAGATGGATGTAGATACGATGAGTGTCATCATTCTACTGTCTATATTCTGGTCATTCAGGATGCCTCATATTATTTATATTAATGAAGCATATATAAATGCTGAAATGCTCTAACATTGAATTCTTTTGAATTTAACGTAAGAGATCCTTAGTCTTAAGCAATGGTTGTTTATTGATTAAGGGAGCGCAATGGATGCATGGGTTGGACCCAACTGAGAAGTATAGTCAAAGAGTTGGTTGTACTTCTGTGACTTCCATATGACATCCAAATAGTTGGATGAATGCCAATACTGATGTGTTGATAGTATGACTATCAAGTCTGTCTAGAATCCTTAGAGAAGGACTCCGATAGAGCATCATAATAATCTACATAAATCATTGATATTGACTTGCTTATTGAATAAGATAAGTCTTGTAATTGTATCTCAATCTTCTACAACACTTGCAATGGGTTGCATATGTTTTAGAAGACTAGAAAATTTGATCTTAAGGCTTATAGTCATCCACATAGATATTGATGCAATTGTTGCAACAATCTCTATTGGATTGAAAGGCTTCATAATTTCAGTGGGAGAGCCCTTAGTCTTAGAGAATGTCTCTATGACCTAGATATTAGAATACACTCATTGTTTATTTCTAAATGTTGGAAATAAACATAAATTCTGTAATAAATCTATCATAAAGAGTTATGATGGAGATAGTTCAGATAGTAGTCTAAAATCTAGTGGACTCCACTAAATTAGAAAATTGATGAATGGTTCATTAACATTTCTAAATACTGAAATTAAACCTTAAGATCAATAGGAGGATGAAGATCATTTGACAATGATCTAGCATCAAAACTTGGACATTTGTCTATTGATTTGATCAATAGACTGGTAAGAGATGAAACTTTAGAATGTCTAAAATTTCAAAACTTACATACTTATGAATATTGTATTCAAAGTAGAAATGTCCAATACACCCTTCTTTGGGAATGGTGTAAGATGTCAAGGTATTCAGGATCTCATACATATTGATGTATGCAGATCATCTATATCATAGTAAACATTATATATATGTGATACCTATTGATGATTATGTATGATATGATATTTCTTCTCTTCACCTAAAGAAAACTTTGAAATGTTCAAAGATTTCATCATTTTTGGTTTACAACCAAAGTTTGAAGGAAGACAAAATAAATTTGATCTAATCTAGGTAGCTTGTACCTATGAATTTAGAGGATATCTTATGGAGATATGAATATCATTTCTATCTCAATCCTCCTAACACACCTTAACTCAATAGAGTTATAGGGAGATACAATTGTATCATGTGTGGCATGATCTTATCAATGATGATTTTTGGCATAATTATCCCTTAGTTTCAAGGTATATGTGTGTAGTAGAGACTACAATGTATATCCTTAATAAGGTTCCATGCATGCTGGAACCTAGCACTTGAGAGAGCTGCTTCATTAGGAAAATAAAGGATGGTATTGGATACCTACTTTATGACTTTGAGATTCTTAAGAGTTTAGATGGATGTAGATACGATGAGTGTCATCATTCTACTGTCTATATTCTGGTCATTCAGGATGCTTCATATTATTTATATTAATGAAGCATATATAAATGTTGAAATGCTCTAACATTGAATTCTTTTGAATTTAATGTAAGAGGTCCTTAGTCTTAAGCAATGGTTGTTTATAGATTAAGGGAGCGCAATGGATGCATGGGTTGGACCCAACTGAGAAGTATAGTCAAAGAGTTGGTTGCACTTCTGTGATTTCCATATGACATCCAAATAGTTGGATGAATGCCAATACTGATGTGTTGATAGTATGACTATCAAGTCTGTCTAGAATCCTTAGAGAAGGACTCCGATAGAGCATCATAATAATCTACATAAATCATTGATATTGACTTGCTTATTGAATAAGATAAGTCTTGTAATTGTATCTCAATCTTCTACAACACTTGCAATGGGTTGCATATGTTTTAGAAGACTAGAAAATTTGATCTTAAGGCTTATAGTCATCCACATAGATATTGATGCAATTGTTGCAACAATCTCTATTGGATTGAAAGGCTTCATAATTTCAGTGGGAGAGCCCTTAGTCTTAGAGAATGTCTCTATGACCTAGATATTAGAATACACTCATTGTTTATTTCTAAATGTTGGAAATAAACATAAATTCTGTAATAAATCTATCATAAAGAGTTATGATGGAGATATTTCAGATAGTAGTCTAAAATCTAGTGGACTCCACTAAATTAGAAAATTGATGAATGGTTCATTAACATTTCTAAATACTGAAACTAAACCTTAAGATCAATAGGAGGATGAAGATCATTTGACAATGATCTAGCATCTATCCTTGGACATTTGTCTATTGATTTGATCAATACACTGGTAAGAGATGAAACTTTAGAATGTCTAAAATTTCAAAACTTACATACTTATGAATATTGTATTCAAAGTAGAAATTTCCAATACACCCTTCTTTGGGAATGGTGTAAGATGTCAAGGTATTCAGGATCTCATACATATTGATGTATGCAGATCATCTATATCATAGTAAACATTATATATATGTGATATCTATTGATGATTATGTATGATATGATATTTCTTCTCTTCACCTAAAGAAAACTTTGAAATGTTCAAAGATTTCATCATTTTTGGTTTACAACCAAAGTTTGAAGGAAGACAAAATAAATTTGATCTAATCTAGGTAGCTTGTACCTATGAATTTAAAGGATATCTTATGGAGATATGAATATCATTTCTATCTCAATCCTCCTAACACACCTTAACTCAATAGAGTTATAGGGAGATACAATTGTATCATGTGTGGCATGATCTTATCAATGATGAATTTTGGCATAATTATCCCTTAGTTTCCAGGTATATGTGTGTAGTAGAGACTACAATGTATATCCTTAATACGGTTCCATGCATGCTGGAACCTAGCACTTGAGAGTGCTGCTTCATTAGGAAAATAAAGGATGGTATTGGATACCTACTTTATGACTTTGAGATTCTTAAAATATCTCATCTCTAAGAATGTGATTCTTAGAGGTTGAAACTCTTGAGAATCAAGATGAAAATGAAGTGTAGGAACTCATTTAATGTTGAGAAGATAATGAGGCTCCTGAAATTGGAAACTAAAAGGACAATTAAAGATGAAACACTAATTCCTCTTCAGATGAGTTTGAGGATGGATTCCATGTGTCAGAGAAATCTGAAAATGATCGAACTTCATGTGATGAAGCTTCTGAAGATCATAGTATGGATAGATGGATGTTAGCAATAAAAGTTTAATGCAGACTTCATATACAAGTGTTGTATATGGACCCTCGAGGATCCACCTATATGGGTAAGACCTCTAAAGGTGTAAGTGGATCATCAAGAGAAAGGGAACCTGATGAGAAGGTAGAGACCTTCAAAGCACGGTTCGTAGCCATGAGCTACACAACGGAAGAGAAGACATTGCTTGCGATGAGACTTGCTCTTAGGACATATATCATCCTTGGAAATTCCTAGAAAGTCTTCCATGCCTTAAGATATGGTATTGACCTATCTAAAGGGATAACACCTCAAAGAGTTGAGGAAGTGAATGCTAGAACTACTTGCACATGTGCATTTGCTACGGAAGTTGAGTATATGCTAGATGTATACAAAAGCCAGATATCTGCCATGCAGTAGGAGGAGTAAAGTGTTGCTAATCCTACTATGGAGAGAAAACACTTGATTGCAGTAAAAACAAAATCTTCATAGATGACAAGATTTTTGAGATAGTGATCTCAAAGTCTTATCTTCAAAAACTTAAGGCTTTATAGATAGAGATCTAAAAGGTCTTAACTGTGGATACCTTAAGAGATATTGATCTCCAGGAATAAGGGTATTCTAATAAGGATTATGGAAATATTGGTTATGATAATTATTAAGCTGTAGTGTCAAGGACACTGTAACTAACAAGATTGAGTATTGGTTGCATAAGATGCAACATTCGCATTAGATGTGAGCACTGTTACTGGGGACATGCAAGTGCCGTAAAAGGACTTGGTGTAGTCTCGCAGGAACAGAATGACTGATCAGCTTACCTAGCTATTTCCTAAGTAGCTTGTGATCGTCACATGACTATGGGTTTAAATGATTAGCCCATAAATGGCTCTTTCGGCTAGTGGGAGATTGTTGGACATGCGAGCCCACGACGAACCATTATAGAATAAATGTTATTGCGAATATCATTCCCTGATCTGAAATGAAGAATGAATAATTTGCATAATAGGTCCCTTAGTAGAATTAGGGTTATGTACTATGGACATCTTAATGATCATACAACTATTGATTCAACTACTGAATCATAGAGGCTGGTGCTTGGATGAATATCTAAAGGGTTAGATTGAGGAATCATCAAGTACCGTCAGATGATTATTAAGAGATGATCTCCAGCCTGAGTAGGAGATGACAATCCTTATCTCTAAAGGCTGATATCTGACCGACCACTTAATGCAGGTCCTCTACAAAGGAATAGAGATTCAGAGGTGTCAGATTAGTTAGGTCAAAGATTTGACTTAACGAGATCGAGATAACCAAAGTCCTATTTCGTATGCTGTCACGATATAGGCACGCATCCTCTGATCGGAGACAGATGTGTTACTATATGTCTAAGTATGTACATTTGGCAGACCAATAAGTTGATGACCTAATCAAGGTCTATACACCGGCGCACTGGTGTGCATATATGGGAATATGAGTAATACGATCTCTCAAAGGGATCATACATGTTCATTTATTGAACCGGAAGACATGAGCTCCCTCATGAGATATTGGGAAGAATCAAATTCCATGCGCATGGTTGTCTCTCTTTGGAAGCTTGACTGAATTTATAGGTTTGATATATACTTTTGGAAAGTATATGATCAAGACCTAGGTGTGATATATGCTTTTGGAAAGTATATGATCGATACCAACTCCCAATGATAGAATGAGAAACTCACTGATAAAACCATGATGTAGACAGTATAAAGTTGATCCAACACTTCGGGTTTACTCTGAATCTTCCAGTATGCAGAATGTACAGGTATTGGGAATACCTGAGGGTGATGTAATCATAAATGATTATATAACCATGATGCTTCCATTCCTAGGGAGTGATGAAACAAGTCTGGATTTTAGTGACTACTCTCATTAGAGAAGTAATCTGATCTTGGTCCAAATATTGGACATTGATCTGAATGTGATTCAGATGCAGTGAGAATATTAAATTTTTGGTCTTGATTTAATCAAGCATCTATGGGAGGCCCATGATCTGGATTTGAGATATGATCTCAATATCCAAGTCACTATACGTAGAACAATACAATCGCCATATCCTTATCTCCAAGTATTCGTGGAGAAAGCGTATTATCCTTGAAAGAGTTCAGGATAATTTTATTGTTGATATGTGTATCTGAGCATTGAGAAAATGGATAATTAAATATTATTTATTTATCATGATTAATAAGAATTCGATTCATATTATAAAGAGAGCCGTCTAGATAATTAAATGTGATTTGATTATAAAAGATAAAAAATAATGTGAATGTGATTCATATTATTTGGGCACATGAAAATAGAGATCCAAGATGATTAAATGTGATTTAATTATCATGGATATGAATAATGTGGATATCAATATCCATATTTGTCATATATATTATAAATGTGAGTTATAATATATAAGAGAGAGCAATTTGTAATATACATTTGTTAATTAAATGTTGATGTGAATTGGATTCACATTGGACATTAAATTGAAAATGTAATTTACATTTTATTTTGGGTTGTGAATATGATTCACAAATTTCCAATGGCAAGGTTGCAATATTCACAAAATGATTATGAATTATTTTGTAGAATAATTCACAACAATTGTTGTTGTAATAAATTGGAGATATATGGAATATGTAATCAAGGGTGATTACATTTGGAGATACTCCTTCCATAGGAGGGATGACCACCTATTCCTATTAGGAAAGGGATGCCGTCCACTCCATGTATATGGGAGGAGGCATTCTCTCTTTCCCATTATCTCCATATTTGTTGATTTAATTTTATGATTAAATTATGTTGATTTATCAACATATATTTAATCTAAATTAAATTAATTGTTGTTGGTTTTACCAACACAAATCTTAGCTATTAAAAGAAACACAATCAATGAGAGCCATTGGATTTGAGTTGTCCCATGGATTGAGATCCATGGATCCCAAAATATTATAGAAGGAGAGGCACCCCTTTGCTCTTCTTTACACAACAAGAGACAACAAGTCTCTCTCTCTCTCTCTCTCTCTCTCTCTCTCTCTTTCTACACGCCCTCTCTCTATCCCTCTCATGTGGGCATCCACCACGGATGCCCGAGAGAGGTTCTCCATCGCCGCAGCGTCGTCGTTATGCTGCCCGATCGTTTGCTCATGGATCTCCGTCTCCTTCAGTGCGCCTCGCTCATGAAGAAGACGATGGATCTCGTGTGTCGAGATTAGGAGATCCACCGCTTGGATCATCAACATGGATTGCGAGAAGCACGCGGTTCATCCCCGCGCTCGCAAGCGTCTCCTCCGTCAGATCGGACTTGAGACAGGAGGTCTCTTCGTTTAGAGACTCGATTGCAACCACGCTTCAAGAGGTAATCCTATTACTTGTTTGTGGTTTAGACGAAACGATCCGAGAAGTGTTCTTGGATCATGTGGTTTCATCACATGAAAAAATTTTAATTTCCGGTACATAGAACAACTAGTACGACTAGTCGTTCTAAGTCGTATTCGATACGATGCTCACGCTTCTGTGATGCACTTGATGATCTAACCATATCCTTCACTAGGTTTCGAGGAAAAATATAATGTGGTTAAATTGAATTAATTTCACAATAAAATTAATTTGGCTAAATTGTGTGTTTCTTATAAACTTAATTCACCTGCATTTTGATTATTTTTGCATACATAAAATACAAAAAAATCCACATTGGAAACCTAGACTAAGAGTTGTGAATTAACCCAAAGTTGTTCCGTTGCCTCCATTTGTTCGACCCCAAACTTGCCCGGAATATAAATTAAAAACTAAGTCCCCTTCACGGAGATCTTTTCTCGGTTCTGATTGATTGGTTGAGTGTCGTGATACAATGAGTACGATTAAATACCCACTTGGGCACATCCGTCATATATATTGTAGCTTGGAATCCAAGCTTCCTTATATTTACAAATCGGTCCTTATTCAGCTCACCTCATATTTAGTCCCATATGAGATGTTAATATATTAACATGTATGACCTTAGCTTTCCAGGGTTTGTTATTAAATAAACTTTAGTTTATTTTAATTGCATTTTGGTCCCAGCTTGATTTATATTTTTATTTCTTGTATTTTATACATATTGAATATTTTCTTTGTGCTTAAAATTATGGGAAAATTAGGATAGATGCCTCGAACCATGTTTTATCATGCATAGTTTCTAGTAGGCATTTAACCATATTTTCATATTTTTAAAAAACAAAAACATGCATTTTTCTCCTGTTTAACCATTAAAATCCAAAAAATAAAATATAACTCCAAAAATTCCAAATATATATTATCTATACTATACTGTATTCTACCACATATATAAAAATCATTAAAAAATGCAAAATATAAAACATAAAATCACAAAACCCTGAAAATGTTATAAAAATTAGAAAACATTCATAGAAATTCAAAAATATATCTTTCTAATTCTGAATTTTCTTTACTATATATTATTTAAAATAGTTTAGGGCTAATTTGAATTTATAAATATTTATTAAACTATAACATCCGAATGCACACAAATCCGAACCTGATCCGATTTATGTCCAGTTCGCCCAATAAAGTTGTTGGTCAATGCTAAACAACCTGAATTGATAAATTGATCGTGAATCAAAAGGCGTTCGGGCAAAATCGCCAAAAATCAAGCGCATCGTAATGCATGCATGGAAAAGCCATAACACAAATTTGAAAACTGTTAAATAAAGTAAGACTTTCATAAAATACGATTCGACAAAATAATACCAATGGAATTGACCTTTCGTCAATCGGATATCATTTGATAATTTTAAATCATAAAATTTAACCCCAAACCTAAAACTGTATCTCAAAAATCTCAAGTATCCAAAATCGATCAACAATATATCAATATTATACTCATTTTGATCGTCATTCCGAGATGACCAAATCGAGATATTGTTCGTAGAAGTAAAATATATATTATAAAACGAATTTTTAAACAATTTTAGTGACAACACTCTGCTAATGTCTATTCTAAAAAAATAAATATAATTTTGGGGGATAGTTCATGCCTTAAGACTTTCAAGAGTTTCCTATTACCTCAAATGATAATACTCTTAAAGCTCCTTTATACTTAGGAATTATAACTTTAAGAATACAGTGGAGACATGGTTTGGATAATGAAAACCTTATTTACTTTAATACTCAATATTTTCCTATTACCTTAAATGATGATACTCTTAAAACACTTCTATACTTAGGAATTATAACTTTGAGAATGATGTCGAGACATGGTTTGGGTAATGAAAACCTTATTTACCTTAAGACTCAAGAGTTTCCTATGACCTCATATGATGATACTCTTAAAACAACTCTACACTTAGGAATTATAACTTTAAGAATACTATGGAGATATGGTTTAGATAAGGAAAACCTTATCTACCTTAAGACCCAAGAGTTCCCTATTACCTCAAACGATGACACTCTTAAAAAACCTCCATACTTAGAAATTATAACTTTAGATCAAGTAAGGTTATCAGAAGGATGGTGCTAGTGCCGCTTCGATCCTAAGGCCACTAGATTAACATCCAAAGAAATGCAGAAAGAGTAAAGTGGTGTTTGATACGTCTGTTCTCAAGGCGTCCAATTACACATTAAAATTTAATATAACTATGTATCTTGAAGCAGAAATACTAAATATATGATGTCGATCATGGTGATCCTTAAACTTGACCGTGCAAGGGCACGGTGACCCTCAACTGGGCGGGAGATAGGAAGCCTGGTTAGGGTAGCGCCCGTCAAGTGTGCGAGTCAAGGACCCCAGTCTTTGGTATGATTTTTACGCGATCTCATAGTGTTTTTACGCCTTGTTGGGATCCCAATTTTGATCAGTTCGGGCTGACCTATTTTAGGATACCCATGCGGGGGATCCTCGTTTTTTTAGTTTTTTGTATGAGCTAGTTTTCCCATTACCGGTCGGGCCTGTCTACAGTGACTTTTCTGGAGAGTCTCTCTCACCCTTCTCTTTGACATAGTTCTGGAGTAAACCTATCCTTCTATTGGATCACATTTTCAATTAGAGAGTGAGACGGAAGAGCCTCTTAGGAGGCTACCTCACTCCTTGAGTTTTTGGTTAATTTCCATCAACAGGCTTGGCAATGCTACATCCTAATCATCCATGACTACATCTAAATCATCTAGGGTTAAATCTGAGTCAATTATAATTGATGATTACAAGAGTTACAATCAAAGTTAATAGTATTATAATGTATTTGGGTTAAGAGATGAAATCAATGATAAGTTGAGTTAGTTGGAATTGACTATAATTAAAATGGATTCAAAATCCCTATAAGCTAGTGGACATGTTGGGAACTTAGTTATGATGCATTACACAACACTACATGCCTACGGAGGCACCCCTATCTTAAGGTACTTTACACGCCTTAGAGTCATAGTGTGAGGTCGTACACATACCAAGACCACAAACTATCTACTAGACTTGAGAATTTAAGGAATCAAGAACCTTTCCAATCTCCACCCTTCCTATCATAAAAATCCATAAATATGATCTCTTAATAATAGGAGAATAATATTTGTATACTTATAGGCAAACAATTACAATATAAAAATGTTATATATGAGAAATGTTGGAAGGGGAGGTACATATAAGCAACTTCGAAACCTTTTTACATTGCAAGTAGACGTAAATTTTATATGTTTCTGCATGTCTACTTGTTTCTTTTGCAACCACTTTATTACATGCTATTATTTTAAATTACTGGTTGTACACACATTTGTGACATCCTCTTCTTCCTTACATGCATGACAGGATAGGAGCCTGCGTCATAGTAGCGGGTTGATGATTCCTAGTGATTGGGTATATTGTGATTGGGTATATTCTAGACAATATTACTTTTGTTATATTTTTTTATCAGTTCATTATGTATTTTCTTTCTTTCTCTTATGCACATATTTTGGGATAAATGTATATACTATCATCTCTTTTGTACATGTATAAATTATGGAAATTAATAGAACATTGGTGGCACATGTTACTATTATTGTTGTTGTTTCTGTGGTTATTTATTGAATGTGAATGTCATATGCAAAAGCAAAACGCAAAAATTTTCGCATAATTTCACAATCAATGTGATGTTTAGGGAATATTGTATTACGAATGCGGCATAAACGAATGCCCAGATCCGATTGCATCCCATAAACCCTAAACAAACTCACATATTTAATATATTCACCGATTTGATATATTTTTAACATAAAAAATCCATGACAATAAAAAATACATAAAAATTACCAAACATAGAATAAAATATAAAGATAAAAACATATTATTTATATATTTTAATTTTCTTTAACTTAAATAAAAATCTAAAAGTCTATTATATATTATATTACTTATTTACGATATAATATCTATACTTATATATTCTCATTATCTTATTTTAAAAATAAAAAATAAATTATGAGTTTGCAAAATTAAAAGTAAATATAAAGATAAAATATAAAAATATTTAAAATATTTAAAAATCCATAAAAAAAATATAATTAAAAACCCACAAAAAACAAGTAAAATTTAAGGCCTAAAAAAGTAATTATTTTTAATTAGCAGTAATTAGTAATAAGTCACTACCCTCGCTTTGTGTTCCTAGCGTTCGACACTCTGAGTACTTATGCTTATATGTTTTTAGCGTAGTTATTATAAATTTTGACTCACAAGTATTTATCATTTAATCTAATGACTATTGTTTGGATTTGAATCGGTCAATGCAATTATTGAGTATGTTTGCTTATTAACACCCTACGATCGACCGAGTTCAATAGACAATAATATACCAAAAGACAATGTCAATAAATAAAACAAGTGATGTCATGATCCACATAGGTAACATATTAAAAGGAGTCAAGAAGAATACCTAGGTCCACACAAGGATGAGGGGAGAGCTCGATATTTGAGCTCTAATGCCTTCATCGAGAAAGGAGGAGCATCGACAACAAGAACAAGGATGACATGGTTTCGATGATGGGAGGAGGGAGAGGAGGACGACATGTCTTGGTCATCGGGAGAAGGGGAGAGGAGGAGGTCAAGGCTCGAGCAGGGTGAATGGGAGAGGAGGAAATGAATGTGCCTGTTTGGGCCTCTCTCAAACCTCATTTTTATCTTTCTCAGGAAGTCTTTCAACCCCATGCCTTGTTTCTCTGACATTTAGCCTTATGCCAGCAGTCTTAAGGAATACCGATGGTTGTGAACCTTCGATATTGTTATTTAGAATTCGAATCGAAATAAATCAAATGCAAATACTGGGATAATGATAAACGTGAAATTCACCTCTTTAATAATCGATAATTATCGCAGTATAGGAGGCAAATTCGGTTCAACAAAAATCACAAGCTTTGAATGTTGTGGAATATTTATACTTGGCAAGTAAACCAAGGTCGAACACAAGGACACAACTACTTTTTCTATTTATCGAATTTTGATTAATGAAGCATACATGTGAATTATTTCTCAATTTCAGACCTTCATGCATATGCACTATGCAAGTTACAATGCAATAAAATGATGCATGTTTTTTTAGTTGATTTTATGCGATTATAAGATGATGCATGAAAGTAATGAAAGGGAACTTATATGCAAAACAAAAGATTACAAATATACCCTAAAAATATCACATAAACTGAGCAACATAATAGAGATTGAAATCAAAGTCAAGTTGATCACAACAATAGAATCAATCATCAAATCAGAGCAAGGACAAGTGGAGTAGGTTCATCATCTATCACAAAAATTCACTTCATTAAAAATGATGTCGGATGAGAAAATTAAATATGCCATGATGTAGATGCGGAAACAAGGATCAAAACAACACTAAAATCATGCAATTTTGACCTACGATGCTCAAGTTATGAAGAAAACAATGTCGGGGCATAATTGTAATAAAAATTCAAGAAATAAAAGGATAAATATTACATTTAGGTCCATGGAGGGACCTAAATGTATATACCTAAAACCGCCTGTGCCTTGATGCAATTTTTCCTTGTGCGTGGGGGCCTTTTTCCAATATCTTGAAAGTTTGAGGGCCTCACTATAAAATACCCAGCCACGCACGTAGGCACGTGCCTGGGTACCATTCTGCAAATATCAAGAAGTTCTAGGTCTTTCGTGTAATTTACCCAAGCCCTCATGTGCGTCGCACGTGAGGATCCTAGGCTCGAGAGGCACTGCTGGTTCGTGACATGTGGCTTCACTTGGTGGTTCGGCTCGAGGTTCGGTGGACCCGAGCCTGTAGGTTCGTCTGGAGGCTCGATCCACCATGTGTCGTCATCTGAGCCGTCCAATCCAGATGATCGGACGGTACCTGTATCTTCGTGCTGCTCCGCAGGTCACCGGAGAAGGCAGGGCTCTGGCGACTTGCCCTTGTCTCCTCTGCGATACAAGTCGGCATCTGAAGGTCGGGGAAGATTACTGGTTGGCTGGCGAAGATCCTGGAGGCGCGGAGAGGCTCCGGTGATGATCGGGGCTCGAGTTCCATAGAACCTCGCCGGAGGAGTCTAGCTCGAAGGAGCTCCGATACTTTCTCCGGCCAATCAAAGTTCGTGCAAGCGTTAGCCTATAGCCGAAGCAAGTGCGTGGGTGCATGAGTGATTTGTGCGGTGAATGAAGGCCCTGGGATGACTAGAAGTGGAGGACAATGCTCTTCCTTCGGCGAAGATGAGGAAGAGATGAATCAGGGCGAGGGAGGTTCTGAGGAAGAGAGGGATGGCCGACGAGGATGTGTGTGAATATGCGGAGGTGGTCAGGTGATCAATGGAGGGTAGGAGTGATTAGAGGTGACCCTATAATTAGGAGAAGAAGTCAAGGAGATGTGGCGGGTCTGACCTGGAGATCGGAGAGACACCGACGGAGGAGGTGGCTTGGGCTGAGGTTCTAAGGGTACCTCGGGTTGTCGCACGACAAGGTCAGCCGGCCTTGGTGCTCATCGATGTGTAATTGCTGCCGAATCATGGCCGGAGCCATGGGTCAACACCGAGGAAGAGGTCTCCATTTTCGCCAATCATCTCCTCCTCCTCTTTCACAAGAGGAGGAGGATGGCTAAGGGGGAAACACTGTGAATGGTGGATGTGGGTTGACGGTGGAGGAGGAGGTGGTTTTATAGGAGGGAGGGGGTGGGGGTCGAACGTTACAGAGGGGATGAGGCATTTGTGAGTGGAGTTAGTGGAGGCTGGGATTGATGGCGGCGTTAAGCGAGGGTTGCGCGAAGATGGCAGAGGTATGGGGTATGCGGGGCGACCATTAGGGAGCGGATCTGGTTGGTGGTGGCGATGCTAAAATGGAAAGGGGGTGGGGTATTACGAAGGTGAACGATAGTGCTGGAGGAAGACGATGAACATGTACCGTTGGATCTAGCGATCCAACGATCAGGATGATGGTGCAGATGGAGGGTTAGGATTAGATAGTGTGGATCTGATTAAACGACGTAGATGTGGGCGCTGATGAATGGATATGATGTGGTTTTGGAAAAGATCCAACGACCTGGGGAGAATGGGTTACGTGGAGCGCTATGGACCATCAGATGCACGTGGGATCGGGCGGCTACAGTGAGGGGGTGACATGGGATGATGCTGTTCATCAGATCCAAAGAAGATCCAATGGCTGGCGTTTAGGCGCGATGTAACGGTTGAGATCATATTTGGAAGTCAAATCTGATGGTTGGGAATGGGAGAAGGATGGATGGTCGAGATGGAGGCAGGATGAAGGGGATCGGACGACACCTGAAGGGGCCAGGTGGCAGAAGGAGAGGAGGGCCACGTGGGCGGCCCAGAGGGTGCCACATGTCCCAATCAGAAAATTCGAAAAAGCGAAAATAAAGAAAAATGTAAAAGAATTAGTTAGAGGAGAAATTAGGAAAAAGTAAAAACATGAAAGTTGCTCCTCTCGATGAGATCTACAAGTTTCATTTTGGACATAAAACCAAAAGAGGTCATTTGTATAAAAAGTATTTTTGGAGGTATTTTTAAGGGGGGGGGGGGGTAAAAACACCGAATTTTATCTTTTGATTTGTTTTTGTATTTTTAGTCTTTTTAGGGGTTAGTGATGTTATGGACAATTGTTCAACTTGATTTTTGTGGTTTTTTGATGATAAAATAATTATAAAGAAAATAATGGTAATTAAATATAATTAATTAAGGGTTAATTATACACAATATATTACAAAAATTAATGATGATTTTTATTGGTCTGATTAAGCCAGGGGCTTAATTTGCGGCTTTTAGCATGATGTATACGAGAGTCATCATACCCCTATACTTAAACCATACTTATCAGCATCTAAAGAATGAAGGAGTCGGATTAATTCTTGACAATGAAGTGAAGATTTCAAGGCTCGATCCTTCGAAGACCCTTAATTTAAGAGATCCTAAAATTCTTAGTTTATCCATGCTTTAGTCAGAAGGAATCCAACTTCTCTAATTATCAGACTCTCTTTTTGTATTATATGTATAAGGATATTAAGTTCATTGTACTGCATTTCATGAGAGTCGAGTTGAGGCATCACTCAAAGTTCCAGTCCCAAAGATTCTCCTCTAGACCTCATCCTCAACACTAGGGAATAAGTCTATTCTTACTTCAGTCAACCGTCTCATTAGTTCGTCAGACTTGAAATGTAGATGGACGGCCAGATGATGGAGGGCATAGGATTGTGTCTATTTTTCTCTCCCTCACATTGGAACAAGGGGCATCTCGAGTGGCTTTTTACTCAACACATGTAAATTTTTAGATTGTTGACCAATGTGTCCGTCAAGAGAGTTGGAGTCGTCTGCACTTGTTTTTTTAGGAATACACCGGGGTGTGTCTCTTTTGATTATTTAAGATACCTTCGACATCCATACTAGTAGCATTTACGATGCAGAGCCATTTTTTGGTGTCAGCCTGACTCCTTGGTCCTAATTAGCGCTTGGTCCAAGTGGACACTTTGAAAATGTTTGGGAGCGCCCACCATTGGTGGAAGCTCATTTATAATTTGACTTCTATGATAGAGCTATTCTTTGACATTTCATTGCTTTTGTAGGCTAGCTCCACTGCTTTTACCAAAAGTGGCACACACTAATCAACAAATTTCATTGAGTTTCATCACACCCTGGCACTTTAGGTAAATATCAAAGATATTGCATATGAATCTTGTTCACATAATGGCTAGGGTTTTGCTGACACTCAGGTTTTCTGAAGCCTTTATTAACTTTATCCCATCCTCAAATATGATCAGATCGGGTCTAAACTCAAATCTCTAGTCCTAGTTGCTCAAGTGATAACTCAAATCATATCATCAATCATGTAGTTGTGGAAGTGATTGTGCTAATCATATTCTTTTAAAGGTAGAGATGAATAGTGCAATATAGCGCTCAAATCTTTCTAACTAGGGAAGTGTAGATAATTAAGTTCAAAACTCTAGTGACTAAGGCATGTTAACTCAGACTCTCAAGATCACAGAAATCTAGTGTCCTCAAAATTCTCAACTCTTGAGTGAATGTGATTGCGTAAGGAATACACCAACTCCTTAGTGATTTTTGTGTGATTTTTGGCTTTTGCAGATTTTTATGGATTTTGTTTTTTTTGTAATTCTTTGGAGAGACAATGACTGACCTAGGCTCAAATGAATAAAAGTGTCTACTTTCAGCCAGTATGGGTGTAAGTACGAGCTGATAGACAGACCAATGTTACTTGAGGATGGAGCCTTCCACAGTGTCCTCTAAACCACCCACTCTGCTAAGGGGGACCGAAGTTCCCTCACTGAAAGTGTCTACTAAGCCTAGTAGTCCGAGTCTAAATCAAATAATGGTTTTTAATTATTATTATTATTATTTTTTGAAAAGGAGTATTTACACAAATTAATCCCTCAAATTTTAAGAAAACATTTTTACAAGGTTTTTACAAAACTCAGTTCACAGGTTTACCAAAACCAAGCCCGAAATAAAATTTTCAAATAGTTTAAAAAATACGATCTATGGCTAAAGTAAATATACAGTAATATACGGTATACCCCCCTATACTTAAATTTTGATATGTCCTCATAGCACAAGATCCATGAAGCCAAGGCTCGATCAAATATAGGGTGATATAACGGAACTGAGGAGGAGTGTCCCCCTATACATAGGTCAAAAATTGTCCTAAGTATAAGAAGACAATACGAGGGATGGATGAGTAGGTGGGTCCCCCCAATACTTAGGCTACAAATAGCCTAAGTAAGGTCCTGAGTTTGGGGGGCTGTATCTGGAAAGTAATTTTACAATGATACAAGGGCGGAGGGAGGGGGTGTTGTATTTCTATAGATTGCTAAGGGGTAGATGTGAAGGATATTGAGTATCCTCAAGCGCATCACGGAAGCGTGTCGATCGCATCGTATGCAATCGGAGCAACTAGTCGTACTAGATGCTAGATGCAGCGGAAATTAAAAATTTAACTTTAAAGATGAAACCACATGATCACGAGAACACTTCTCGGACCGTTTCATCAAACCACAAAGTACAAGGAATACCTCTTGAAGCGTGGTTGTGATCGCGAGATCCCAAAGTAGAGATCCTCCTATCTTAAGTCCGACCCACGGAGAATGCGCTTGCGGGCACGATGATGAGTCGCGTCCTTCCCGCAATCCTTTGACGAAGATCCAAGCGTCGAGGTGTAGCAAAAATGATCTCCTTCCTAATACACAAAGTGGACGGCCACTTGAATATTAGGGAGACCCCACGAGAATGAGAGAGAGAGAGAGAAGAGTTCTTCAACTCAAGAATGTTGTTGTTGTAACTTGGAAAGGCTACCCTAGCCCTCCTTTTATACTAGTTTAGGATCCAATGGATCTCAATCCATGGGACACATGGATCCAAGGGCTATGCTTGGTCCATGCTAAATCAATGGCTATGATTGTTGTTGGTTAAAACCAACAACATTAATTTAAATTAAAAAATGTTGCAACATTATCAACATAATTTAATTTAACATTAACTAATTAAGAGATAATGTGATAAATAAAAATGGAGTCAACCAACCTCCCTAAAATTGGGGGGCGTCACCCATGAACAATTCATGGGTGATGCCACCTATGGAGGGTGGTCAATTTTGGCTCCTTTTTATTTATCTTATTATTCCTTAATTAATTTTGTATTCACGAAAATATTCACCAAATTAATTCCCAATTAATTTGTGAATATTTCAATCATGCCATTGAATATTATGTGAATCATATTCACAACCCAAACTAGTTAGTAAATTGCATTTCCAATTAATTAATAAATGTGAATCTAATCCACATTATTAATTAACAAATGCTATTCACATAAATTCTCTCTCTTATATATGTATATTATAAATCATATTTATAATACACATACATCATGGATAGTGTTATCCACATTCTCTTAATCCTTGATAATTAAATCCCATTTAATTATCTTAGATAATCATTTTCACAATATGAATTATATTCATATCAAACTTGATAATTAAATCTTATTTAATCATCAAGTCCTTGCTTGGATATTTCATCAAAAGAATTATTCTTGAACCCTTTCAAGAATAATGTACTTTCTCCACAGATACTTGGAGATATGGACAGGGCGATTGTATTATTCCACGTATAGTGACTTGGATGTTGAGATCTCGTCTCAAATCCAGATCGTATGAACCTCCACAGATGCTTGATTAAATCAAGACCGCAAATCCAATCTTCTCATTGAATCTGAATCTCATTCAGATCAATGTCCAACACTTGGACTAAGATCAGATTGCTTCTCTACTGGAAGGAGTCACTAAAATCCAGACATGTTTCATCACTCCCTCGGAATGGAAGCGTCATGGATATAGAATCGTTTATGATCACATCACCCTCAGGTATTCCCAATACCTGTACATCCTGCATATTGGAAGACCCATGGTCAACCCGAAGATCAAGATCAATTTTATAATGTCTTCTTCTGGGTTTGATCACTAAGTTTCTCATTTGATCATTGGGATTTGGTATCGATCATATACTATCCAAAAGCATATATCATACCTAGGTCTTGATCATATACTTTCCAAAAGTATATATCAAACCTACAAATTCAGTCAAGCTTCCAAAGCAAGAGGACCGTGCACGGAATTTGATTCTTCCCAATATCTCATGAGTGAGCTCATGTCTTCCGGTTCAGTAGTGAACCTGTATGATCCCTTTGAGAGATCGTATTACTCATATGCCCTTATATGCACACCAACGCGCCGGTGTATATACCTTGGTTAGGTCATCAACCTATTGGTCTGTCAAATGTACATACTCAGACATATAGCAATACATCTGTCTCCGGTCAGAGGATGCGTGCCTATGCTGTGACAACATTCAACATAGGACTTAGGTTATCTCGATCTCGTTAAGTCAACCCATTGACCTAACTAATCTGACACCTCCGAATCTCTATTCCTATGCAGAGGACCTGCATCAAGAGGTCGGTCAGAGATCAGCCTATGTGAGAAAAGATTGCCATCTCCTACTCAGACTGGAGATCACATCTTAACAATCATTTGACGGTGCTTGATGAGTCCTCTAACCCTTTAGATATTCATCCAAGCACCAGCCTCTATGATTCAATTATTGAATCAACAACTGTATGATCATTAAGATAGCCATGGTACATAACCCTAATTGTACAGAGGGACCTATTATGCAAATTATTTATTCTTCATTTCAGATCAGGGAATGATATTCACAATAACATTTATTGCATAATGGCTCGCCGTGGGCTCACATGTCCAACAATCTCCCACTAGCCCAAAGAGCCATTAATGGGCTAATCATTTAAACTCACACTCATGTGACAATCATAGGCTATTTAGAAATAGCTAGATAAGCTGATCAGTCACTCTGTTCCCGCGAGACTACGCCAAGTCCTTTTACGGCACTTGCATATCCCTAGGTAACAGTGCTCGCATCCAATGCGAATGTTGCATCTAATGCAACCTATACTCAATCTTGACAAAGCAATTATAGTGTCCTTGACACTATTGCTCAATAACTATTATAACCAGTATTTCCATAATCCTTATTAGAATAACCTTATTCCGGGAGATCACTATCTCTCAAGGTATCCACAGTTAAGACCTTTTAGATCTCTATCTATAAAGTCTTAAGCTCTAAAAGATAAGACTCAGAGATCACCATCTCTAAAGCCTTGTCATCTTTGAAGATATCGTTATTTCTGCAATCAAGTGTTCTTTCTCCATAGTAGGATTAGTAACAGTTTACTACTCCCACTGCATGGCAGATATCTGGCATTTGTACACATCTAGCATACACTAAGCTTCTCGTAACTGATGCACAAGTGCAAGCAGTTATAGCATTCACTTCCTCAACTCTTTGAGGTGCTATTCCTTTAGATAGGTCAGTACCAAATCTCAAGGAAGGAAGCCTTTCTTGGAATTTCCAGGAACGGAACATATCCAAGGTGTACTACTAATGTGACAGTCCCAATACCCTCTTTTCTTTGCTTCGGAACAACTTCAGAACTAAGATCTAAGAGGTATTCTTGAGATCATATCTCAAGGTATGGAATAGCCAGTCTATAAAACACTTATTATCATCCTTATATCATTCTAAATGATTAGGATATTATCTACATTTAGCACGATGAATACAATGGCACTCCCACTAAGCTTCACATGGTACATCAAGATTCTATTTGAAATCATAACACTTATGATTTCATCAAATCTGATGTTCCAACTACAAGAAGCTTATTTGAGTCCATAGATGGATTTCGTTAGCTTTCACACATTGCTTTCCTCAACCATGAAGCCCTGGGGTTACTTCATGTGAATATCCTCAGAGAGGTATTCTTTATAGGAATGCAATCTTGAATTACATCTTGAAGATGCAATAGTCAAATTGTGTAGCTAAGGTTAGCAATATTCTGATGATTTTAAGCATGGTTACCTAAGAGCAAGTCTCATTGCAAGCAATGTTTTCTCTTCCGGTGTGTAGCTTATGGCTACGAACCGAGCTTTGAAGGTCTCTACCTTCTCATCAGGTTCCCTCTTCTCTTGAAGATCCATTTACACCTTAATGGGTCAAACCCTTATAGGTGGATCCTCTAGGGTCCATATACAACACTTGTACATGAAGTCTACTTTAGACTTTATTGCTAATATCCATCTTTCCATGTCACGATCCTTAGGAGCTTCATCACATGAAGTCCGATCATTGTCAGACTCAACTGACACATGGAATACATCCTCAAACTTATTTGAAGAGGTATTAGTGCTTCATCTTTAATTGTCCCTTTTAGTTTCCGATTTCAGGAGCCTCATTGTCATTTCAAGATTAAATGAGTTCCTTTACTTCATTTTCATCTTGATTCTCAAGAGTCTCAATCCTCCAATAATTACATTCTCAGAGATGGGATCTTTTAAGAATCTCGAGGGCATAAAGTAGGTATCCAATACCATGCTTTATTTTCCTAATGAAGTAGCACTCTCAAGTGCCATATTCCAGCTTACATGCATGGAACCTCATTTAGTATATATATATTGTAGTCTCTACTACACATATATACTTGGAAACTAAGGATAATTATGCTAAAATTCATCATTGATCAAATCATGTCACACATGATCCAATTGTATCTCCCTACAACTCTATTGAGTTCAGGTTTATCTGGAGGAGTGAGATAGAAATGATATTCATATGTCCATAAGGTATTCTTTGAATTTTATCTAATAGGTACAAGCTACCTAGGTTAGATCAAATTCATTTCATCTTTCTTCAAATTTTGATTCTAAACCAAAATTGTGAAATCTTTGAACATTTCAAAGGTTTCTCAGTTGAAGAGAAGAAATCTCATATCATATGTAATCATCAATAGATATTACATATCCATAATGTTTACTATGATATAGATGATCTACATACATCAATATGTATGAGATCTTGAATACCTCGACATCTAACACCATTCCCAAAGAAGGGTGTATTGGACATTTTACTTTGAATACAATATTCACAAGTATGTAAGATTTGAAATTTTAGACATTCTAAAGTTTCATATCTTACTAGTCTATTGATCAAATCAATAGACAAATGTCCAAGGCTTGATGCCAGATCATTGTCAAATGATCTTCATCCTCCTATTGATCTTATAAGGTTTGATTTTCAGTATTAGAAATCTTAATGAACCATTCATTAATTTTCTAATTTTGTGGAGTCCACTAGATGTTAGATTACTATCTGAAATATTTCCATCATAACTCTTTTTGATAGTTCTATCTCAGAATTCATGTTTATTTCCAACATTTAGAAACAAACAATGAGGGTATTCTAATATCTAGGTCATAGAGACATTCTCTAAGACTAAGGGCTCTCCCACTGAGAATATGAAGTCCATCTATCCAATAGAGATTGTTGTCACAACTACATCAATATCCATGTATATGACTTTTAAACCTTAAGATCAAATTTCTAATCTTCTAATATATACATGCAACCAATTGCAAATGTTATTAGAAGATTGTGATACAATTGTTAGACTCTATCTTTTGAAATAAGAAAGTCAGAGTCAATGATTATATGTAGATTATTCTGATGCTCTATCTGAGTCCTTCACTAAGGATTTTAGACAGACTTGATAGTCATACTATCAACACATCAACTTATTGCAGTATTGGCATTCATCCAACTTTTTGGATGTCATACGGAAGTCACAGAAGTACGATCAACTCTTTGACTTTCCTTCTCACTCGGGTCCGACCCATGCTTCCACTGCGCTCTCTCCATCTATAAACAACCATTGTTCAAGACAAAGAATCTCTGATGTTGAATTCAAAGATTTCAATACAAGAGAATTTCAACATTTATACATGCTTCATTAAATTCATACAATATGAATATTATGAAGCTTCACGAATGACTAGAGTATAGACAGTAGAATGATGACACTCATCATATCTACATACATCTTAACTCTTAGACTTAGGTTCAGGTAGGTATTTAAACATTTTGAATACATCATCTCTTTCGAGCCACCATTCTGCATAATACAGAGAACCATGTCATTCATGATTAAATGTCTAGAGCACATACGTATGCCAAAATATCTTCTTTTATTTTATAAGGATTATTTGACAATTACGATCACCATCGACATGTCACTTCCAAAGTACACTCGATGAAAGATCAAGACTATAGAGACATACAAACCCTAAGGTGATGTCTTATTGTCTTATTTAATTGTCATTCCTCATTATGTTGAGGGGACTTGCACACTGCAACCACATACGTTATGTGTCCAATTGCAAGTACAATATCTGGATCATGAGTCCAATACAAGATATTTTTTACTGGTTATCATTGAGTATAACATTGAGTGGGTTTAATGAAGGATTATCTGAAATAAGAAATTTGCATAAGGGTATATATATTATATACATATTTTACTTTGATTTAGGAATTTTTTTATAAAAGTTGTCTTGTCTTGTCAACAATGGAAGTTCATTCCCTTAATCACTTTCAATGTAAGAGATATTCTTACCATTATATCTCTAGCAAGATCTGGGATCTCCTTTCCTATCTTTGTTGCATCCCAATAATATGAGAACCTACAACTCGGATAAAAAGAAGCGGGAACACATTCCGCCTTGCAAGTCCAACTTGCATTTCCCAATTCGGTCTTTAACACCCTACAACTCGGATAAAAAGAAGCGGGAACACATTCCGCCTTGCAAGTCCAACTTGCATTTCCCAATTCGGTCTTTAACACCCGGGCCCACCACCCCTAAGGCAATGTTGACCCGTCATTAATTGAACCAACCATCAACATGCTTAATACTCGCTATACGCAATCCAATATCGCCCCAATAATATGAGGACCTGATATTGGGGTCACTACGTATACGGCCTTACTCTTTCGAGAAGCAAAGAACCCGATCCAATTAAATCATATATAGGATCTGCCACTTCGGACAGGCGTCTCCTATATACAACAACTGGCGACGAAATCCTTTGCCTTGACGGGAGAACATGGATGTCACTTATGTGATCCTCCACCTCATATTCAAATTTTATAATTAATTATCGTGAATCATATTCACATAATTAATTCTTCCAAGGGAAATACACATCTATTCATGATAGAGTTTTATTGGATATAATTAATTTAATCATATTAATTTAATCATTAATCTGATCATCAATCAACAAATATGTCTTTTACTTGAATAGTAGGTATATACTCAAAGTATGTATTATTCGAATTTTAATAATTAGAAAAATACACATTGTCTGTCTCCGGTATTATACAGTCCCTACCCGTTGTCATGGCCAGTATCGACGAGAGTGGGACGGACCACATACGTTGCAACCCGCTACCCCAATGCTCTCCGACTAGGCACCACATCCGCCTCGGGAAAGGATAATACCAGATAGACCATCATGTACTTTAAGATGTTCATCGATTTTTCAACCGAAATTATACCATATAATATAAATCAAAACATTTTTTATTATAAGGAGATTTGCTAGACAAATCCCCAATCCTATTCAAGCAAAAAGGGTTTTTCAAGTAAAAGTTGTCCTACAACAATTGTAGGATAAACTATGGTTTTCATGAAAGCAATGTTTGTTGATGAACCAATGATCAAGATCTAATATCTCATCATTGTGGTTTAGGCAAGTGTCATTCAATGAAATAATTATCTCCTTAAATATTTCACAAATGTTTATCACTAATTATTCCAGAAAATTAACAATTAATTTTCATCATGATAATTGAATGACATATCACAAGGTTCAAGATCAAAATTGTTAATTTCCAGCAGTGACCCCCAATCACTAAAATTAACTTATCTTGATCAATTTAAATCCAAAAAATGCAAACTCAGTTTCCAAAGATTGCCTATTTGATTTATTAAAGAACCCAAGTGATAATTCACGCATTTCAAGGTTGATTAAAACCGTAATTATCTCATTAATCACGTTCAAATCCGCAGTTCCCGCAACAGTGAATATAGGCATATTCAAAAGACCATATCTTGAGCAAATGAAGTCCAAATTTAGTAAACTCAAGTCCTATGGTTTCCTTATTTAATGGGGAACAAAAAGTAATTGAAAATTTCGTGTTTAAACATTTTAAACAGTACAGAAAAATTCAATTAGATAGAGGTGCAAAAATTGAAATGCAGTAAAAATTTCGCAACTCTTTCAAGAACCAAATCGTCTAAGGTCTATGGATCATATCCAAAACCTTATTCAACCTGGCTCTGATACCACTTGAAGGATATTGAGTATCCTCAAGCGCATCACGGAAGCGTGTCGATCGCATCGTATGCAATCGGAGCAACTAGTCGTACTAGATGCTAGATGCAGCGGAAATTAAAAATTTAACTTTAAAGATGAAACCACATGATCACGAGAACACTTCTCGGACCATTTCATCAAACCACAAAGTACAAGGAATACCTCTTGAAGCGTGGTTGTGATCGCGAGATCCCAAAGTAGAGATCCTCCTATCTTAAGTCCGACCCACGGAGAATGCGCTTGCGGGCACGATGATGAGTCGCGTCCTTCCCGCAATCCTTTGACGAAGATCCAAGCATCGAGGCGTAGCAAAAATGATCTCCTTCCTAATACACAAAGTGGACGGCCACTTGAATATTAGGGAGACCCTACGAGAATGAGAGAGAGAGAGAAGAGTTCTTCAACTCAAGAATGTTGTTGTTGTAACTTGGAAAGGCTACCCTAGCCCTCCTTTTATACTAGTTTAGGATCCAATGGATCTCAATCCATGGGACACATGGATCCAAGGGCTATGCTTGGTCCGTGCTAAATCAATGGCTATGATTGTTGTTGGTTAAAACCAACAACATTAATTTAAATTAAAAAATGTTGCAACATTATCAACATAATTTAATTTAACATTAACTAATTAAGAGATAATGTGATAAATAAAAATGGAGTCAACCAACCTCCCTAAAATTGGGGGGCGTCACCCATGAATAATTCATGGGTGATGCCACCTATGGAGGGTGGTCAATTTTGGCTCCTTTTTATTTATCTTATTATTCCTTAATTAATTTTGTATTCACGAAAATATTCACCAAATTAATTCCCAATTAATTTGTGAATATTTCAATCATGCCATTGAATATTATGTGAATCATATTCACAACCCAAACTAGTTAGTAAATTGCATTTCCAATTAATTAATAAATGTGAATCTAATCCACATTATTAATTAACAAATGCTATTCACATAAATTCTCTCTCTCTTATATATGTATATTATAAATCATATTTATAATACACATACATCATGGATAGTGTTATCCACATTCTCTTAATCCTTGATAAATTAAATCCCATTTAATTATCTTAGATAATCATTTTCACAATATGAATTATATTCATATGAAACTTGATGATTAAATCTTATTTAATCATCAAGTCCTTGCTTGGATATTTCATCAAAAGAATCATTCTTGAACCCTTTCAAGAATAATGTACTTTCTCCGCAGATACTTGGAGATAAGGACAGGGCGATTGTATTATTCCACGTATAATGACTTGGATGTTGAGATCTTGTCTCAAATCCAGATCGTACGAACCTCCCATAGATGCTTGATTAAATCAAGACCGCAAATCCAATCTTCTCATTGAATCTGAATCTCATTCAGATCAATGTCCAACACTTGGACTAAGATCAGATTGCTTCTCTACTGGAAGGAGTCACTAAAATCTAGACCTGTTTCATCACTCCCTCGGAATGGAAGCGTCATGGATATAGAATCGTTTATGATCACATCACCCTCAGGTATTCCCAATACCTGTACATCCTGCATACTGGAAGACCCATGGTCAACCCGAAGATCAAGATCAATTTTATACTGTCTTCTTCTGGGTTTGATCACTAAGTTTCTCATTTGATCATTGGGATTCGGTATCGATCATATACTTTCCAAAAGCATATATCATACCTAGGTCTTGATCATATACTTTCCAAAAGTATATATCAAACCTACAAATTCAGTCAAGCTTCCAAAGCAAGAGGACCGTGCACGGAATTTGATTCTTCCCAATATCTCATGAGTGAGCTCGTCTTCCGGTTCAGTAGTGAACCTGTATGATCCCTTTGAGAGATCGTATTACTCATATGCCCTTATATGCACACCAACGCGCCGGTGTATAGACCTTGGTTAGGTCATCAACCTATTGGTCTGTCAAATGTACATACTCAGACATATAGCAATACATCTGTCTCCGGTCAGAGGATGCGTGCCTATGCTGTGACAGCATTCAACATAGGACTTAGGTTATCTCGATCTTGTTAAGTCAACCCATTGACCTAACTAATCTGACACCTCCGAATCTCTATTCCTATGCAGAGGACCTGCATCAAGAGGTCGGTCAGATATCAACCTATGTGAGAAAAGATTGCCATCTCCTACTCAGACTGGAGATCACATCTTAACAATCATTTGACGGTGCTTGATGAGTCCTCAATCTAACCCTTTAGATATTCATCCAAGCACCAGCCTCTATGATTCAATTATTGAATCAACAGCTGTATGATCATTAAGATAGCCATGATACATAACCCTAATTGTATAGAGGGACCTATTATGCAAATTATTTATTCTTCATTTCAGATCAGGGAATGATATTCGCAATAACATTTATTGCATAATGGCTCACCGTAGGCTCACATGTCCAACAAGATGGGGGGTTGGTGAAATATACACACAGAGAGAGAAAGGGGGAGACAGAGATAGTGAAATATACAGAGGGAAGGGAGATGGGGGTTGTGAGTGTCTGTGGACGTGTGTGTGTGAGGTGGGGGTAGATCATCAAGTAATCTATTCTTTTTCTTTTTTTTTACAATATGCAAGCCTTTAATGAGGTCTATTAAAATAAAAATGCACATGCAACATTTTTTTACAGTATGCAAATGCAGGCTGACTGATAAAAGATCCTACAATTTCTTTCACCAATTCCTTTGCGGCCTCTTCAGCGGAAGCTCCCGACTTCACGCCTCCATGAAGATCAAGCGTCCTCCATTTTCATGGGCCCTGCTACAAAAGAGAAAATTTAGATAAATATGGAAAAATTAAGCAGCAGATGCGATGCAAAAAATGATGCATGAAATGAGGACCTGAAAATCTTGAAAAAATTCAACAGAGCTAAATTCAATAAATAAATTAAGTTAAGCCATATCCTCTTGATGAACGCGAAATTCACCTCTTTAATAATCAATAATTGTCGTAGTATAGGAGGCAAATTCGGTTCAGCAAATACCACAAGCTTTGAATGTTGTGGAGTATTTATACTTAGCAAGTCTACCAAGGTAAAATACAAGGACACAAATACTTTTTTATTTATCAAATTTTGATTAATGAAGCGCATGTGTGAATTATTTCTCAATTTCAAACCTCCATGCAAATGCACTATGCAAGTTACAATGCAATAAAATGATGCATGTTTTTTAGTTGATTTTATGTGATTATAAGATGATGCATGAAAGTAATGCAAGGGAACTTATATGCAGAACAAAATATTACAAATATACCCTAAACATATCACAGAAACTGAGCAACATAATAGAGATTGAAATCAAAGTCAAGTTGATCACAACATTAGAATCAGTCATCAAATCAGAGCAAGGACAAGTGGAGTAGAATCATCATCTAACACAAAAATTCACTTCATTTAAAATGATGTCGGATGAGAAAATTAAATATGCCATGATATAGATGAGGAAACAAGGATCAAAATGACACTAAAATCATGCAATTTGGACCTACGATGCTCAAGTTATGAAGAAAAGAATGCAGGGGCATAATTGTAATACAAATGCAAGAAATAAAAGGATAAATATTACATTTAGGTCCCTAGAGGGACCTAAATGTAAATACAAAAAACTGCCTAGGCCTTGATGCAATTTTTCCTTGTATGTGAGGGCCTTTTTACAATATCTGGAAAGTTTGAGGGCCTCCCTATAAAATACCAACGCACGCACGTGCCTGGGGACCATTATGCAAATATCAAGAAGTTATGGGTCTTTTGTGTAATTTCCCGAAGCCCTCACGTGTGTCGCACGTGAGGATCCTAGGCTCAGGAGGTTCTGCTGGTTCGGAACACGTGGCTTCACTTGGTGGTTCGGCTCGAGGTTCGGTGGACCCGAGCCTGTAGGTTCGTATGGAGGCTCGGTCCACCACGTGTCGTCATCTGAGCCGTCCGATCTAGATGATCGGACAACACCTGTATCTCCGTGATCCTCCGCAGGTCCCTAGAGAAGGCGGGGCTCCGACGACCTGCCCTTGGCTCCTCCGTGATCCAAGTCGGCATATGAAGGTCGGGGAAGATTACTGGTTGGTTGGCGAAGATCCTGGAGGCGTGGCGAGGCTCCGGTGATGATCGGGGCTCGAGTTCCATGGAACCTCGCCGGAGGAGACAAGCTCGAAGGAGCTCCAATAGTTTCTCTGGCCCATCAAAGTTCATGCAAGCGTTAGCCTATAGCAAGTGCGTGGGTGCGTGAGTGATTTGTGAGGTGAGTGAAGGCCCTGGGGTGACTGGAAGTGGAGGCCAATGCTCCTCCTCCGGTGAAGATGAAGAAGAGATGAATCGGGGTGAGGGAGGTTCTGAGGAAGAGAGGGATGGCCGGCGAGGATGTGCAAGTCAAGGAGATGTGGAGGTTCTGACCTGGAGATCGGAGAGACACCGGCGGAGGAGGTGGCTTGGGCTGAGGTTCTAAGGGTACCTCGGGTCGTCGCACGACAAAGTCAGCCAGCCTTGGTACTCATCAGCGTGCAATTGCAGTCGAATCATGGCCGGAGCCATGGGTCAACACCGAGGCAGAGGCCTTCATTTTCTCCAATCATCTCCTCCTCCTCTGTTACAGGAGGAGGGTAGCTAGGAGGAAACACCGTGAAGGTGAACGTGGGTTGACGGTGGCGGAGGAGGTGATTTTATGGGGAGGGTTGGACGTTACAGAGGGGATGAGGCGTTGTTATGAGTGGATTTAATGGAGGTTGGGATTGATGGCGGCGTTAAGTGAGGGCTACACGAAGATGGCAGAGGTATGGGGTATGTGGGGCGGCTGTTAGGAAGCAGAGCAGGTTGGTGGTGGCGGCACTAAAATGGAAAGGGGGTGGGGTGTTACGAAGGTGAACGACAGTGCTGGAGGAAGACGATGAACATGTACCGTTGGATCTAGTGATCTAACGGTCAGGATGATGGTGCGGACGGAGGGTTAGGATTAGATAGTGGATTTGATCAAACGGCGGAGATGGGGGCGCTGATGGATGGATAGGATGTGGTTTTGGATAAGATCCAACGACCATGGGAGAATGGGATACGTGGAGCGCTATGGACCGTCAGATGGATGTGGTATCGAGCGACTATGGTTAGGGCGTGACATGGGATGATGCTGGTCGTCAGATCCAATGAAGATCCAATGGCTGGCGTTTAGGCGCGATGTAACGGTTGAGATCAGATATGGAAGTCAAATCTGATGGCTGGGAATGGGCGAAGGATGGATGGTCGAGATGGAGGAGGGATGAAGGGGATCGAACAACACCTGAAGGGGCCGGGTGGCGAAAGGAGAGGCAGGCCACGTGGGCGTCCCAGAGGGCGCCACGTGGCCCAATCAGAAAATTCTAAAAAATGAAATAATGAAAAATGTAAAAGAATTAGTTAGAGGAGAAATTAAGAAAAAGTCAAAACATAAAAGTCGCTCGTCTCGACAAGATCTACAAGATTCATGTTGGACAAAAAGCCAAAAGATATCATTTATACAAAAAGTATTTTGGGAGGTATTTTTAAGGGGGGTAAAAACACCGAATTTTATCTTTTGATTTGTTTTTGTATTTTTAGTCTTTTTAAGTGTTAGTGATGTTATGGACAATTGTTCAACCTGATTTTTGTGATTTTTTGATGATAATATAATTACAAAGAAAATAATGGTAATTGAATATAATTAATTAAGGGTTAATTATACACAATATATTACAAGAATTAGTGACGGATTTTATTGGTTTGATTAAGCCAGAGGTTTAATTTGCGGTTTTTAGCATGATGAATACGAGATTCATCAGATAATAATACACCAAAATACAATGTGAATAAATCAACCACGCGAAGGCCTGATCTACACAATGAGTATATAGGTAACATATTAACAGGAATAAATATCTAATACCAAGATCCACCAAAGGATGAGGGAAGAACTCGAGATTCGAGCTATGATGCCTTCACCGAGAAAGGAGGACCACCTACAACAAGAGTGAGGATGGTTGGGCTCCAGTGATAGGAGGAGGGGAGAGGAGGATGGCAAGGCTTGGGCGCTGGGAGAAGAGGAGAGGAGAAGGGAAACACTCGAGCATGGGGTGAAGGGCAGAGGAGGAAACGAAAGTGTAAGTTTGGGCCTCTCTCAGTCTTTATCTAAACATTTCGCCGGCAATTCTTCAACCATTAGCCTTATTTCTCTAGCGCTTAGCCTTACAATGACAGTCTAAGTAACGCTGGCGGTTATGGACTATAGATATCATTTTATGTACCATTACTTGGAACTCAAAAAACATCATCAGAGGTTACAATCAACAACGGTTAACAAAAACAATTGGTAAAAGGTATATCCCAATGTTTTTTCGTCTCTCTGGACGGTCTAACAATCGCCTGATGAATGCCCATTCATTAACCTTTATTCATTCATTTAGAGTGTATTCCCCTCATAAAATACATGAAAATATCACTAACATGCATGAATTAACATATACCATTAATCTTTAATTGGTATATATATATACTTGTATTTGACCCTAAATAAAATAACAAAGGAAAAAATAAAGGAATCTCTGACCCTGATCTCCGAGACCAAACCAAATGTTGACTAGCTCAGCAAAGATTAAAGTAGGGAGGATATAATAAAATACTTTACAAAAATACCAAGAAAATCCTAATTATTTTAAGTACAATATATTGTGAAAATATCATAATTATAATATTTTATTTATCATTATACACACGTCAAATAATAAAGTTTTCAACATAAAACTTGTACATTTTAATGTGTAAGAAATAAAAAATATATTAATCAAGAAAAATAATGTACAATACACTTAGTAAACTCAGTTGATAAAATCATAAATAGAAATTCATTGATCACTATCTACTCCATACGAACTCAAATTGAACCAAAGTCACATTCATTGTATTTAAAAGTAATATCTTTCAAATGAAGGTGGTTTCATTGGAATTAAAGCTAAGATACAAAAACTGATTTTTCGGGGTACTATTGTACTTGGGCATTTGTATATAAAATAACATATTTTATTCTTTGCATTTTAGTATCTTTATATTTTTAAATAATTATATATATTATAAGCATAATTTAAAAAGCAAATAAAAATACCAAAATAAATAATAAATCCTAATACGTTAGTATAATATACCTATGTTGTAATAAACCAAATTAGTTATGCATACAAATAAAATCATATGCAATATGTAAATATGTTATTATGTATACAATACAAAATATAATAAAAATGTATAATATACATATATAGATACCAATATATAATATGTAACTATTAATACTTAATAAATAAGGATATAAAATTAATTAAAAATTATGATCAATTAGTTTATAAAATAATAAAAAGTTTTATGTTTTAAAATTTTTAAATAAAATCATTAACTATTTTATATTGAATTAGTTAATATTTCTATTTTTTGTCCTCTAATGGGCTTACGTGGACTAATCACTGCGCGGAAAGTGTTGACCCTCGATCAACATCTCCTCGGCAACCTGAGCATCCCATCTTCTTCTCCATCATCTTATTCATAAATTCACATGCCTAGATCCCCTTGACCTTGCACAGATCGAGTTCCTTGATCTCCTCCTTCACATCATTTGATATCACACCATTCCCCTCATTCTGTACTGTCCAACTTCAATTTTGGGTCGAGGAGATTTGCCCTGGAGCCCTCTTTCTTTTTGTGTGGGTTAGAGCCATAAAGATCCCCACTGGGAAGATTTTGAGTCCCATCTGAAGCTTCTAGGTGGTTGGAGGACGGAGGAGGAGTAGATCGAAGCAAGGGAAGAACATAGTCCTTACCTGTTCTTGAAAACCTCCTTGGTGTCCTTGTACTAAGAACTCAGGCTCGGATATAATCTAGGCCATTGATTGAAGGTAAACCGATGTGTGACGTGGACCATTAGATCATCTTAAGTGAAGCACCCCGACTGTTGGATCTCCCCTATGAGTAAGGCAAGCACATCATTAGGTATTTTTGCACACAACCCTCCTGTGTTTTGTATTTTCTATTTAGTCTTGTAAAAATATAAAATAAATCGTAGAAAATTAGGTTATTTTGCATGTGGACCCTTGAACTTTATTGTATTTGCCAATAGATCCTTGCTAGGTCACCTCACTTGGTTCTCTGCGTGAGGCAACTTTGGGTTGTTTACGGATTTTATATTAGAATTTAGGGGCATTTTATAAAATGAGTGTTTAGTTTGCTTTAATTACAAATAGGTCCTTATTCTACTATGTAATTTTATTTTATATATCTTGCTTATATTAAATATTTTTTTTATGTCTAAAATTTTAGGAAATCAAGGATAGATGCTTGGAACCATGCACTTGCATGTATAATTTTTATTTATCATTTAAACATGTTTTATTATTTCTAAAAAAATAAAAGCATGCATATTTTCCTTTTTAGAAATTAAAAATACATAAAAAATCAAATATCTTACCAATACTTCCAAAAAATCATATTTGTTAGATTTTATTATATTCTACCACTTATCCAAAAATCACTAAAAATACAAAATATAGAATGGAAAAAACTTCATAACCTTTAGAATCTTATAAAAACTAGCAAAATTTCTATAAAAAACCAAAAAAACATACTTCTATTATTGTATTTACTTTATTATATACAATATATATTAAAAATAGTTTAGGGTTTATTTTAAACTCATTACTAATTTTAAAAACCCTAAAAAAGTTCATGAATTTAATTTATTCCCTATTTTGTTATTTAATCATTTCTAAAATAATAAAATTAGAAAATATCTTAAAAATGACCAAAATTAGATAAAAATAAAAACAAAAAACTTTTTATTTTCTTTATTTTGATTTTTTTTGACTTATTTAAAAATCCGAAACAGATATTATCTATATTATCTATATATTATGTACAAGTTATCCATATATATATATATAATTAATTAATTATCTTATTTTGAAATGAATAAGAAATTAAAATTTGCACATTTAAAAATAAAGTAAAAAATTTAAAATTAGACAGATAAAAATATTAAAATCTAAAAAAGCATAAAAAGTAAATGTAACTAAAACCCCGCATAAAAAATGGAAAAAGATAAAAATCTAAAAAATATTATTTATTAGCAATAATTAATAGTAATTATCTACCCCATTTCGCTTCCTTGTGTTTGACACTCTACCATACTTGCAACTTTATATATTTATGCAGAATTATAATAAATTTTCACTCAAACGCATTTCATTTTGATGCACATTGTGGGTTGATTGTTGTTTGATTGTGTGCCCAGTTACCATAATGAGTACTTGCCTAGCTTGTTAGCTATAGTAGACCAGGTGCATGCCAATACCATCGTAGTGCACACCGTTCACGTTGGTTTCCACATAGCCAGTGTAACTTCAAACCGTCGGTAAAGGATTTGTTGATGATGATTTTCATTAACATCGGCATTTATGTAACTGACGATGAAACGTCGGCCGACCTCATTACTTGTGTCATAACAATGATGATGGTAATCCTTCAGCGGTGGTTCCTCAACCATCAAAAAATATACAGTAACTCACACGATAATTAATGGAATTTACATCGGTGGACATGCATAACTGATAATATTATCCAACCGACGACATAAAATGCTAGCCCAATGGTTCAGCTTTCATCGGCGATAATTTAGAAACCGACATGGACTATGTATTAAAACTACTAGATTTGTATTTTTCAGTGGTGGTGGTGCACCTTACATCAGTGGTTTACCATCTGCCGAGGTAGGATTATATGACAACAGTTCGGCAACCACTGGTAAACCGTGCGCACAATCCGTCGACATTAAGAACGTAATAGTTATCATCATAGATGTGGTAAATATCAATGGTGGTTGGCATTTGTTGTTGGTGATCCTCAAGCCATTGGTGTTAATTAGCACAAGCATAGATGATTTCTGCAGAACTACCATCATTACTATCTTTCACCATCATTCTAAGAGACCATCGAGGAAAAGATGCATCCATCGTTGCTTTTGTAATGGTAAATGCAAAAGGAACTTTACAAGATTTTTACATAATAATTGACCTATGTAACTATATTTTTTACTTTTTAATTTTGAAATGTTGAGGGCTTTTTTATTTTTATTTTTTTTTAAAAGAATGAGGGTGAAATCACGAGGTGGTTCCACCGCCAAAAACTTTTCAATTTATAGAAAGATAAATATATACATTACCTTGTGGACCAAAATCGATACAGGGAAAGACATAAAGCGATTACATTTTCCGAATATAACCTCTAATTCTTAAAAATCAGACCATTTATTCCTCTCCAAATAGCCAAAGAACTGCAAACATCAAAGAACAGTAGTTTGTCGAGTTCATCCCTACTGACCTAATAGACCTACAGAAATCGGCGGAGACACCATGCAGTTCCCAAGTCGCACCAATCTCCTTCCAAACTTTCTCCAACAAAGGGCGTTTAAAAAACAAATGCTCTGCATCCTCTGTCTGTGTGCCACTTCTATTACATCGGGTATCAGGAATGTCAAACAGTCTGCCCCTTCTTGCTTTGTCCCAAATCCTACCTTCTGAGGCACCAAAAAAAAGATCTTTACTCTGCAAGGGATCTTTCTTGCCTAGATAATCTTCATATCATGCATCATGTCTGGGTCCAAATCCTCACTTCTCCCTCTGAACCTCATATATGCATTTTTCACCGAGAATCTTTCTCCCTCCCAAACAAGATGATCCCTACCTTGAGATATGCAAACAAGGGAGGGTGGCTCAGACAACATTCTATCCAACTCCTCCCTTCTTCGTCCCCAAAGTCATGCATGAAGTGAGGAACCCACGAACCATAACCACCAACTTCAGCCATAGAACAACCTCTGCTTGTCGCCAAAGCAAAGAGTCTTGGGAATCTATTGCCTAGAACCCCTTCCCCATCCAGTTGTCCTGTCAAAAATAAAAAACCTCCCCGGCCCCCAACCTTGGCGTCATTCTCGACCTCAACAGAGGTAAAATATCGTAAACCACTCTCCAAAGAGAAGATTCGAAACACACTCTACCAGCTTCTAGAGAGCCATTGACACCATATATATTATGCACGAGCTGGGTAGACAATCTATCTATGTTACCCCAAATATGCACCATCCACTTGGCCAAAATCACTTTATTCATACAACTCACATATCGATTTCCATGACCTCCTTCGCTTCTCTGCGTCGTGAGCTCCTCCCATCCTGCAATGATGCATGCCTAGTCTTTGTTGTTTCCCATCTGACCAGAAGAATATTTTCATCATTACCTCTATCTTCTTCCTTACACATATCGGGATCAACCAGGTTGAAAAGAAGAAGATAGGAATTGCCGACAACACATGTTTAAGAAAAATCGACTTCCCACCCTTAGATAGTGTGACTGCCTTCCATCCTGCTAGTCTCTGCTCAAATATCCTAAGGACCATGTCCCACTCTGCTTTCCTGAGCTTATCTACAACTAGAGGTAGCCCTAGGTGAGGAATGGTAGCTCACCAAGAGGGCATCCCAGTAGCACATCCCTCGATATACTCTCCTCCTCGTCCAACCTGAGTTGGATCACTATAGACTTCTCTCTATTGATCTTGAGATAAGAAATGCTGCTTAATTTCCACCAGCTGTCTCATCCTTCTGTCATTTCTTTTGTACCACTCAGGAAAATCACCATGTCATTTGCATATTGCAGAAGACGAACATATATGGACCCCATACGGAATCCTTCATACAACCCATCGTCGAGTGCTCTCATGAACATCACTGCCAAAGCGTCCGCCACCATGACGAAAAGCATCGATGCTAACATGAATCCTATCTTATACCCCTTTGTGGCCGGAAAATAAAACACCTTCTGGTCTCCCATTCACCAGAACTGAGTATGACGAGGTTGTGACACACCTCTTCATCCAGGCTATCCAAAGGTCATTGAAGCCGCACCATCGAAGCGACTTCCACAAGAAGCTCTAGACCATGCAATCGTAAGCCTTTTCGAAGTCCATCTTCGAAATCAATCCCTTAAAATTTTCCCGACGCCATTGAATGTAAATCTCAGATGCCATTACCAGTCCGTTCGCCATCTATCTGCCAGGGATAAAAGCAATCTGATTCTACACGATTACCTCATATAGCACCCACATGATCGTATTTGCCAACACCTAGGTGACAATCAAGTATATTGTGTTAGATAACGCAATCAACCTACAGTCCTCCACCCATATCCGGTTTTCCTTTTTGGGAAGAAGGAAAGCAACGTACAATTAACCTTCTATAATCCACTATTTCCATCTCTAAAATCATTGATTACTGTCATAATGTCATCCCTCATCATATCCCATAACTCCTTGTAGAAGAAGATTGGCAAACCGTCAATCCCAAGAGCCACATCCGCATTCAAACACAATACCACACTTTTAACATCCTCCTATGTAAAAGGTGTTTCAAGCCGAGATGCCTGATCTTCTGACAAAGATCCACCTGCTCCACACCACCCCCATCCGTCACGTTTCCTTCTCCATGATGTCTCCATGAAATATTCCATGAGGGATCGCCCCAACATAACATCACCCACCGCTCTTTCCCCACCCACTTCAAAACTATGAATAAAATTCCTCCTTCTTCTGCTAGAGGCCATCGAATGAAAAAAATCCAATGTTCGTGTCCCCCTCACGCAGCCACTTCTGCTTGGATCTCTGCCTCCATTCCACTTCTTCCTTTCCTCCAAAAGTAACTCTTCTAGCAGCCTTGCCCGCTCAAGCACCTCCTCTTGGTCCAGGCCCCTATGATCATCTAGCCCATCCAGTCGGACGACTCCATGCTAAGACTCTTGCCTCCTCTCCCTCTTCCACGTCCTCACTCTACGGTTGAAATCGAGTAGGAAACTCCTTAGCATCACCTTTTTGGATGCCAGATGCCTGACTACCGACCGCTCCACCTACCAGCTCCTCCAGTGCATGACCACCTCTTCCGTGAACTCCTCCTCCATCAACCAAGCCCTCTCAAATCTGAAATAGGATATGGGCCACATCTGTTCTTCCAAAGACCACAGGATTTGAAGTATGGTCAGAGTGAGCCCTAGGCAGCGACCATGCTCGGGAGAAAGGGAAAAAATCCACTCCCTCAGTAGATAGAAGAATATCCTGCCACGATTTCGATCTAGCATTCTGCCATGTGTAAGCACATCTTGTCGCATCAATAACTGTGAGCCCTAAATCATGAACATGAGTCCTAAAATCCTCCGAGCCAGCGTTGGTCCACCACCCCTCAAAGGTCTGCCATCTGCCATCAGGTTCACATTTAGGTCACCACCAATGAGACAAATGCCCTCTTTCTTATGCACTCCCACCTCCGAGAGATCTGCAGCCAAGCACCGCACCGTTGGACTTGTAGGTCCATACACATTGGTCATAGTAAAAGTGACATCATCTACCTTCCTCTTTAGAAACACAGATAATGAGAACAATGATATCCTCTCCACAAGCTTCTCATACTCAAGCCTCCTTCATTCGTTCAAGATCCCTCCAGTCGCTCCTTGAGCTTCGACCTCAGAAAATTCAAACAAAGAGCTGCCTCCTGGATCTAGCCACGCGTCACACTCTGACGTGGAGACCTTCGTCTCTTGCAAGAGCATAATATCTGCATGAGCATCGCCTATTAACTTCCTTACCCCTAGTCACTTCTCTAGACGACCCAACCCTCTCACATTCCATGAAATCACCTTCATTTGGAAACCTCCTTGGTCTTCTCATGAGGTAGAACCACGCCCAAGCTTTTTGCGAAATGTTTATCAAGTAGGATGAAGAAGCTTGGTCTTCCAATAGGTGATCACGATCCTTCATTCTCAACAGCATCGCAAACTCCATCAGCACCCCCCGCACTCAATTTCGACACCAACAATAAAATCCTCTTTTCCCTCCTCCTCCAACTCTACGGCTTCCGCTCAAAACACCACCCAATCAGCTCCCCCCCCCCCACACACCTTGTGGTACTCCTCCAACCCCCTACAGCACCTTCTCTGACCCCTTCAAACACCTTCCCTCCCCTTCCACTCCAACTTTCATTCCTTCCAAAACCTCCTTGACCTGCCCTTGCAAGCAGGAAACCTCTCCTCCATCCTCCTGCACAGCCTCACCCCACCCACCGTGACAACCCCCTCCCTCCTTTTGGGAGACGCCACCTCCCACCGCAGGAAATAGGAATGACATATTAGAGGGATATATTGATGCAAATACATGAGGTATTTTTGAAAAAAAAATAAAAAATATTAGAAAATGAGGTGGGACTGGCCCATTTTTCCTATATATTAATCCCATAAACAAATATTTCATATATGGGCATTACTTATGCCCAAGAAACTTTTAGGATTAGAGTATTTTTAGTTTGAACTTTAAAGTAAATTTGAGTAAAAATGGAGTTCATACCTATGAGATATAAGTTACTAAAACCAAACATATTGGAAACTATGGTTTAGTTGTTATTATTATATGTACAAGTCGGTACTTTTACATTATTTTTGTATTTGTCTATTCTATAGTTGTATAATAATAGCTAGGTTAAAGGAGTTAAAAAAATGTAATCTAATTTCGAGTATTTATAAGACAATAAAATGTGGACAAAATGTCAAAACTTAGTTACTAAACCTGAGCATTTTTGGATTATTTTTACAATTAAGCATTTCTTATAGGATGGAGTTCAAATGTGAGTTTGGTAAATTTTGAGTGATATAAAAATATATACGTGTCTTGGGATTTGTTACAATGGTAGATTATGGTTTGTGTTACCTGCCCAGTTATTACATGTGTTATTTTTGATATTTTTTATGCTCATAACATAAAAATAATTAGGTCAAATCAAATTATAAATAAATAGTTGTAGCAAATGATTATTTGTTTTCATATGGCCATACACTGTCTATCCATTATGTTGCAGTTGTTGAGCTTTTCCATTTTTTTCTACTTTCTGTTGAATCTCTGAATTAGGATCATAAATAACATATGTAGTACTTGTAGACATATATACTACTTTTCTTGTGTATTTTCTCTTTAATATTTTCTTTCCTCATTATTTTTGTTTTTAGAGATAAATAAGTGTTTTTATTTCATCGAGTATATTTACAAGAATGTGTTATTATTATCTACATACAAGTATTAGGTTAAGATTTTTAGCTCATTCAGTAATAAAGTGGATAAGCCTAGATTCCTCACATATCCTTAAATTTAGTTTCTTTATTTTAATGACTATACATAAAATTTATAAAAAAAGGCATACATGTGATTTATATTTATACTGACAAATAAAATGGATCGCTGGCATCAATAAGGTGGTTATTTGGAAATTGCTGTCGAACATATTAGTTACCTACTCAAAATACAATCAAGGTAGTACTTTACATATACTTTAATTTTTCTCTCTCGAACAATTATAGAGACACGTAAATACAAGTTCACTAGATTTACTTAAATGAAAAATTCCTTTTAAACTTGATGCAAATATCATCCACTATCAGAAAAGTAGCCTCTAATCAAGTAATTTAAATGTTCGTTGTTGTATCTTCTAATGTTAATTTATAACGAAGATGAGTAGTATTAGTTGTAAAATCATATTTTGTTGTTACAATTTACGATGAATAACACATTTGTTGCTAAAGTTTCAAATAATGACGATTACTTGTCTGACTTTTCTTTATAAATATTTATCGAAATGCTAATGATTTAGCAACAACTATAAAAAGTTAATGGAATACCATTATTATATGATTAGTTGCTAGCAATGATATAATATTAATGTGAATTTAAAGAAACAAGGAATAAATAATATCCATCGTAATATATTGAACTATAGAATATAGGGTTTTTTTCTCACGTGTGTCCTTCTTAACTTTTGCAATATAATTATGCCCCTCCTTTTTTTGTAATATCGAATGTGCCCCTGTATTCTTATAAAACTCACAATTATACCATTTCGTAATATCATTTAGGCCCCTACTTTACCCTAATGGAAGGGCGGAACTGTTCATTTTTTTAAGAAAATAATTGATATTGTAAAAAAAAGTGGCATAACTGATATTGCAGAAGTTAAGAAGAGCACAAGTGATGAAAACCCTAGAATATATGGTAATGAAATTTAGGTATTTGTTATGATAGGTCATTTTTATTACAGTGTTCTTTTATGATTCATATGTTGTGGACTTCCCAACAGACAATGAAAAAGGAACGAAGAAAAATCTCCAATTAGAGAACTCAAGGTTGGTTCTCTCATATGAGAAAGAGCTTGATGGCGTTTTGAGGAAGTGGTGGCAGTGTAACTATGCTAGCAAAGCCCATCCGATGATGCTCATATCCCATCGCACATTGGAAATTTTGTTTAGTTTTTTGTTGGAGCTCATAATCACCTCGTTTGGTTTTGTATAAACTCTAAACTCGTCGATTGCTTGCTTTAGTTGAATGGATCTTAATCTTTTATTAAAAACACAAAAATTTTAAGAAAGTGTTAAAAATTACTTAAATTCATGTCCAAAATATCACTTTTTGACCAAGTTACTTCTTGTTATTTATAAGAAATTTTGAGATCTTTTACATCATTTATACTTTAAAACTCCTTTTTCTTTACTCAAAGCATATCTTGCATTCATAACCCACTAAATTTTAATCTACTTTATTCTTCTAATTCATGGTAATTACATGCTTCTAATTAGCCAAACTTCTGTTCAAATCCGGTCACTGTCTATAAGTCAAAGAGGAATCAAAAGATGGATATATCAGATATTCAATTTGTTACCATTCATATTTGATTAAGAAAGTTTATTTTTTCTGTTTTATAAATTACGTGCAGAGGTACTACACATGTAATTGAAATATTTTTAAATGGAATACGAAAATATTTGTCATATATAATGGTGGGTTTGGATTACATCAAACAATATAATGGATAGTTTGGAATTTTAGATAAGCTCATGAGCTGAATAATATCCCCGAAATTGTTAATCAACCCAGTTTGCAATATTGAAATCCACTCGATTAAAATCGTATTTTAAATTCCCACGAAAATAATAAGTGATAAATTAAATTAAGACCTAATGAAATATGACTTTCAAAATTAATTGAAACATTTATATCAATCAACTAATTAACAGGGTTGAATTCTAAGTATAATTTTACCCCAACAGTGTGATGCAAACTAAATCATATTTTTCTTATAAAGCTGTCTAATTAAATCTAAATTATCATTAAAATAATTTCTTAGCGTATCCAATTCTGGAAAAGAAATAGATTAATGTTTATCATATTCTACTAGAAGTGGCCAATAAACAATGTCTTATAATAATCATGCAGTAATCCATTATAAATGAGAAATTCATTGAAAAGCATCTTAAATGATCAATAATCCACAAATTTACGAACACGTGGAAGGGAAGGAATAAACATATCTACAAACATATACATGTAAGCACACAATATCTCATCTCAATCTTTCTCTTCCAACTCACCTCCATCATCTTCGTCCTCGACGCAGTCAACAACCTCTCCCACATCAGAATCATCGTCAGTGCACTCATAACCATCCACACATCCCCTATTACCATCCTCATAGTCGTCATCAGCATACAAGGGATAGGCGTCTTCCTTCTCCTGACAGCGTCGAGGAGCGGGAGGTCTGGAGCAGGCATCTGAGGCCATAGAGTCAGAATCTCCATCTCCGTCATCGTCGTTGCCTCTTCCATCGTAGTCATCCGCGTCATCGTACAACGGGGCGAGATACATTGTCCAAGAGGACTCACCACCATTGCCATTGTTGCAATCTTGAAGGGGTGGAGGAAGAGGGTCCATTTTCTTGAGAGGAGATGGTGGTGGAGAAGGGCATGTGTTGGTTGGCCACATATTAATTGTTAATGTGTATATGTGGGGGTTAGATATGAGAATATATACAGCAAAATGTGACTTGGACTTGACATGTCATGTTCCCCTGTGGGGGCATTGGATGCATTTAAAGCTTTCGGTTTGGATTATCTACCTATGTGATGCTCATGTGGTTAGTTGCCCAAGATATGTTCTATCATGAAGAATGTTTTTTTGTTTGGGGAAGCTTCCTCTCTCTTAGGGTTAACTAGTGGCATGGATCACCTTACATGTATCTACATAGTTACAAAAATTTATGTCCTTCTAATTTCAGAAATATTTTCTCTCAATTAAGGAGTTGAAGATGTGCTCATATGCGGGGAGCTCAGTTCATAACTTAATGGTTTCTACATGGACTGCCATCTTTTTATATGAATGATTATATGAAGCTCTGTTAAGTTTAAGTCTTCACTGATTTTTGCTTGTTTAAGTTTGATTATATGGATAAAAATCTGGCATGTACTAAACTCTATTTGTTGCCTCGTTGGGACTATTTTGTATTGAATGAAAGCTGATCTTTTGTCTAAAAATAATAATCTCTCATGTTTTACCATTCGATCTGTCTCTCATCGTCGCATGTACACATGCTTTTCTTTCGCCTTGACCTCAACTCTACCATGTACTCAAGTGGATGGTTTCTTTGTTCTTTTGACTTGTACACAAAATGGATTACCCACTAATCCTATATTCATTCACCTAAAGTTCTAAAATATAAAAAGTTAAACTTGATTTTTACTTGGAATCACATACTATCTCTTATTCCGTTGGTTTGGTTTATTTTTATTACCAATGGGGGTTGAAGGGCTTGCTAAAGGATACACACCATATACCCACACTTGGTTGGGAAATGATTGTTGACAAGACTTGATAGTAATACAGTAGAATATATAGAGAACTATTATTTAAGTACAAGCCAAGCAGGTGAAAACATGGTCTACAAATGTATGCGTAGCAACATGAATACACTCAGACTTAATTTATAATATTCACATAAAATTCACTTAAAAGATAGCTGAAGTGACCAACAGTGGTCATTTTGTTCTACAAGTCAAATAGAGCATATACTATTTGTTACAAAATCAATGTAGAGCATATGAAAGAATGAAAAAGTGCTTTCGTTGTTGTGGATAAAAAAAATCCTTAGCATCTCAGTGCATGTTTTTCAACAAAATAAGGGAATTCCAAATTTGATGTTGCTTTCCCCCTTCAAACGAATACCACAATTTTTCTTTCGTTTCTTTTTGTTGGTATCTTCTTGTCAATATATGATTGATCTAAAGTACATCTACGTGGTCATAAAGACAAATTTTCATTGATCATTCAAAGTTTATGAATGGACACTAGTAAATAAGCGTCATTATTACATTCAATTTCAAATCTAAATCTTGGTCCTTGCAAATAGGAACCTGCCCATCCTCCCAAATGTCTTTGACAATGTCATCTAGCTGCACAAAAGGGACCCACATAGCAACATAAAGCAAGGCTAACAACATGCATTATGCAAGCTATGTTTAGTCATTTGGCTTGAATAGAAGACCACATCCATGGACACATGCCCATTTAAATGCATGGGGGGTCTATGGGACACCCAACCACATGGCAAGATGGACCCTCATGGAATGAGAAAGATGTTGTGTGCACTAGCCTCTTTGCACGGCAACAATGAGAAGTCCTATCTCTCCCATGTTCCTCCTCTATGAACACATGCATTAATCATGAATAGATGTTACACCTCCCACCTCCACCCAACAAAAAACCAAATACATGGGGGTCATGGATCCGGGTCTTTAAATTATAATTAATTTATGGTGTAAAACATTGACATGAATGATTATGATAGGATGATTGAACAACCCTCATGCCCCAAACCACCTTTTTCATTTGAAAAATGGACTAATTTATGTTGTGTGATTTGTGTCTTTTTATTTTGTGTGATGGAATATGAATATCAAGATATAACCACCTCTTTGTGTCTATGTCTCAAGGATATTAAGTTGATTAAAGGATAGGAAATAAGTAAGAAACTAAATGAAAATGAAGTTTAATGACCTTGTTTGTCTTCGAATTATATTAGAGGTAAGGAAATGATGGAATCTTGGTTATAAGTAAATTTGAGTATAACAAGTTCCCTCCTCTCTCATGCTATGATGGCTTCCTACACGATTATAGGTTTATCATGACATAGTGTGTATCTTAAAAATGAACAGAAGCACTACAACAAAATGAGTATATAATGACATATTTTGGACTTTATTTTATTATTATCAATATTTATTATATAACGACAAATATTATTCATTGTGAAATCATTGGTTGTATCTATCATTGGCAATGGCATCCATTGCTATGTTGCTTGAGACATCTCATATAGGAATGATTATATATTATCTTTTCCTCAAAATTTGCACTAGTTGCTTCTAAAAATAGCAATGATTAGTATATTTTTAATGATAGAAGAAATAGATGGTCATTGCTATATAAATCTTCGCTAGTAATAAATCAGTGGATATATTATTCTAATTTCAAGTATAACATTGAAATAATTTTTTAAAATACAACATTATTTTTTTTCATACATTTAATAGTAGGTGACATAGTGACGAAATATCCAAAATATACATCACCTAGACATATTTGATATTTTGCGACATTCTCCTATATATGTTCAAGACTCTAAGTGCTCATGCATCTTTTATATAATTGATTTTATCACAACAAAGCAAAATCATACATTTATCTACTGCACTTTCATTCACATTAATGTTTAATTAATGTGTATACCTTCCCTTATATATACAACTATCCAAAATGTGTCTCTACTTGCTGACCCTCTTTGCAATATCTTCTGTAGGAAAAGAGTATAGTAGAGATGACTCTCTATGTGCAATTATAGTTCTATGAGTTTTTGTCTTTTACATTGATATGCATGTCTATATATAGATCGAAGAAAGGGTATCTTAACCCCTGCTATGAAAAACATTTTAATTGTTTATCCATCAAAGTAGATTACCATTGGAATTCGACAATCAATAAACACTTTAGAAATTTAAACATATGCAAATAAAAAGTTTCTATTCTATAGAATACCATAATAAGAATATAATTATTATATAAGATGCTAAACTTGGATTTAGTTTATTCTAATCTCTTACTTGATCTATATAATGCTTTAGTGATATAAGTGGATACATTTTCACCATCATTTTTGGATAGATTCATCCTTATTTGAGAATTCATTCGTCGCTTAGCTATAATTCTAATGGATCCTAATTTGATCAGGATAATAATAAAATTTGGGAATAAAAGTGTGTTAATCCTTAATCCTAATCCTATGGATTTAAACTTATTCTCTCATGAACAAGTTTATATAAAAGGCCCTTGGAACCCTATCTAAGGCATCCCCCTTAAAAGAGAAATCAAAGAGAGAAAGTGATATATGAGAATATGATGCTAATTGTCCAGTCTGGGTACATGATTAGAGATTGAAGTTGTGGACTTATAATCTTTCAACTTATCAATATATTGGTTACCTCAACGATAAATTTACCTTAACTTATCTCTATCCTTCATAAAGTGTGCCATTATATAGAGGATCGACTTTGTATAAGCTCATCACGATTTGTAGCTTTTCCTATAGTGTTGATATGCCATCGGATTTTACACATGGTTGTAGTTGTATTTGTTTTGCCATATCTTGTAGGATCCCTTACCAACTTTGTGTATTCATAGTTCAATTTATAAGAAATGTCTATTCTGTAGAACCAACATGATAATTAGTCTAAATGGGACCAACTACAACTTAAAAAAAAGATGAAAGACTTGCTATTTGTGAATGTCGTGCACCTTCTAGTTTTTTTCCATCTTAAATCCTAAATCAAAGAATGCAAGTCAGAACATGAGTCGGTTCCTTGATTTATTTGGTAGTTTATGGATGTGAATATGTACACTTTTCTTTTGAATGAGACTAACGTACGGACACTTCAATCCAAGTTGGAGAATATATATGCTTTAAAGACATGACAAAATGAATTATTCCTTCTCATGAGATTGTTGTAGTTGAAATTCAATGATGATACATCTATTCTAGAACCAAGGTATTATCAATCAACTTTTCAACATGGAAATAAAATTCGATGACGAAGCTATAGGAGCTACTACCTACTACTCTTCTAGACCGTGAGAGATGAATAAGATATTTCATTAACAATGGTCATGATGGAGTTGTTTCCTTGGAGATTGTTATGGCTCTGCTTGAGAAGAAAATTTCATGATTCTTCATCATGGTCAACAGTATTGATCATGGGAAACAGACGAAGAACAAAATTCATAAATGATAAAGTAAGAGTAAAAGTAGAAGCAAGCACATATCTAAATACATAGATTGGAAAATGTCACCATTGTTGGGACAAATACCATATCAATAAATCTTACCTCCAACTCAAAAGAAAGAAAAGATCGGAGAACCAAGAAAGCAATGACAAGGATGATAATTTTAATGCAGTCACTATTAAGTATGATTATCTCATTGATATGTTGAATGTAGCCAAAGATGATGGTTAGTTGTTAGTGTCTTAACCCTATATGTGATGACCAATGGGTAGCCATTAACATTTAACACTTCTGATGATTTTGGTATTCTTGTAACGAGTGATAATTCCTTGTCTAGTGTTGTTGGCAATGGTGACATCATTTTGCAGAATGCAGCCATTTTTGAAGAAAGAAGATGCAAGGTATGTGGTATGCCTATTTCCCTAAGTGATAAAATGTACATGTTGTAGCACTCTAGGGAAACAATTAAGTTAAAACAAATCGTGCAAACAAGTCATAGTGTGCACTGTTGGACATGCGAGCTCACGGTGAGCCATTATGCAATAAATGATATTGCGAATATCATTCCCTGATCTGAAATGAAGAATGAATAATTTGCATAATAAGTCCCTTAGTACAATTAGGGTTATGTACCATGGCCATCTTAATAATCATACACCTGTTGATTCAACTATTAAATCATAGAGGCTGATGCTTGGATGAATATCTAAGGGGTTAGATTGAGGACTCATCAAGCGCCGTCAAATGATTGTTAAGAGATGATCTCCAGCCTGAGTAGGAGATGACAATCCTTATCTCTAAAGGCGGATATCTGACCGACCTCTTGATGCAGGTCCTCTGCATAGGAATAGAGATTCGGAGGAGTCATATTAGTTAGATCAAAGAGTTGACTTAACGAGATCAAGATAACCAAAGTCATATATCGTATGCTGTCATGATATAGGCATGCATCCTCTGACCGGAGACAGATTTGTTACTATATGTCTGAGTATGTACATTTGGCAGACCAGTAGGTTGATGACCTAACCAAGGTCTATACACCGGCGCGCTGGTGTGCATATAAGGGCATATAAGTAATACGATCTCTCAAAGGGATCATACAGGTTCAGTTACCGAACCGGAAGGCATGAGCTCACTCATGAGATATTGAGAAGAATCAAATTCCATGCGCATGGTCGTCTCGCTTTGGAAGCTTGACTGAATTTGTAGGTTTGATATATACTTTTGGAAAGTATATGATCAAGACCTAGGTATGATATATGCTTTTGGAAAGTATATGATCGATACCGACTTTCACTGATCGAATGAGAAACTTCCTGATAAACCATGAAGTAGATAGTATAAAGTTGATCCAATACGTCGGGTTTATTCTGAATCTTCCAGTATGCAGGATGTACAGGTATTGGGAATACCTGAGGGTGATGTGATAAAAATGATTGTATAACCATGACGCTTCCATTCCTAGGGAGTGATGAAACGGGTCTGGATTTTAGTGACTCCACTCTGTAGAGAAGTAATCTGATCTTAGTTCAAATGTTGGACATTGATCTGAATGTGATTCAGATGCAATGAGAAGATTAGATTTGCGGTCTTGATTTAATCAAGCATCTATGGGAGGCTCGCGATCTGGATTTGAGATATGATCTCAATATCCAAGTCACTATACGTGGAACAATACAATCGCCATGTCCTTATCTCCAAGTATTCACGTAGAAAGCGCAATTTCCTTGAAAGTGTTCAGGATAATTTCATTGTTGATAATATGTATCCGAGCATTGAGAAAATGGATAATTAAATGTGATTTAATTATCATGATTAATATGAATTCGATTCATATTATAAACAAAGCTATCTTAGATAATTAAATGTGATTTGATTATCAAAGATAAAAATAATGTGAATGTGATTCACATTATTTGGGCACATGAGAATAGAGATCCAAGATGATTAAATATGATTTAATATCATGGATATGAATAATGTGGATAGCACTATCCATATTAATCATATATATTATAAATATGATTTATAATATATAAGAGAGAGCTATTTGTAACTTACATTTGTTAATTAAATGTTGATGTGAATTGGATTTACATTGGACAATTAATTGAAAATATAATTTACATCTTATTTTGGATTGTGAATGTGATTCACAATTTTCCAATGGCAAGATTGCAATATTCACAAATAATTATGAATTATTGTTGTTGAATTATTTACAACAAATGTTGTTGTAAATCTTGGAGATTTCCATGGAATAATGTGATCTCATGAGATTGCATGAGATTGTCACCAAATCCAATATTATGGAAGGAGGTAATCTTCATTCTATAATCTCCATGGTTGATTGATTTATATTGATTTATCAATATAGATTTAATATAAATTAAATTAATTGTTGTTGTTTTTTACCAATGCAAATCTTAGCCATTAAAAGAAACACAAATCAATGAGAGCCATTGGATTTGTGTTGTCCCATGGATTGAGATCCATGGATCCCAAAATGTTATAAAAGGAGAGACACCCCATTGCTCTTCTTTACACAATGCTTGAGAAGCATATCTCTCTCTCTCTCTCTCTCTCTCTCCTTTCTATCTCTCATGGTTGTCCACCATGGATCCCCTTCAGAGGTTCTCCATCGCCGCAGCGTCGTCGTTATGTTGCCTGATGTATTGCTCGTGGAACTTCGTCTAATTCGGCGTACCTTGCTAGTGAAGAAGACGTCGGATATTGTTGTTGAGATCAGGAGATCCGCCGCTTGTATCATCAACATGGATTGCGAGAAGCACGTGGTTCATCCCCGCGCTCGCAAGCGTCTCCTCCGTCGGATCAGACTTGAGACAGGAGGTCTCTTCATCTAGATACTCGATCGCAACCACGTTTCAAGATGTAACCCTAATACTTGTTTGTGATTTAGACTAAACGATCCGAGAAGTGTTCTTAGATCATGTGGTTTCGTCGCATGAAAATTTTTTAATTTCCGCTGCATTGAACAACTAGTGCGACTGGTCGTTCTTCGTCGTATTCGATATAACGCTCACGCTTCCGTGATGTGATTGAGGATCTAACCATATCCTTCAAGTGATATCAGATCCTAAGGTCGGTGGTTTTGGATACGATCCATAAACCGAGGACGACTGGGTTCATTAGGGTTTGCGAAAGTTTTCTTGCATTTCATTTTCGTATCTCTGTTTTGAGATTATTTTCGGCACTGTTTAAATTGTTTAAACACGAAGACAATAATTGTATTTTATTTTCCATTAAATAAAGAAACCGTAGGATCTGAGTTTACGTGATTTCGATTCTGTTTGCTCAAGATATGCTCTTTTTAGTGAACATGTATCCACTGTTTCGGGGACTGCAGATCATGACGTAATTAAAATGTTAATTGCGGATTTGAAATGCCTTGAAATGCATGCAAATGCTTAGGTTATGTTGTAACTCAAATTAACAAACTTTGGAAACTTACTTTGCTTAATTTGGATTTAAATTGATTGAGATATGATATTTTTAGTAAGTGAGGGTCACTGCTGGAAATACTTCCCTAATCAAGAACCTAGTGATTGTCATTTAATCAATTAGTGAAATTAAATTGTTTAATTTCCTGGAATAATTGTGCATAAATATTTGTGAAATATTTGATGATAATTACTCCCTTAAATGATATTGCCTTAACCAATAATTGATTAGATGTGTTCTAGATCACTAATTGATTACATGATCTACATGATCAACATTCCAACAAACATATTGCTTAATAGGACTTGGGATTTGTTTAGCAAATCTCATTATAATGTTAATCAAAATTATTTTGATTATTATTATATGGTATAATTTCGGTTGAAGAACCGATGATCATCTCAAGTACAATGTGATCTATTTTGCATTATCCTTTCCCGAGGTGGATATGGTGTCTAATCGGAGAGCATTAGGGTTACGGGTTGCAACGCATGTGGTCCATCCCACTCTTGTCGGTACTGACCTGACAGCGGGTAGGGTTAGTATAATACTTAAGAAATCATGATGTATTTCTAATTATTAAAATTCTAAATAATACGTATTTGAGATAATACCATAATTCAAGTAACAATAAAAATTGTTGGTTGGATATTAATTGGATCATTAATTTAATATGATTAGATTAATTGGAATCCAATTAAAATTAAAACACTCTATTATGAATAGAGATGTTATTTCCCTTGGAAGAATTAATCACAATGAATATGATTCATAGTAATTAATTAGAATTTGAATATGATATGGAGGATCACATAAGTGACATCCATGGTCTCCCGTCAAGGCGTAGGGTTCCGTCGCCAGGGATTGTATGTAGGAGACGCCTATCCAAAGTGACAGCTCCTGCATGCAAGTGCATCTGGATCAGGCTCTTTGCTTCTCGAAAGAGTAAGGCCGTATACGTAGTGACCCCAATATCAGATCCTCATATTATTGGGGTGATATTTGATTGCGTATAGCGAGTACTATTCCTATTGACGGTTGGTTCAATTAATGACGGGTCAACATCGCCTTAGGGTTTGTGGGCCCGGGTGTTAAAGACCGAATTTGGAATGCAAGTTGGATTTGCAAGGCGGAATGTGTTCCCGCTTCTTTTTATCCGAGTTGCAGATTCTCATATTATTGGGATGTAACAAAGATAAGGAAGGAGATCCCAGATCTTGTTGAGATATGATGGTAAGTATATCTATTACATTGAAAGTGATTAAGGGAATGAACTTTCAGTGTTGACAAGGCAAGACAACTTTGATATGAAAACTCCTAAATCAAAGTAAAAAATATATATTTATATATTTATGTAAATTTCTTATTTCAGATAATCCTTCATTAAACCCACTCAATGCTATACTCAATAATAACCAATAAAATATCATGGATTGATCTCATGATCCAGATATTGTGCTTGCAGTTGGACACATAATGTATGTGGTTGCAATATGCAAGTCTCCTAACACTACTGAGGAGTGACAATTAAATAGATAATAGGACTACAACCCTAGGGTTTGTATGTCTCTATAGTTTTGATCTCATCGGATGTACTTTGGAAGTGACATGTCGATGATGATCACAATTGTCAATTAATCCTTATAAAATCTAAGAAGAAGTTCTGGCATACATATGTGCTCTTGACATTTAATCATGAATGACGTTGTTCTCTATATCGTGCAGAATGGTGGCTCTATAAGAGATGATGTATTCAATTGTTTGAATACCTACCTGAATCATTATTTTAAGAGTTTAGATGGATGTAGATGATGAGTGTCAACATTCTACTATCTATACTCTAGTCATTTATGAAGCTTCATAATATTCATATTGTATGAATTTAATGAAGCATGTATAAATGTTGAAATGATCTTACATTGAATGCTTTTGAATTTAACGTAAGAGATCCTTAGTCTTAAGCAATGTTTGTTTATAGATAAAGGGAGCGCAGTGGAAGCATGGGTCGGACCCGAGTAAGAAGGAAAGTCAAAGAGTTGACCTACTTCTATGACTTCCATATGAAATCCAAAGAGTTGGATGAATGCCAATACTGCAATAAGTTGATGTGTTGATAGTATGACTATCAAGTCTGTCTAGAATCCTTAGAGAAGGACTCGGATGGAGCATCAGAATAATCTACATAAATCATTGATATTGACTTGCTTATTAAATAAGATAAAGTCGTATTATTGTATCTCAATCTTCTAACAAAACTTGCATTGGATTGCATATGTTTTAGAAGACCGAAGAATTTGATCTAAAGGTTTATAGTTATCCAAATGGACATTGATGCAATTGTTGCAACAATTTCCATTGGATCACTAGACTTCATAATTTCAGTGGGAGAGCCCTTAGTCTTAGAGAATGTATCTATGACCTAGATATTAGAATACACTCATTGTTTAATTCTAAATGTTGGAAATAAACATGAATTCTGGAATAGATCTATCATAAAGAGTTATGATGTAGATATTTCAGATAGTAATCTAAAAATCTTGTGGACTCTACTGAATTAGAAAATTGATGAATAGTTCATTAACATTTCTAATACTGAAATTAAACCTTAAAAGATCAATAGGAGGATGAAGATCATTTGACAATGATTTAGCATCAAGCCTTGGACATTTGTCTGTTGATTTGATCAATAGACTAGCAAGAGATGAAACTTTAGAATGTCTAAAATTTCAAAACTTACATATGAATATTGTATCCAAAGTAAAATGTCCAACATACCCTTCTTTGGGAATGGTGTAAGATGTCAAGGTATTCCAGATCTCATACATATTGATGTATGCGGATCATCTATATCATAGTAAACATTATGGATATGTGATATCTACTGATGATTATGTATGATATGAGATTTCTTCTCTTCACTTAGAAACCTTTGAAATGTTCAAAGATTTCATCATTTTGATTTACAACCAAAGTTTGAAGGAAGATAAAATAAATTTGATCTAATCTAGGTAGCCTGTACCTGTTAGATGAATTCAAAGGATACCTTATGAAGATATGAATATTGTTTCTATCTCAATCCTCCTAACACAACTTAACTCAATAGAGTTATAGGGAGATACAATTGGATCATGTGTGACATGATCTTATCAATGAAGAATTTGAGCATAATTATCCCTTAGTTTCCAGGTATATATGTGTAGTAGAGACTACAATGTATATCCTTGATAAGGTTCCATGCAAGATGGAATCTAGCACTTGAGAGTGCTGCTTCATTAGGAAAATAAAGGATGGTATTGGATACCTACTTTATGACCTTGAGATTCTTAAAATATCTCATCTCTGAGAATGTGATTCTTAGAGGTTGAGACTCTTGAGAATCAAGATGAAAATGAAGTGTAGGAACTCATATGATCTTGAGAATATAATGAGGCTCCTGAAATTGGAAACTAAAAGGACAATTAAAGATGAAACACTAATACCTCTTCAAATGAGTTTGAGGATGGATTCCATGTGTCAGAAAAATCTGATAATGATCAAACTTCATGTGATGAAGCTTCTGAAGATCATAGCATGGATAGATGGATGTTAGCAATAAAATTCTAATGTAGACTTCATATACAAGTGTTGTATGTGGACCCTCGAGGATCCACCTATATGGGCAAGACCTGTAAAGGTGTAAATGGATCTTCAAGAGAAAGGGATCTTGATGAGAAGGTAGAGACCTTCAAAGCACTGTTCGTAGCCATGAGCTACCCACCAGAAGAGAAGATATTGCTTGCAATGAGACTTACTCTTCGGTGACCATGCTTAAAATCATCAGAATATTGCTAACCTTAGCTACACAACTTGACTATTGCATCTTCAAGATGTAAGTCAATATTGCATTCCTCTATGAATTCCTCTCTGAGGAATTCACATGAAGTAGCCCCAGGGCTTCATGGTTAAGAAAAGCAAGGTTTGCAAGCTAGGGAATCCATCTATGGACTCAAATAAGCTTCTTGAAGTTGGATCATAAGATTTGATGAAATTATAAATGTTATGATTTCATATGGAATCTTGATGAGCCATGCGAAGCTTAGTGGGAGTGCCTTTTCATCGTGCTAAATGTAGATAATATCCTAATCATTTGGAATGATATAAGGACGATAATAAGTGTTTTATAGACTGACTATTCCATATCTTGAAATATGATTTCAAAGATACCTCTTAGATCTTAGTTCTGAAGTTGTTCAGGAGCAAAGAGAAAAAGATATTGGGACAGTCACATTAGTAGTACACCTTGGACATATTCCATTTTATGGAAAATTCCAAGAAAGGCTTCCATCCCTTAAGATATGGTACTGACCTATCTAAAGCGATAGCACCTCAAAGAGTTGAGGAAGTGAATGCTAGAACTACTTGCCCTTGGGCATCAGTTCTAAGAAGCCCGGTGTGTGCTAGATATGTACAAAAGCCAGATGGCTGCCATGCAGTGGGAGTAGTAAACTGCTACTAATCCTACTATGGAAATAAAACACTTGGTTGCAGTAATAACAAAATCTTCATAGATGACAAGATTTTTGAGATAGTGATCTCAAAGTCTTATCTTCAAAAACTTAAGACTTTATAGATAGAGATCTAAAATGTCTTAACTGTGGATACCTTAAGAGATAATGATCTACAGGAATAACGGTATTCCGATAAGGATTATGGAAATACTGGTTATGATAACTGTTAAGCTGTAGTGTCAAGGACACTGTAACTAACAAGATTGAGCATTGGTTGCATAAGATGTAACATTCGCATTAGATGCAAGCACTGCTACTGGGGATATGCAAGTGTCATAAAAGGACTTGGCGTAGTCTCACGGGAACAGAGTGACTGATCAGCTTACCTAGCTATTTTCTAAATAGCCTATGATTGTCACAGGAGTGTGGGTTTAAATGATTAGCCCATTAATGACTCTTTGGGCTAGTGGGAGATTGTTGGATATGCGGGCCCATGATGAGTCATTATGCAATAAATGTTATTACGAATATCATTCCTTGATCAGAAATAAAGAATGAATAATTTGCATAATAGGTCCCATAGTACAATTAGGGTTATGTACCATGGCCATCTTAATAATCATATAGCTGTTGATTCAACTATTGAATCATAGAGGCTGGTGCTTGGATGAATATATAAGGGGTTAGATAGAGGATGATCTCCATCCTAAGTAGGAGATGTCAATCCTTATCTCTTAAGGATGATATCTGCCTGACCTCTTGATGTAGGTCCTCTCCATAGGAATAGAGATTCGAAGGTGTCAGATTAGTTAGGTCAAAGAGTTGACTTAACGAGATTGAGATAACCAAAGTCCTATATCGTATGTTGTCATGATATAGGCACGCATCCTCTGACCGGAGACAGATGTATTACTATATATCTGAGTATGTACATTTGGCAGACCAATAGGTTGATGACCTAACCAAGGTCTATACACCGGCGTGCTGGTGTGCATATAAGGGCATATGAGTAATACGATCTCTCAAAGGGATCATATATGTCCAATTACTGAACCTGAAGGCATGAGCTCACTCATGAGATATTGGGAAGAATCAAATTCCATGCGTATGGTCGTCTCGCTTTGGAAGCTTGACTGAATTTGTAGGTTTGATATATACTTTTGGAAAGTATATGATCAAGACCTAGGTATGATATATGCTTTTGGAAAGTATATGATCGATACCGACTCCCAATGATCGAATGAGAAACTTGCTGATAAAACCATAAAGTAGACAGTATAAAGTTCATCCAATACTTCGGGTTTATTCTGAGTCTTCCAGTATGCAGGATGTACAGGTATTGGGAATACCTGAGGATGATGTGATCATAAACGATTGTATAACCGTGACGCTTCCATTCCTAGGGAGTGATGAAACGGGTCTGGATTTTAGTGACTCCTCTCGGTAGAGAAGTAATCTGATCTTAGTCCAAATGTTGGACATTGATCTGAATGTGATTCAGATGCAATGAGAAGATTAGATTTGCGGTCTTGATTCAATCAAGCATCTATGGGAGGCCCGCGATCTGGATTTGAGATATGATCTCAATATCCAAGTCACTATACATGGAATAATACAATCGCCCTGTCCTTATCTCCAAGTATTCGTGGAGAAAGCGCATTATCCTTGAAAGGGTTCAGGATAATTTCATTGTTGATAATATGTATCCGAGCATTGAGAAAATGGATAATTAAATGTGATTTAATTATCATGATTAATATGAATTCGATTCATATTATAAAGAGAGCTATCTTAGATAATTAAATGTGATTTGATTATCAAAGATAATAATAATGTGAATGTGATTCACATTATTTAGGCACACGAGAATAGAGATCCAAGATGATTAAATATGATTTAATTATCATGGATATGAATAATATGATAGCATTATCCATATTAATCATATATATTATAAATATGATTTATAATATATAAGAGAGAGCTATTTGTAACTTACATTTGTTAATTAAATGTTGATGTGAATTGGATTCACATTGGACAATTAATTGAAAATGTAATTTACATTTTATTTTGGGTTGTGAATTGATTCACAATTTTCCAATGGCAAGATTGCAATATTCACAAAATAATTATGAATTATTGTTGTTGAATTATTTGCAACAAATGTTGTTGTAAATCTTGGAGATTTCCATGGAATAATGTGATCTCATGAGATTGCATGAGATTGCCACCAAATCCAATATTATGGAAGGAGGCAATCTTCATTCCATAATCTCCATGGTTGATTGATTTATCAATATAGATTTAATCTAAATTAAATTAATTTTTGTTGGTTTTTACCAACACAATCTTAGCCATTAAAGGAACACAAATCAATGAGAGTCATTGGATTTGTGTTGTCCTATGGATTGAGATCCATGGATCCCAAAATGTTATAAAAGGAGAGGCACCCCATTGCTCTTCTTTACACAATGCTTGAGAAGCACATCTTTCTCTCTCTTTCTCTCTCTCGCTCTCATGGCCGTCCACCATGGAAGCCCGAGAGAGGTTCTCCATCGCCGCAGCGTCGTCGTTATGCTACCCGATGGTTTGCTCGTGGAACTCCGTCTACTTCGGTGTGCCTTGCTAGTGAGGAAGACGTCGGATCTCGTGTGTTGAGATCAGGATATCCGCCGTTTGGATCATCAACATGGATTGCGAGAAGCACGCGGTTCATCCCCGCGCTCGCAAGCGTCTCCTCCGTTGGATCGGACTTGAGACAGGAGGTCTCTTCGTTTAGAGACTTGACCGCAACCACGCTTCAAGAGGTAACCCTAATACTTGTTTGTGGTTTAGACGAAACGATCCGAGAAGTGTTCTTGGATCATGTGGTTTCGTCGCATGAAAATTTTTTAATTCCCGCTGCATTAAACAACTAGTGCGACTAGTCATTCTTCGTCGTATTCGATATGACGCTCACGCTTCCGTGATGCGCTTGAGGATCTAACCATATCCTTCATGCACAAAGTATGTGGATTTACTTGCACAAACCTTAAGGTTGAACTCAAGAAGGTGACTTGATAAAGAAATCTATAAGGGAATGAGTTAGCTAGTGACTAAGTAACCTAAGTTTTTGTAAAGAGGCGTGTGTGATCCTATGTGTATTTTCGTGTTTCGAGATGTTTTATATATTTTTAGGTATGCAAAAACAATTATTTTTAGTATTTTGGTATATTGATTTATATTTTTTTATATTTATCACTAGTTTTCAATTTTTAAATTAATTTCTGGAAAAAATAGAAGTAATTTTAATATACTTATTTTTATAGTTATTTTTAAAGAGGATAAAAACGGGAAAGGAAACAAAATATTTTTGGATTTAAATTTTGGAAAAAATAGTTTTTGAAAGAATTTATTATTTTTTCTTATATTATATTATTGTATAGAAATAGATAAGAGGGAAAAGGATTCAAGAAACTATAGCTAATAGGAAGGAAAAAGATGCATGTATACATAGGTAGTAAGTGAAGACATAAACAAACGTTCGAATTATTTCTATACTTTCGAGTTTATATATTTTATATGATATTTCTAATGCTTTTTTAGCACTTTTGAATTTCTATGAAAAGGATAGGGAGTTTTTAAAAGTTTTTGGAGGGTTTGAACTCCTAAGTAGGGTACACAATCCCATGAGAATTTGTAGATGAAAATATTAATTTTAGTAGTTTTTCAAAGTCTATTTGTATTTTTTATGGATTTGGTCTTTGAAAAATACTAAATCATAATTAATTTCTAAATCGAAATTATGGAAGATACTATCTAGATAGACTAATAGTTACATTTCTTGTTATGAAACTTTCTATTATGATGTTTTTTTGATTTTTTTCTGAGGAAAAATTTAAATTATTTTTTAAACGAAGTAAAACTATAACTAGGAGAAGTAAGGTATGGTTTCCTTTCTCAACTGGTGAGCATTATGACCTAATTTTATCTAACTGAAGTTCGATAGAGACAAAAACAAAAGAATTTTTGAACTATGCACAAAAATAATTCAAGATAATAGATGAAAGATTGGAAACTTCTATAAAAGAACCCACAAAGTGAAGTTAGTTAGTAGAAGATCCTCATAAAATTTTGACTCAAAAATAATGAAAAAGGATTGAGAAATAAAATAGGCATGATAACGAGGACTAGAATGCAAAATAAAGTAAAGTTTTTATATGAAACAACCCCAACTGAGACTTACATATAAATAGCTAAAAGGTATATTTACTTTTTACATGCCACCATGAGGGACTCTTAATCTGAATGAGAAGAAAGAGGAAATATGCGCACGTGAAACTTCCACCTTTTTACGATCAAAGGGTATCAAAATAACCATGTTGTACATTCTTGTACATTTTTTTCCGATGAACTCGATTATGCACGACGATGGGAAGTAATTATCGATCGATTTGGGGATGGCTAAACCAATCGATAACTTGAGCTCTAGGTGTCCAAAATGTTCGGAAGTGTGTGTTTTCTTCAACTTGTCAAGGCTTACATGTTTGGAGAAGGAATCACGAACTCAAATAGCTTCACTAACTAGAAATCGAAGGAGAATGAAGATGAGTTGTGTAGTTCAACCATTCAAAAGGAGAGCGATTCACACATCAAATCACCTCACAAGGTCCTTACAGTTTTGGCAACAATCAACATTCACCATATTCTTACGGAATTGCAATCTAATAGACAAAGGAATGAAGGTATCTAGTCTGTTCTTGCCAGCGACGTTAGAAGTTGTTTCTAAAAAGGTGGTGGCATGGGTAGTAAACGAAACTCCTTGAGTGGAGGTAGAAATAAAAAAGGAGGGAGTCCTTGACCTTGCGAGGGCTGAAAGAGTAGGGTGGGTGGCTAATGGCGATTTATGCTGTCTGAGAAGAAGATGAGTCAAAACACATCAAACTTGAACTACATAACCGACAATCGACGAAATCAAATGAAAAATTGGGTGAAATGTAGTTAACTTGAAGAACTAAAACTTTGAAGAAGAAATGAAAGGGAGTGGACCTTTGGACGAGGACAAAATAGCCTCTGATTATTTCTCAACCTTGACCTGCAAGAGAGGGAGCTCAATCCATTAAATAAGGGGTTACATGGCTCGGTTGGGACTGGACCTTTTCTTGATCCCCAAGTTGTGCCGCATCTACAAGTCTTCACATTGATCATGTGTGACCTCGATGAAGATGCATCAAACCTTAGAGTAACAAAAGAGGAGATAAGGCTTTGGGTCTTTGGGGCCTTATTTAAGAGGTCAATTGTCCATGTTTGGTCCTACTTGGACCATAAACTGATGGAGGGTTAGACCATGACATCCACCTTGCATAGAGAACATCCGATATTTGGCACAATCCAAGGTTGATGATGCCCATCCAGTATGAGACACATGACACACCACTAAAAATTAAAAAATTTCAAATCTTATAAAATATATAACAAATAACAGACAATCACGAATGAAAAGTATAAAACATAAAAAGTTGTTTAAATTTTGATATCTACAACTTTTAGACACGTATTATTTAGGAATTCGACTTATTTTAATAAATAGAATATTAAGACCATTTTTATATATTTGGGGTATTATGTTTTCTTTACTTTTTATTTATGTTTTCTTAATAAGATCATACAAATTACATAATTTATTATGTTTATAAACTATGCTGAGCATATAGAAATTTTTTGTAGGATTTTAATATTATTATATACAATAGATAGAAAATATGGAAGGTTTTGTACACGTCAATTTTTTATATATACTAATTACATATTTGTATATCCTTTTTGTTTTATAATACTTTTATTATTTTATTTAGATGAAAATATGATATCAGGAGGTATTTTCAAACTTAAAATCAAACAAAGAGGGTATTATTCATTTATAACACTTTTATATTATTTTTTTATAAACTGTTATTTATTGGAAGATGAAATTTAAAGGAGTTTGATCTATAAGGAATTATACAATATATATATATATATATTCATTTTTATGTACACAATGGAGAAAGAATTAAGCTAAAATGAATTAAGCATAAATAATTAAGGATGATTGTTAGTATGTATGTGTTATAAACATATGTAATATACCATGTTTGTAAATTGTTATGCTATGTTTGAGTTTTTTTTACATTTTCCCTATGTTTTATTGATTTAACCAAGGCATAGGGTCTTGATCTCTATGTTAGAGTCATAATTAGGTACAACCCTATATATTCTATAATTTCTAGACAGTCTTGACACACAAATATATAGTATTCCTTCTTTTTTTAATTTTTTATTTTCTTTGCATATTTATACTTATATGTGTTTTATTTGCCAATAAAGGATTCTTATTTTGGGGAGTGTATTTACAAGAATGCCATATTAATACTAAATTGTGGGTGTTTGTTAAGGGTTTTAGCTTAGAACGCAAGAATAGAGTGCATGAAACATAGTCCCTCATCCTTTATACTTAAATTTTGCTACTCCCTTACCAAAGACTTATTTGAAGAATAATTACAGAAGAAAGTGAAATGGATTTAGGATCCAAACCATTAAATATGAAATAAGAATAGAGCTTGATCACATGTTTATATTATTTATTTGTCGGAACTTTCTTGTAATTAGGATTCCAAACTCAACAAACTCGAAGTTCCATGAGTCTTTATTCGGGTTTTAAACAAACGTCAACTCACCATCTCATTATAAACAATTGTTAAATATTAATGCGTAACATTTAACAAGTCACCTCTTTAATTATCCAGAATTACCAATTTCGTAGTACATGTGGGCTAAAAGGCATGAAATAAAAAACCACAAATTATGTATGAGTGAATGTCGTGCTTATCATTTGTTTAAAGAAGTCTAAGTCCAAGGAAGTGGCAACGATTCTATATATAACTTTAGTCAATTAAGTGTATCCAAATGAATGTGATACAATATAGAAAATTTAAACTTTTGTATTTTTATTTGAAAATTATTATTATTATTATTATTATTTTAGTAGAAAAGGGAAAGAATCGCGAATAAAGACTTAAAGACAAGTATAGGGGAATTCATATCGGGGAATTCAGTGCGGTTAGCAAAAAATATTTCGTGGCCAAATGAAGCTTCAAAAATCTAGCTTCTACTTTTCCTTTAAACTTCAATGAGGATTTCAAAATATAATTTTAGAAATCCTCAATTAATGATGAATTTAATAGGATGGCGACGGTATTTTTGGTCCTTTTTAAATTTAAGAGTTGAAAATACTATGTTTTTGAAAAATAAACATATGCTATGCAAGATATGATGAAAGAAAACTATTAAATTGATTGATCTTTTTAAAATTAATATGAATAAATTAAAAATATAATATAATAAATCCTCAATTTATTTTATTTTAATATGTAAGCATATCAGACTATGTCAATAAATTCCTCAAAAACCATAATGATAAAGCTTTTAGAGAGTTAGGCAGGATATTTTATTTTGAGAAATACTGCAAAATGTGTCCTAAATAAATTGAATGAGGATTTTATGAAATTATTTCCAAACCTTCATACTTCAACAAAATTTAATGAATAAGATAGCTAAAGTTTCTTGGTATCACAAGTTACACATTGAATATTTTTGCACAATTTTCAAAGATGTATTTAAATTTACAATGAATAGAAAACGTGAAATCATGGTTTCCCTTAAAAAATCATAGATATATCAATGTCTCGTGTGTGTGTGCGCGCACGTGTGTGTGTGTCTATGGAAAACTTGAATTGAGGTGGCATCTTACCATCTATTTGGTACGACACACCATAAAAACCATCCGATTTTGATCTACGGCTCTCGTCAAAACTGCCATTCCATAAAAAAACCACCGTCAAAATAGCCTACAATATTCTATATTTAGAAATAAAATTTTAGGGATTTTATCACTTGTGCCCCTCCGAGATATCGCAATATCAGTTATGCCCATATCTTTTTGGTAATATCAGTTGTACCCTCACTTCTTTCTCCGTCATCAATTGTGCCCTTCCGTCAGATTGACCGTCAAAAAATAAAAATAACCATGGTTTATTCAAACCATGGTATGGTTAAGAGGGGTATTATGGTCAGAATAAAATTATGATCAGAATAAAATAGTTTGTAAAACTTCTGGGGGCTCAGATGTAATTTCCCCCCAAATTAGGGCCTCAGGGATCTTCTTTACAATATGTAAAACATCCACGAGCTGAGTTATATTTCTCCATTTTTTATTATATTCTCCAGGGATTTCTTCGGTTGCTTCTTCGTTCAAGCCAAAACAGGACGGGTGACGACACTCCTGAACACCCGGGTATAAGGTACTGAATAGGTCGTTGCGACCCAAGCGATCAGACTATGTCAATCAAGAAAAATGAACCACTCAGAATAGATAAAATCGGTCAAAACTCAAAACAGCGGTCCTGCTATTGGATTAACCTGGTATAGCGACCAGGGTCGAACTCAAGGAGCACGGGTTGGCCTCTCGGCCAACGAAGTAGTCAACAAAGAGATAAAATAAAAGGAGAAAATATTTTTAGTGGTTTTTAATTTGTTTTATATTTTTTTTGGATTTTTAATGTATAAGAAAAATAAGAAAAGCAAAGAAACACACACTTCAACAATTTATTTAAAGCCCTAAAAATCAACCAAAAATTCAAACAAAAATATTTTTAGATCTTTTGTAATTTTTAATGTTTTTGGTGAATTTTTGATAATTTTCTGATGTTTATTTAATTTTCTAAAAATCAAACAGTGACTAAAATAAAGGGTACTGTCCAGCCGAGCCAAAAAGCCCTAAATAAAATATCTAAGAGCCTCAAAATGGCCGGGAGGTACTTTTCCTGTAAAGAAGATAAAATGAGGAAAATCTAGGAACCAATTTTATTGTTTTTGGGTTTTTAATTTAATTATTAGAATTTTTATAAGTGTTTTAGTGTTTTTCAATTTTTAGGTGTTTTAGATAATGAAAAATAGCCAAAATCGGCTGGAAAATCAAGCTAAGCAAAATAAACAGTAGCTGAGTTTTGTGGAATTTTTAAGTGAGTTTTAGTATTTATTTGTGATTTTTCAAGTTAGACAGTAGCAAAATTAAAGGTTTTTGAATTTTTAAAAATATCAAATGAAATAAAAAATGTCCTCAAAAATCCACGAAAATTTTACACCATGGCAGGAGCCATGTGTCCAATTTTCGTTGGATTTGGAGGTGTTTTGCTATTTTATTCAAAAATAAAGAAGGGGCACTGTGCATAGGGACCAAAGTGCAAATACCCAAGAGTCTGGGGGGTCTGGTGCAATTTTCCCAGCAAAACTCGCGCCACGCGCGTGCCTGGGGCACTCAGGGACCCAAATGTAATAAAAATAAGTCCCGAGGACTTATTGGTAACAGGTACCAAAAGTCCAGGGGCCTATCTGCAAAATACCCAAAATATAACGCACATGCTCAAATAAATCACGCACAGGGGTATAAATGCAAATAAGTAAAAGATTTCATACATTCAAGAACAACCAGAACTACAAGGGTCGCTATTGCAAATAAACCAAATAAACACGTGACGAAGCACGTGGCATACAACGCACAGGGGTATAAGAGTAAATAGAATAAAGTACGAGGTCCACTATGCAAATTACCCTAAAACTAAACAACTAAGTTCAACATTTACAGGGCTAAAATGAAATAAAAGACAAGGCAGGGCCTAAGGGTAAATTACCCTTTATTAAGCGGGGTGCTGGATGCGCGCCACGTGTAGGATCTGACGGCGTGGAAGTGGGGTGGCTCGTGATCCAGCGGCTGAGATCAGACCTCCTCTGATCGGACGATATCTGCAGCTCCCACAAGCGAACGACCACGATGGAATCTGGAGCAGGGGGTCTGATCAAACGGCGACAGAGGGTCCTGGAAGAACAGGTCCCCGGCGAAACTCGCCGGCCTCGCAAGCGCAGCTGACCTCCTGGGAGCACTCTGATGGTCGGAGAAGAAAGGTGGTGTGCTCCCGCGTCTGCCGGAATGCTCCGATGTTCGAGCCGAGCTCCGAGGAGCTCGGGCGAGGTAGGCGGAGCTGGGCCTCCTGACTGGATGACGAAGGGCCTCAGATGGCCTTTGTTTCGACCTGCAAAGTGAACCAGAAGACTCACGGGTCGAGGGCAAACTGCCTCGACCCGGTTAGGCGAGGCGAAGGTGGCTCGTGGGGCGGGACGGCGAACCCGGGCGAAGGTGGTGGACGGGAGGAGCTCGGTTCCCAGCTCCTGTGCGAGCTGGGTTGAATGGCAACGTAGAGAAGGTGCGCGGGAGGAAGGCGAGGGCTATGGCAATGCCCGATGGTCGAGTAGTGGTCGAGAACGGGCGGAATCGACGAAATGCGGCGGCGAAGCGAATTGGGCAAAAATGGAAATCAGCGAAAAGGATAGGCTATCGGAGCTACCTGGGTGGTCGGAGAGACTGGGGAGGAGCTGGGGAAGCTCCTGGTCGTCGCCTCAAGGATCGTCTCCCTCCGAGGCTCGGAGCTCACGCTGGTGGCGGAGCTGCGGCGGCTGTGCTTGCCGGATCGATGGGCCCTCCTCCTCTCCTCGCTGCGACAGGTCGAGGCGCAAGCTGTCACTCTCGCGGTCTCTCTGGAGCTCACAGGTGAAGGAGGCGAATGGCCAAAGATGGAGCAATCGAGTGGCGGAGATGCAGCTATATACGGCTAGGGGTCCGAGAAAGATGGGTCCGGGCAAGCTCAGGAGCGCGCGGATCCCGAGGGTGCGGCTCCGGCGAGGATGTCGGATGTGAGGTGAAGGATTCAGACCCGGGGTTTGGTGAAATGGGTGTCGGATCAAGCGGGTAGAAAGGGAGAAGTCGGGTCCTTCGCCCAGATCCGAGACGGGGTGGTCCTGGGGGGGGGGGAGTTGACCGGGCGGTCAACACTCCCAGGACCCAATGGGAATGGGCCCACGTGGCTGAATTTTGAAATTAAAATTAAGGGTAGCTAGGGCCCGATTCAACAAAAATTTAAAACATGAAATATTTTTATTTTATTTTTTCTATTTTTTAGTGATTTTTAATTAATTTTTGGAAATAAAAATAAGGTATATACATAGTATGTAATACATAGGTATATGTACACTATTAGGGTTTTTGATTTTTTTGATTTTTAATTATTATTTTTATGCAATTTTATTCCTATTTTATATTTTATTTATTTATAGAATAAAATAAGGAATAAAAAGGTATTTTTATTTTATTTTTATTATTTATGTACATAGGTAAAATAAATATATATGTTCATTTATATACATGGTATATGTACAATGTATTTTTGTATTTTTAATTTTGCTATTTTTATTTTATTTTGATTTTACTTGTTTTTATTTATTTATATTATAAAACATAGAATATTTACAAAAAGTTTGAAAATTAATTTTATTTATTTACAAGGTTAAATAAATACATAGAAGTGGTTTATGTACATGATGAAAGGGGTATTTTAATTCTTTTTGATTTTTAAGTTTTTCTTTTGTTTTTTTTGTATTTTATAAATATATACAAGTATTTACAAGCATAATTTAAGCTATTTTTGTTGAGGAAAATATTTTTATTTATTTGCATAAATATGTACACACATGAGCCCCTATCTCCCTCTACTTTGGCTTTTATGCGGTCAGGCCCATGCTGAGCCCCTCCCTTGGGTTAGGTTACTCAATATTTATTCTAAATATTTCCCTCTTTTTCTTTTTAATCTTTATTCTTTTATTTTTGCACAAAAACATGCTAATTATAGGTTTTTACACAATGCATGCTTTTGATAATTATTTGTATTTACACACATCTACATGCATTTGCAAAGGTTTTTGTAGCTAAAATATAAGAATAAAGAGTGATGAATGAGTATTCATCACCGGGCACGCTAGGGTGCGCCGTCGCCCCTGATCTTCTCCTCCAAGCAGGGCGTTAGCACTGGTGAATGGCGGTCGACGACCAGCTCGCGATGGAGGTACGGAAGAGGGATGGGGAGGCGGAGCCGGGCGGGGGTCGGGTTTGGGAGGAGGTGGCGGAAGGAGGGGCTGGGGAGGAGAAGCCGGACAGGGGCCGGGTTGGGGAGGAGGTGGCGGAAGGAGGGGCTGGGGTTCGGGAGGAGGTGTGGGAGAGGGTTGGGGAGGAGGAGCCGGGCAGGGGCCGGGTTGGGGAGGCGGTGGCGGAAGGAGGGTCTGGGGCTCGGGAGGAGGTGTGAGAGATGGCTGGGGAGGAGGAGCCGAGCAAGGGGAGGTGGCAGGAAGTCGTGAGAGTGAGGGCGGGGAGCTCGGGGCTGACGGAGGAGCTGGGGTGACAGAGGGAGGTTGGGGCGGAGGGAGGCGAGGGCAGGGGGGCGCAGGGGATGGGGGGAGGTCGGGGCGGCCTGGAGGCTGGGGCGGAGGGGCGGGGGCAGGGGGCGGCACCGTTGAGGGGAGGTGAGGGTGGAGGGGCCGCATGGGATAGGGGGCGGTCGGGGCGGCCTGGAGGCTGGGGCGGAGGGGCGGCAGGGGGCAACCCTGGGGAGGGGAGCTCGGGTCGGAGCTGGGCGGCACGGGGCTGGGGCGGGGCCGGAGAGGGAGGAGGAGGAGGAGGTTGGAGGAGGAGGAAGAAGAAGAGGATGGTGAAGAAGGTGTAAAATGACCATGAAACCTTATTTTAGAAATTAATGCCGCTTATGTCCTCAAAGTTAACGTCCGTTTGCACTGTGGATGGACGGTCACTAACCCGAGGGGCACAAGTGATAAAATAGCAAGAAGTGAGGCGCACAACTGATATTACCAAAAAGATAGGGGTATAACTGATATTGCTATATCTCGGAGGGGCACAAGTGATAAAATCCCAAAATTTTTTTATCCTTTTTTATCTCATTTTCCAAGTTGTCAATTGATTCACGCCATTAATTACTAAAAGTAGTATCGTGAGAATCCCTCCCCTCTCCCTTTCCATTTTTTGGCCACACGAAAGGGCCCCCTCATCCTTTGTGTCCCATCCTCCTCCCCATTATTCGACATCACAGACACCTCCTTATGATGTGTTGCACCTACACGTCTCCTGCTAACTGCCCATACCTGGAGGTCACCAACAATTTGCTCTTCACTGCATACATTCCCATCATGCTTGAGAACATATGATTCTCCCTTCGTCGTCATCCATCATCGTCCGGATTCTCATCCACGGATCCATTAGACACCTCTAACCTTTCTCAACTTTGCATCATCGCCTCCTCCACATTACTAACAACTAAATCGGGATGGAATGTTATTACAGGATGTGTACTTTGATGATGAATCAACTGAGATTGTTGTCTCACAACTACATTTAGAGGATGGCCAAGGAAGGTTAAATATTTATATATTTGTTACTTTGTATTTTGATATTATCACATGATTTTGAAATATTAAGTCTCCAGTTTCTTTTTTATTTTGATCTCGATATTTGTGAACTCAATGACGATAGCTGAGTCATCAATTTATTTCTTTTTAATGTCATTCTCCATTACTCGAGATTCTCGTCTATGTTCTTCATTTTTTTCGAGTTATTCTCCTTGGCTTTATCTCCTAAGTTAAACAATTAACATTATAAGTTACAATTTATTAATCGTTTTACAATTTTATAAACATTTTTACATGTTCTTTTTTCAAAAGAATAAATGATAAATTACTAATTAGATTTTTTTTGCAGGTCCGTAGATACTTTTTACAATGAGAGCATGGATTTTACAAAAATCACATAAATTTTACAACGTATGATGAGGTAGGTAACTTACCTACTCCAATTTCTTTTTTCTAATTTTTTTATTATTTCGAAAAATACTTCATGGATTTTCATAATTATATCCCTCTAATATGCCATTCAAATTTCGTCAGAAACAGAGACTCCTACGGCCTCCATCCAGAATATGAAAAAAACAACAAATCTGTGACTGTTAAAAAATGTCTGTCTGGATGGAGGTCGTAGAAATGTCTATTTCTGACGAAATTTGAATGAAATATTAGAGGGATATAATTATGAAAATCCATGGAAGCATTTTTCAAAAAAAATAAAAAAATTTTGAAAAAGAAAAAAATGGAGTAGGTAAGTTACCTACTCCATGGAGTAAGATCCATTCTCTCTCTCTCTCTCCCTCTATATATATATGTGTATATATATATATATATATATATATATATATATATATGATTGGAGAGCCTACACCCATGTGTAGGTTACTTTCCTACACCCACTTCTTGTTTCTTAATTTTTTGATTTTTTAATTAGATATTTAGGAGATTTACTTAGAATATTAAATGAAATATTTATTTCAAATTTCATGTAAAACAGACATTCCTAACAGCTCCATCGGGGGGATCAATTTCAGCAAATCTCCGACCGTTAAAATTTGGCAGTCATGATGGATAAGTTAGAAGTCTCGAAATAAGTTGAAATTTGAATGACGACATGATGATATATTGTGATCTAAATTTTCCAAGGAATTATGTCCAAAAAAATAAAAAAAATTTGAGGGAAAAAGAGGTGGACGTAGGAAAGTTACCCACACAACAGTATAGGCTCCCTTTCCCCATATATATATATATATATAATATATATATATGTATGTATGTATGCGTAACGTAGCTATACAATAATACCAAAATCATAATTTTAAGATAAATTGTTTGCGGGATATAAATAAAACTTATTGTTCAATGATATCATTGTAAATAAAATAAATAGAATAAAAGCTCAAAACTTATACTTAGGGCCCTTTTTTATAATACTCGAATCTAGACAGGTGTCTACTGCAAATAGCCCAGACGCATGGGTTTCTTCGTGATATATGGGACTTGCAAGGCATGGAAGCAAATTACCCAAGCCACGTGAGTTGGTTCACATAAATTGAGTATTGATCGTATGGCTACAGAAGAGCCACATGGTGCCATGAGCTGCCGAGGATATGTGAGATCTAATGGTTGAGGTTGCTCGCCCCATGACCGTTGGATGGAGTCTCTAGTCATCGACCGAATATTGTTGAATCATCGTACCTCCAACAGCGGATATAAGGAGGCCTCATGAAGATACACGGATGCTACACTTTGAGTTTGTCGAGGCTCCTCTGTTAGCTGATGCTGCTTTTGGTGCATCTATTTCGATAAAGGATGAAGAGTTCCAGTGGATGGGTCGCCCCTTGCCAGCAATGGTTTTCCAGGATCAAAGCAAGGAAAACGGATGGGGAAGGAGAAGGATAGCAAGACTCTGCTGCACATTCGGGAGCCGCTCGATCTAGATCAAGCGGTTCTCACGAATTCGTACTTTCTGTGGCTCCGAATCATACGAATTCGTGGAAACCACTCAATCAAGATCAAGCAGCTCTTAGTGTGCAACAGAGTATGCTGCAGCCCTTGCTACAGCAGACATCCTTCTCCGATAGGGAACGCCAGTCGACACATGACCAGTGGTTGATCTTGCATACCGGATGCTGGGAGTTGCGTGTGAACGATATCCTCGGTGAAGCCCTTCAACCTGCAAGCAGAGGTAGACTCCAACAAATAGGCTTTGTCTTGTTGTTATGTGCATAAGAAGAACGATGGATGATGCTCCTTTTGTGTGTGATTGATAAAGATGCTACAGCCGCAATATCGGCCAAAGATGATAGGTTGCACGGGGATAAATGTGAAGTGGGAGGATCACAAGGTGTACCCATAGAATTCATGTCTTTTGTTATTATATTCTTAGCTTAATTTTACACACCCATATGGCAACATATACACGAATAATTTAATCATCATTAAAAAATACATGCATATGTGCACTTTTTTATAACGGCAAAGTCATTCAAGTGTTTAATAAAATAGAAACAATGCGTCTTCTAAAAGCTTAATATATTTTCACTTAAATAACAAAATATTTTGAAAACACCGATCTTGTATATCTTTCCCCCTTTTGACGTACATAAAGTTTATAAGCTCAATTTTTGTATGAAAATAATATCTTGTAAATCCAAACACTTTTTCCCTTATTTTGAGCTCCCTCTTGTTATTCTTCTCTTGAGCTCCCCTTTAATTTATAAAAAATATCCTCCTAAATGCATTACAAAAAACACAATATCGGCGAGCACATACATGCACGCCAAGTGCTCATCGAGTAATCGTAATGTGCTTGCTCAAAGAGTCGGCGAGAACATGTGCTTGCTCAACTTGTGCACGCTACAGGGAAAAACACAACCTCAGAAGTGCGAGCACTCGTGCACTCTCAGTTGTCACTCGAGAATGCGGGCGAGCACATTGTGATTGCTCATGTGCTCGCCCAGATCACATCTTACCCGACTGGATGACCATTGGGCAAGTGCATGAGCTTGCAATGGGCGTGAATGCATGCTCATCCATGATAGAACTGCCAATTTTTTTTACATGTTCATCGGGGTTTTGTAGTCCTGTCGAACTTGTAATACCTGATGTCAACCATTGCATGTGTTTAAATAAATCATTGAAGAATTGAATATTCAGTGATGGATAGTCCTTGTATAGATTATATCTTCCACCTCGAAGTTAATTAATAAAGAACGAACAAACAAATATATTATCTTAAATGAAACAGATAAAAATTCCAATGGAAAGCATAAAAACATTGTACGTAGACAAAACACATTAAACACCATTTAGAAGTTCATATAAATCTTAAGACATTCTCTATTCTACTATTAAAAAAAATCCTAATTACAACTTCTTCTTCTTCTGAAAGATCTTTGAGATCAAACTCCGCTTCGATTTCTTGTTTTCTTTTTCGATTTCTTTAAACCTCGTATACATTCGAGCTTCTTCTTCAGGGTCAGTCTATTCCTCCTCTTTCTCCTCTCTTTATTCTTCTTCATTCTCCTATTGATGCACTAGTGATCTTTGTGACCTATCGAAATTTAATTAATATAACTAAAGAAGAAAATTTACTATTTAGAACTTAGATTACACATATATTGATACTTACTTGTATGCAATGAAATCTTCCTATAGCTTGGTAACTTGGTCCACCATCGTTGCCATCTGAGACTACATGGATGACGATGGTTGCTATGACAACTGAGGTTGGGAATATGATGGTTGTTCATAAGCAGAGTAAGAGTGTAGATGTTCCTCCACATAATATAGAGGAAGATCACCAAGTGTCTGCTTCATATTGGTGAAACCAATGTACCTCTCCCCCAAAACCTAAAGTCATAATTTTATAACTATATCGACTGCAGTGTATACTCTTTTAATCACTTAAATATTATTTTAAATACATGTTTTCATTAGATTTTTCAAATGAGGGTCTTTGTTCGTCAGGATTGCTATGTCATTATTCAACACTAACGACCATATATCATTCATGAAATTGAAATTAAGTTATAAAAAATAAATATCTAAGATTGTCTTTAATTCCACTGATCACTTACAATAAACCAAAACAATAAACATCACTTCTCCCGCCTTAGGAGTAGACCACTAGGAATCACCATCTTTCCATCACTAACGCATCTTAGTCCACCATTCATCAACAAATGGTTCTCTTTTAACTTAGTAACGTGGTAAATAAAGACGTATATAATAAATAAATATTACATGTGTCAGAAATCAACACTGAAATTTTTGTATAATATTATTAAAACTATATATCAGTTCATCTCATATTTGATTTTGGGTTTGAGAGCATTATGCTTTTGGTGGTTCGATCTACCCACAACCGACCTCCTTCCAAAAACAACATCAAAACAGAAAGAATCACAAAAGCCAATCCACCTACAAAAAATTATCAAAACATCATATAATTAGAATTTAAATTTTAAAAGTTTTTAAATTAAAAAATAATTACATCACCTCAGTACATCAAACTACAGAGAATCTCTTCTTGTCCTCAAAATCCATCTCCTCCAAGCCTATCTTTCTATGAGAGTGATGTATATCAAATTTGCCTCTTTAAGAATGTGTGATTGTCATAGTATAGGAGGCAAATTTGGTTCAACAAAAACCGCAATCTTTGAATGTTGTGGAATATTTTTCTTGATAAGTTTACCAAGTTCGAACACAGGAACACGAGCCTCTTTAATATAATTATCAAATTTTGTCTATTTAATCTTCTCAATTTTAGACCTTCGTGCAGATGCTCAATCAAATGCAGATTAAATGCGAAATTATATGATGCATGTAATTTTTGTTGGATTTTTCAATGTAATTATAAAATGATGCATGAACATAATGCATAATTAAATTCCAAGGATATGCATGCAAAATATTAATTACAAGAATATCCTACAAAATTTGAGCCCAGAATATGATTCATATTCAGAGTCAAATGAGCATAAAAATTATGAGCTAGCTTCTAGTATTGGCAAAGAATTATGAGCAAATGACACTATATAATATAAAATTTCATCATATTACATGTAGTTTCAAATGAGGAAATTAAATGTGCCACTAGATAGAGGGTGAAATAATCAACAAAACGATACTGAAATCATGTGAATTGGACTTAAAATGCTCAGGTTGTGAAAGAAACAATGTAGGGTCATAAATGAAATGCAAATACAAAAAAAATAAAGGATAAATAATCGCAAATAGATCCCTGAAGGGACCTATTTTCCATTTAGCAAAATCAGCGAGGTCCTTTTGTAATTTTTCCTTTGGTATAAAGGGATCATTTTCTAATTTCCAGAAGTTACGAGGGGCTCCCTGAAAATGTAATATCCAAGAGTATCCAGGTCCTTTGTGCCATTTACCTAGCACCACACGTGCGAAGCACACGCGAGGCTAGGTTCGGGAGAAGCCCTAGGCTCCGACGATGTGGTGCTTTCTGGTGCCTCGGAAGATGGTTCGGAGCACTCGGGCTTCTTTGCTTTGTTGTGGTTGACGTGGCTCGATATGGGTCATCTGATTGTGATGATCGAATGACAGCTGCTCCTCATTCTTTGTCGTCTATTACCGAAGGAGGCTGTGCTCTAGTGACCTCCTTGGAGCTTCACCATACTTCGTTCTCCCACCCTATGATCGATGAAGTTCCTAGTGTTAGCAATGTGAGCCCGGGGCGAACCATTCCTACAATAATTGTTATTATAATAAATGATTTATCAATAAAAGTTATTGATTATTTTTCACTCATTTCTGAGATTGAATAAATGAATGCATTATAAGGTCCCTCTGTACAATAAGGGTTATGTACCATGGCCAACTTGATGATCATACATCTGTTGATTCATTGATTGAATCATAGAGGCTAATGCTTGGATGACTATCTAAAGAGTTAGATAGATGACTCATCAAGCATCATCAAATGATTGTTATGTGATGATCTCCAGTCTGAGTAGGAGATGGCCATCCTTTCTCATATGAGTGATATCTGACCGACCTCTTGATGCATGTCCTCTGCATGGGAATAGTGATTCGGAGGTGCCAAATTAGTTGAGTAAATGGGTTGACTTAACGAGATCGAGATAACCAAAGACCTATGTTGAATGCTATCACAGCATAGGGATGCATCCTCTGACCAGAGACAGATGTGTTGCTATATGTCTGAGTGTGTACATTTGGTAGACGAATAGGTTGATGACCTAACCAAGGTCTATACACCGGCGAGCTGGTGTGCATGTAAGGACATATGAGTGATACGATCTCTCAAAGGGATCATACAGGTTCACTTGTGAACCAGAAGACATGAGCTCACTCATGAGGTATTGGGACTGATCAAATTCCATGCATGGTCGTCATGCCTTGGAAGCATGACATGAATTTGAAGGTAAGATATATGCTTTGGGAAAGCATATGATCTATACCAATCCCCAATGACCAAGATTGAGAAACTTAATGATCAAACCTTGAAGATGACAATATAAAAGTGATCTATATCTTCATGATGATCATAGGTCTTCCAGTATGCAGGATATACATGTATTGGGAGTACTTGAGGGTGATGTGATCATAAACAATTGTATAACCATGACGCTTCCATTCCGAGGGAGTGATGAAACAGGTTTGGATTTTAGTGACTACTCTCAACAGAGAAGTGACCTAATCTTAGTCCATGTATTGGACATTGATCTGAATGATATTCAGATGCAATGAGAAGATTAGGTCTACGGTTTTGATTTGATCAAGCATCTGTGGGAGGTCCATGAGATCTGGATTTGAGATGTGATCTCAACATCCAAGTCACTATACGTGGAACAATACAATCCCCCTGTCCTTATCTCCAAGTATCTGCGGAGAAATCACGTTATTATTAAAGGGGTTCAAGAATAATTCCATAAATCTAAGCATAAAATAATTGATGATTAAATGTGATTTAATCATCTTGATGTGTGTGGAAATTATCCTATATAATTAAATGTTATTTAATTATTATGGATAAGAATAATGCGGATAGCAATATCCAATTATTCATAATATATTATAAATATAATTTATAATGTATTAGAGAGAGCTAATTATAATTTATATTTGTTGATTAACTATTAATTTGTATTGGATACACATTGTGTAATTAATTGAAAATGTAAATTATATTTTGTTTTGGGTTGTGAATATGATTTACAAATTTCCAATGGCAAGATTGCAATATTCTCAAAAATTAATTGTGAATTATTTTTGAAGAATAAATCACAACAAAAGTTGTTGGATTAAATAAAGGAGATTTCCATGGAGATATGCAATCTCATGAAATCTCATGAGATTGCTCCCACTTGTAATCAAGTGGACGACCACCATAACCAATATGGAAATTGATGGTCGTCCACCATGATACATGGGGAGGCAATCTCCCCTTATTTGATTGGTTTAATTTAGGATTGATTTATATTTGATTTGTCAAATATATTTGATATAAATTAAATTAACGATTGTTGGTTTTTAACAACAACAATCTTGACCATTGGATTAAATATAAATCAATCTCACCCATTGATTTTTTTATCCCACGGATTGAGATCCATGGATCCCCAAACCCTATAAATAGAGAGGCATACCATGCTCTCTAATGCTATGCTATTGGAACCACATCTCTCTCTCTCTCTCTCTCTCTCTCTTTTCTCTCACACGTCAACTCTCTCTCCCTCTCCTTGGTGGCCGTCCACCAAACTCTAGAGGAGAAAGCCGTCGACGCCTTCACAACCACGCCGCCGCTTCGACGTTCTTCGGTTCTCCATCTTCTTGGTGTGCTACGCTCACGAAGAGGATGTTCGATCTCGTACAACGAGATACGGAGTTCACCGTGCTTGGATCATCTTGTTGGATTGCGAGGATCACATGGTTCATCCCCGTGCTCGCAAGCGTCTTCTCCGACGATCGGACTTGAGACAGGAGGTCTCTTTTCGTAGAGAATCGATCAACCACGCTTCAAGAGGTATTTCTTTATACTTTATTTGTTCTAGATGAAACGATCTGAGAATCGTTCTTGGATCATGTGGTTTTGTCGCATGAAAATATTTTAAATTCCGCTGCATAGAACAACTAGTATGACTAGTCGTTCTACATCATATTCGATAGACGATCATACTTCCGTGATGCACTTGAGGATAATAGCATATCCTTCAAGTGGTATCAGAGCCTTAGGTTGAAGGTTTTGGATACGATCCACAAACCTAGGACGACTTGGGTTCGTTAAGGTCGTGAAAGTTTTTGTTGTATTTGATTTTCGCACATCTGTTTAGTGGATCAATTCGGCCCTATTTAAAATGTTTGAACACGAATTAATTGGATTTTTTCCCTATTAAATAAGGAAACCATAGGATCTGAGTTTACGTAATTTGGATTCTGTTTGTTCAAGATAAGGTTATTTTAATGAACATGTATTCACTGTTGCGGGAACTGCGAATCTTAACATGATTAATGAGTTAATTACTATTTTGATCTGCCTCGAAATGCTAGGTTCTGTCCTAAATCAAATTAGAAATCTTTGAAAGTTGAATTTGTCTAATTTGGATTTAAATTGATTGAGATATATTAATTTTAGTGAGTAGGGGTCACTGTTGAAATTACAATCCTAATCAAGAACCATATGATTGTCAATTAGTGAAATTAATTATTAATTTCATGAAACAATTATGGAAAATATTTGAGAAATATTTGATGATGATTATTTCCTTAATTGACATGGCCTCAACCAATAAATTGATTAGATTTGATCTAGATCATAATTGGAAACACAATCGTCAAACTTGATGCTTGAATAGGATTGGGATTTTGTGTAGCAAATTTCCTTATAATAAAAAATGTTTTGATTATGGTATAATTTCGATTGAATAACCGATGATCATCTCAAATACAAATTGATCTATTTAGCATTATCCTTTCCTAAGATGGATATGGTGTCTAGTCGGAGAGCATTGGGGTAGCGGGTTGTAACGTATGTGGTCCGTCCCACTCTCGTCGGTACTGGCCATGACAGTGGGTAGGGACTTGATAATGCCGGAGAAATCAAAATGTATTTTTTAATTACTAAAATTCGAATTAATACATACATTGAGATAAATACCAAATATGTATTCAAGTAAAAACAATCAAGTTTGTTGATTGAATTGGATTGATAATTAATTTAATATGATTAAATTAGTTATATCCAATTAAAAACACTCTATTATGAATAGATGTGTATTTCCCTTGGAAGAATTAAACATATGAATATGATTCATAATATTTAATTAAAATTTGAATATGAGGTGGAGGATCACATAAGTGACATCCATGATCTCCCGTCAAGGCAAAGGGTCTGTCGCCAGATATTGTATGTTGGAGATGCCTATCCGAAGTGACAACTCCTGCATACGATCCATTTGGATCGGGCTCGTCGCTTTTAGAAATAGTAAGGATGTATGCGTAGTTACCCCAATATTGGATCCTCATATTATTAGGGCGATATTGGATTGCGCATAGCGAGTTGCATTCCTGTTGACGGTTGGTTCAATTAATGACGGGTCAACATCACCTTAGGGGTGGTGGGCTCGGGTATTAAAGACCGAATTGGGAAATGCAAGTTGGACTTGCAAGACGGAATGTGTTCCCGCTTCTCTTTATTGGAGCCATAGATTCTCATATTATTGGAATATGACAAAGATAAGGAGGAGATCCTAGTTCTTGCTTGAGATATAACGATAAGCATATCTCTTACTTTGAAAGTGATTAAGGGAATAAACTTTCAAGGTTGGCAGAGCAAGAACAATTTGATTTAAAATGACTTAATAAAATATCATAAATATGAATATATGATTATATGTTCTAATATAGTGCATTCTTAATTTTAGAAAATGAAGTCCTTGAACCCACTAAGCAGGCTTCTTGAGGTCAACCAGTTGACCGGTCCAAATTACTCGGATTGGATCCGTAATTTGGAGCTTGTTCTCTGCTGAGCACATAAGTTATGTGCTCAAAAAAGACAAGCATGAAAGCCCTAAATCAAAGGAAGAAAAAGCATACAATGACAAGTATGATGAAGATCATGTCTTGTCTAGATGCTATATCCTGGGTTCTCTCTCCAATATTGTTCATAAGCAACATGTGGAGATGAGCACATGCTAGGAAATAATGCGGAATGTAAAAGATATGTTTGTTGACATTAACTGCACCCAGCGTTACAATATTATGAAAGAACTCGTTCGCTACAAGATGCAGGAAGGAGCTTCGGTTCGAGAGCATGTGCTCAAAATATTTCGGTACTTGTCTGAACTGGAGACTCTTGGGGTAAACATGGATGCATACATGCAAGTTGATTTCATTCTGCTGTCCTTGCCCAAGTATTTCAATAACTTTATGATTTTATTCCACATGAACAAGTTGGACTTGTCAAACGCTGGTCTTCTTGCTGCATTAAAGTCTGCAGAAGATGTAATGAAGAAAGATGGTCCCGCTGGCAGTGCAATGGTTGCACAGGTCAGAGGGAAGTGCGGTCGGAATCAAGGTTCTCGGAAGGGCCTGACCTAGAAGAGAAAGAATAAGAGTCAAGGTGTTGACTCATCTTCTAGTGCATCCACATTGATAGCGTCGAAGAAATCCGACGTCTGTCACCACTGCAAAAAGTCGGGGCACTGGAGGCGTAACTGCCTGGAATACCTGAAGTCGACAGACAAAGGTAAAGCCCCAACAGGTATGAAATCTACTTTCACTATTGAAACTTGCTTTCTCGTTGGACGAGAAAGAAGTTGGGTTGTAGATTCTGGTGCTTCTGTTTATGTTTGCAATTTGTTGCATTTGTTTCCGGAAACTAGAAATCTTGAAGAAGGGGAGATAGTCATCCAGATGGGATCTGATGCAAGTGTTGCAGCAGTCGCCATCGGGACTTGTCGACTATCATTATTTAGTGGTAGAGTCCTAGTACTTAAAGAGTGTCTTTGTGTAACTGAAGTTAGAAGGAATTTAGTATATGTATCCAAGTTAGCTAGAAGTGGATATTCATTCCTTTTCTGTAATAAATTAGTCATAAATAATTATGATAAATATATTACGGATGGTATTTTGACTTCTGGTAGACTCTATGAATTGTGCATTGATGAGCGTGTCATGAATGTTACAACCACTAATAAAAACCCTAAATGATCCAAGGAGAATCATTCGAATATGATTTGGCATCAAAGTCTTGGTCATTTATCTGTTGATAGGATCAACAGATTGATAAAGGATAGACCTTTAGATTTTCTACAGGTTCAATCTTTGCCTACCTATGAACATTGTATTCGAGGTAAAATGACTAGGATGCCTTTCCGTAACAAGGTTACATGATGCGAAGATATTATTGACCTAATACATACCGATGTATGTGGTCCCTTCAGTACCGCGACTCGAAATGGATATCGATATTATTTGAAATTTATTGATGGCCATTCACAATTCAGGTTTGTATTCCTATTACGTCATAAATCTGAAACCTTTGAAAAGTTCAAAGAGTTCAAGGCTTTGGTTGAGAACTGAACTGATAGGAAGATTAAATAGATTCGATCTGATCGAGGTGGCGAGTACCTCTCATATGAATTCAAGGAATATCTTAAGGAGAATGGAATTGTCTCCAATCTCACTCCTCCTGGGACTCCCCAACTTAATGGTGTTTCTGAAAGACACAACAGGACCATCATGGATATGGTCCGTTCAATGATGAGCAAAGCACATTTACCTCTTAGTTTCTGGGGATATGCAGTAGAGACTGCAATATATATCCTGAATAAGATTCCTAGTAAATCTGTACCTAAGACTCCTCATGAGCTCTCGTAAAGAACGAAACCTAGTGTTAATCACATGAGGGTTTGGGGTTGCTTGGTCCATGTGAAGAACGTGGAAGAAAGTAAGCTAGAATCTCGCACTCGTGAGTGTTACTTCATCAGGTATGTTAGAGATGGTATTGGATATCAGCTCTATGACCTTGAGACCCAAAAGGTTTTTGTTTCTAAAGATGTGAAATTTCTGGAGAATGATTTCATTAAAGGTTAAGACAAAAATGAAGTAGAGGAACTCATTGAATTCCCTAAGGATTCTGAGCTTCCTAGACCAGAAACTGAAGAGATAAATAAAGATGAAACACCCATACCTCTTCGAAGGAGTTCGAGGGTGGTTGCCCCACCTGAAAGGTATGGATTCCATGTGTCAAGTGAAATTGACAATGATCCTTCTTCAATTGACTCCATGCATAAGAATGGTGTATGGACCCTGGAGGATCCACCTAAAGGGGTAATACCCATTGGGTGTAAATGGATCTTCAAGAGAAAGAGGGGACCTGATGGGAAAGTATATACTTTCAAGGCACGGCTCGTAACCGAGGGCTACACACAGAGAGAAGGAATCGATTACGATGAGACGTTCTCTCATGTGGCTATGCTTAAATCCATCAGGACACTGCTAGCTATAGGTGCATATCTTGACTATGACATATGGCAGATGGACGTCAAGATGGCTTTCCTCAATGGATACCTTGAGGAGGATATCTACATGGAGCAACCCCAGGGCTTCATAACTGAGGATGGCAAAGTATGCAAGCTGAAGAAATCCATCTATGGGCTCAAGCAAGCTTCTCGTAGCTGGAACATCAGATTTGACGAAACCATAAAGAGTTATGATTTTGTGCCAAATCCTGATGAACCTTGTGTATACAAAGAAGCTTAGTGGGAGCGCCATTGTGATCATCGTGCTTTACGTAGATGACATCCTTATCATTTGGAATGATGTAGAGATGATGACCAGTGTGAAGATTTGGTTATCCCATACCTTTGAGATGAAAGATCGTGGAGAAGTCTCTTACATCTTAGGCCTGAAGTTGTTCAGAAACTGAGAAAAGAGGATTTTGGGATTCTCACAACATGGATACATTAAGAAGATTCTTGAACGATTCCGTATGGATAGTTCCATGAAAGGACTCCTACCCTTGAGACATGGTATCCACCTATCTAAAGGAATGGCTCCTCAAACTATTGAGGAAAAGAAAGCCATGGCTGGATGTCCTTATGCATCAGCTGTAAGAAGCTTAATGTATGCCATGATGTGTACTAGGCCAGATATCTGCCATGCAATGGGAGTGGTAAGTCGTTACCAATCCTGCTATGGAGAGCAACACTGGAATGCAGTGAAGAACATATTCAAATATCTAAGACAGACGCAATATTACATCTTGGCCTATGGAGATGGTGATCTCCAAGTCTTGGGATATACAGATTCTGACTTCCAATCGGATATTGATGATCGAAAGTCGACATCAGGGTTTGTATTCCTGTTGAATGGTGGTGCTGTGAGCTGGAGAAGCAAGAAGCAGGACACTACTGCAGATTCAACAATAGAAGACGAGTACATTGCTGCATCAAATGCAGCAAAGGAGGCGGTGTGGTTGCGCAAGTTCATCCTGGAGCTTGGCGTAGTTTCCTCTGATACTCCCATCCACATGGGAGTCATTTCTCAGGAAAAGGAACCCAGATGGCATCAGAAGAGAAAACACGTGGAAATGAAATACCACATCATTTGGGAGATTCAAAAGCGTGGAGACATCATCATCACCAAGGTGTACTCTGCCGACAACGTTATTGATCCTCTTACCAAACCTCTGACACAAAATGTTTTCAACCAGCATGTAATGAGTATGGGTTCAAGGATTGTTCCTGAATAGTTTTGAGGGCTAGTGGGAGATTGTTAGAAATGTGATCCCGGGGAGAACCATTCCTACAATAATTGTTACTTTAATAAATGATTTATCAATAAAAGTTATTGATTATTTTTCACTCCCTTTCTGAGATTGAATGAATGAATTCACTATAAGGTCCCTCTGTACAATAAGGGTTATGTACCATGGCCAACTTGATGATCATACAGTTGTTGATTCATTGATTGAATCATAGAGGTTGATGCTTGGATGAATATGTAAAGAGTTAGATAGAGGACTCATTAAGCGTCATCAAAAGATTGTTAAGTGATGATCTCCAGATTGAGTAGGAGATGCCAATCCTTTATCATATGGCTGATATCTGACTGACCTCTTGATGCAGGTCCTCTGCATGGGAATAGTGATTCAAAGGTATCAGATTAGTTGAGTCAATGGATTGATTTAACGAGATCGAGATAACCAAAGACCTATGTTGAATGTTGTCATAACATAGGCATGCATCCTCTGACCAGAGACAGATGTGTTGCTATATATCTGAGTGTGTACATTTGGCAGACCAATAGGTTGATGACCTAACCAAGGTCTATAAACTGGCAAGCTGGTGTGCATGTAAGGACATATGAGTAATACGATCTCTCAAAGGGATCATACAGGTTCACTTGTGAACCGGAAGACATGATCTCACTCATGAGGTATTGGGAGTGATCAAATTCCATGCATGGTTGTAATGCTTTGGAAGCATGCCATGAATTTGAAGGTAAGATATATTCTGTGGGAAAGCATATGATCTATACCAATTCCCAATTGACCAAGATTGAAAAACTTAATGACCAAACCCTGAAGATGACGATATAAAAGTGATCTATATCTTCAGGATGATCATAGGTCTTCCAGTATGCAGGATGTACAGGTATTGGGAATACCTCAGGGTGATGTGACCTTAAACGATTGTATAACCATGACGCTTCCATTCCGAGGGAGTGATGAAATATGTTTGGATTTTAGTGACTCCTCTCAATGGAGAAGTAACCTAATCTTATTCCATGTATTGGACATTGATCTGAATGAGATTCAGATGCAATGAGAAGATTAGGTCTACGGTCTTGCTTTGATCAAGCATCTGTGGTAGGTCCATGGGATTTGGATTTGAGATGCGATCTCAACATCCAAGTCACTATACATGGAACAATACAATTGCCCTGTCCTTATCTCCAAGTATCTGCAGAGAAATCGCATTATTCTTGAAGGGGTTCAAGAATAATTCCATAAATCTAAGCATTATAGAATTGATGATTAAATGTGATTTAATCATCTTGATATGTGTGGATATTATCCAAAATAATTAATTGTGATTTAATTATTGTGGATAAGAATAATGTGGATAGCAATATCCAATTATTCATAATATACTATAAATGTGATTTATAATTTATTAGAGAGAGCTAATTATAATTTATATTTGTTGATTAAATATAAATGTGTATTAGATACACATTGTCTAATTAATTGAAAATGTAAATTATATTTTGTTTTGGGTTGTGAATATGACTCATAAATTTCCAATGGTAAGATTGCAATATTCTCAACAATTAATTGTGAATTATTTTTGAAGAATAAATCACAACAAAAGTTGTTGGATTAAATAAAGGAGATTTCCATGGAGATATGCAATCTCATGAAATCTCATGAGATTGCTCCCACTTGTAATCAAGTGGATGACCACCATAACCAATTCGGAAATTGGTGGCCATCCACCATGATACGTGGGGAGGCAATCTCCATGTTGGTAATCTCCCTTTATTTGTTTGGTTTAATTTAGGATTAATTTATATTTGATTTGTCAAATATATTTGATCTCAATTAAATTAATGATTGCTAGCTTTTAACGACAACATTCTTGACCATTGGATTAAACATAAATCAATCTCACTCATTGTTTTTTTGTATCCCATGGATTGAGATCCATGGATCCCAAAACCCTATAAATAGAAAGGCATACCATGTTCTCTAATGCTATGCTATTGGAAGCACATCTCTATCTCTTTTCTCTCACACGTCAACTCTCTCTCCCTCTCCTTGATGGCCGTGCACCAAACCCTAGAGGAGAAAGCCGTCGACATCTTCGCCACCGCACCGCCGCTTCGACGTTCTTCGGTTCTCCATCTTATTGGAGTGCTACGCTCACGAAGGGGACGTTCGATCTTGTACAACGAGATCAGGAGTTCACCCTGCTTGGATCATCTTGTTGGATTGCGAGGATCACGTGGTTCATCCCCGCGCTCGCAAGCATCTTCTCCGATGATCGGACTTGAGACAGGAGGTCTCTTTTTGTAGAGACTCAATCAGCCACGCTTCAAGAGGTATTCCTTTATACTTGATGATGAAACGATCCGAGAATCATTCTTGGATCACGTGGTTTCATTGCATGAAAAAATTTCAAATTCTGCTGCATAGAACCACTACACGACTAGTCATTCTACGTCGTATTCGATACGAAGATCACGCTTCCGTGATGCGCTTGAGGATAATACCATATCCTTCACCTAGGAGACTTGGCGTGGAAGTTCTGATGGTAGGGAAGATGTAGATATAGCTCGATGTTGCTGACGACTAGGGCTCTTCGAAGACGAAGCTGCAGAACCTACCTCCGGACAAGCTTCGGCCAATGAAGATTCTGCAAGGGTCAGTCGTGGACGAAGCATGTCATAAATGTGATGTGAAGTGAGTGAGGTGGGAGGAGGGTCGAGGGATGGAGAGGATGGTGATCCTAGTGGGGTTCTTCTCCGACAAGGAGAAGAACAGAGGATGGACGTAGTGGAGGTTATGGAGAAGGAAGGATGTGAATAGAGGGGTCAACATGGATGACTGATGGACAACGAAGCTCGTAGGGTGGTTGACGGTTAGGGGAGGTGACATAGTATAGCGGAATAATTTCAAGAAAACAAAAAATGAAAACTCGAACCTAGAGGATTGAGGAGGAAGAAGGCATCATGGTTGCTTGGACCGAGGTCCTCATTGGAGCTCGGGGTCATTGCTCGAGCTAGTCAACAACTCCAGCAAGCTTGGTGGTTCTAGGGAAGCCACGACATGGTTGGGTTTGACCACAGGTCAACACCGGGTCGGAGGACCATAATGCCCCCTCTTATGCTTGTGTCTGTCACAGGGAGGAGGAGAGGGGATGGGTTTTAGACCGTAGAATGGTGAACATGGTGGAAGTGCGACGGCGGCGAAGGTTTATGGGGGGAGGGGTCCAAACATTTTGGGTGGTGATGGGGTATTTTGTAACTGCCCCCAAGGAAGGTGGGGTGATGATGAATATCATTGAAGGTCATACGAGGGTGAGGGTGGAAACGACTACAACGAGCAATCGTTAGCGATCGGGAGATGGCCGGAGGAATGTGCTAAAAATGCAAGGGGGTCGAGTGGGCGCGAGGTGTAACATACGAAGAGGAGGGGGATTTACAGTGGTAGACGATAGGTACCCAGATGGAGGCACGGACGTGCGGCGTAGATCAGATCCTTAGTAAGATCTAATGGCTTGTGCAGAGGCGAGCAACTAAGATGGGATTTGGAGTCTAATCCTAAGGGAGGGGATGAGCGGATGACGTGGAGCGAAGGTGCCATAGGATAATGCATGGATGGGGCGGATGTGAGTGAGGCAGAGAAGAGCAATGAGGATCAGATCTTAGGTGAGATCTCACGACACAGAGAGAAGCCGTGATCAATGATTGTGATTGAGGCAGGTACAACTGGATCCAAGGGTGGAGAAAGCAGATGGGCTATGAGAAGAGAAGGTGGCCACGTGGGTGACCCAGAGGGTGCCATGTGGCTGCACCAGAAAAATCAATAAATATAAAGTTATTTAAAAATTAAAAAGAAATAGTTAGAGGTAAAGTAGGAAAAAAATCAAAACATGAAAATTGTAGATCTCAATGAGATCTACAAGTTTCATGTGGGATAAAAGTCAAAAGAGATCATTTATACAAAAGTGTATTTTTGCTAGTATTTTTAAAGGGATAAAACATTGCTTTGGAGCTTTTGACATTTTTTATATTTTTTATTTCTTTAAAGGTTAAGATAATTATAGATAATTAATTACTATATTTTTATGCATTTTTAATAAGATAGAAAATAAAGAAGGATGTTAGTAATTAAACAAAAAAATGTAGTTTTAATTATAATTAATAAATGTACAAGAAAATAATAAGGAATTATAAGTGTTTTTATTGAATTATTTGAGATAGGGGATTAAAAATTGAATTTTAACATGATGAATACAAGATTCATCATACCCTTATACTTAAACTATGCTCGTCCCCAAGTATCTAAAGAATGAAGGAGTCAGACTAATACCTGTCAATGCATGTGAAAATTTCAAGGCTCAATTACAAAAGATTCTTAATTTAAGTGATCCTAAAATTCCGAACTAAACTATGCTCTAGTCAGAAGGAATCCTACTTCTTTAATTATGAGACTCTCTGTTTGTACATAAAATATAAGGATATGAAGATTACTGTACTGCATTCATAAGATTAGAATCGAGACATCACCCAATGTTCCAGTCAAGGAGACTCTCCTCTAGACCTAATCCTCAATGCTAGGGAATAAGTGTATTCTTGTTTCAGTCAGCTGTCTCATTAGTGCATCAGAGTTGAAAATGTAGCTGGATGACCATATGATGGGGGCCATAGGATTGTGTCTATTTTTCTCTCCCTCACATTGGAACAAGGGGCCTCTCGAGTGCCTTATTGCTCAACACATGTAGATTTTTAATTTGTTGATCAATGTGTCTATCAAGATAATTCAGAGTCGTCTACACTTTTTTTGGGAGTACACCAGGGTGTGTCTCTTTTGAGTATCTAAGATACCTTCGACACTCAAACATGTATCACCATACGATGCAGAGCCCATTTATGGTGCTAGTCCGATTGCTTGGTCCTAACAACATTTGGTTCAAGTGGACACTTAAAAATGGTTGGGAACGCTCGCCATTGATGGAAGCTCTTTTGAATTTGACTTTGAAGGATATAGCTTTTCTTTGAATATATTTGTTTCTTTTCTTTTCATTTGTTGGATAGTTCCACTGCTTTTACCAAAGTTGGTACAAACTGATCAACAATTAAATTAAGTTTCATCACACCTTGACACATAGGTATTTATCAAACGATAACACATGAACTTGTTCACATACTTGCTAGGGTTTTGCTGACACTCAGGTTTCTTGAAGCCTTCATTAAATTTATCCCATCCTCGAGCATCATTAGATCGAATCTAGACTGAAATCACCAGTCCTAGTTGCTCAAGTGATAGCTCAAATCATCTCAACAATCATGTAGTTGTGAATGTGTTGTGCTAATCATATTCTTTAGATGGTAGAGATAAAGATTTCAATTTAGCACTCAAATATTTCAAACTAGATAAGTGTGGATTATTAAATATAAAACGCTAATGATTAAGGTTGGCTAACTCAAATTCTCAAGATCATAGAAATCAAATGTCTTCAAAATCCTCAAGCCTTGAGAGAATGTGAATATGTCAGGAATACACCAACTCCTCGAGCTAGTGAATTTTTGTGATTTTTATATTTTTAGAATTTATTATGGATTTTAATTTAATATTTTTTTAATCCTTAGGAGGGATAATGATTGGCTCAGGATCGTATGAATAGTTATTTCTACTTCTATCTATTATGGGTGTACTTAAGGACGGATCCATATATAGTGTCATCTAAACCACCCATTTTGCTAAGGGAGACCGAAGTTCCCTCACTGAAGAGTAGCTACTCATTTTTAAACCTAGTAGTCGAAGTCTCTACAAAAGAATCATTTTTAATTTTTCAATTTTTATAGAGTTTTTGAAAAACATTAATTTTAATTACAAAAAGTTAATCCTTCAATGTTAAAAAGATTTTTATATAATTTTTACAAAAATCAGTTCGTTAATATACCTAAACCCTAACTCAAAAGTTTTCAAAATTTTAAAATACGAGTTATGGCTTAAATACATATACAGTAATATACGATATACCCCCCTATACTTAACCAATGCTATGTCCACATAGAATAAGTGTTATGAAGCCATAGCTCTAGTTAATTATAAGAAGATATATCGAAACTGACGAGGAGGGCCCCCCTATACTTAGATAAAAAATGATATAAATATAAGAAGATAGATGGATGGATGGATGAATGAGTTGGGTTCCTCTATACTTAGGCTAAATATAACCTAAATAAAAGACCTGAGGTTGGGTTGGGGGTCCGAGTCTGTTATGGTTAGGGTTGATTTATACAAATGAATGGACAAAGGGGGGGGTGAATTTTTACAGATAGCTGGTGACGGCCTCAGGCAACTCAGGTTAAGAAAAATCTAGGGACGTTGTGACCCGAATCGCAAGGCACAATCAACAAGAAAAATCAGACCACCAAAACAAATCAATTAAGAATGAAAATCAAGGCAAGCGGTCTTACTATTTATTTAACCTGGTATAGCCACCAGGGTCGAACACAAGGAGCACGAGACAACCTATGATGTGGTCAGAAATCAAGCAATCAAAGCATATTTTTGGTGGTTTTTAATTTTACAATTTTTTTATACTTTCTAATAATAAAATCAATAAGAAAATAATAAAAATAACTCTACACAAATTTTTATTAAGGTCTAAAAATCTTAAAAATCCAAAATAAAAATATTTTTGTGCTTTTAAAATATGGAGATGTTTTTGGTAATTTTATGAAGTTTTTATGATTTTTATAGGATTTTCTAAAAATAAAAGAAGGGTAAAAACAACAAGCAGTGTACAACCTAGATAGAAAGGAAAATTAAAATTATTCAAATGCCTCTAAAATCCTGACAGCAATATATTCAAAGTATAAAATAAAATCTAACAACAGAAACTGAAAACACATTTTTTTGGTTTATGTAGAATTTTTAATGATTTTTATAAGTTTTTTATTCTTTTGCGCTTTTTAGGTGTTTTATAAAAGATAACAACATGAAAGTGCTACAGAAATTAAAACACAACAAAATAAGCACTCAAAAATTTTTGTAGAACTTTAAGGGAGTTTTTGTATTTTTTATGGATTTTCTAAATTAGACAGGGACACATTTAAGGGTTTTTTATTTTTAGAAAATATAAAATCAAATTGTGTCACAAAAATAACCAAAATATTACTCAGTAGCAGGAGTTACTGGTATTTTTTTGGGAATTTTCAGAGTAGATTTGATATTTATTCAATTAAAAACACAACACAAAGGTTATACGGGCCTAAATGCAAATAGTTTAAGTCTCTAGACTCAACAATAGCAGGCAAAGAAAGTCCTAATGTATTTCTGTAAAATTTCCAATCAATTCCAACACATGTGTAAAGCAATGTTCACAGGGGCATAAGTGCAAATTCAGCAAATTTCTCATTCAAAAATGAACCATGAAAATATCCAGGGCCAAACATGCAAAAACACCACAGTTCACGTGATCCATCACGTGTCTCCATATAGGGAGTACTAAAACACAAATACCAGAAACTCTAAAGACTAAAGTTCAAATGGTTCCTACTACGACTTTTATTTACAGACTAAATATAACACATAGAAAATGCAGGGTAAAAAGGGAAAGATACCATTACCTCGCGTAAGGCGCGCATGTAGTGGACACGTGGTGGCCGCTGAAAAGGCGAGGACATGCGACTCTGATGGCATTTGGTGTCAGATCTGACGGTGCCAGAAAGGTCGAGGACATGGGGTGTACATGGCCGTCAGATTTGACATCTTACTGTTTTATCAGGCGGCTGGATGGACGATCAAGATGAAATCTAGGGGGCCTGATCGATCCAACGGGGATGGATCACTCTAGAAGAACAGCACCTGGGTGGAGTTCACTGGAGCCAAGGACTGAATCCTTAGCCCCTATGATTGATCGGGAAGTGCCGAATGGATCGTGGAGAGCTTTCGTATTGGCTAGTCGGCTCGGATGAAGGTCTCAACAGCTGAATAGGCGTGGCAACGGCGAAGGCCTGGGGCAGCTCTGACGACCTTTGAAATGGATAGAAGGGAGGCTCCCAACACGCACAGGAACCTGCAAAGGGTAGGTATGACTCGGAAATATGCTCCAGTCCTGTTTATTTGGAATAAAAGCGAAAGAAGCGAGATGGGGTGCTGGTCGATCTCCGATGAAGGCGAGGAAGGAGACCTCGAACCTACTCTCCGATAGATAGGCGAAGATCAGTGTGATTAGGATACAGAGCTAGATGAAGGATGGATGTGCAGTGATATAAGAGCTGTTGGAATGGGGGAACGGAGCTTTTACCGGCTGGTCGGAGCTAGTGAAAGGACGATGGTGCTAAGATGAAGGATCGAATCGAAATGGTGAAGGGGAAGGATAAAAGGCTCAGTTGAAGTTATGGATAGACTCCTGTAGGCCCGATCTCTCTCTACTTAATTATTTGGTGATCAGGCCAATGCTTGGCCTTCTCTTGGGGTTTGGGTCACTCTGTATTTATTCTAAATACCTTCTTCCTTTTTCATTTCCTTTATTCTTTTTTTTGCACAAATACATGCTAATTATGTAATATTCACACATGCATGCATAATGCTAACTTATTGTATTTACACCTATTTACATGATGCTTTGCCAGTATAATTAGCTAAAATAAAATAATAAAGAGTGATGAACAAGGATTCATCACCCCCTATAGTTTACTTTTGCTAGTCCCTTAGCAAACACTTATTTGAAGAAGAAGTGAAAAAGTGAAAGAAAAGAAAAAGAAGGAGAATCAAGGTTGGTTATTAAACTCATCTTCCTTAAATTGGAGTATGGAGCTCATTCATACCTTTATATTATTAGTTTGTCAGAGCCTTAGTTGGATCTATGTTTAAAACTCATCAGCCTCTAAGTTCCACCAATCTATGATCAAGACTCCTCGATAATCCAGATCAGAACAAGCCTACATACACAAACTCTAATGACCATGAATCTTTTCTTGTACTATGTATGTGATAGGTAGCTCTCAACCTCAGAAATGGAAAAGTAACAACCCCCCTCAACAAGGTAACTTTAATGTCCTAGCAACTCTTTCCTCGAGGAGCGGTTATTCCCTTTTAAGTTCATGTTCAACCGGCTCTAGAAGAGGAGGAAGAAGAGAATGGACCATGACCAGTGTAGTCATGTATCCTTGGGAGCCCAACCAATGTAGCTAAGTCTCCCGTTGCAAGCTTCATGAGATGAGAATGGATAACATAAGCTTTGCTTTATTTGGCTATATAAACTCCGGTGGGTATTTCATTTTCTATCAGACCCACCACTTTTTTGGAGTTTTTCTTTCTTTTGCACCTTTTCTTTGAATGTGCATATGTACAACATATCTACATGGTGCATCATATATATATAAGGACTTTTTCCTCATGAGCCAGTAGACTATCCCTCTTTTGAATCATTATTGCAACCCACAACTTCTGTCTTTAGACCTCAACACCGCCAAACCAAGTTGAGACGCACTTCCTTTACTAAAAGAAGATGAGAGGTCCCGCCTAGAAGTACTACCTCGTATGCTACGCCAAGCCAAAGGAAACTGCATCCTTACCACCTCATCCGTAGAAAGCTATGTGTAAGGTGCTGGTGCAAGTAAAACCATTGCCAGTGACAGTCATGTGTACGTTGTTAAATGCTCTACTTAGGCTCATCAAGATGACATGCGATCATAGCTTAGTGGACTCAAAGAATTAAGTCCTAAAAGGACATGAAGAGTCTCAACCCCAAATCCTACAAGGTTTCTTTTAGAATTAGGTGGATTAAGATCTTAACCAAGTTCCATTTTCCAATTTAATTCCAGGATAGTTTAAATGTCAATCATGATTCATAAGAATATGTAAAAATCCTTTTACGCAAAATTTTGGAAAATGTGCAAAATCTTTGGAAAATGTTCGAATGTATGCATGGATGCAGAAGTTTTGTAAACTATTTACACACATTTATACAAGGTTTTTTGCAAACTTTTATTTTTCAAACATTTGCAAATATTTTGTACTATATACATAGTTTTGATATAAAAATATTTATAAACTTTTTACAATCAAAACATTTTTACAAACCTTTATTCAAAAATATTTTTATTTTACAAATAGTTATGTATATACAAGAAAGAATTTTATGTACAATTTTAAAATTTTTGCGGCTTTTAGATAAAGGACTTTAGCCATTTTATTTATTAACACACTCACACAAAGTACGAGTTATGGCTAAAGTATATATTTAATATATACGACACCCCCTATACTTAGCTCGAACGATGTCCTCAGAGTGGATCAAGAGCGACGAAGAAGACATAAATCATGCTTAGTATAGGGCAGTGAAAAGGAATTCTATACTACAACGACAAATCAAAGAATAGAATGAAGAGAGCTCGATGTTTTCCCCCTATCCTTAGGATCAAGTAATCCTAAGTATAGCAGACTTTACATAAAGGGAAATCCGAGGGATAGAATGTTCATGGTTTACCTCCCCTATATTTAGGGTGAATAGCCCTAAGTGTAGGCAGCAAAACATAGGTAAAAAGAATTAAAAGAATAATCAGGAGTCTGACACCCCCCTATACTTAGGGTAAAGTGCACCCTAAGTATAGCATAAACATGAGACGCGAATGGGGTGTTGGACTAAAGAATGAGATGATATGGACATTTGGATCTATAAAAGGCGGAAGATAGTGATAATCAGGCATGAGATGCAACATATTTGAGTGAAAGACCACATCTCATGCAAAATGAATCAGGGCAACGTCAACGACCAGCGGCTCATGATCTAGATATGGTTTGAGCCCCTGCCCGTTAACATGAATGGTAGACTCAGATGACATCTCAGATATGTCAATACTCCCATTGTCATGTACCTTTCGGACCAGGTATGGTCCCTTCCACTTGTTCTGCAACTTCCCTTGAAATAATCAAATCCCGGCATCAAACAACGATACTCTCTGATTGAAGAATACCCATTCATCACTCTTTATTCTTTTATTTCACTAGATATTTCGGCAAAACACCAAGTATTTTATTGTAAATACAACAAGTTATCAATGACCATGCATTTGTTAAATACCAATAATTAGCATGTATTTGTGCCAAAAATAAAAGAATAAAGAATAAAAGAAAAAGAGGTAAATATTTACAATAAATATTGAGTGATCTAATCCTCAGAGAGGGCCCAACATGGGCCTGATCGCCAAATAAAATGAGTAGAGAGAGATAGGGACACTCAACCTTGTAGATATACCCTCTATGTATATAAAAAATTTGTTTTCACAAAAATAAAAGTAAAAATGTATTTCTATTACCTTGTATATATTTCCAAAAATAAAATAAAAATGATAAAAATAAATTAAAATAGAAATAAAATAACTTTTCTCTCTCGACCTTGTACATACCATGTATATATGTATATATTCTTATTTATTTGACACTTGTAAATAATCAATAAAAATAAAATAAAAGTTATTTTATACTCTAAATTTTATGTTGTAAATAAATAAAATATAAAATTAGAGTATTTATACAAAAATAAGGAAATAAAAATAAAAATATAAAATTCCTAGGTATTTTATACATGCATATAATATAATATAATGTATATACCTTAATTTATTTTTTCAAAAAAATAAATAAAAATCACTAAAACATAGTTTGGAAAATAAGGAACAATTTTCATGTTGAAAATATTTTAAAATAAAATCATTTTCGATTCTTAAATTATTTACAAATCTTTTTAACCTCGGATTTTTCAGATTGGTCCACGGGGGACTGTTGAGCTTGGTCAACTGCCCCCCCGGGACCACTTTCGCCCGGATCTGAGTTTTTGCTCGATATCTCCCATTTTCCCTCACTGATCTGTCTGCCTTTCGCCCCAATTCCACCTCCCCCCTCTTCCCCTTAGACCCACAATCGTGGATCCCTAGGGAAGAGCGGATCTTCCTTGGTTCGCGCTCTGGTGCCCGATCTTCATCGCCACCTGGAGCATGCTATAAAACCTTCACTCCATTTCCCAGCTCCAAAGCTCATGCCGCATACCCTCCTTTTGCCCTAGAGAGCTTCCCCTTAGTGACAGCTTTCGGAAGCATACTTTGGTGGCCGGAGAGAGAGGCTATAGCTGACGCTCGACGCACGTGGCCGGACCTCTACCGCATTCGAGCCTCCCCGCCTTCCACTGTGTGGTTGAGGCAAAGACCTACACCTCCTTCACCCTCTGGAGCTCAGGATCGATCTTGGACCATCAGGTATACCTCTCGTCGACCCTAGTTTCATTTATCTTCGAATCTTTCGCCGGACCTCCGCCGGCTCTGACCTGATGGTTAGAGCTCCATCAGACCCATCTAACCATTTAGATCGCTTCCCGTATTCGCTGTCACCCCCCTTCCGCAGTCCGATCACCTCGATCTTGGCTATCCGAGCCATGATAGGGTTAGGTTCCATCCTCTGCCTTCACTGAAACCTCCCCTCGCCTATCACCGTCACTTCTCTTTAGCATTACCTAAATAACTTGGCCGGAGCAAGCCTCCGAGCAGGATATTTACCCTGCAGGTCGAGTCACGAATGGAAACACCCCATTCTACCTTCAGCCACCTTCGCCGGAGCCATTCCAGGTCACAACCACCGTCATGGAGATCTGGCCGGTCGATGCTCCATCAGCCATCGCCGCCCGACGTGGAGGATCATCACGAGTCGAGCCCCACCTCCTAATTCTTCATCAGACATCCGGAGTAGCCCCAATCCTCCAACAAACTTCGCTAGGGAGGAGTTCTTCCAGCACCTGCCTCAACCGTCGGATCATCCCTCTCCACCAGTTCTGATCTGAGTCGTCCGCACCCCATGCCTGACAGACCGTTAGATCCGACATCACCCCACGCCCCACGTTCGCTCCTTTGTGAGGACTGTTTGATTCGCCAGGTGTCTGCGTCATCACCCACGACGCCAGCCACTCTACGCCCACCACCTCTCACCCACGTGACCCATCACACACCTGCTTGGGTAATTTTTGCCTCTTTTCCTACATTTCTTTTATGTTCTTATTTAGTCTGTAAAAAATATAGCACAGTGGACCATTTTGCATAGATACATTTGCAGTTTTCGTTATTTACATTTTTGTCCTTCTTGTATGGGTGCATGTGCATCGTCACGTGTCTTTTTGTGATATTTGCATATCTTATCCTAAGATTAATGGATGTTATGGTTTGAATTTACAGTTTTATTATTTACCTCCATACCCTTGTGCGTGGTTGTTTTGGATATGTGCTAAATTCATGTGAAAATTACAGTAGGCCCCTCGGACTTTTTGTGCTTGTTATGCTTCAGTCCCCATAACTTACATTCTTTGCATCTAGGTCCTTATGTGCTCTATGGATTTGATCGATCGAAATAAATATCAAACGTTATCCAAACTTCATGAAATTTGGATATATGGCCTCTGCCATTGTGTAAAAATTTCTGTGAATTTTTGGACTCGTTTTGTTTTCATTTGATATTTTTAAAAATTCAAAAACCTAGAAATTTACATCGGTCCAGTTTAAAATATCAACTAAAAATATTAAAAACCCTCTAAAAAATTCAAAAAATTACAGTGTGTTTGTTTTTGTGTACTTTTACTTCTTTCCAAGTTTCGTTGCTTTAAGATTTATAAAAACCCTAAAAATTGAAAAACACTAAAAAATTTTGAAAAATCATTAAAAAGTCTTAAAAAATGCAATTTTAGTTTCTTTAGTTAGGTTTTTATTTTTAGTTTCCAATAAAATTATTTCTTTAATTTTATAGGCTATTTAGATATTTTTAAATATCCTTTAGATTCTAGCTACAGAGTAGCTTGTATTTTTGTCCTTGTTTTATTTGTATAAAATCAACTAAAAATCAGAAAAATCCAAGAAAAATACCAAAAACATCTGAATATTTCTAAAATCAAAATAATTTTATTTGAAATTTTTTTAGTATTTTTGAGATATTTAATAATTGTTTGACTGAGGTTTGATTAGTGTTTTTATTCTTTTTCATAATATTAAAAATCCAAAAAAATTTAAAAAACATAAAAACCACCAAAAATACTTGTTTTTGATTTCCGACTACTTTGTAGGTTTTTCCAAACCGTGCTCCTTGAGTTCGACCCAGGTAGCTATACCAGGTTAAATAAAATAGCGAGACCACTATTTTTGACATGATTGTTTGATTTTCATATTTGGTGGACTTGATTTTTCTTGATTGACTTAGCGTCGTGGTTCGAGTCGCAATGACCTTATTTACACCTTAGCCCGATTGCGAGATTTTGGGTCGTTAGAATGGAACTGTTGCTGGGGAGCACGACTTACTAGTCGGTTTTCTTTTTCGGCTTTTATTTTTGCTTGCATTTTCTATCATTTATTTTCATTCCATTTTTATAATTTTTATAATAATTGTGATCTGACACATTCTTGCTTTTGATTTTCCTACGAGGGCCCGACGATCGAGGGCGACTTTCCTCGGAGAGCCGAAGCACCTGCGGGATTCGGAGGTGGTTCGTTTCTACATCAAGCGCAGGAGGACGCAGGAGGATCGGAGCAGGAGTGTGGGGAGTATAGCTTAGTTTTAGATTAGTTTTATTTACCGTACATTATTATTGTAATAATACAGGGACATACAAACTTTATGGACTTGGTGTTATCTCGGGGTCTGTTTCGCCGAGCACCCGTGTGCTCGGGGGACCTCACCGTAGTTTTTTTTTTCCGGTTTTGTTTTCATCATTTTTACTTACTGCTTATCTAATTTTCGAGGGTTTATCCTTAGCCTTAGGATTTTCTATGATTATGACGTAATTAATTAAGGCCAAACCCTAATTATCTGCATGCGTCTATAGTTCGATAATTAGACTTAATTAATTAAATCACTAAGAAAAAGTCGGATTAATTAGGCTCGAGTCCACATGCCTTTACGAACCACATACAACGCGTGCAAGATTCGTTGTGGAGGACACCGAGTGGTTCTCAAGATCGGACTCAGGACTTAGCTTGATTACCTGACTACCTTGCTTTTCGTGAAGAAACTGCTTTGTCTAAGGTCGTTCTACTCGTACATCATATAGGTTGAATTCAATTTCATTTTTTATTTTATGCGCGGATCACCCAGCATGTAGAGAGCTAGAGTCAGGTACGCATTTCTTACTCTACATGCATCATCGTATTTGATCGTGTATCAGCTTTTTCACCTTCTCCCCCCGTTTTTGGACTTAAAATAATCAGGAGAACTGAAAAATTCGTTAGGCATTGTTTGCTCTGAAAAATGTTTAAAAAACAAAAACTATAAAATTGATACTGCTAAACACACTTGACCCTAAAAGACACCTCACCTAAAAACTTATCTTGGGAGAGTAATTCCCTCATTGTCTGGTTTAGATGAGCGAGAGAGTGACCCACACATTAGGCTAGAGCCATATACGATTTCTTGATAGACTACCAGCCTTTTATACGGGACAGTCTGTTGGGAGTATTGGATCCCTATCAGCTCGCTTAATCGCTCTGAAAGACTGTCTGATCACCTAATAAAAACTGACAAGATAATTGACCAAGCCTTTACGGTCTTCAGCTCCACGTAGAGTAGGTGAATCGGGGGTTTACTTTCTCATCTTGTGTGTTTCCAGATCTCATCTGCATTCACTCTTCAGATCGAGATGATGGGCAGGAGCTCTCTCAGGCAGCCCTTGGCTGCACCGCTTTACAGCACTCCAACCCACTCATCTAGGTTGGTTCGTGAGAGATGAGACCCGCTCTCTGAACTCGAGTTCGATTCCTCCCTGTTCTCCCTCGACCACCCTTCTACCAGTCCTGAGGTGTCCGAGCAGAGACCGCAGCACATACCGGATGATTTATCGACACCTGAGTTTGTGTCTTTTGCCTTTGCAAAGACCATGGCCAACAACAAGGAGCACACTGATATACCTCGTATGACAGAGACATACGTATTGGACCAGGGTGCCATCAACATCACCCTGTTAGCCTCTCTGGAGACCATGCATCATTAGATTAGAGACCAGGGGGCTTTCATGGTGGAGATGCATCGTGAGATGGAGCGATTGAGAGCAGATAGAGATCAGCCGAGAGTCGTCGGAGAGGGAGACATTCCAGACAAAGAGCTTGAGGACACAGTCCAGCCAGCACCACCAGCCCGTCCGATGAGGGAGTTGCACAACCCCGGATTGATGCTCACACACAGATGGATAGTGCTGCCAGCGATTGTAGGTGACTTCAAGTTCCCTCCTCAGACAATTAAGCTTCTCCCCACTTCCATGGGCTCCCTACTGAGGAGCCATACCTCCATCTCCAAGAGTTCGAGATGATCTGCAGTACTGTCCATGATCGGCATGTGGACGAGGACACCTTCCGGATGATTGCCTTTCCGTTCTCGCTCGTAGACAGAGCAGCCAACTGGTTGAAGCATCAAGAATAATTTGTTACCACATGGGAGCAACTCCGAATCGAGTACTTGAACAAGTACTATCCACTCGGTCAGATGAATGCAGACAGGGCCTTGATCAGCAACTTCTCCATGCTCCCCAACGGGAAATTTCACGAGGCATGGGATAGGTTCAGAGAGCTCACAGACAAGTGCCTACACCATGATATATCCAAGACCAACCTTGTCCAGAGTTTCTTCTACGGGCTTACACTGGAGTTGCAGGGGCTTGACAATGCTTCTTGTGGGGCTCCTGCTAAGGATGAGGATCAGGTCTGGGCCATCTACGAGGAGATGGACGAGAACTATACTGTGATGTCCCAGACACGATTATACACTCAGAGGAAGCCCCACCCACCAGTCATGTCCTATCAGAGTATAGCACGAGTCGAGGCCGATCCTTCTACATCCGCAGCAGCCGCAACGTAGGCGGAGTCTACAACTGCTAATATGGGTATTATCAACAAGAAGTTGGTCTAGATAGAGATGATCGAGAAGAAGCAATGCCAGGTATGTAACAGATTGATCAGATGGCATAGACACTGAGTGACCTGAAGATCCAGATCATGTGTCTCCAGATGGCACTGACGGCTTCTCAGCCCAATCTCAGGTCATGGGCAGATCCGAGCAGCAGCGGTAGTTCATCTCAGCACTCTATCCAGTCTAGACAGGTCCACCATGTTCAGGAGGAGTCGTACGAGCAACCATAGTAGTTCTACTAGCCACCACCATCTTAGGACACTCAGATGGTGGTCTACCAACCGGATCAGCCCCTGGCAATCCTTCCCCCACCCACATACGAGTGGGAGTCGTTGATGGATGTCAATGGGATCTGGTATGACCGACCTCATCCTGGGATCCGACGAGACAATACCGGATTCCGTTGGTCGATCGGAGGTACCAGCTCCCAACAACAACCTCCAGTTTAGGGTGTTCAGTACGACCAACAGCGAGAGGAGCCCCAGTTCCCACCACATCAACAACAGGCACATCCTTACCAACAGCATGGTCCTCGTCCCTATCAGCAGGGACCATCTTGGAGGCAGCAACAACAACCTCAACAGTATCACTCCCAACCCCCCTCTCACTCTCATCAGCAGCAACAAACTCAGTTTCATAGAGGCCACCCGTCAGGTTCTCATGGGCCCACCTATGAGAACCCCGCTTTGGACAATCTAGCCCACCTCATGTTCGATCAGCAGTCCACCTTTCGACAGGAGATGGACGAGTTCAGGCAGGAGATGAGAGAGATAGTGAGAGGGAAGGCCGCCATTCCTGCCCAGATTGAGCCGAACCCGAACAACCTGAAGAGGAAGTCTGAGCAGTTAGAGTTTACAGAGATTACCAACCCTTGCGTTTCTCTTGGTGATGTTTCTACATATCATTATGATGTTGACTTTGTCACACTTAAGAGCAGTAGGATGACAACAGGAGGCGCTTGATCTGAGCAACGACCACTCGCAACTTCCGAAGCCCAAATGAGGAGGAGAGCGGTGCTGATATCGCTCGAGATGATGATGATGACGGTGGTGCTGACGCCACCAAGGACGTTGATCCAGCCGGCGGTATTGAGGCCATCGTTTCACCAGACCCAGGAGGAGGTGTTACTGATGCCACCGATGTGATGCTGAGCTAGAGCACGGTAGTGACGCCGCAAACCAGGATGCCATAGGTGGTATTGAGGTCACCAGTTCTATTCCTGTTGTTCTTCCACATGTTTCTGTATCTCAGGACTACTCTGTAAATAAAGGAAAGGGTTCTTTTTCTTCTGGGAGTCCATATGTGATTATTGGTGATGTTTGTATGGATTCGTCGATGACACAGTAGCAGGGACCTGTTCCGAGCCCTCCATCTGAGGAGGGCCCCGCCATCCCCTTTCCCCAAGCACTCCGCTTGGTTAAGGGGAATAAAAAAGAAAATCCTAAGAAGTCCCATCAGCTAGAGTTCAGCCAACAGATGATAGATAGATTCCAGATACAACTGACTCTATAGGAGGCCTTGGAGCACATCCCCCTCTTCTAGAGGAACCTTAGAGAGAGGACCACCATTCGCAGGAAGAGGAGAAACCACAAGTCAGATATCTATGTGCTCACTCGTGCCACCTGCTTCGCCATCCAGAACCGTCTGCCAACCAAGAGGCCAGATGCAGGATCTCCCTATGTCAGATGCCACATACATGAGCTGAGGTGTGGTCGAACTCTATTAGACAATGGTTCTTCGATTAACCTACTTCCGACAGCCTTACTCGACCACTTCGAGTTTGGCCCTCTTAGACAGAGCAGGACGATCCTTCATTTTGCTGATCGATCTGTCAAGAGGCCGAAGGGGTTACTGAAGGACGTGGTCGTCACAATTCAGGGCCTGCAATTCCTCGTGGACTTTGTAGTGTTGGACATGGAGATCCCTAAGTCTGTGACCGATACCCCCATCATTCTAGAATGCCTGTTCTTGGCCACAGCCAAGGTAGTGTCTGACCATGATAGTGAGATGGTAAACTTTCATGTCGAGGGTGAGAGTATACAAATAGAGATGATCAATGAGACTAGAACGCGAGATTCAGCTTTCACAGAGCCACTCACTGATCCAGAGCAGATGACAGAGGCAGAGCGAGATGTCCACCAGGATTGTGATTTTGTGATCACAGATGATGAGGCAGTTTAGGCAGATCCCATTTCACGAGCCATCCTCTCAGATTCAGACCCTGCTGATGCGCAGATTCTAGTAAAGGAGAGCTTGGAGAGCACATTCCTGGCAGAGGATATTTTTGAGGCAGCAAATCAGGTTCCCGATCGCGAGGCAGTTGATTTGTTTGATTCAGATTCAGATCCCTCAAAGTCATACATTGATTGGGCAGAGTTTGATGATATGGTTCCTTATCTGATTTCCACAAAGCCAACAGCTATGGCGGAGACCGAGCCGATTCAGAGTACAGATACACCAGCAGAGCAATCTTCACCAGATCCTGATTTTCAACGAGAGTTCTCATTTTCCCATGCAGATTTGGTCGCATTCACTCAGATATTTCAGAGACCAGATCCGCCAGCTCCCAGTTGCCCAGAGCGGAAGACCTTGCCGTAGTCGCTGAAGTATAGGTTCCTTGCGGGTGAGCATGAGATGCACCCAGTCATTATCTTAACAGATTTGACTTGAGAGCAAGAGTCTCATCTGATGGAGATTCTTGAAAAGAACCGCAAGGTGATAGGATGGAGCATAGACGATTTCCAAGGGATAAATCCGGCCCTGTTCTCCCACCATATCTATCTCGAGGAGGGCGTGAAGCCGTCGCGTGAGTTTCAGCGGTGGATGAACCCGAACCTTCGAGAGGTTGTCATGAAGGAAACTTTGAAATGGTGGAGCGCCGATTTTATATACCCTATCTCCGACTCCTAGTGGGTTAGTACATGTGGTGCCCAATAAGACGGGCATCACTGCAGTTGTGAGTGAGCCTGGAGGGGAGATCGCTACCCGGGTACCCACTTCTTGGAGGGTCTGTGTGGACTACAGACCATTGAATCAGGCCACCAAGAAGGATCATTTCCCGCTACCTTTTATTGATCAGATTATAGAGAGGCTATTAGGAAAGAGTCATTACTGCTTTCTTGATGGGTACTCCGGATATAATCAGGTGGCCATTGCACTAGAGGACCAGGACAAGATCACATTTACCCGTCCCTTCGATACGTATGCTTTCAGACGCATGCCCTTTGGTCTATGCAATGCTCCGGTGACATTCCAGAGGTGTATGTTGTCCATCATTTTGGACATGGTGGGTGAGTGCTTGGAGGTCTTCATGGATGACTTTTCGGTCTACGGCGATGGGTTTGATGCTTGCCTTGAGTGCCTACACCGCATCATATAGCGATGCATTGAGGTCAACCTTGTTTTATTTTGGGAGAAGAGTCACTTCACGGTGACTCAGGGGACGGTTCTTGGCCATATCATCTCCAACAGGGGCATGGAAGTTGATCCGGCCAAGGTGGATATCATTAGAAAACTCAATCCACCGTCCAATTTGCGACAGTTACTCTTTTTTGGGGCACGTCGGTTTCTACCGATGTTTCATTCATGATTTCAGCAGGATTGTCCGATCGTTGACTGATTTGCTGACCAAAGACATCGAGTTCATAGTTGATGATAAGTGTCTTGCATCATTTGAGACTCTCAAGAGTCTAGTTGTTGAGGCTCCTATCCTCCAGCCACCTGATTGGTCTCTCCCATTCGAGATCATGAGGGATGCCTCCGATTTTGCCGTAGGGGCTGTGTTGGGACAGAGGAGGGATGGATTGCTTTTTGCCATTCACTACGCAAGCCGTACCTTGGATTCTTCACAGCAGAATTACACAGTCACAGAGAAAGAGATGCTTGCCGTAGTCTTTGCCCTAGATAAGTTCAGATCATACATCATTAGATCTAGAGTGACTATTTACACTGATCATACCACCATCAGGTACCTCATGGCAAAGAAGGATGCCAAAGTGAGATTGACTAGATGGATCCTTCTACTCCAGGAGTTTGATATTGGGATTAAGGATAAGCCTAGAGTCAAGAATGTGGTGGCGGATCATCTCTCCCCACTAGAGCATCTTGAGGATTCTGAGCAGATTGATCCTATATGTGAGACCTTCCCAGATGAGGCGATCCTTGCTATCACCTCACTCCCATGATACGCTGACATTGTGAACTTTCTTGTTGCCAAGAAAGTTCCACAGGGTTGGCCCAGGCAGAGACTTGAGACCTTCCTAGCGAAGGCCAAGTCTTACCATTGTGAGGATCCCATCCTTTATCATGAAGGAGGGGATAGTGTCTGGCGAAGGTGCATTCCTCTGGAGGAGCACCATAGCGTCCCCACCTATTTCCACAAGCTGTAGGCAGGAGGACATCACTCTGGGAGGAGAACGACATAGAAAGTGCTCCAATCCAACCTATGGTGGCCTACTCTCTTCAAAGATTCTAATAAATACTTGAAGAGATGAACTGACTGTCAGAGGATGGGAACTTGTGGACAACGTGATATGATGCCGATGCAGCCCATTCTCTTCTGTGAAGTTTTTGACGCATGGGGCATCGATTTCATGGGTCCATTCCCTAAGAGTCAGGGATTCGAGTACATTCTGTTGGCCGCTGATTATGTGAGTCGTTAGGTTGAGACCATCCCCTCCCGAACCGTAGATGCTAGGATTGTATGCCGAATTTTGAGGAAGGATATCATTTCACGGTTCGGGGTACCTCGAGTGTTGATATCTGACGGGGGGTCTCATTTCGTCAACGACAAGGTAAAGTCCCTTGCTAGTGAGTTCAGCATAGACCATCGAGCAGCCACTCCATACCATCCTCAGACCAATGGTCTTGCTGAAGTGTCGAACTGGGAGATTAAGACTATATTGCAGAAGGTCGTCCGACCTGACCGAAAGATTTGGTCACAGCTTTTGAATTTGGTCTTGTGGGCATATAGGACATCCTTCAAGAATCCTTTGGGTACATCTCCCTTTCGCCTCGTTTATGGGAAGCCCTACCATTTACCTGTTGAGCTGAGACATAAGTCACTTTGGGCTGTTACAGAAATACTTTTGGATCCAATGAGTGTAGGAGAGCAGAGGAGGGCAGAATTGGCAGCCCCGGAAGAGCTTAGAGAAGAAGCCTTTTCAAGCAGCCTACATTATAAGGAGAGAGTGAAGGAGTGGCATGATTCTCATATCAACCATAAGCAGTTTGAGCCAGATCAGAGAGTATGGTTGTTTGATGCTAGGCTTAGATTATTTCCAGGGAAGTTACAGAGCAAGTGGAAGGGACCATACCCGAAAGGTACATGACAATGGAAGCATTGACATATCTGAGTAGTCTTTTGAATCTACCTTTTGTGTTAACGGGCAGCGGCTCAAACCATATCTAGATCATGAGTCGATGGTCCTTGATGTCGCCCCTATTCATTTTGCGTGAGATGTGGTCGTTGACTCACATCTAATGCATCTCACACCTGATTATCAATGTCTTCCGCCTTGTATAGATCCAGTTGTCCATATCACTCCATTCTTTAGTCCCGCACTCCATTTTCATCTTATGATTGTTCTATACTTAGGGTGTACTTTACCCTAAGTATAGGGGGGTGTAGGACACTCGGGTATTCTTTTGATTCTTTCTACCTATGTTTTGCTGCCTATACTTAGGAATATTTTACCCTATACTATAGGGGAGGTAGACCCTGTACATTCTTCCACTCGGATTCCCTTCATGTACAGCTTGCTATACTTAGGATTACTTGAACCTAAGTATGGGGGAACACCGAGTGCTCTTCATTATATTCGTTGATTCGTCGTTGTATATTATTTATTTTCACTTACCTATACTAAGCACGAGTTATGTCTTCTTCATTGCTCTTGATTCACTCTGAGGACATCGTTCGAGCTAAGTATAGGGGAGTATCGTATATATTTCATATATACTTTAGCCATAACTCATACTTTGTGTGAGTGTGTTAATAAAAAATAGTTAAAATTCTTTTATCCAAAAACCATAAAAATTTTAAATTTTTCGTTGTACATAAAATTTCTTTATTGCACATACATAGCTACTTACAAAATTATTTTTGTACAAATGTTTGCAAAAATCTTTTGTGTGTAAATAGCTTGTAAATATTTTGATATCAAAATTATGTATAAAGCACAAAATTTTTGTAAAATGTTTGAAAAACAAAAAGTTTGTGAAAACCCTTGTGTAAATGTGTATAATTATTTTGCAAAACTTCTGCATTCATGCATACATCCATGTTTTCAAACATTTTCAAAAAATTTGCACATTTTCAAAAATTTTATAAAAATTGCACGTTTGTAAATATGTGTACAATTTTTCTGAATCTTTATTGACATTTATACTGTCCTGGAAATAAATTAGAAAATGGAGCTTGTTAAGATCTTAATCCACCTAATTCTAAGAGGAACCCTATAGGGCTTACGGTTAAGATTTTCCAGGTCCATTTGGGACTTAATTCTTTAAGTCCACTAGGCTATGATCACATGTCATCTTGATAAGCATAAGTAGAACACTTAACAATGCACACATGACTCTCAGAGACAATGGCTTTACTTGCACCAACACATTACACATAGCTCTCCACTGATGAGGTGGTGAGGAGGCAATTTCCTTTGGCTTGGGGTAGCATATGAGGGTCGTACTTCTAGGCGGAACCTCTCTTCTTCTTATAGTGAAGGAAGTGTATCTCAACTTGGTCTGGTGGTGATGAAGTCTAAAGACAGGAGTTTTGGGTAGTAATAAAGCTTCAAAAGCGGAATAGTCTACTAGCTCAAGAGGAAAAACTCCTTATGTATATATGCTGCACCATGTAGATATGTTGTACATATGCACATCAAAAAAATGTGCAAAGAAAGAAAAACTCCAAAAAAGTGGTGGGTCTGATTGAAAAAAATTACCCACCAGAGTGTATATAGTGTATGAGATTCTGATAAATTAATAATCCAAAGGTCTAACTGAGCTCCATATTTATTTTTAATGAAGGAAAGTACAATAATCAACCTTGATTTCCCTCCTTTTTCTTTTTCTTTCTCTTTTTCACTTCTTTTTCAAATAAGTGTTTGCTAAGGGACTAGCAAAAGTAAAGTATAGGGGGGTGATGAATACCCATTCATCATTCTTTATTCTTTTATTTTAGCTAGATATTTTGGCAAAACACCATGTATTTAATTGTAAATACAATAAGTTATCAATGAGCATGCATTTGTTAAATACCAATAATTAGCATGCATTTGTGCCAAAAATAAAAGAATAAAGAATAAAAGAAAAAAGAGGGAAATATTTGGAATAAATATTGAGTGACCTAATTCCAAGAGAGGGCCCAACGTGGGCCTGATCGACAAATAAAATGAGTAGAGAGAGATAGGGACACTCAACCTTGTACATATACCCTCTATGTATATAAAAAATTTGTTTTCACAAAAATAAAAGTAAAAATGTGTTTTTATTACCTTGCATATATTTCCAAAAATAAAATAAAAATGAGAAAAATAAAATTAAAATAAAAACAAACTAACTTTTCTCTCTCCACCTTGTACATACCATGTACATATGTATCTATTCCTATTTATTTAACACTTGTAAATAATCAATATAAATAAAATAAAAATTATTTTATACTCCAAATTTTATGTTGTAAATAAATAGAATATAAAATTTGGAAATAAAAAAACACTAAAAAATAGTTTGGAAAATAAGGAACAATTTTCATGTTGAAAATATTTTAAAATAAAATCATTATCGATTTTTAAATTATTTTACAAATCTTTTTAACCTCGGATTTTTCTGATTCGTCCATGGGGGGACTGTTTACCTCGATCAACTGCCCCCCCCCAGGACCACTTTTGCCCTTATCCGAGTTTTCACCTGATATCTCCCATTTTCCCTCACCGATCCGTCCACCTTTCGCCACGATTCCACCTCCCCCCTCTTCCCCTTGGATCCACGACCCCAGGGATCCCTAAGTTTGCGTGGATCTTCCTTGGTTCGCGTGCCCATGCCCGATCTTCATCGCCCCCTAGAGCATGCTATAAATCCTTTACTCCATTTCCCATCTCCAGAGCTCACGCCGCATACCCTCCTTTTGCCCTAGAGAGCTTCCGCTTGGTGATAGCTTTCGGAAGCATCCTTTGGTGGCCGGAGAGAGAAATTGTAGCCGACACTCAATGCACGTGGTCGGACCTCCGCCGCGTTCGAGCCTCCCCACCTTCCACCGCGTGGTTGAGGCAAAGATCCATACCTCCTTCAGCCCATGGAGCTCAGGATCGATCATGGACCATCAGGTATACCTCTCGTCGACCCTAGTTTCATTTATCTTAGAATCATTTGCCGGATCTCCGTCAGCTTTGACCCGGTGGTTGGAGCTCCATCAGACCCATCTAGCCGTTTAGATCGCTTCCCCTTTTCGCCGTCACCCACTTTCCGCAGTCTGATCACTCCGATATTGGCTATCCGAGCCAAGATAGGGTTAGGTTCCATCCTCCGCCTTCGTCGGAACCTCCCCTCGCCATTCACTGTCGCTTCTCTTTAGAATTACCCAAATAACTTGGCCGGAGCAAGCCTCTAAGCTGGAGCTTTACCCCGTAGGTCGAGTCGCGCATGGAAACACTCCATTCCGCCTTCAGCCACTTTCGTCGAAGCCATTCCAGGTCGCAGCCACCATCATGGAGATCTGACCGGTGGATGCTCCATCAACCACCTCCACCCGACGTGGAGGAGCGTCGCGAGTCGAGCCCCACCTTCTGATTCTTCATCGGATGTCCGGAGTACCACCAGTCCTCTAACGAACTTCGCGAGGGAAGAGTTCTTCCCGCACCTGCCTCAGCCATCGGATAGTCCCTATCCACCTGTTCTGATCTGAGCCATCCGCACCCCATGCCTAACATGCCGTTAGATCTGACATCTAATGGCCCCGTACGCCCCACATTCACTCCTTTGTCAGGACCGTTGGATTCGCCAGGTGTTAGCGTCATCACTGCACGTCGTCAGCCACTCCGTGCCCGCCACCTGTCACCCACGTGACCCCACACTCACCTGCCTGGGTAATTTGCACCTCTATCCCTGCATTTCTTTTTTGTTCTAATTTAGTTTGTAAAATAAATATAGCATAGTGGACCATTTTGCATCGATACACTTGCAGTTTTCTTTATTTACGTTTTGGTCCTTGTATGGGACCATGTGCATCGTCACGTGTCTTTTTGTGACATTTTCATATCTTATCCTAAGATTAATGGATGTTATGGTTTGAGTTTATAGTTTTATCATTTACATCCATACCCTTGTGCATGGTTGTTTTGGACATGTGCTAAATTCATGTGAAAATTGCAGTAGGCCCCTTGGACTTTTTGTGCGTGTTATGCTTCAGTCCCCATAACTTACTTTCTCTGCATCTAGGTCCTTGTGCTGTATGGTTTTAATTGGTTGAAATAAATATCAAACGTTATCCAAACTTCATGAGATTTGGACACATGGCCTCTGCCATTGTGAAAAAATTTCTTTGAATTTTTAGACTCGCTTTGTTTTCATTTGATATTTTTAAAAATTCAAAAACCTAAAAATTTACTTCTGTCTAGTTTTAAAAATCAACTAAAAATATTAAAAAGCCTCTAAAAAATACAAAAAATTATTGTATGTTTGTTTTTGTGTGCTTTTACTTCTTTCCAAAATTCCTTGCTTTTGGATTTATAAAAACCCTAAAAATTGAAAAACACTAAAAAACTTAGAAAAATCATTCAAAATTCTTAAAAAATAAAAAAAACAATTTCAGTTTCTTTAGTTAGGTTTTTATTTCTAGTTTACAATAAAATTGTTGCTTGAATTTTATAGGCTATTTATATATTTTTAAATAGCCTTTATATTCTGGCTGCACAGTAGCTTGCATTTTTATCCTTGTTTTATTTTTATAAAATAAACTAAAAATCAGAAAAATCCAAGAAAAGTATCAAAAACATCTGGATGTTTCTAAAATCAAAAAATATTTTTATTTGAATTTTCTGAGTGTTTTTAAGGTATTTAATAAATGTTTGATTAAGGTTTTATTAGTGATTTTATTCTTTTTCCTAATATTAAAAATAAAAGAAATTAAAAAAACATAAAAACCATCAAAAATACTTGTTTTTGATCTCCGACTACTTCGTAGGTTTTTCCAAATTGTGCTCCTTGTGTTCGACCCTAGTAGCTATACCAGGTTAAATAAAATAGCGAGACCGCTGTTTTTGACCTAATTGTTTGATTTTTCAAATTTGATGGTCTTGATTTTTCTTGATTGACTTAGCCTCGTGGTTTGGGTTGCAATGACCTTATTTACATCTTAGCCCGATTGCAAAATTTAGGGTCATCAGAATGGTGTCGTTACAGGGGAGCACAACTTAGTAGTCAGTTTTCTTTTTCGGATTTTGTTTTTGCTTGCATTTTCTGATATTTATTTTCATTCCATTTTTATCATATTTTATAATAATTGTTGTCTGACTCATTCTTGTTTCTGATTTTCTTGCAAGGGCCCGACGATTGAGGACAGCTTTCCTCGGAGAGCCAAAGCACCCGCGGGATTCGGAGGCGGTTCATTTCTACATCGAGCTGCAGGAGGACGCAGGAGGACCGGAGGTGGAGTGTGGGGAGTGTAGCTTAGTTTTAGATTAGTTTTATTTCCCGCACGTTATTATTGTAGTAATACATGGACAAACAAACTTTGTGGACTCGGTGTTATCTCAGGGTCTATTTTGTCGAGCATTGGTGTGCTCGGGGGGACCTCACCATAGATTTTTGCCTATTTTGTTTTCACCGTTTTTACTTACTGCTTATCTGATTTTCGAGGGTTTAGCCTTAGCCTTATGATTTTCTCTGATTGTGACATAATTTATTAGGGCCAAACCCTAATTATCTACCTATGCCTATAGTTCGATAATTAGACTTAATTAATTAAATCACCAAGAAAAGATTAATTAGGCTTGAGTCCACGTGCCGTAGGGAACCACATACAGTTCGCGCAGGATCCGTTGTGGCGGACACCGAGTTGTTCCCAAGATCAGACTCAGGACTTACCTTGATTACCTGACTACCGTACTTATCGTGTAGAAACTACTTCGTCTAAGGTCGTTTTCCTCGTGCATCATTAAGGTAGTTTAATTTCAGTCTTTATTTTATGCGCAGATCACCCAACATGTAGAGAGCTGGAGTCAGGTATGCATTTCTTACTCTACATGCATCATCGTGTTTGATCGCGCATCGGCTTTTTCGCCTTCTCCCCCAGTTTTTAGACTTAAAATAATCAAGAGAACCGAAAAATTCGTTAGACGTTGTTTGATCTGAAAAATACTTAAAAAATAAAAACTATAAAATTGGGACTGCTAAACACACTTGACCCTAAAAGACACCTCACCTAAAAATTTTTCTTGGGAGAGTAATCCCCCCATTGTCTAGTTTGGATGAGCGGGAGAGTGACCCGCACATTAGGCTACAACATATCCGATTTCTTGACAGACTACCGGGCTTTTATACGGGACAATCTGTTGGGAGTATTGGATCCCTATCAGCTCGCTTAATCACTCTGAAAGTCTGTGTGATCACCTAAAAAAACTGACAAGATAATTGATCGAGCCTTTACGGTCTTCAGCTCCACATTTAGTAGGTGAATCGGGGGTTTGCTTTCTCATCTTGTGTGTTTCTAGATCTCATCCGTATTCACTCTCCTGATTGAGATGATGGGTAGGAGGTCTCTTAGGCAGCGCTTGGGTGCACCGCTTTACAGTACTCCAGCCCGCTCATCTAGGTTGGTTCGTGAGAGCCAAGACCCGCTCTCCGAACCCGAGTTTGATTTCGCCCTGTTCCCCCTTGACCACCCTTCTACCGGTCCTGAGGTGCCCGAGCAGAGACCGTAGTAGATACCAGATCGTTTATCGACACCTGAATTTGGGTCTTTTGCCTTTTCAGAGACCATGGCCAGCAATGAGGAGTGTACTGATGGACCCAGTATAACAGAGACATATGTATTGGACCAGGGTTCCATCAACAACACCCTATTAGCCTCTCTAGAGACCATGCAACATCATATCAGAGACCAGGGGGCTTTCATGGTGGAGATGCGTCATGACATGGAGCGATTGAGATTAGAAAGAGATCAGCCGAGAGCCGCTGGAGAGGGAGACTTTCCAGACAGAGAGCCTGAGGAGCTAGTCCAACAAGCACCACCAACCCGTTTGATGAGGGAGTTACACAACCCCGGATCGGTGCTCACACACAGATGGATAGTGCTGCCAATGATTGTGGGGGACTTCAAGTTCCCTCCTCAGACGATTCAGCTTCTCCCCCGCTTCCATGGGCTCTCTAGTGAGGAGCCACACTTCCATCTCCAGGAGTTCGAGATGATCTTCAGTACTGTCCACGATTGGCATGCAGACGAGGACACCATCCGGATGATTGCCTTTCCGTTCTCCCTCATAGTTAGAGCAACCAACTGGCTGAAGCATCTAGGGAGATTTTTTACCACATGGGAGCAGCTCCGAACCGAGTACTTGAACAAGTACTATCCACTCGGTTGGACGAATGCAACCAGAGCCTTGATCAACAACTTATCCATGCTCTCCAATGAGCAATTTCAAGAGGCATGGGAGTGGTTCAGAGAGCTCACAGATCGGTGCCCACACCACGAAATATCCAAGCCCAATCTTGTCCAAAGTTTCTTCTACGGGCCTACACTGGAGTTGCAGGGGCTCGTCAATGCCTCTTGTGGGGGCACCTATTTCGCCAAGAATGAGGATCATACATGGGCCATCTACGAGGAGATGGTCGAGAACTATACTATGATGTCCTAGAACCGATTATACACTCAGGGGATGCCCCACCTACCAGTCATGTCCTATTAGAGGATAGCACGAGTCAAGGCCGGACCTTCTACATCCGCAGCAGCCGCAGCGCAGGCGGAGTCTACATCCGCTGATATGAGGATTATCAGCGAGAAGTTGGACCGGATAGAGCTGATCGAGAAGAAGCAGTGCCAGTGTATGTCAAAGATTGATCAGATGGCACAGACACTGAGTGACCTGAAGACCCAGATCATGTGTCTGCAGGAGGCACTGACGGCTTCTCGGCCCAATCTCATGGTTTTGATTGTATGAAATAAATATCAAACGTTATCCAAACTTCATGAAATTTGGATACATGGCCTCTGCCACTGCGTAAAAATTTCTATGAATTTTTGGACTCGCTTTGTTTTCATTGATATTTTTAAAAATTCAAAAACCTAAAAATTTACTTCTATCCAGTTTTAAAAATCAACTAAAAATATTAAAAATCCTGTAAAATTCCAACAATATTATTGTATGTTTGTTTTTGTATGCTTTTACTTCTTTCCAAATTTCGTTGCTTTTGGATTTATAAAACCCTAAAAATTGAGAAACACTAAAAAAATTTAGAAAAATCATTAAAAATTCTTAAAAAATAAAAAATGCAATTTTAGCTTCTTTAGTTAGGTTTTTATTTCTAGTTTACAATAAAATTGTTGCTTGAATTTTATAGGCTATTTAGATATTTTTAAATAGCCTTTAGATTGTGGATGCACAGTAACTTGCATTCTTGTCCTTCTTTTATTTTTATAAATCAACTAAAAATCAGAAAAATCCAAGAAAAATATCAAAACCATCTAAATATTTCTAAAATCCAAAAATATTTTTATTTGATTTTTTTGAGTGTTTTTGAGGTATTTAATAATTATTTGATTGAGGTTTGATTAACGCTTTCATTCTTTTTCCTAATATTAAAAATCCAAAAAAATTAAAAAAACATAAAAACCACCAAAAATACTTGTTTTTGATTTCCGACTATTTCGTAGGTTTTTCCAAACCATGCTCCTTGTGTTCGACCCTAGTAGCTATATCAGGTTAAATAAAATAGCGAGACCGTTGTTTTTGACCTGATTATTTGATTTTCATATTTGGTGGTCTTGATTTTTCTTGATTGACTAAGCCTCGCAGTTCGGGTTGCAACGACCTTATTTACACCTTAGTTCGATTACGAGATTTGGGGTTGTCACTGATCTGGCTCATACTGCTTATGGTTGATATAAGAATCATGCCATTTCTTTACTCGCTCCTTATAATGTTGGATTCTTGAAAAGGTTGTATCTCTAAGCTCCTCCAGGGCTGCCAATTCTGCCTTCCTTTGATCTCCTACACTCACTGGATCCAATAATATATCCGTGACAGCCCAAAGTGATTTGTGGCTAATCTCAACAGGTAAATGGCATGTCTTGCCATAACAAGATGAAAGGGGATATACCCAAAGGAGTCTTGAAAGAAGTCCGACATGCCCACAAGATCAAGTCCAAAAGTTGTGACCAATCCTTTCGATCTAGGCGGATTACCTTATGCAATATAGTCTTGATCTCCCTGTTCGACACTTCAGCAAGACCATTAGTCTGAGGGTGATATGGAGTGGCTACGCGATGGTCAATGTTGAACTCGCTAGTAAGGGCCATTACCTTGTCGTTGATGAAATGAGACCCCCGTCAGATATCAAAACTCTAGGCACCCCGAATTGTGCAATGATATTCTTCCTCAAAAATCTGCAAACAATCCTAGCATTTGCGGTTTGGGCAGGAATGGCCTCAACCTAACGACTAACATAATCCGCGACCAATAGAATGTACTTGAATCCTTGATTCTTAGGGAATGGACCCATGAAATCGATGCCCCATGTGTCAAAAACCTCACAGAAGTGAATGGGCCGCACCGGCATCATATCACGCTGACCACAAGTGCCCATCCTCTAACAGTCAGTACACCTCTTCATGAATTCGTCAGAATCCTTTAAGAGGTAAGCCACCATAGGTCGGATTGGAGCACTTTCTATGTCGTTCTCCTCCCAGAATGATGTCCCCCTGCCTCTAGCTTGAGCCAGTAGGTGAGAACGCTATGGTGCTCCTCCTGAGGAATGCACCGATGCCATACACTATCCTCTCCTTCATGATAAAGGATGGGATCCTCCCAATGGTAAGACTTGGCCTTCGCTAGGAAGGTCTCAAGTCGCTGCCTGGGCCAACCTTGTGGAACTTTCTTGGCAACAAGATAGTTCATAATGTCGGCATACTATGGGAGCGAGGCAATAGCAAGAATCACCTCATCTGGGAAGGTCTCAAAAATGGGATTAGTCTGCTTAGATTCCTCAAGATGCTCTAATCGAGAGAGATGATCCGCCACCACATTCTCGACTCCAGGTTTATCCTTAATCTCAATATCATACTCTTAGAGTAGAAGGATCCATCTCAATCTCGCTTTGGCATCCTTCTTTGTCATGAGGTACCTGATGGAGGTATGATCAATAAAGATAGTCACTTTAGATCCAATGATGTATGATCTAAACTTATCCAAGACAAAAACTACACCTAGCATCGCTTTCTTAGTGACAATGTAGTTCTGCTATGTGGCATCCAATATACGGCTAGTGTAGAGAATGGCAAAAGGCACTCCATCCCTCCTTTGCCCTCCTACGGCAAAATTGGAGGCATTTATCATGATCTCGAATGGGAGTGAACAATCAAGCAGCTGAAGGACAGGAGCCTCAACAACTAGGTATCTTCAGAGTCTCAAATGATGGAAGACACTTAGCATCTACTATCAACTCGATGTCTTTGGTCAGCAAATCAGTCAACGGTCTGGCAATCCTGCTGAAATCATGAATGAATCGTCGGTAGAAACTGGCGTGCCCCAGAAAATACCCTAACTGTCGCAAGTTTGATGGTGGATTGAGTTTCCCGATGATATCCACCTTGGCTGGATCAACCTCCATGCCCCTGTTAGAGATGATATGACCAAGCATCGTCCCTTGAGTCACCATGAAGTGACTCTTCTCCCAAGATAAAATAAGATGGAACTCAATGTAGCGTTGAAGGACACAGTCTAGGCAGTCAAGACAAGCATCAAACTCATCACCATGGACCGGAGTGTTACATAGACCAAAGGGCATCCGTCTGAAAGCATATGTCCCAAACGAACAGGTGAATGTAGTCTTGTCCTGGTCTTCGGGCGCTATGGCCATCTAATTGTAGAGGAGTACCCATCAAGAAAACAATAATGACTTTTTCCAACTAGCCTCTCTATAATATGATCAATAAAAGGCAGCGGGAAATGATCCTTTTTGGTGGCCTGATACAATCATCTGTAGTCCACACAGACCCTCCAAGAAGTGGCTACCCGGGGAGATATCTCCTCTCCAGACTCACTCACAACTATACTTATGCCCGTCTTCTTAGGAATCACATATAATGGACTAACCCACTTGGAGTCAGAGATGGGGTAGATAAAATCAGTGCTCCACCATTTCGAGACTTCCTTCATGACAACCTCACGAAGGTTCGGGTTCAGCCATCGTAGGAACTCACGCGATGGCCTAGCGTCCTATTCGAGATAGATATGATGGGAGCACAGGGTCAGACTTCTCCTCGGGAGATCGGCTATGCTCCATCCTATCACCTTGCAATTCCTTTCAAGATCCTCCATCAACAGAGATTCTTGCTCTCCAGTCAAGTCTGTTGAGATAATGACTGGGTACATCTCATGCTCACTCGTAAGGAATCTACACTTCAGCGACTGGGGCAAGGGCTTCAGCTTTGGGCAACTGGGAGATGGAAAATCTGGCCTCTGAAAAGTCTGTGTGAAGGCAACCAAATCTATGTGGGAGAACTCTTGATCATGTAAATCTGATGTATACGGTGGACGTCTCGCCCTGCCTCTGTCACCTGCTCTGAATCACTATGTTGCTCCGAGCAAGCTGAATCTCGTGCTTTGGTCTCGTCAATCGTCTCTATTTGTATACTCTCATCCTCGACGCGAAAGTACACCTTCCCGCTATCATGATCGGGCATTGCCTTGGCTATGGCAAATGAATGGGCATCCTATAATGACGGGGGTATCATTCATAGACTTGGGGATCTCCATGTCCAACACAACAAAGTCCACGGAGAATTACATGCCCTGAATTATGACGACCACGTCCTTCAACAACCCCTTTGGTCTCATGACAGATCGATTAGCAAACTGAAGCATTGTCCTGCTCTATCGAAGAGGGCCAAACTGGAATCGGTCGAGTAAGGCTTCCAGAAGTAGGTTGATGGAAGAGCCGCTATCTAATAGAGTCCGAACGATTCTCTTCTCATGGATATGACATCTAACATAGGGAGCTCCTGCATTGGGCCTCTTGGCTGGCAGTCGGTTCTGAATGGTGAAGCAGATGGCACGAGTAATCACATGGATCTCTACATGATGATTCCTCTTCTTCCTAAGAATGGTAGTCTTCTCCCTAAGGTTCCTCTAGAAGAGAGGGATGTGCTCAAGTGCCTCCTGTAGCGTCAGCTGGATCTGAAATCTGTCTATCATCTGCTAGCTGAACTCTAACTGCTGAGATTTTTTTTGGATTTTCTTTGTTATTCCCCTTATCCAAGCGGAGTGCTTGGGGGAAGGGGATGGATGGGCCCTCCTCAGATAGAGGGCTAGGAACGGGTCCCTACTGCTGAGACGAAACAGAATCCATACAAACATCACCAAGCATCGCATATGGACTCGAAGATAAAGAACCCTTTCCTTTATTATTTTTTTTGGATTTTTCTGAATAGTCTCGAGATATAGAAACAATTGAAGATGCAATAGGAATATAAGGGGTGGCCTCAGTACCACCCTTGGCATCACAGACTGCGGCATCAGCACCGCTCTCTGGCTCAGCATCTGAATGACTGGTGGCATCAACAACACCTCCTACAACTGGAGTCGCAACGGTATTAGTACCGCCGGCTGGATCAATGTCCTACGTCAGCACCACCGCGTCATCATCATCATGAGCAACATCAACACCACTCTCCTCCTTGTCTGGTGCTCCTGAGTCCTCGTGGTGTCTTCGCTCAGACGAGGCACCGCCGGCTGATATCCTACCGCTCCTAAGTGTACCAAAGTCAGCATCAAATGTATATGAAGCAATATCACCCAAAGAATCACTAGGAGTGGTGGTCTCTCTGAATTGTACCTGCTCAGACTTTCCCTTCAGGTTATTCGGATTAGGCTCGATTTGAGCAGGTACGGCGGCCTTTACCTTGATGATCTCCCTCATCTCCTGATGAAACTCGTCCATCTCCTACCTGAATGTGGACTGCTGCTCAGAGAACCGGATGGGTTGCCTCTCTGGAAATGAGGACGTTGTTGGGAAGGATGAGGGGGATACCGCTGAGAGTACTTCTGAGGCTGCTGCTGTTGCTGCCTCCATGATTGTCCCTGCTGGTAATGCAACTGTGGCTTTGGGAACTAGGGTTGCTGCTGCTGGTTGTGCTACCCACTCTGAACTGGAGGCTGCTGTTGGGATGAGGCACCTCCGGTCGACCATCGGAATCCAGGATGGTCTCGACAAATCCTAGGTTGTGGTCGGTCGTACCAAATCCCATTGACTTCCATAAATGACTCCTACTCGTAAGGAGGTGGGGGAAGGACTGCCGGAGGCTGATCCTGCTAGTACAACACCATCTAAGTGTCCTGAGACGGTAGTGGCTGGAGGTACTTGATGAATCTCCATTTCATCACCTTTATTCTACCATTTTGGCCTTAAAAACCCCAGCAAATGCATGTAAATAGCATTAATTTGTACATATTAGCATTCATTATTTATTGTATTAAATGTACATAGAATAAAGTATTTAATGCCAAAATTATAGAATAAAGGGAAGAAAAGAAAAAGGAATAAAATATTGCAAATATTTTATGACCCGAACCCCGAGACCAAGGCCAGCATGGAATTGGTCGACCAGGAATAAAGTAGGGGGAGATAAGGGCCAATTATACAATAAATATCTCATTTATTTATTCATTCATTTATGTATTTTTGACACCTATTTTGTACCTAATTATTTATTCATCAAATAAAGAAACTTTGTACATGAAAGTTGTATATAATAATGTAAATAAAATAACAAAATTGAGTTTGTGTAAAAATAATACTCAGTGTACAAATTATACATAGAATAAAAAGCAAAAATCTGAACTTCACAGACCCATATCTTGCAAATAAAAACTCCAAATCACCCAAACTCACCTTAATTGTATATAGCTTCCCATGAACTATTTGATAAAATTTATTTCATAATTTTTGGAGTCCATCTGTGGAAGTTAGGTTTTTGACCCACCTTGTACATAATACCTGATTAAAATATGCAATTTATTCAATATTCATTATTTTTATAAATTTATATTTTTAGTATATTGTTAATAATGTATATGATTCATGTACATATTGAAATTATAATTAAACCAAAAATAATTTGTAAAATAAAATAAGCCTATGTAATACATAGGCAAAATACCTATGCTACCTATATGTACATAAATAAAAGGGATTTTTATTCTTTTATTCTTTATTCAACTATATTTTTATAATAATGTATATATTATACATAACGTATTAAAAATAAAATCCAAAATAAAAACAAATAAAATTCATTAAATCAATTAAATGTATATAATATATAGGTAAAATACCTATAAGTATATATACATGTACATAAACACATTTATTTAAAAAATAAACTCCTAAAAATTAAATAAAAAATACCTTTATACTCACAAAAATATATTATAAATTTATGAAATAAGCCAATAAAATAATAAAAGAAAATAAACAAATTAAAAATAAAATACACAAAAATACATGTAAATACATACATATACACATTATTTTAATAAAACCATAATAAAATAATTCAAAAAAATAAATAAAAATCATAAATAAATACTTTATTAATTTATAAACATCTTTTATTTTATAATTAATTCCTAATTAATTCATTTAATATGTGTAATAAATTAGTCAAGATCGGTCCGATGTGGAACAATCAGGGGCCAGGGAGTGTTGACCTCCGGTCAACTCCCCCTGCGCCTCTGATTTTCGTCAGAAATGTCGCGTCCCCCCTTTTCCTCCTTTTTTCCCGCGTGATATGATGCTCCATCACCGACAATCCCTTCACGGATTTTTCTCCCAGAACCATCATGATCCCCGCCATTCATTTAGATTACGTGTACATAGCTTAGATTCCTAGATTTTAGCCGGTCAATAAGGGCGACCCATCTTGTTTATAAATAACTCCATCTCCTTCTTCCTTGCTTTTTGGCCATTTCCGGAGCCCTAGAACCCTCGTCTTCGGTCCAGCGTGAATCCTGGTGACAACAGGAGGTCCCCTGAGTCGAGGAGGTTCGAAGGAGGAAGGAGGTGCGCCCACGGCGGAGCTCCGGCGTCCGTCCTGCTCCTTGGCCCTCCAGCCAAGTTTGAGCTGCGCATTTATCATTTCTAGGTAGATTTTCATTCCAGCATTTTATTCCTGCATTTTGTTTCGCATTTAGGTTCATAGATTAGTGTAGTTTAGGTAATTCGAAGTTCGCCGGAGCGGAGCTCCGACGACTTCTCCACCCTGTTCCTGACCGTTTTTCGACCCCCTTCTGCCTCCATTTCACTCCCTCTCGCATTCTCCACATCTCTCCCATCTTTGTTCAACCAGATCTTCCCTAGATCAGCGAAACGATGCTCACCTCTGCCACTTCACCGTAGCATCACCGCCCACCGTCGTTTTTAGGCTAACAGCTTCAAACCCCAGGTCGAGGGTGACGCCCTCGAGCCGAGCTTCGTTCCTGTGCAGGTCAGGTGCGTTGAGGAGCACCGGGAGACGATTTCCATGCGGGCGGAGGTACCTGGAGCCGTGTTTCTTCACCGAGCTCGTGGCGCCGCTCCAGGGTGCCTCCGGCCGATCCAAGACCTCCAGCAGTCACAGCAACCGTCTAGGAAGCGTTTGGGACCTTCAGGTGCGGCGAAGACCGGCGAGGGAGTGAGATCGAGGAGGAAGAAGCTCGCCCCGGCGAGCTTTCTTCCCTGATCTTGCACGTGTGCTCCCAGCCGTTGGATGAAGACGAGGGCCCAGTTCGATTGCCAGCCGTCCGATGAAGCGATGCTACGACCGTCAGATCACACGAGTGATCTAATCATCACCGCTTATCGGCGAAGCGTCATCGGCGCACGTGGAGGCGCCACGTGGATTATTGGATGAAGATCAGCCATCAGATGAAGCGCCTCTTTGGGGGTAATTTTCACATTCAGCCCCCGCTTTCTGTATATTTAATGTTTAATATTGTAAATAAGATATAACGTTGTAAATAATGTGGTAATTTTGCATGAAACCCCTGTATTGTTTTCCATATTACACTTGGGTCCAGTCCACGTCACCTGACGTGTCGTCCCACGTGAGGTGGTAAAATTGCACAAGTCCCCCTGTATTTTTGCATATTTATCTTTAGTCCATAAAATAAAATTTCTAGTGTAGTATTTTTGTGAAAAAATGCATCTAGGACCCTATATTTTCGGAAATTGCATTTTGGTCCCTGTGGGTGCGGATCACGTGTATTCCCACGTGATGGTTAATTTGCAAGGGGGCCCTGGCGGGTTTTTTATTTGGTTTCAGTTCTTAAAATTGCAAAACACGTTATAATCTTCTGGTATTTTTCACTGACGCCCCTGGAAATTACTTTATTTGCAAAAATACCCCTTCCCGGCTGTTTTATTTTTGTGTCTTTTATTTATTTATTTTAAATACCTACGAGGCTTCTAAAAATTCAGAAAAATTAGGTTAAATACTTCATGCCTTGTATTTTCACGCCCCTATTTTATTTCACAATTTTGGCATTTTTCCTATATATTAAAAATGAAAAAGAAGCCCATTTTGTATTATTTTTTGTTAAAAAATACAAAAAATTAGAAAATGTTTTTGAAAAATTCCAAAAAAATTATATATGGTATATTTATATCTATATTGAGTCCAGAAAATTAAAAATCCTAAAAATAGAAAAAGAAAAACATAAAAATTTCAAGAAGCTCCAAAATCCTAAAAAAATAGAAAAACCCTTAAAAAATCCAAAAAATATATTTTTCTCTTCTGTAATTATCAATATATTATTATTAATGTATTAAAATTAATTTGGGTAATTTTGGAGTTTATTTTATATTTAAAAAAACCAAATTATATTCGGCTATTTGATTAGTCCCATATTAGGGACATTTTTGAAATTAAAAATACATAAAAATTAGCAAAGATCCAGGAAAACAACAAAAAAAATTAGAAAAATACAAAAAGCTTAAAAAAATCATATATATATATATATATCTATATATATTAAGCATATATATATATATATATATGTATATGTATATGTATACCCCTATACTTATTATCCCTCTCCCTCTTCTTTTATCTATACATCTCTTTATATATCTATATAGCTATATTATATAGTTAAAAAAATATAAAAATAAAAAATATAAAATATAAAAACCAAATAAAAATTATAAAAACAAAAAAAATATAAAAAAAATTAAATTAAAAACCCAAAACAAACTAAAACAATAAATGGACATGAACAAAGGATTGAATAATTACACAACACACATACAACCATTCGCCTCCCAGTGTTCGACCTCTACCGGTACTTACACTATACACATTTGCATGTAGAGTTATAATAAATTTTAAACTCCACATTTTTGGATATTCATTGCATATATTTATTGTGGGTTAATTGTTGATCGATTTGGGAGTCTGTCTGAGGTCAACTCAGCGACTGTCTCTCCACCTTGTGGAAAGATACGACCTTGGCAAATTCTCATTCATCAAATGGCATCGTTGACGGGGAGGCAACGGATTTTGTATGATTTTGTGAGCTTATTTGTACATTTATTCAATTATTTTCTCATGTCCATAATTCAGCTATTTGTTTGGTTTTTATTCCTATTTGATATTATTTGATTGACTGCTCTGACCATCTCTTTTCTTTGACTTTAATGCGAGGGACTGCCGAGTGAAGGAGGACCTCCTAGGAGGACCTATGCACCCAAGCAAGGTGGAGTTGGCTCTTCTATGCCAAGCCAACAGGAGAGAGCATCAAAGGGGGAAGAAAGAGAATTTTTGAAGACAGTTCCTATTTTTATGCATATTATGAGAGTGACACTTAGAATTTTGTAATAATACAGGACTCTCACAGGTACTTTTCGACTCCCGAGGTCCATTGCCCGAGGGATTGTTCCCTTGGGGGCCTCGACGGTTTTGACGCTCTTTTTTTTATTATTTTATTTTTATTTTTATTATTTTGTGTGAATGAGCCCTAGCTTAGGAATTTCTTGCCGATAGATTAGGTCCGAACACCCTAAATATATTTGCATGTACCTATAGCACGTTTTGGATCTAGTCAAATCTAAACAGTCGGTTCATTTATCTCTTAACCCCTGTGCAGTGAGCGAGCCCCATCAAGCGTTACTCCTGAACTCGAGTGTGTCGAGAAGAGGAGGGGTGAGCCAAGACCGGACTTTTCGGTTAAGGATAAGTGACCGACTTGTGGTGCTTCACGATAATAGCAGTTACTATCTTAGGGCGATTTCTTCGGCTTGCATTTACATATAGCATAGGTTTCAATTCTGTTATGCATCCCGCATGGAGAGAGCTGGGAAGCATTGTAAGTCTTCTTACTTAGCATACATTATCGATTCCCGACTTGCATAGCTTTTCCGACCTTCTCCCTATGTTTTTGCCACTTAGGATGCTTAATGGAAATTGGAACCCCGATAGGCACGTGCATTGAAAATACCCAAAAAAATGATAACCTAAATAAAATCGGGACTGCTAACTCTATTGACCTAATAGTAAAACGTAATGGATTCCTTGTCTTGGGGAGAGCAACCCCCTCATTGTATGCGTTTTAAGTGCTCACGTACACGCTAAGGAGTAGAGCCCAAATCCTATCAAGCCTCCTAAGTGTTCGTACAACTTTGTGATTCTCACCTAACTCTAAAAACCGAAAAGATAAATGACCGTTATCTGACGGTCTTCACTGAGTCGAGTAAGTGAATTGAGGGTTTTGCCTTGTGTATTGATTGTGACTCGGAGTCCGTTATGTTTCTCTTCCTTTATTAGAGTAATCGGTCCCATCGTGTGAGTCATGCATTTTTTTAGCTTTGAGTCTCTCTACCTCTCTTATACATATATCTCTTCATCTGCATTAAGTCATGATATTGGCGCTTGAGCTCAATCATTCTTTGCCAAGTCCTTTATTTGTCTGTTCCCTCGTATTCTCTGTATCATCCCCCTCTTCTTCGATTCGAGGAGAGCCTGCTCTTCGAACCACCATTTTGACGGTGTTCCCGCCCTGTGTGGAACACCCATTTTTGTCTATGTTCCGATCCTCTCTCTCTCTCTCTCCCGCCCTCCTCGTCCCCTCTGTATCATTCTTCTATCGCTCGTGATATTGGCACGTAGCCTCAATCAGCTTCTCCACCCCCATTGTGTACCCTTCTTATCCATCTTCTTTGTGTACCCCGTATCACCTCTCCCTGTTACCCGGAATGTTGTGCATATGGATGAGGCCCGCATCGAGGATTATGTATATAGATTATTTGACTAAGTCGGGCCAATGATATTGAGGATGATGAGATTGATTTGGTCGATTTTACTTTTGGATACATGCATGCGAGTGTATTGAGGATTTTTATGATGCATGGTCATTAGGTGTGATTCTTTATTGAGGATTTAGATCTCGCACACCGGATTGAGGATGTGATATGAAGCGATGATTTGGTGATGATTTCTTGAGTATCGACTGATCTATCTATTTTGAGGTTTTGGCCCGTCTCGATTTCGATTTTGGATGTACTATCTTGATATGTGCTTCATGATGATGGTACCCCTAGCCCCCATGATATCTCATCTTCCTGATTGACCCATCCTTGATCTCCTGGCGCTCTGATCCGCCCTGGCATTTAGAGGATTACTGATGATATGATTATGCCAGCTTAGCTTGTCGGATTGACTTGAGGGATGTTTGTGATTGATTTGATTATTTGCTCCCTCACATGATCTTATGCCCTCCTGTTGATTGACGGATTCACAATATTTCGAGGACCTGAGACTCTATGACAGCATTCCCATGACCTTCATTGCTATAGCTCGCATTCCTCCCCAAGGACTATCTGCGGGAGAATGCGACAATTTCTGGGACTACGGTTTCATTCACCACTTGGTCGCCATTTTGATGGGACCCGGAACCGAGTCAGATGATATGCTTGATTGGCCTCCCTCTGTGACTGTGTGCCCGATTTGTCGGCACATGAGGCCAACTGTCAGATTGCTCTCCTTGACGGTCCTTGCAAGCATAGCTCTCCGAGGGTTATCTGCGAGAGGCTATGATACATTCTTGCTATGATAGTCTCTTCTGTTGGTAGATGGTCTGCCGTCTATCGAGACTATGTTTTCTTTGGATCCGTCTGATGGGTTCGGCTCCTTCGAGCCATTCTCTCTCCTTGACGACCCTAGCAAGGACGAGATGTACTCTGATTATTCACTGCATAGCTCACATCGCTTCCTGAGGACTATCTGCGGATGGATGTGACACTTTCTTTACGATCGGCTTCACTCACCTCTGGTGCCGCCACCTTGTTGGGGCACGAAGCCGATTCGTCTGTTTTGTGCAGTCGGTCTCCCTTTTTGATTATGCGCCTGATCTGTTGGGGCACGAGACTGACTTGTTCTGACTCCTTTAAGTCCGCTCCCCTTGACGGTCCTCACAAGGATGAGTTCTTTTATGATTATTCTTTGATTAGCTCGTAGCTCCCCAAGGGTTATCTGTGGGAGACTATGACATATTTCAGATTTGATTGTTATCTACTGTTAGTAGCCTATTTGTCGACTACTGAGACCAATATATAGGTCCGTCTGATGGACCCGGCTCCTTTGAGCCCTTCTCTCTCCTTGACGACCCTCGCAAGGTAGAGACACATTCTGACTATTCTTTGCCTAGATCGCAGTACTCTCCGAGGACTATCTGCGAGAGGGTGCGGCACTCTTTTTACGCTCGGTTTCCCACTGCTGATGGTGTCTCCGATCTGCGGAGCACGAAACCGAGTCGTTCGATATATGTGATTTTGGTCCCATCTTGACTTGCCTATCCGATCTGCGGATCATGGGACCAATCGGATTACACTCCTTTGAGTCTTCTCACCTTGACGGTCCTCGCAAGGCCGAGCTTCTAATATCTGCTATTTTCATGCCTAGCTGGCAGCACGTTCCCCGAGGGTTGTCTGCGGGACGCTGCCACATTCTTTAGGTATCCGGTCTCTTCTGCTGATAGCCGATATGTCGTCTATCGAGACCATATTTACTGATGATCCGTTCTATGGATCATTGATGCCTTTGCGTCCGCTCGCCTTAACGACCCTCGCGAGGCCGAGTCTTCTTCTGATTATTCGATGATTAGCATGTACCACTCTCCGAGGGTTGGAGCACGAAGCCACATCTTCTGTGTTATGTACTTGGTCTCCTCTCTGATTGTGTATCCGATCTGCGGATCTCGAGACCAAGTCTTCTGATTAGTCTGATTCCTTGCTCCTTGGAGCTGCTCACCTTGACGACCCTCGCAGGGTTGAGCCATGTCTTGCGGCATTGGGTGTGTGTCTCCGACGATCTTTCGACCTCATGACCACCGAATGCCAAGATGTCTCCTATTCTCTATCTTCCATATCTTCTCGAGACTCTGATTGACCGGAGGAATCTGTACTGTTCTCTCTTCCTCCCGGTCTTACGGTATCGGCTCTGTTTCCTCATGCTGACCCTATGAGCCGATTGACTGCTTCACGCTACCGGTCTCCGCTTTTCTTTCCGATCTACTTATCCCCGGTAGCCGACACCCACTTTACTGTATATTCGGGTGTCTTTTCACTTGCTGACTGCGTCCTCGTTCTCACAGGGAGACGACGACGAGAGCACGATATTCGCTTACCAGAAACCGTCATGTACCTCATCAGCTTCACCACTTGTATATATGTGTCTATATATTCCGTTTTCCCGCATGTTATGTGTGCCCTAGATCTATCGCCATATCTTTGTGTTATACTTAGGACGTACTTTGTCCTAAGTATAGGGGGGCACACACCGCGTTGTTCTTTCGTTGTTCAGTTTTGTCACTCCTGTTGTTGCCTATACTTAGGGATATCTCACCCTAAGTATAGGGGGAGTGATGCGTATATTCTCCATGATCTTTTCGTCTATCTGTATATGTCTCTCTTTTCTTCTTTTCTTCTTTTCCTTTTCTATCTTCTGTATCTAAATAAAAGGTGCCGCCCCTTGTAGACAGTCTTCTATACTTAGGACGTACTTTGCCCTAAGTATAGGGGGGGTGCACCCCTGATTTGTTAATTCTTTGATCTGGTTACTCCCACCCATGGCCCTCCCTGCCTTGTGTACAGTCTGCTATACTTAGGATTATTTGATCCTAAGTATAGGGGGGACGTTCATTTATTCTTTTAGTCGTCGTAGTAGACTTTTCTATACTCAGTACGAGTTATGTCTTCTCTTTCTTCTTTCCGATCTATGAGGACATAGCTCATGCTAAGTATAGGGGGGTCGTATATACTATGTATATACTTCATCCATAACTCGTACTTTCGTATAATTATGATACAATTCATTAATTAATAAGGCTTCTTATTCCTCAGATTCTTTTTGTATATACTGATTAATAAATCAGGTTAAAAATATTTTTGCAAAATGATTTGAAAAATGGTGTGAACTGTTTTGAAAACTTTTTGTGAAATATTTTCAACCTTTGTAAAAATATTTTGATTGCGAAAATTCTTTTCTTTGTGTGAAATAAAGGATTTGAAAACCTATTTGCAAATGATTTTGAAAATGATTGTAAAAATATTTTGAAAAACAAAGTGTATATAGTGTTTGCAAAATCGTTGCAAAATGGATTTCAAATGTTTGTAAATATTTGCAAAAATTATTTTGTACTATAGTTTCCAAAATGATTTTTAAATAAATTTGAGGAATAAAAGCACCATAATAAATAAAATAAAATAAAATAAATCCTAAATAAAATATATTAAATTCTTTATCAATTGAATATACACCTTAATAAATCACTTTGTTAATTCTTTAAATCTTGTAAAATAAAGCGGTACGCCCGTGTAAATAGATTTGTATATTTTATTCTGTGAGTGCCAAAATTCTTTTATTTATAAATTCTTTGTGTAAAAATTTCTCTCTTTGTTTTCAAATTCTTTCAAAAATTTCATTATTCTTTGCATATTTGTAAATAGCATTTGCATAGCATTTATATTGTTTAATTGAGCTTGATGATTGAACTAGTCCAATAAAGTCGAAGATTGGAGCTTGGTTGGACCTTACTGCACCTAATTGCACTGGAACCTTATCAGAACTAGGTTTAAGGCACTTAAGGTCTATTCAGACTTAATTCTTTGAGAAAGCAGGGCTGGATTCAAGTTACCTCAGTGGACTAACTAGAACTTTTCGAAACACACATATGACTCTTGTCGGCCGTGACCTAACTTGGACACTTTCACCTTTCACTTGGCTCAACTCAGTTGGAGTGGTGAGGGGGTTGGATTTGCCAGTCTGAGACGCACACGGGTGTAAACATTCGTCCTCATCTAGGGAGGGAAGTGCACCCCAACCTGGTCCAGTTTCAATGAAGTCGAATGACGGGAGAGTGTGGGTTGCAATACAGCTTCAAAAGAGGGATAGTCTACTGGATCAAGAGGAAAATTTCTTGTATATATGCTGCACCATGTAGATATGCTGTACAGATGCACTTGAAAAAAAAATGCAAAAAGAACTCCAAAAAAGTGGTGGGTCGGATTGAAAATTTAATAACCCCACCGGAGTGTATATAGTTCGATAAAGCAAAAGCTTATGGTATTCATGTTACATCTCATGAAGCTTGCAGCGGGAGACTTAGCTACACTGGTTGAGCTCCCAAAATTCTATACCTCTTATTCCCCCCTCTTCTTGAGCCGGTTGCCACTTGAACTTAGAAGGGAATACCCCGCTCCTCGACGGTAGAGGGCTGGATTGGGGAATCATTGGGTTGTCATTCTGGAGAAGCTAGTCTCTTTGTCATTTCAGTTGAGGAGAGCCACTATCACTTACACTGTACAAGTCAGCTTCATAGTCATAAGGGTTTGCGTATGATGTAGGCTGGTTCTGAAATGGCTGTTGAGGTGATTAGAACCAAGTTCTGTGACTCTTGAAGGCTGTTGTGTTTTAGAACTGGTTCCCGACTAGGTTTTGCACACATCTACACTCAAGGTCTAGCCGGAGCTCCAAATTCTGATTTTGTAAAGACGTGCATTGCACAGAAAGCACCCTTATTCACTCTATCATTCTTTAATTTTCCTTTTTCTTTTTTTCATTCTTTTTATACTTATTGCATAAGTTTTTGTTAGGGACTAGCAAAGGCAAGTATAGGGGGGTGATGAATCTCCATTTCATCACCTTTATTCTATCATTTTGGCCTTAAAAACCCCAACAAATGCATGTAAATAGCATTAATTTGTACATATTAGCATTCATTATTTATCGTATTAAATGTACATAGAATAAAGTCTTTAATGCCAAAATTACAGAATAAAGGGAAGAAAAGAAAAAGGAATAAAATATTGCAAATATTTTATGACCCGAACCCCGAGACCAAGGCCAGCATGGAATTGGTCGACCAGAAATAAAGTAGGGGGAGATAAGGGCCAATTATACAATAAATATCTCATTTATTTATTCATTCATTTATGTATTTTTGACACCTATTTTGTATCTAATTATTTATTCATCAAATAAAGAAACTTTGTACATGAAAGTTGTAGATAATAATGTAAATAAAAAATACAAAATTGAGTTTGTGTAAAAATAATACTCAGTGTACAAATTATACACAGAATAAAAAGCAAAAATCTGAACTTCACAGACCCATATCTTGCAAATAAAAACTCCAAATAACCCAAATTCACCTTTAATTGTATATATCTTCCCATGAACTATTTTATAAAATTTATTTCATAATTTTTGGAGTCCATCTATGGAAGTTAGGTTTTTGACCCACCTTGTACATAATACCTGATTAAAATATGCAATTTATTCAATGTTCATTATTTTTATAAATTTATATTTTTAGTATCTTGTTAATAATGTATATGATTTATGTACATATTGAAATTAGCATTAAACCAAAAATAATTTGTAAAATAAAATAAGCCTATGTAATACATAGGCAAAATACCTATGCTACCTATATGTACATAAATAAAAGGGATTTTTATTCTTTTATTCTTTATTCAACTATATTTTTATAATAATTTATATATTATACATAACGTATTAAAAATACAAATCCAAAATAAAAACAAATAAAATTCATTAAATCAATTAAATGTATATAATATATAGGTAAAATACCTATAAGTATACCTACATGTACATAAACACATTTATTTAAAAAATAAACTCCTAAAAATTAAATAAAAAATACCTTTATACTCACAAAAATAAATTATAAATTTATGAAATAAGCCAATAAAATAATAAAAGAAAATAAACAAATTAAAAATAAAATACACAAAAATACATGTAAATACATACATATACACATTATTTTAATAAAATCGTAATAAAATACTTCAAAAAAATAATTAAAAATCATAAATAAATACTTTACTAGTTTATAAACATCTTTTATTTTATAAGTAATTCCTAATTAATTCATTTAATACATGTAATGAATTAGTCAAGATCGGTCCGATGTGGACCAATCAGGGGCCAGGGAGTGTTGACCTCCGGTCAACTCCCCCTGCGCCTCTGATTTTCGTCAGAAATGTCACGTCCCCCCTTTTCCTCCATTTTTCCCGCGTGATATGATGCTCCATCACCGACAGTCCCTTCACGGATTTTTCTCCCAGAACCATCATGATCCCCGCCATTCATTTAGATTACGTGTACATAGCTTAGATTCCTAGATTTTAGCCGGTCAATAAGGGAGACTCATCTTTTTTATAAATAACTCCATCTCCTTCTTCCTTGCTTTTTGGCCATTTCCGGAGCCCTAGAACCCTCGCCTTCGGTCCAACGTGAATCCTGGTGACAGCAGGAGGTCCCCTGAAGGTCGAGGAGGTTCGAAGGAGGAAGGAGGTGCGCCCACGGCGGAGCTCCGGCGTCCGTCCTGCTCCTTGGCCCTCCAGCCGTTGAAAAGGCGAGGATGTGTGGCTCTGATGGCGTCAAGCGTAAGATTTGACGGTGCCAGAATGGTTGAGGACATGGCGTGTACGTGGCCTTCAGACTTGACATCTAACGGTCTGACTAGGCGGCTGGATGGACGATCAATATGCAATCTGGGGGGCCTGGTCGATCCAACGGGGATGGATCACTCTGTTAGAACAACGTCTGGGTGGACTTCACCAGAGCCAAGGACAGGATCCTTAGCGCCGATGATTGATCGGGAAGTACCAGATGGATCGTGGAGAGCTTCAACATTGGATGGTCGACTCGTATGAAGGTCTCAATGGCTGAATAGGAGTGGCAACGGCAAAGGCCTGGGGCTGCTCTAGCGACCTCTGAATTGGATGGAAGGGAGGCTCCCAACGCGTACAGGATCCTGCAAGGGGTAGCAGTGACTCGGAGCGATCCTGGTTATTTGGACTAAAAGTAAAAGAAGCGAGATGTTGTGCTGGTCGATCTCCGGTTAAGGCGAGGAAGGAGACCTCAAACCTACTCTCCACTAGAAAAGTGAAGATCATGGTGATCAGGATGCAGTACTGGATGGAGGATGGAGGTGCAGTGATATCGGAGTGGTTGGAATGGGGGAACAAAGATATGACCTGCTGGTCGGAGCTAGCGAAAGGACGACGACGTTAAGATAAAGGATCGAATTGAAATGGTGAAGGGGAAGGATAAAAGTCTCAGCTGAAGTTATGGATAGACTCCAGAGCTCCAGGCGAAGGGGGTTGTCGGGGTAATGTCCTCGACTGAGTGACGGAAGGTAGGGGAGGCTGCTCGTGACGGATCTCCGACCACGATGGTTGAGTTGCAGCGTCACTGCACCAAATCGAATGCTAGGCGGCGCTCCAAACAGTTGTCACTCTATTAGAGGTGGCTAGAGGATCAATAGGGAGCGAGGCACTAGATGCTACCCTGGAGAGAAGGATGAGATGCTTTATAGCACTCCCATGTGGTTGGAGAAATCAGGTGGAAGCGCGCGAACCGAGAAGGATCCGCGCCTCCCTAGGGATCTGCGAGGATCGTGGTTCCACAAGGGAGATGCGGGCAAAGATACCGGGTGAAAGGCTGTGTGACTCACTCGAGAAAATAGGGAGAAAGAGGTCTGATCATGCATTCAGGTCGGGTCAAGCCCAGGAAGAGGGGGTTGACCCGTGTCAACATACGCACGTGGACCAATCAGAAACGGTGTAGGAAGAGGACAAAAACCACTATAGGACAAAATATCAATGAAAATAAAAGATAAATAAATTAAAAATAGTAAATGAATTTAAATAAAAAATAAAAAAAATAAAAAAATGTTTATTATTTTTCATGAAAATTTTTGAAAATTACTCTATATACAATATATTGTATTATATACATGTATAATATACCTGTGTATTTTGTACAATTATTTTTATTTTATTATTTTTACGGAAAATACCCCAAATTTATATTTTATTTATTTACAACATAGTCTTTGGAGGGTAAAATAATTTTTGTTTTATTTTTATTATCTATATACATATATATAAGTTGGGGAAAAAGCATATATACATGTATTATGTACAAAGGAGAAAGAATTTTAGTTTCTTTTTATTTTTATTTTTCTTGTTTTTATTTTATGTTTAGAAAATACACACAAGGAGGTAAGAACTTGTTATTATTTTTATTTTGGCAAAAGTAATTTATTTATTTTACACATATGATATGCACAACATAGAGTAGGCCTATCTCTCTCTACTTATTTATTTGGTGATCAAGAAAATGCTTGGTCTTCTCTTGTGGTTTGGTCGCTCTGTATTTATTCTAAATACCTCCTTCCTTTTTCTTTATTCTTTTAATTTGAACAAATACATGCTAATTATGTAATATTCACACATGCATGCATAATGCTAACTTATTGTATTTACACCTATTTACATGATGCTTTGCTAGGATAATTAGCTAAAATAAAAAAATAAAGAGTGATGAACAAGGATTCATCAATAACTATAAGAAGATGATGGGGGGTATATGTGTGTATGTTAATATACAAAAATGTTAGAGGAGGAAGTGGATATACAACATTGGATGCATGCATGTGTGTGTGTGGGGGGGGGAGATCATCTAGTAATCTACATTTTTACACCGGGAACCCTCAAACAAGGACCGCTAAAAATGCACATGATACATTCTTTGTTCACACAATATGAAAATGCATAAATAAAGAGCTGACTAATTTGGCTTGAAGTCTTCATATTTTCTTTTGCGACTCCTCGCAGTGGGAGCTCCCAACTCCACGCCTCCATGTCGATCAAGCATCCTTGATCTTCACGAGCCCTACCACAAAGGAAAAATGTTAGGTAAATAACAAGAAGAATAATAAAAAAATGATGCAAAATACTTGATGAGAAGACGAACTAAATTTAAAAATATTCATAACAAAAAATTCAAAAATCAACAAATAAATAAAGGTGAGCCATGTCCCCAGCAATGGTGCCATTTGATGAACGTTAAATTTGCCTCTTTAATAATCGATAATTATCGTACTACAGGAGGCAACTTTGGTTTATTAAAGACCACACTCTTTGAATGTTGTGGAATATTTTTCTTGGCATGTTTACAAAGGTCGAACATAGGGACACGAGCTTCTTTAATATATTTATCAAATTTTATCTATTTAATGTGCGATTATCTTCTCAATTTTAGGCCTTCATGTAGATGCTCAAGTAAATGCAGATTAAACAATGCAATTATATGATGCATGTAATTTTTATTGGATTTTTCAATGCAATTATAAAATGATGCATGAACATAATGCATGATTAAATGAAAAGTATATGCGTGTAAAATATTAATTACAAGAAATTCCCTACAAAATTTGAGCATAGAATATGATTTAGATTCAAAGTCAAATGAGCATAAAAATTATGAGATAGTTCTAGTAATGACAAAGATTTATGAGCAAAGGACACTATATAATATAAATTCTCATCATATTTCGTTTATTATCAAATGAGTAAATTAACTGTGCCACTAGATAGAGGGTGAAATAAGCAGCAAAACGACACTGACATCATGTAAATTGGACTTAAGATGCTCAAGTTATGTAAGAAACAATACAAGAGCATAAATGCAATAAAAATACGAAGAAATAAAGGATAGATAAACACAAATAGGTCCCTGGAGGTACCTATTTGCAATTTAACGAAACCGATAGGGTCCTTTTATAATTTTTCCTTTGGCATAGAGCGACCATTTTGTAATTTTTAGAAGTTGTAAGGGGCTCCATGAGATTTACCTAGGTATGCATGTAAGGCAAGCACCTGGGGACCAAAATGTAATATCCGAGAGTATCCATGTCCTTTGTGCAATTTACCAGCACCATACGCGTGGAGAACGTGCGGGAGCTAGGTTTGGGAGAGTCCCCAGGCTTGGGCCATGTGGTGCTTTTTGGTGCATCGGAGGATGGTTTGGAGCACCCAGGCCTCTTTGCTTCATTGTGGTCGATGTTGCTCAATTTGGGTCATCTGATCATGATGATCTGATGGAAGCTTCTCTTCATTCCTTGCCATCGATCACCGAAGGAGGCTATGCTCTGGTACCTCCTTGGAGCTCCGTCGTGCATCCTTCGCCTACCCGATAATCGATGGAGTTCCTAGGAGCCTTAGCGTGGAAGTTCTGATGGTGGAGAAGATGCGAATATGATTTGATGTTGTTGACGACTAGGGCTCTCTGGAGGTGGAGCTGTATAACATTCCTCCGGCCAAGCTCTGACCAATGAAAATCATGTATGGCTCAGTTGTAGTCAAAGCATGCCACGCATGCGATGTGAAGTGACTAAGGTGGGAGGAGGGTCGTGGGATGGAGAGGATGTTGAGTCTATTTGGTTCTTCTTCGACGAGGGGAAGAACATGGGATGGATGTGGAGGAGATTGTGGAGAAGGAAGGATGTGAACAGAGGGGCCGGCGTGGATGATTGATGGGTGGTGAAGCTCATAGGGTGGTTGATGGTCGGAGAAGTTGGTGGAGTATAGCAGAATAATTTCAAGAAAATAAGAAAAAAAATGAAAACTCAAACCTGGTAGATTGAGGAGGAAGAAGGAAGCATGGGTGCTTGGGCTGAGGTCCTCGTTGGAGCTCGGGTCATTGCTCGAGCTGGTCAGCAACTTTAGCTAGTTTGGCGGTGCCATGGCAGCCACAACATGGTCCGGTTTGACCATGTGTCAACACCTGGTCGGAGTACCATAATGGCCCCTCGTCAACCTCCATCTGTCACAAGGAGGAGTAGAGGGGCTAGGTGTTAGACCATAGAATGGTGGATAGGCTGGAAGAGTGGCGGGGGTGGATGTTTTATAGGGGGGTCCAGCCAATTTAGGTGGTTATGGGGTGTTTTGCGACCGTTGCTCGAGGAAGGTAGGGCAATGATGAAGATCATTGAAGGTGGCATGAGGGTGAGGGTGGAAACAACTGCAAGGGGCGGAGGAATGTGCTAAAAATAGAAGGGGGTGGAGCGGGAGAGAGGCGTAACAGTGGAAGAGGGGAGGAGGGGTTAAAGTGGTAGATGATGGGTTTTGTACCATTGGATCTTGCGATAAACGACCCAAATGGTGGCACGGACATGCAGCGTAGTGCAGAGGCGAGCAACTAATATGGGATTTGAAGTCTCATCCTACGAAGGGGGATGAGCGGATGACGTCGATCGAAGGTGGACATAGGATAATGCAGGGATCGAGCGCCTGTGAGTGAGGCAGAGAAGAGCGGTGGGGATCAGATCATAGGGGAGATCTAACGACACAGAGAGAAGCATGGCTCAACGATTATGATGAAGGCGGGTGCGATTGCATCCAAGGGTGGAGGAAGCAGAGGGGTAGGGAGAAGAGGAGGTAGCCACGTGGGTGGCCCAGAGGATGCCATGTGGCCGCACCGGAAAAATCAATAAATGGGAAAATAAAGCAAAATAAAAAGAATTAGTTAGAGGTAAAATTAGGAAAAAATCAAGAAATGAACGTTGTAAATGTCGAAAAGATTTACAAGTTTTATGTTGGACAAAAAGTCAAAAGAGGTCATTTATACAAAAGTATATTTTGGGGGTTATTTTTAAAGGGATAAAAACATCGCTTTGGGGATTTTGAGATTTTTTTTTGTATTTTATTTCTATTAAAGTTTAGGACAATTATAGATAATTAATTACTCTAATTTTTATGGGTTTTTAATAAGATAGAAAATAAAGAAGGAGGTTTGTTAATAAATAAAAAATAGTGTTAATTATACATAATATATGTACAATATAATAATAAGGAATTATAAGTGATTTTTATGGAATTATTTAAGATAGGGGATTAAGAATTGATTTTTAACATGATGAATAGGAGACTCATCAGAGAGTCCCTTCTAATCTTGAAAATTATGCCGTTCATTCTTTTCTCTATCATAAGTGTGAAGGCTCGATAGCAGAACTAATTCCCTAAACCAAGAGCAAAATGATACCTATCCTTAAAATTTACAAGAAAACATCAGGAAGCAGAATAAATATAATAGTATATCACCTTTTGAATTTATATTTCTATCCAAAAAATAAATCGAACAACCTCTCCTGCTCAGCGTTCGGAATGTGACATCACCAAAACTCTTTGCATGTCGTATGTGTTAGCAATGTGAGCCCCGGGCGAACCATTTCTACAATAAATGTTATTGTAATGAATAAATTATCAATGAAAATTATTGATTATTTTTCACTCCCCTTTCTGAGATTAATGAATGAATGCACTATAGGGTCCCTCTGTACAATAAGGGTTATGTACCATGGCCAACTTGATGATCATACAACTGTTGATTCATTGGATGGATCATAGAGGCTGATGCTTGGATGAATATCTAAGGAGTTAGATAGAGGACTCATCAAGCATCATCAAATGATCATTAAGTGATGATCTCCAGTCTGAGTAGGAGATGGCAATCCTATCTCATATGACTGATATCTGACTGACCTCTTGATGCAGGTCCTCTGCATGGGAATAGTGATTCAGAGGTGTCAGGTTAGTCAAGTCAATGGGTTGACTTGACGAGATCGAGATAACCAAAGACCTACGTTGAATACTGTCACAACATAGGCATGCATCCTTTGACTAGAGACAGATGTATTGCTATATGTCTGAGTATGTACATTTGGCAAACCAATAGGTTGATGACCTAATCAAGGTCTATATACCGGCGAGCTGGTGTGCATGTAAGGACATATGAGTAATGGGATCTCTCAAAGGGATCATACAGGTTCACTTGTGAACCGGGAGACATGAGCTCACTCATGAGGTATTGGGACTGAACAAATTCCATGCATGGTCGTCGTGCTTTGGAAGCATGACATGAATTTGAAGGTAAGATATATGCTTTGTGAAAGCATATGATCTATACCAAATCCCAAATAACCAAGATTGAGAAACTTAATGATCTAACCCTGAAGATGACAGTGTAAAAGCGATCTTTATCTTCAGGATGATCATGAGTCTTCCAGTATGTAGGATGTGCATGTATTAGGAATACCTGAAGGGTGATTTGATCATATACGATTGTATAACCATGACGCTTCCATTCCGAGGGAGTGATGAAACAGGTTTGGATTTTAGTGACTCCTCTCATTAGAGAAGTGACCTAATCTTAGTCCATGAACTGGACATTGATCTGAATGAGATTCAGATGCAATGAGAAGATTAAGTCTACGGTCTTGATTTGATCAAGCATCAGTGGGAGGTCCATAGGATCTGGATTTGAGATACGATCTCAACATCCAAGTCACTATACGTGGAACAATACAATCCCCCTGTCTTTATCTCCGAATATCTGAGGAGAAATAGCATTGTTCTTAAATGGTTTAAGAACAATTCCATAAGATCTAAGCAAAGAGAATTTGATAATTAAAAGTGTTTTAATTATCATGATGTATGAGAAATTATCCAATATGATTAAATGTGATTTAATTAGTTTGGATAAGAATAATGTGGATAGAGATATCCAATTATTCATAATATATTATAAATATGATTTATAATGTATTAGAGAGAGTTAATTATAATTTATATGTGTTGATTAATTATGATGTGTATTGGATACACATTATGTAATTAATTAACAATATGAATTACATGTTGTTTTGGGTTGTGAATATGATTCACAATTTTTCCATGGCAAGATTGCAATATTCTCAAAGATAATTGTGAATTATTTTTGAAGAATAAAACCCAAATAAATTTGGTGCAAATAAATAAGAGAGATTTCATGGAGATATGCAATCTCATGGATTTCCATGAGATTGCAATCTCCATGCAATCTCATGGACGGCACCCCACTCCTATATGGAATGGGTGTGCGCCCACTTGGAAGGCACATGGAGATGAAATCTCCATGTGTATTCTCTCCTTATTTGTTGGGTTGATTTAGGAATGAATTATATTTGATTTTGTCAAATATATTTTAGCCTAAATTTGTTGTCTTTGACAACAACAATCTTAGCCATTGGATGAACATAAATCAATCTCATCCATTGATTTTATGTGTCCCATGGATTGAGATCCATGGATCCCAAAACCCTATAAATAGAGAGGCATACTTGGCTCTCTCTTTACACATGCTATTGTAGCACAAACTCTCTCTCTCTTTCTCATATACACGACAGCCCTCTCTCTCCCTCTCTTCTTGGTGGCCGTCCACCTTGGTGGAGAGAAACGTCGACGCCCGCGCCATCGTGTTGCCGCTTCGACTCTCTGCGGTTCTTTGTCTTCTTGGAGTGCTTCACTCACGAAGGAGACGTTTGATCTTGTGCGACGAGATCAGGAGCAACCGCGCTTGGATCAACTTGGATTGCGAGGACACCGCGACTCATCTCCGTGCTCGCAAGCCGTTACTCCGACGATCGGACTTGAGACAGGAGGTCTCTTTTCGTAGAGACTTGATCAACCACGCTTCAAGAGGTATTGCATTATACTTGCTGTGGTTATAGATGAAACGATTTGAGAATGGTTCTCGGATCATGTGGTTTCATCGGTTTAAAATTTTTTAAATTCCGCTGCTCCGAACAACTAGTTCGACTAGTCGTTCTTCGTCGTATTCGATACGACGATCACGCTTCCGTGATGCGCTTGAGGATTTCTCCATATCCTTCAAGTGGTATCAGAGCCAGGTTGACGGTTTCGAATATGATTCGAAAAACCGAGGACGACTTGGGTTCGTTTAGGTCGCGAAAGTTTTCATCGCATTTGATTTCGCAGATCTGTTTAGTAAATAAATTCGGCACTGTTTAAATTGTTTAAACACGAATTTTAATTCTTGGATTTTGTTCCCCATTAAATAAGGAAACCATAGAAACTGAGTTTGCGTAAATCGGATTTCGTATGCTCTAGTTATGATTGTTTTAATGGACATGTATGCACTGTTGCGGGAACAGTAGGTTTTAACATGATTAAAGAGTTAATTACTGTTATCATCTGCCTCGAAATGCGTGCAAATCCACTCAGGTTCTGTTGTAAATCAAGTTAGCAATCTATGAAAATTAAGTTTGCTCAATTTGGATTTAAATTGATTGAGATATGCCATTTTTAGTGAATAGGGGTCTTTACTGAAATTGCATTCCTAATCTAGAACCAAGTGATTGTCAATTAGTGAAATTAATTGTTAATTTCGTGAAATAATCTTGAAAAATATTTGTGAAATATTGAAGCATGATTATTTGCCTAATTGACTTGGACCCAACCAATTAATTGATTAAGATGTGATCTAAATCATAATTGGAAACCACAATCTTTCAAACTTGATGCTTGAATAGGATTTGGGAATTTGTCTAGCAAATTTCCTTATAATCAAAAATGTTTTGATTATTACTATATGGTACAATTTCGGTTGAAAAACCGATGATCATCTCTAGTACAAATTAATCAATTTGGCATTATCCTTTCCCGAGGCGGATGTGGTGCCTAGTCGGAGAGCATTGGGGTTGCGGGTTGCAACGTATGTGGTCCGTCCCACTCTCGTCGGTACTGGCCATGACAGCGGGTGGGGCTGGGATAATGTCCGAGGGATTAGGATGTATTTTTCTAATTATTAAAATTCGAATTAATACGTATTTTGAGATATTACCATATATGTATTCAAGTAAAATAATCAAGTTTGATTGATTGAATTGGATTGATAATTAATTTAATATGATTAAATTGATTATGTCCAATTGAAATACTCTAATATGATTAGAGTTATTAATTCCCTTGGAAGAATTAATTATGTGAATGTGATTCACGATAATTAATTAAAATTTGAATATGAGATGGAGGATCACATAAGTGACATCCATGGTCTCCCGTCAAGGCGAAGAGTTTCGTCGCCAGGGATTGCATGTGGGAGACGCCTGTCCGAAGTGACAGCTCCTGTGTGCAAGCGCATCTGGATCGGACTCTTTGCTTCTCGAAAGAGTAAGGCCGTATGCGTAGTGACCCCAATATCGGATCCTCATATTATTGGGGCGATATTGGATTGCGCATAGCGAGTACTATTCCTGTTGACGGTTGGTTCAATTAACAACGGGTCAACATCGCCTTAGGGGTGGTGGGCTCGGGTGTTAAAGACCGAATTGGGAAATTGCAAGTTGGACTTGCAAATTGGAATGAGTTCCTGCTTTTCTTTATTGGACTCACAGATTCTCATATTATTGGGATGTGACAATGATAAAGAGGAGATCCCAATTCTTGCTAGAGATATAGCGGTAAGTATATCTCTTACTTTGAAAGTGATTAAGGGAATGAACTTTCAAAGTCGACAATGCAAGAATAATTTGATTTAAAATACCTCAATCAAATATCATAAATTTGAATATATATTTCTATATTCTAATATAGTGCATTCTTAATTTCAGAAAATGAAGTCTTTGAACCCACTTAGTAGGCTTCTTGAGGTCAACCAATTGACCGGCCCAAATTATTCGGATTGGATCCGAAATTTGGAGCTTGTTCTCTCTGCTGAGCGCATAAGTTATGTGCTATCCGAGGACAAGCATGAGAACCCTAAGTCCAAGGAAGAAAAAGCATTTAATGACAAGTATGATGAAGATCATGTCCTGGCTAGGTGCTATATCCTAGGTTCTCTCTCCAATGTTCTGCAGAAGCAACATGTGGAGATGAATACCTGTCAGGAAATAATGCAGAATCTTAAGGATATGTTTGTTGACATTAACCGCACTCAGCGGTACAATGTTATGAAAGACCTCATTCGTTGTAGAATGCAGGAAGGGACTTCAGTCCGTGAACATGTACTCAAAATGTTTGGGTACCTGTCGGAGCTGGAGACTCTTGGGGCAACGATGGATGCATACATGCAAGCTGATTTCATTCTGTTGTCATTGCCCAAGTCTTTTAATAACTTTGTAGTGTCATTCCACATGAACAAGTTGGAATTGACAAGTGCTGCTCTCCTTGCTGCATTAAAGTCCGCAGAGGACGTGATGAAGAAGGATGGTCCCAGTGGCAGTGCAATGGTTGCACAGGTCAAGGGGAAGCGCGGTCGGAAGCATGGTTCTCGGAAGGGCCCGACCCAGAAGAGAAAGAAGGGACAAAGTGTTGGCTCTTCTTCCAGTGCATCCACTCTCATGGCGTCGAAGAAAACCGACGTCTGTCATCACTGCAAGAAGCCGGGGCACTGGAAGCGTAACTGCCCAGATTACCTGAAGTCCTCAGACAAAGGTAAAGCCCCAGCAGGTATGAAATCTACTTTCATCATTGAAACTAGCTTTCTCGTCGGACGAGAAGGAAGTTGGGTTGTAGATTCTGGTGCTTCTGTTCATGTATGCAATTTGTTGCATTTGTTTGAGGAAACTAGGAATCTTGAGGAAGGGGAGATAGTCATCCAGATGGGATCTGATGCAAGTGTTGCAGCAGTAGCCGTCGGGACTTGTAGACTATCATTATCTAGTGGAAGAGTCCTTATACTTAAAGAATGTCTTTATGTACCCGAAGTCAGAAGGAACTTGATATCTGTATCTAAGCTTGTTAGAAGCGGATATACTTTCCTTTTCTGTAATAAATTAGTCATAAGTCGTTATGATAAATATATTGCGGATGGTGTTTTGACTTCTGGTGGACTCTATGAATTGTGCATTGATAAATGTATTATGAATGTGACAACCACTAATAAAAACCCTAAAAGATCCAGAGAGGATAAAAATATCTCAAATGAGATATGGCATCAAAGGCTTGGTCATTTGTCTGTTGATAGGATCAATAGATTGATAAAGGATGGACCTCTAGATTTTCTACAGGTTCAACCTCTACCCACGTGCAAACATTGCATACAGGGCAAAATGACTAGGACGCCTTTCCGTAACAAGGTTACAAGATGCGAAGGTATTATTGACCTAATACATACCGATGTATATGGTCCCTTTAGTACCGCGACTCGAAATGGATACCGATATTATTTGACGTTTATCGATGACCATTCGCGATACGGGTTTATCTTCCTACTACGTCATAAGTCTGAAACCTTTGAAAAGTTCAAAGAATTCAAGGCTTTGGTTGAGAACCAAACCGATAGGAAGATTAAACAGATTCGATCTGATCGAGGTGGCGAGTACCTATCAGATGAATTCAAGGAATACCTTAAGGAAAATGGAATTGTTTCCAATCTCACTCCTCCTGGAACTCCCCAACTAAATGGTGTTGCTGAAAGACGCAACAGGACCATCATGGACATGGTCCGATCAATGATGAATAAAGCAAATTTACCTCTTAGTTTTTGGGGATATGCAGTAGAGACTGCAATATATATCCTGAATAAGATTCCTAGCAAATCCGTGCCTAAGACTCCTCATGAGCTATGGTATGGAACCAAACCTAGTGTTAATCACTTGAGGGTTTGGGGTTGCTTGGTCTATGCGAAGAACGTGGACGCAAGTAAGCTAGAATCTCGCTCTCGTGAGTGCTACTTCATTGGGTATGTTAAAGATGGTATTGGATACCAACTTTATGACCCTGAGACCCAAAAGGTTTTTGTTTCTAGAGATGTGAAGTTTCTGGAGAATGATTTCCATAAAGGTCAAGACAACAATGAAGTAGAGGAATTCTTTGAATCCCCTGAGGATTCTGAGCTTCCTAGACCAGAAACGGAAGAGATAAATAAAGATGAAACACCCATACCTCTTCGAAGGAGTTCGAGGGTGGTTGCACCACCTGAAAGGTATGGATTCCATGTGTCAGGTGAAACTGACATTGATCCTACTTCATTTGATGAAGCACTCGCGGATCAAGACATGGATAGATGGATGCTAGCAATGAAGTCAGAAATTGACTCCATGCATAAGAATGGTGTATGGACCCTAGAGGATCCACCTAAAGGGGTAAAACCCATTGGGTGTAAATGGATCTTCAAGAGAAAGAGGGGACCTGATGGGAAAGTAGAGACTTTCAAGGCACGGCTCGTAGCCAAGGGCTACACACAGAGAGAAGGCATCGATTATGATGAGACATTCTCTCCTGTGGCTATGCTTAAATCCATCCGGACATTGCTAACTATAGCTGCATATCTTGACTACGACATCTGGCAGATGGACGTCAAGACGGCTTTCCTCAATGGATACCTCGAGGAGGATATCTACATGGAGCAGTCCCAGGGCTTCATGACTGAGGATGGTAAAGTATGCAAGCTGAAGAAATCCATCTATGGGCTCAAGCAAGCTTCTCGTAGTTGGAACATCAGATTTGACGAAACCATAAAGAGTTATGATTTTGTGCAGAATCCTGATGAACCTTGTGTATACAAGAAGCTTAGTGGGAGCGTCGTTGTGTTCATCGTGCTTTATGTAGATGACATCCTTATCATTGGGAATGATACATGGATGATGACCAGTGTAATGATTTGGCTGTCCCATACCTTTGAGATGAAAGATCTTGGAGAAGCCTCTTATATCTTAAGCCTGAAGCTGTTCAGAAACCGAGAAAAGAGGATTTTGGGATTATCACAACATGGATACATTAAGAAGATTCTTGAACGATTCCGTATGGATAGTTCTAAGAAAGGATTCCTACCCTTAAGACATGGTATCCACCTTTCCAAAGGAATGGCTCCTCAAACTGTTGAGGAAAAGAAGGCCATGGCTGGATGTCCTTATGCATCAGCCGTAGGAAGCTTAATGTATGCCATGATGTGTACTAGGCCAGATATCTGCCATGCAGTGGGAGTGGTAAGTCGTTACCAATCCTGCTATGGAGAACAACACTGGAATGCAGTGAAGAACATATTCAAATATCTAAGACGGACGCAAGATTACATCTTGGTCTATGGGGATGGTGATCTCCAAGTCTTGGGATATACAGATTCTGACTTCCAATCGGATGTAGATGATCGAAAGTCTACATCAGGGTTCGTGTTCTTGTTGAATGGTGGTGCTGTGAGCTGGAGAAGCAAGAAGCAGGACACTACTGCAGATTCAACAACGGAAGCCGAATACATTGCCGCATCAGATGCTGCAAAGGAGGCGGTGTGGTTGCACAAGTTCGTGCTGGAGCTTGGCGTAGTTTCCTCTGATACTCCCATCCCGTTACTCTGTGATAACACAGGAGCCATTGCCCAGGCAAAGGAACCCCGATGGCATCAAAAGAGCAAGCACGTGGAAAGGAAATACCACATCATTCGGGAGATACAAAAGCGTGGTGACATCATCATCACCAAGGTGGCCTCTGCCGACAACGTTGCTGATCCTCTTACCAAACCTCTGACACAGAAGGTTTTCGACCAGCATGTAATGAGTATGGGTTTAAAGATTGTACCTGAATGGTTCTGAGGGCTAGTGGGAGATTGTTAGCAATGTGAGCCCCGGGCGAACCATTTCTACAATAAATGTTATTGTAATGAATAAATTATCAATGAAAATTATTGATTATTTTTCACTCCCCTTTCTGAGATTAATGAATGAATGCACTATAGGGTCCCTCTGTACAATAAGGGTTATGTACCATGGCCAACTTGATGATCATACAGCTGTTGATTCATTGGATGGATCATAGAGGCTGATGCTTGGATGAATATCTAAGGAGTTAGAAAGAGGACTCATCAAGCATCATCAAATGATCATTAAGTGATGATCTCCAGTCTGAGTAGGAGATGGCAATCCTATCTCATATGATTGATATCTGACTGATCTCTTGATGCAGGTCCTCTGCATGGGAATAGTGATTCAGAGGTGTCAGGTTAGTCAAGTCAATGGGTTGACTTGACGAGATCGAGATAACCAAAGACCTACGTTGAATACCGTCACAACATAGGCATTCATCCTCTGACTAGAGACAGATGTATTGCTATATGTCTGAGTATGTACATTTGGCAGACCAATAGGTTGATGACCTAATCAAGGTCTATATACCGGCGAGCTGGTGTGCATGTAAGGACATATGAGTAATGCGATCTCTCAAAGGGATCATACAGGTTCACTTGTGAACCGGGAGACATGAGCTCACTCATGAGGTATTGGGACTGAACAAATTCCATGCATGGTCGTCGTGCTTTGGAAGCATGACATGAATTTGAAGGTAAGATATATGCTTTGTGAAAGCATATGATCTATACCAAATCCCAAATAACCAAGATTGAGAAACTTAATGATCTAACCCTAAAGATGACAGTGTAAAAGTGATCTTTATCTTCAGGATGATCATGAGTCTTCCAGTATGTAGGATGTGCACGTATTAGGAATACCTGAAGGGTGAATTGATCATATACGATTGTATAACCATGACGCTTCCATTCCGAGGGAGTGATGAAACATGTTTGGATTTTAGTGACTCCTCTCATTAGAGAAGTGACCTAATCTTAGTCCATGAACTGGACATTGATCTGAATGAGATTCAGATGCAATGAGAAGATTAAGTCTACGGTCTTGATTTGATCAAGCATCAGTGGGAGGTCCATAGGATCTGGATTTGAGATACGATCTCAACATCCAAGTCACTATACGTGGAACAATACAATCGCCATGTCCTTATCTCCAAGTATCTGAGGAGAAATAGCATTGTTCTTAAATTGTTTAAGAACAATTCCATAAGATCTAAGCAAAGAAGATTTGATAATTAAAAGTGTTTTAATTATCATGATGTATGAGAAATTATCCAATACGATTAAATGTGATTTAATTAGTTTGGATAAGAATAATGTGGATAGAGATATCCAATTATTCATAATATATTATAAATATGATTTATAATGTATTAGAGAGAGTTAATTATAATTTATATGTGTTGATTAATTATGATGTGTATTGGATACACATTGTGTAATTAATTAACAATATGAATTACATGTTGTTTCGGGTTGTGAATATGATTCACAATTTTTCCATGGCAAGATTGCAATATTCTCAAAGATAATTGTGAATTATTTTTGAAGAATAAAACCCAAATAAATTTGGTGCAAATAAATAAGAGAGATTTCATGGAGATATGCAATCTCATGGATTTCCATGAGATTGCAATCTCCATGCAATCTCATGGACGGCACCCCACTCCTATATGGAATGGGTGTGCGCCCACTTGGAAGGCACATGGAGATGAAATCTCCATGTGTCTTCTCTCCTTATTTGTTGGGTTGATTTAGGAATGAATTATATTTGATTTTGTCAAATATATTTTAGCCTAAATTTGTTGTCTTTGACAACAACAATCTTAGCCATTGGATGAACATAAATCAATCTCATCCATTGATTTTATGTGTCCCATGGATTGAGATCCATGGATCCCAAAACCCTATAAATAGATAGGCATACTTGGCTCTCTCTTTACACATGCTATTGTAGCACAAACTCTCTCTCTCTTTCTCATATACACGACAGCCCTCTCTCTCCCTCTCTTCTTGGTGGCCGTCCACCTTGGTGGAGAGAAACGTCGACGCCCGCGCCATCGTGCTGCCGCTTCGACTCTCTGCGGTTCTTTGTCTTCTTGGAGTGCTTCACTCACGAAGGAGACGTTTGATCTCGTGCGACGAGATCAGGAGCAACCGCGCTTGGATCAACTTGGATTGCGAGGACACCGCGACTCATCTCCGCGCTCGCAAGCCGTTACTCCGACGATCGGACTTGAGATAGAAGGTCTCTTTTCGTAGAGACTTGATCAACCACGCTTCAAGAGGTATTGCATTACACTTGCTGTGGTTATAGATGAAACGATTTGAGAATGGTTCTCGGATCATGTGGTTTCATCGGTTTAAAATTTTTTAAATTCCGCTGCTCCGAACAACTAGTTCGACTAGTCGTTCTTCGTCGTATTCGATACGACGATCACGCTTCCGTGATGCGCTTGAGGATTTCTCCATATCCTTCAGTATGTGCCTTGATAATATTTGTTATTCTTTAGAAACTTTGTTGTTATTCAAAAAATCATTACATAAAATCAGAATTAGATCATATATCTATAAGGAGGAAAAATATAATAAAATTGAATTACGAATGTTATTTACCTCCCATTAGCTGAAATCTGTAGAAGGGGGTAGAAATCAGTAGAGTGACTTCCCATCGACAACACATGCACATGTACATCTATGCTCTGATGTACAAAAGATGGAGAAGTCGAATTCATAGATGGATGAGCTGGAATTAAGATAGGGCACGACTCGGGAACCTGTGAAGAAGATGGTTCATTGAAAAAACCTTTGTATAAATGAGATGGTTGAACACCAAAAGATTGGTAATATGTATGACACATATTATCAAAAAGATATCCTAAAAAGGTCGACGTGGTCGAAGATGAAGGAGACTGTGAGGAGGATGGGCAACCGGATCGTTGAGATCCATGTGAACCTCCATGCCAAAACCTGTTACGTCTATAAAAAACATGGAAGAAATTAAATAAAATTTAGAATATGATTTTTATTTTGCCAAAGTTTGTACCTTAATCTTCGCTGCTTGAATATTGTATATCATTATTTTCCTCATTATTATCCTTAGTAGATGAATTCTCATTTATATCATCCACATCATCAATTAGATAAATATTTGTTACGAAATTTTCCGTTGATGATATATTATCAATAATGAGGATAACTTTTGTAATTTTATTACTATCGTAATCACATATGAAAGGCTCACCTACAATTTCATTAATACTGTTGTTCTCCTTACTTATGTAACTTTACAAATTTATCTGTACAGTTCTTAAATAATCATCCTTTTTCTTCTTTTGGGAGACTTGAGGGAAATAGCATACTTGGTTCACTTGTGTATCCAGGACAAATGATTCAAATATTCGTATATACTTCTGTGTGATCACATCAACTACGTTGTTTATTTTATCAATAACTATGCCCTCTTTTGGGTCATACCAAATACATAGAAATAAACAAAATCTTGTTATGTCTTGGAATGTTGTACTAAGTTTCTAAAACTTCTTTTATAATTCTATAGAAGTTGATATTATCCTCTTTATAACAAGATCCATGAAACATTACTCCATAATTATGAGTACTTAGATTTTTTCTTGAATTTATCATATGAAAACAATAACCATTAATACAACAATCGTTGTATGATTGGACCTAATGCATCGAACTTTCTGAAAAGTACTTAAGCGTCCCCAACCTTTCCTCATTGTCTGTAAGGACTTTCATTTGGTTCTTAACCATTCTGAAAATTTAAGTCGGTAATTGTTAATAATCTGATCTTCATTCCAAGATGAATTGTCATCACTAATTCCTTTTCTGAATTCCTTATTTTATATTTAATGAAGAATATTAATAATTCACTAGAATAATATAAATAAAAATTTAATATAAAGATTAACTTGACATATTGTGTTATTTCATCACAATTGTCTAAAACATATAACTCGACGACTTTTTTCTCTTTCTTTGACATCAAAGTTTTTCTTCATTTTCCAATTGACTGAGCTAATCGATGAAAGATGCTTAATAATCTATGTCTGATCTGATTTTATTTCTACTTGATCTATTGTGGATCATCTCCACTTCATCACGAAAAGGTTTCAACTTCTTCATACATATATTGGGAAATTATCAAACCCCCACCCGATTTTTATTTTGTACTTTACATTTCAGAAAGAACATAAATCAACCACATTTAACTATTAATAGTTTATTAGTAAAATATAGCAAATGAATATACGACATATAAATTTAGTCATTACCTTTCAAATGGATGCATCCATCTGTACTTGACTGGTCTACCAACTTTAGCATCGTCTAGTAAATGAATCATATGATTCTCCATCGAACCAAAAAATGATGGTGGGAATTTGTTCTCTAAATTAGACATTATAACTGATGTATTTTTTTTCAAGATACTCATCTCATCAACGTGGAACCGTATAGAATATAAAATCTGGAATAATCTACTAACATCTGAGAGAATATCCACTATACTTTTTAAAGCAATTCTTTGAACACTATTTGTAATAGTCTCTCCGTAAAGAAATGGCAGTTGTGACTCTTCATTCTTTTAAAATGCAACTTTTCAAATCAATAAGATTTGAAATATTCGATGCATAACCATCTGAAAATTTTAAATCACTTGCCCGTTCGCTTACATTTTTCACTTGGATCTTGTCTAAAGGATACTTACTTTTGGAAATTCGATTCTTCAATTATCATTCCCTTTAATATACAGATCCAACAGATTACATAGTATTTTTCAATCACAACGAGATTTAATTGAACCCTTTCGTACATCTAGTGACACTCGAAATTATATAAAATATATTACCAAACACATTTTTTTGATATGCATAATATCCAAATTATGTCAAATTAATAGCGTACTCCAATAAGATGACTCCTAAAAAATACTTGTCTTTATCAAATTATGAGTTTTATCAAAACCTGTTAATGGTTGAGTATGCTTGTTTGTATCATGTGTAGAATTTTCAAATTCTTCATGGAATTTTCGAATTCTTCAAGCTCTACTAACATGTCATATGTCTTCATTATTGGATGATCAGATAATTCCAAAGTATTACTTTTGAATGCTTGTTTTTGTCTCATGTACGAATACTCTTTCAGAAGAAAATTCCAATGACAGTAAAAAAAGCAAGGTTTTTCTCATGTTGAAGTTGGAAAGATTTTTTACTTTTCATACAATAAGGACAACTCTTTTGTCCATGAGTACTCCATCAAGATAACATTCCATATGTTGGAAATTTATTTATCATCCAAAGTAATGCGTCTTTCGTATTTAATGTTTGATATTTATTTACATCGTGTATATTGATAACCGAATTTCAGTTAATTCAGAAGGATTTAATTAATCAAATGTCATTGTCCAAAATCAACTAAGTCGATTCATCGAGAAAATAAACCACTATTAAATCAAACAAAGAAATTGAGCAGTTTTGCTACTTTATTGACCTGGTATAGTGACCACGGTCGAACTCAAGAAGCACAATTATACACTGAGTAGTTGATTCGAATATCAAGGAATTGTTATTTCTTTTTTAGTTGTTTTAATATTTCAAATTTTTAATTTTCCAATATAAAAGATACATGAATAAAAACTAAAAGCACACAATAGAAATCTTTTTATATTTTTCAGATAGGTTAAAATGCTTAGAAAATAAAATACAAATACTTTTTGGGTATTATATATTTTTTATTTACGATAAACTTTAAGCAATTTTAGATGTTTTTGTGATTTGGTAGAAATCAAACAGTGACAAAATGAATAAAAGTGCACAGTCGAGGAAACTTTGCATATAAAATAGGTAAAAAGTTTAAAATTTTTGAAAGTGATTTTTATGATAAACTAGAATATATAGAAACAAGAAATGAAATCACTTTTTTTTTGGATTTTTTGATTTTATATGATTTTTATAAGTTTTTGAATCATTTGCAAATTTTTAGGTATTTATAAGGTATTTTTCAAAAAATTATATAGAATTTAAAAGGTGACGAAAGGCAATTACAATAACTAGCATAGAATTTTAAAATAAATTTTCAAATTTTTATTAAATTTCCAAAACAAACAGGGATTTTTAGGGTATTTTTGAATTTTTAATAATATAAAATGCATAAAATAAAATAATAATAAATTACCATAAATAATACATGCAATTGGGAACCCTCATAATTTTTACGCAATTTTTAGATTTGAATGTCTATTCATTGCAATAAATAAAATACTATAATTAGAAATAATGTACGTGGACCAAACTGCAAATACTTTAAGTTCTAGGGCATGGTAAACAACAAGTAATAAAAGTCCAAGGGCCTCGACACTATTAATCCAAAAAGCACATGCGTAACTTGTGTGACCAGACACATCAGGGTATAAATGCAATTTTCAAAACTTGAATTTCATTCCATAACAAACAAGAATTTAAGATAAATATTGTAAATATCCCAAAATCATGTGAGGCTACACATGACTTCAGTTAAGATAGACTAAAGTGCAAAGGTTTTTAGCTACAAATTAGATTTATTGCACTACAACGAAATAAACAAGAAGCTAGGTAAAACGTAAAATATACCCAAGTAGGCATGTGATGCATGTGAGGCAATTAATGATTTTGATGGAGCTCTACAAAGGCTGATCTGACGATCACAGAATGTTGGGGACGTACGGTCAAATCTGCCACACCAGGTCTGATCACGCTCGGTACGACTGGCGTTGACGTGTGGTTCAGATGTGCAGGTGATTTGATCAAACCATTATGATCAGGCCATGAGAGAATGGTTCAGATTAGAACCGGACGGGAAGAACTAATCCAACATCTCTAGAGGGTGCAGGAAGAGCTGAAACTCGACGAACTTTAATCGAGATGTTCTGTCGATCCAAGCAGCTGATGGGCTTGCGGTAAAGTCCAATTCCCTCAAAGGGCCACTCTACATCTAATGGCCCACCACCTCGAATGAAGCTTGGATTGTCTTCCTTGTGCTCAACAATACCTACAAAGGGTAAAGGGACTTAGGGGCGTAGCTTCAGTCCAATTATTGCAAATAACAATAAAGACAAGCGAAGGGGGAAATGGAGGTTGATTTCCTACGATAGTGGAGGAGGAAACTGATGAGCCGAAAATCCCGAATGACTAAGGTAAATCAGATAGCTAAGGTCGTTACGACCTCAATCACTCGAGAATCGGTTCGATCAAGAAAATTGTGAATCAGACCACCAAACATAGGATAAAATCAATAAAATCAAAGATAGCGGTCCTGGCTATGAGATTAGCCTGGTGTGGCACCCAGGGTCGGACTCAAGGAGCACGAATTGGCCTTGTGGCCTACGAAGTAGTCAAAATCAAAAATGAGAAGAAAATGTATTTTTGGTGGTTTTTAATTATTTGTATATATTTTTTTGGATTTTTAATAAAGGTGAAAAATAAGAAAAAGGAAAAACAAGGCAAACTCAACAAATTTTTTAAGCACTAAAAATATACAGAAAAAATTCAAACAAAAATATTTCTAAGTTTTTTAAGTTTTTCTATTGTTTTTGGTGAATTTTTCAGATTTTTCTAATTTTTATAAACTTTTCTAAAAATCAAAGAAGGCAAAGACAGGTGCAATCTGTCCAGCCAGGCTTCAAAGTCCCATGAAAAATATCAAATGCGTCTTTCACAGCATGGAGGTAATTTTTATGAGAAATAGAAATAACAAAAAATTAGAAAAAGAGTTTGTATTTTTTTGGTTTTTCTATAACTTTTTAGAATTTTGATAAGTTTCTAATGGTTTTTAATTTTTAGGGTTTTTGTTTGTCCAAAAATAACCAAACCTACATAGAAAATCAAACACAATAAAAGAAACAAATCCTATTTTTTTTAGAATTTTTAAAATAGTTTTTATATTTTTTTTATGATTCTCTAAAGCAAACAGAGGTAAAAACAACAGTTTTTGAATTTTTAAAAATAACAAAACACCTCAAAAATGTACCAAATTTTTGGTGAAATTTTTACACAGTGACAGGAGCCGCGTATCCAAATTTCACGCAATTTGGACTTGATTTACTATTTGATTTAAATAGCACAAGGGCTTACAATGCACAAGGACCTATATGCAAGAAAAACATGTTCCAAGGGCCAATCAGTAACAAACCCGGAAAAGGCAAGGGCTCTTGTGCAAAAAGTCCGCACAGTCATGCACGATGCATGTGTATCAGACTCGGAGGGGCATAACTGTAAATTCTATTTATAAAAATGCAAACATTAACATCCAAGAAACACAGGACAGAAAGTGCAAAAAGACCAGACCCTCACGTGTCGATGCACGTGGTCCACAAACAAGGACTATAATGCAAATATATAAAACATGGAGGTCCTAAGTGCAAATGTTCAAAAATAAAAACAATTGAAACAAATATTTGCAGGACTAAAAAGTAAATGCAATAAAATAAGGGGCCTGAGAACAATTTACCCCTTTATTATTGGACAGCTGAAGGGTGGCCACGTGGATGATCCAACGGTGGCTGAAGGCGTGCCAACCCTTCGCTGGATAAACGACGAGAAGGATGCCACATGTAGATCGGACGATGGAGGATAGCTGGTGCCCCTTCGCAGGATGTGCGGTCACGATCGAGCCTCTGATAGATCCGACGGTGGAAAGCTTGCGTGGATGGACGCTCAGGATCAAAACTGGGGCTGAGGTGTTGATCGGACTGTGGCTGGACGATCTCCAAGAACTTGACGCCGGCGATGTTCGCTGGCCTAATGCACGCGGTGGAGACATCCCCTGGAGCTGCTGAGGTGGGGAATAGCTTCGTCTCGATTGTCCGAAGCTAGTGGATGTCTCTGATGAGGCTGGCGACCACTCGAGTGGCCCGGCGACGGCGGAGACTGGAGCTGTTGTAGCTGAGCGTTCGGAACCTCAGATGGGCCTCCTTCGACCTGCAAAACGACACAAACGAGGTCCTTGGTTGAGGGTCAATTGCTTCGACCAAGTCAGGGGTGAAATGGGCGAGTGTATGCGTCGGGGTTACTGATGATCTAGGGAAAATTAAGGGTCTAGATATCTCACAAGGCGGGACATCCAGTCGATGCGGTGACCGCTCAATCATCCTCAGATCAATCAACAATCAACCCACAATATATATATGCAATGAATATCCAAAAATGTGGAGTTAAAATTTATTATAACTCTACATGCAAATGTGTATAGGTGTAAGTACAGGTAGAGGTCGAACACTGGGAGGCGAAGGGAATGTATGTGGTGTATCATGTATTCAATCCATTGTTCATGTCCATTTATTGTATTTGTGGGCTGTGGATTTTATATATTTTTTTATTTTTTCTTTTATAATTTTTATTTTGTTTTATATTTTATATTTATTTTCTTTTTGTATTTTTAATTATATAATATAGATATGTATACATATATATATATAAAGATATATATATATATATGTAAGAAGAGAGAGAGGAGTAGTATAAGGTTATATAGACATATATATACATACTCACGATATTAAGTTTAATATTCTTTTTAGGCTTTTTGTATTTTTCTGATTTTTTTGTTGTTTTTCTGAAATATTTCTAATTTTTATGTATTTTTCATTTCAAAAATGTCCACAATTATAGGACTAAATAGATAGCCGAATATAATTTGGGTTTTAAAAATATAAAATAAACTCCAAAATTACCCAAATTAATTTTAATACATTAATAATAATATATAGATAATTACAGAAGAGATAAATATATATTTTTTGGAATTGTTTAAGGGTTTTTCTATTTTTTTAGGATTTTGGAGCTTCTTGAAATTTTTATGTTTTTCTTTTTCTATTTTTAGGGTTTTTCATTTTCTGGACACAATATAGATATAAATATGCCATATATAATTTTTTTGTAGTTTTTCAAAGACATTTTATAATTTTTTTGTATTTTCCCATTTAAACAGTACAAAATTGGCTCCTTTTTCATTTTTAGTAATTAGGAAAAATGTGAAAAATGTAAAATAAAATATGGAGTAGAATAATATTACATGACACATTTATCTTAATTTTTCTGCATTTTTAGGAGCCTCATAGGTATCTTTAATAAATAGATAAAAGACAATAAAAATAAACAGCCTGGAAGGGGCATTTTTGCAAATAAAATATGTAACAGGGGCATCAGTGCAAAAATACCAAAATATCTTAACGTGTTCTGCAATTTTAAGGACTAAAACCAAATAAGCAAACCCGCCAGGGCCCCCTTGCAATTTCACCATCACGTGGGACTACACGTGATCCGCACCCACAGGGACCAAAACGCAATTTCAGAAACTCTAGGGTCCTGGTTGCAATTTTTCACAAAAATAATACACTAGAGATTTTATTTAATGGACTAAAAGATAAATATGCAAATATACAGGAGGTCTTGTGCAATTTTACCACCTCACGTGGGACGGCACGTGAGGTGACGTGGACTGGACCCGGGTGTAACATGAAAACAATACAGGGGTCACATGCAAAAATTTCCACATTATTCATAATGTTATATTTTAATTTACAATATTAAACATTAAATATACAAAAAGGCGGGGGTACAAGTGAAAATTACCCCCAAAAGGCGCGTTGGCGAACGGCTAGGATTACTTCACTTGACACGCGTCGCACATCCAACGGCCGATACCAGTTCGCCGATGAAGGGTTCAGATTAGATCACTCGAGGTGATCTGACGGTCTTAGAGCTGCTCCATCGGACGGCTGTCGCTCGAACTGGGGACTTCATCTTCATCCAACGGCAGGGGACTAGCGTGGAAGAACAGGGAAGAAGGCTCGCCGAGGCGAGCTTCTTCCGACCAGATCTCGCGCCCCTGCCGGTCCTTGCTGCTCCGAGGTGTCCCAAAAGTTTCCTGGCAGGGTCCTCTTCCGTCTGGAGGTGTCGGATCGGCCGGAGGCACGCTGGAGCGCCGCCACGAGCTCGAAGAAGAAGCGGAGCTCCAGGTACCTCAGCCGGCTTTGGAATCATCTCCTGGCCTGTTTTAGCTCGCCTAACCTGCACAGAAAGGTAGAGGGGCTCGAGGTCTCTCTCCTCGACCCAGGGTTTGAAGCTGAAAGCAAGCGGGTGATGGTGGGAGAAGAAGCTCCGGCGGAAGGCGGTGGAGGAGCTTCGATTCGCGGATCCATATGGGAATCCGGTTGGACAAGGTGGCTGGAAGGTGGAGAATGCGGTAGGGAAGGAAATGGAGGCGAAATGGCATCGGAAAACGGTCCGAAACAAGGTGGCGAAGTCGCCGGAGCAGAGCTCCGGCGAACTTCGATTTACCTAATTGAAGCTAATCTACTAATCTAAATGCGAACTAAAGAGCAGAAATAAAATGCTGATACGAAAACCTATCTAGAAATGTAAAGGCGCAGCTCGACTTGGCCTGAGGGCCAAGGAGCAGGACGGCTGCCGGAGCCGCCGCCGTGGGTGCAACCACCTCTATCTCCAGCCGATTCAAGGTGCCGGCGGCATCCTCCTGTCACGAGGAGCACACCTGGGATTGAACGCGAGGAAGAAAATGGGTTGGAGCTGACCAAATTTTGCGAAGGAGGCGGTGGTTCCTTATTTATAAACAGGCTGGGCACCATTATTGACCGGGCCGTATCGGAGCACCGGCGATATGTACAAGAGATCCAGGATCACGACGGGGATCTGGGATGATCAGAGAATATTTTGTCAGAAGACATCAAGTGCAATCGGCAGACGAGATGCCCAGGAAAAAGGCAGGAAAAGCGGGGGACAAGATGGTTCTGACAGGAGTCAGAGGCGCAGGGGAGTTGACCGGAGGTCAACTTTCCCTGGCCCCTGATTGGTCCACGTTGGACCGATCTTGACCCATTTATTTAACATATTAAATGAATTAATTATAATTTACTTATAAAATAAAAAATTTTTATAAATTAATATAGTATTTATTAATTATTTTTATTTATTTTTTGAAGTATTTCATTACGGTTTTATTAAAATAATGTGTATATGTATGTATTTACATGTATTTTTGTGTAGTTTATTTTTAATTTGTTTATTTTCTTTTATTATTTTATTGGCTTATTTTATAAATTTATAACTTATTTTTATGAGTATAAATATATTTTTATTTAATTTTTATGAGTTTATTTACATTTTTAGATAAATGTGTTTATGTATATGTAGGTATACTTATAGGTATTTTACCTATATATTATATACATTTTATTTATTTCATGAATTTTATTTGTTTTTATTTTGTATTTGTATTTTTAATAAGTTATATATAATATATACACTGTTATAAAAATATAAATGTATAAAGAATAAAATAATAAAAATCCCTTTTATTTATGTACATATAGGTGGCATAGGTATTTTGCCTATGTATTACATAGGCTTATTTCATTTTACAAATTCTTTTTAGTTTTCTTTTAATTTTAATATGTACATGTATTCTATATATTGTTTACAAAATTATAAAAATATGAAATTTATAAGAATAATGAATATTGAATAAAATGAATATTTTAATCAGTCCTATATACAAGGAGGGTCAAAACCTAACTTCTACAGATGAACTCCAGAAATTATGAAACCAACTTTATTAAATAGTTCTTGGAATGCTATTTACAATTAAAGGTGAGTTTGGGTGATTTGGACTTTTTATTTGCAAGATATAGGTCTGTGAAGTTGAGATTTTGGCTTTTTATTTTGTGTATAAAATGTATACTGTGGGTACTTTTTATACAAACTAAATTTTGTATTTTTATTTACATTATTATCTACAACTTTCATATACAAAGTTTCTTTATTTGATGAATAAATAATTTGTACAAAATAGGTGTCAAAAATGCATAAATAAAGACATGAATAAATGGGGTATTTATTGTATAATTGTCCCTTATCTCCCCCTACTTTATTCCTTGTCGACCAATTCCATTTTGGACTTGGTCTTGGGGTTCGGGTCATTAAATATTTGCAATATTTTATTCCTTTTTCTTTCTTCCCTTTATTCTATCATATTGGCATTAAAAACCTTATTCTATGTACAATAAATACAATAAATATTGAATGCTAATATGTACAAATTTAGGCTATTTACATGCATTTGCTGAAATTTTTAAGGCCAAAATGATAGAATAAAGGTGACGAAATGGAGATTCATCACCCCCCCTATACTTGCCTTTACTAGTCCCTAGCAAACACTTATGCAATAAGTACAAAAAGAATTAAAGAATAAGAAGAAAAGAAAAAGCAAAAATAAAGAATTTAAAGAATAATTGAATTGGTCATGATTATTAAACTTATTAGTACAAAATCAAAGTTTAGAGCTCGGGTGAGGACCTTGGTGTGGAAATGTGTGCGGAACCTAATCGGGAACCAAATTTAAAACACAACAGGCCTTCGAGAGTCACAAAACTCGGTTCAAATCTCCTCAATAGCCAGGTCAGAACTAGCCTACACCATACGCAAACCCTTTTGACTATGAAGCTGACTTGTACAGTGTAAGTGATAGTGGATCTTCCCAACTGAAATGACAAAGAGACTAGCTTCTCCAGAATGACAACCCAATGATTCCCCAATCCAGCCCTCTACCGTCGAGGAGCGGGTATTCCCTTCTAAGTTCAAGTGGCAACCGGCTCAAGAAGAGGGGGAATAAGAGGTATAGAATTTTGGGAGCTCAACCAGTGTAGCTAAGTCTCCCGCTGCAAGCTTCATGAGATGTAACATGGATACCATAAGCTTTTTCTTTATTGGGCTATATACACTCCGGTGGGGTTATTAGATTTTCAATCCGACCCACCACTTTTTGGAGTTCTTTTTGCATTCACTTTTTTTTTCAAGTGCATCTCTACAACATATCTACATGGTGCAGCATATATGCAAGAAATTTTCTACTTGAGCCAGTAGACTATCCCTCTTTTGAAGCTTTATTGCAACCCAAACTCTCCTATCATTTGAATTCATTGAAACTGACCAGGTTAGGGTGCACTTCCCTCCCTAGACGAGGACGAATGTTTCCACCCGTGTGCGTCTCAGACTGGCAAATCCAACCCCCTCACCACTCCAACTGAGTTGAGCCAAGTGAAAGGTGCAAGTGTCCAAGTTAGGTCACGGCCGACAAGAGTCATGCGTGTGTTTCGAAGAGTTCTATTTAGTCCACTGAGGTGACTTGAACGCAGCCCTGATTTCTCAAAGAATTAAGTCTGAATAGACCTGAAGTACCTTAAACCTAGTTCCCATAAGGTTCCAGTGCAGTTAGGTGCAGTAAGGTCCAACCAAGTTCCAATCTTCGACTTTATTTGACTAGTTCAATCATCAAGCTCAATCAAAGAATATGAATGCTATGCAAATGCTATTAACAATCATGCAAAGAATAATACAATTTTTGCAAAGAATTTGAAAATAAAGAGAAAAATTTTTACACAAAGAATAAAATATATGCAACTATTTACACGGGCGTGCCGCTTTATTTTACAAGATTTAAAGAATTTACTAGTTTTAACAAGAGTGGTTTATTGAGGTGTATATACAATTGATAAAGAATTTAATGTATTTTATTTATGGTTTATTAATTTGATTTATTATTATTATTTTGATGCTTTTATTCCTCAAATTTATTAAAAAATCATTTTGAAAACTATAGTACAAAATAATTTTTGCAAATATTTACAAACATTTGAAATCCATTTTGCAAAGATTTTGCAAACAATATATATACATTTTCTCAAAAGATTTTTACAAAATCTTTTCAAAACCATTTGCAAATAGGTTTTCAAATCCTTTATTTCACACAAATAGAAAAATTTTGCAATCAAAATATTTTTACAAAGGTTGAAAATATTTCACAAAAAGTTTTCCAAACAGTTCACACCATTTTTCAAATCATTTTGCAAAAGTATTTTTAACCTAATTTATTAATCAGTATATACAAAAAGAATCTGTGGAATAATAAGCCTTATTAATTAATTTTCAATGAATTATATCTTATTTTTTAGCCATATTTATTAATAATTATACGAAAGTACGAGTTATGGATATAGTATATACAGAGTATATACGATCCCCCTATACTTAGCTCGAGCTATGTCCTCATAGATCGGAAAAGAGAAAGAGAAGACATAACTCGTACTGAGGATAGAAAAGTCTATACTACGACGACTAAAAGAATAATAAATGAAAGAATAACGAGATAAATGAATAAGAAAATGACCGTCCCCCCTATACTTAGGATCAAATAATCCTAAGTATAGCCGACTGTACACAAGGCAGGGAGGGCCATGGGTGGGAATAAACAGTTTAAAGAATTAACAAATCATAGGTGCACCCCCCCTATACTTAGGACAAAGTACGTCCTAAGTATAGAAGACTGTCTACAAGGGACGACACCTTTTATTTAGATACAGAAAAAGAAGAAAAGAAGAAAAGAGAGATATATACAGATAGATGAAAAGATCGTGGAGAATATACGCATCACTCCCCCTATACTTAGGGTGAGATATCCCTAAGTATAGGCAACAACAGGAGTGATGAAACTGAACGACTAAAGAACAATGCAGTGTGTACCCCCCTATACTTAGGACAAAGTACGTCCTAAGTATAGACACAAAGATATGACGATAGATCTAGAGCACACATAACATGCGGGGAAAACAGAATATACAAACACATATATACAAGTGGTAAAGGGACTGGTGAAGTACAGGACAGTATCTGACAAGTGAATATCGTACTCTCGTCGTCGTCTCCCTGTGAGAACGGTGACGCACCCAGAAGGTGAAAAGACACCCAGATATGCAGGCAGGTGGGTGTCGGCTACCGGGGGCAAATAGATCAGAAAGTAAAGATATCGGATACGGTAGCATGAAGCAGTCAATCGGCTCATAAGTTCAGCATGAGGAAACAAAGCCGATACTATAAAATTGGGAGGAAGAAAGAGCAGTACAGAGCCCTCCAGTCAATCAGAGTCTCGATAAGATATGGAAAGGTAAAGAGCAAGAGACGTCATGGCATGCGGTGGTCATGAGGTCGGAAGATCGTAGGAGACACACACCTAATGCCGCAAGACATGGCTCATCCCTGCGAGGGTCGTCAAGGTGAGCAGGCTCAAAGGAGCCAAGAATCAGACCATAATTAGAAGACTTGGTCCTGTGATCCGCAGATCGGATATACAATCAGAGAGGGACCAAGTACACAACTCAGAAGACTCGGCTTCGTGCTCCAACAGACAGGAGATACCAGAAATGAAACCGAGTATCTAGAGAATGATGTGCCCTCCCGCAGATAACCCTCGGGGAGTAGTACATGCTAATCATCGAATAATTAGAAGAAGACTCGGCCATGCGAGGGTCGTCAAGGCGAGCAGACACAAAGGCGTCAGTGATCCATAAGACGGATCATCAGGTATGGTCTCGGTAGGCGACATATCGGCTACCAGCAGAAGAGACCAGAAAATCTAAAAAATGTGGCAGCGTCCCGCAGACAACCCTCGGGGAACGTACTGCCAACTAAGCATGCAAATAACAGATATCAGGAGCTCAACCTTGCGAGGACCGTCAAGGCGAGCAGACTCAAAGGAGTCTAATCAGATGGGTCCCATGATCCGTGGATCGGATATGCAACTCATGATGGGACCAAAATCACATATATCGATCAACTCGATTCCGTGCTCAACAGATCGGAGACACAGTCAGCAGCGGAAAACCGAGCGTAAAGAGAGTGTCGCAATCTCACACAGATAGCCCTCGGGGAGTACTGCGATCTAGGCAAGGAATAGTCGGAATGTGTCTCTTCCTTGCGAGGGTCGTCAAGGAGAGAGAAAGGCTCGAAGGAGCCGAATCCATCAGACGGACCCACATAGTGGTCTCGGTGGTCGACAAATCGGCCACCATCAGAAGAGACCAATCAGATCTGAAATATGTCGTCGTCTTCCGCAGATAACCCTCGGGGAGCTACGAGCTAATCAAATGAATAAGGAAAGAGCTCATCCTTGCGAGGACCGTCAAGGAGAGCGGACTCAAAGGAGTCTAATCAGGTCGGTCAAATGCCCCAACATATCGGGCACATATATCAGAACGGGGGACCAACTGTCTATATCAGACGAATCGACTTCATGCCCCAACAAATGGAGGCACCAGGAGTGAGTGAAGACGATCGTAAAGAAAGTGTCACATCCTTCCGCAGATAGTCCTCGGGAAGTGATGTGAGCTACACATTGAATAATCAGAGTATAACTCATCCTTGCGAGGGTTGTCAAGGAGAGAGAATGGCTCGAAGGAGCCGTACCCATCAGACGGATCCACGGAAAACATAGTCTCGATAGACGACAGACCATCTACCAGCAGAAGAGACCATCATAGCAATAATGTGTCATAGCCTCTCGCAGATAACCCTCGGGGAGGTATGAACTAGTCATGGAATAATCAGAAAACTGGAGCCCTGCTCTGCGAGGACCGTCAAGGAGAGCGGACTCAGATGAGTCTAGTACATTGGCCTCGTGTACCGACAGGTCAGGCACACAATCACAGGGGGAGGCCAATAAAGCATATCATCTGACTCGGTTTCGGGTCCCATCACAATGGCGACCCAAGCAGTGAATGATACCGTAGTCCTAGAAATTGTCGCATTCTCCCGCAGATAGTCCTCGGAGAGGAATGCGAGCTAGATCAATGTAGGTCATGGGAATGTTGGCATCAAATCTCAGGTCCTCGAAATACTGTGAATCCATCAATAAACAGGAGGGCATAAGATCGTGCGAGGGAGCAAATAATCAAGTCAATCACAAACATCCCTCAAGTCAATCCAATAAGCTGAGCTGGCACAACATATCATCAGTAATCCTCTCAGTGCCAGGGTGGAGTAGAGAGTCAGGAGATCAAGGATGGCTCAATCACGAAGATGAGAGATCACGTGGGGTCCACACACCGTTATCATGAAGCATATGTCAAGTCCATCAAAAATCCAAATCAAGACGGGTCGAAACCTCAAAATAGATAGATCAGTAGAAACATCATGATATCATCCTCAAATTATTGAAGCACATCACATCCTCAATCCGGTGTGCGAGACCAAAAATTCCTCAATAATGCATCACACCTATGATCATGCATCAGCACAAATCCTCAATACACTCGTATGCATGTATCCAAAGCCAAATCCACCAAATCAATCTCAGCATTCTCAACATCATTGGCCTGTCTTACACAAATAATCTGTATACATAATCCTCGATGCGGGCCTCATCAATCTGCACAGCATTCCCGGGTGAAAGGGAGAGGTGATACAGAGGGGACACGGAGAAGATGGATAAGAAGGGTACACAATGGGGTGGAGAAGCTGATTGAGCGTGCGTGCCAGTATCACAGGTGAAAGAAGAGTGAAACAGAGGGGACGAGGAGGGCGGGCGAGAAGATCGGAACATAGACAACATTGGGTGTTCCACACAAGGTGGGAACACCGTCAAAATGGTGGTTCGAAGAGCAAGCTCTCCTCGAACCGGAGAAGATGGGGATGCTACAGTGGATACTAAGAAGATGGTGAAGAAGAGGTCGGGAACGAATGGACTTGGTGAAGAAATGATTGAGCTCAAGCGCCAATATCACGACTAATGCAAATGAAGAGGTATATGTATAAGAGAGGTAGAGAGACTCAAAGATGAAAAGTGCATGACTCACACGATGAGACCGATTACTCTAATAATGGATGAGAAACACAACGGACTCCAAGTCACAATCAATACACAAGGCAAACCCCCAATTCACCTACTCGACACAGTGAAGACCGTCAGGTGACGATGATTTATCTTTTCGGTTTTTAGAATTAGGTGAGAATCACAAAGTTGTACAAACACTTAGGAGGCTTGATGGGATTTGGGCTCTACTCCTTAGCATGTACATGAGCACTTAAAACACATACAATGAGGGGGTTGCTCTCCCCAAGACAAGGAAGCCATTATGTTTTATTTTTAGGTCCAATAGAGTTAGCAGTCCTGATTTTATTTAAGTTATCACTTTTTTGGGTATTTTCAATGCACGTGCCTATCGAGGTTCCAATTTCCATTAAGCATCCTAGGTTGGCAAAAATAGAGGGAGAAGATCGGAAAAGCCGTGCAAGTTGGAAAACGATGATGCATGCTAAGGAGACTTACAGCGCTTCCCAGCTCTCTCCATGCGGGATGCAGAACAGAATTGAAACCTATGCTAAATGCAAATGTAAGCCGAAGAAATCGCCCTAGGATAGTAACTGCTATTATCGTGAAGCACCACAAGTCGGTCACTTATCCTTAACCGAAGAGTCCGGTCTTGGCTCACGCCTCCTCTTCTCGACACACTCGAGTTCAGGAGTAGCGCTTGATGGGGCTCGCTCACGGCACAAGGGTTAAGAGATAAATGAACAGACTGTTTGAATTTGACTAGATCCAAAACGCACTATAGGTACATGCAAATATTTTTAGGGTGTTTGGACCTAATCTATCGGCAAACAATTCCTAAGCTAGGGCTCATTCACACAAAATAATAAAAAATAAAAATAAAAAGAAAAATTGTCAAAACCGTCGAGGCCCCCAAGGGAACAATCCCTCAGGCAATGGACCTCGGGAGTCGGAGTGTACCTGCGAGAGTCCTGTATTATTATATGTTCCTAAGTGCCTCTCTCACATAAATATACACAATAAAATAATATGCATAAAAATAGAAACTGTCTTCAAAAATTCTCTTTCTTCTCCCTTTAATGCTCTCTCTCCTGTTGGCTTGGCATAGAAGAGCCAACTCCACATTGCTCGGGTGCATAGGTCCTCCTAGGAGGTCCTCCTTCGCTTGGCGGTCCCTCGCATGAAAGACAATGGAAAGAAATGGTCAGAGATGCCAATCAAATAATATCAAATAGGAATAAAAACCAAACAAATAACTGAATCATGGTCATGAGCAAATAATTGAATAAATGAACAAATAAGCTCACAAAATCATACAAAATCCGTTTTTTTGTAATTTTTCAAAGACATTTTATATTTTTTTGTATTTTCTCATTTAAACAGTACAAAATTGGCTCCTTTTTCATTTTTAGTAATTAGGAAAAATGCGAAAAATGTAAAATAAAATATGGGAGTGGAATAACATTACAAGACACATTTATCCTAATTTTTCTGCATTTTTAGGAGCCTCATAGGTATCTTTAATAAATACATAAAAGACACGAAAATAAATAGCCTGACAGGGGCATTTTTGCAAATAAAATAAGTAACAGGGGCATCAGTGCAAAAATACCAAATATATCTTAACGTGTTCTGCAATTTTAAGGACTAAAACCAAATAAGCAAACCCGCCAGGGCCCCCTTGCAATTTCACCATCACGTGGGACTACACGTGATCCGCACCCAAAGGGACCAAAACGCAATTTCAGAAACTCTAGGGTCCTGGTTGCAATTTTTCACAAAAATAATACACTGGAGATTGTATTTAATGGACTAAAGATAAATATGCAAATATACAGGGGGTCTTGTGCAATTTTACCACCTCACGTGGGACAGCACATGAGGTGACGTGGACTGGACCCGGGTGTAACATGAAAACAATACAGGGGGTCACATGCAAAATTTCCACATTATTCATAACGTTATATTTAATTTACAATATTAAACATTAAATATACAAAAGGCGGGGGTACAAGTGAAAATTACCCCCAAAAGGCGCACTGGCGAACGGCTAGGATTACTTCACTAGACACACGTCGCACATCCAACGCCCGATACCGGTTCGCCGATGAAGGGTTCGGATTAGATCACCCAAGGTGATCTGACGGTCTGAGAGCTGCTCCACCGGACGGTTGTCGCTCGAACTGGGGACTTCGTCTTCATCCAACGGCAGGGGACAAGCGTGGAAGAACAAGGAAGAAGGCTCGCCGAGGCGAGCTTCTTCCGACCAGATCTCGTGCCCCTGCTGGTCTTTGCTGCTCTGAGGTGTCCCAAAAGTTTCCTGGCAGGGTCCTCTTCCGTTTGGAGGTGTCGGATTGGCCGGAGGCACGCTGGAGCACCGCCACGAGCTCGAAGAAGAAGCGGAGCTCCAGGTACCTCAGCCGGCTTTGGAATCATCTCCTGACCTGTTTTAGCTCGCCTAACCTGCACAGAAAGGTAGAGGGGCTCGAGGTCTCTCTCCTCGACCCGGGGTTTGAAGCAGAAAGCAAGCGGGTGACGGTGGGCTAAGAAGCTCCGGCGGAAGGCGGTGGAGGAGCTTCGATTCACGGATCCAGATGGGAATCCGGTTGGACAAGGTGGCTGGAAGGTGGAGAATGCGGTAGGGAAGGAAATGGAGGCGAAATGGCGTCGGAAAACGATCGGAAACAAGGTGGCGATGTCGCCGGAGCAGAGCTCCGACGAATTTCGATTTACCTAATTGAAGCTAATCTACTAATCTAAATGCGAACTAAGGAGCAGAAATAAAATGCTGATACGAAAACCTACCTAGAAATGTAAAGGCGCAGCTCGACTTGGCCTGAGGGCCAAGGAGCAGGACGGCTGCCGGAGCGCCGCCGTGGGTGCAACTACCTCCATCTCCGGCCGATTCAAGGTGCCGGCGGCATCCTCCTGTCACGAGGAGCACACCTGGGACTGAACGTGAGGAAGAAAATGGGTTGGGGCTGACCAAATTTTGCGGAGGAGGCGGTGGTTCCTTATTTATAAACAGGGTGGGCACCCTTATTGACCGGGCCGTATCGGAGCACCGGCGATATGAACAAGAGATCCAGGATCACGGCGGGGATCTGGGATGATCAGAGAATATTTTTTCAGAAGACATCAAGTGCAATCGGCGGACGAGACGCCCAAGAAAAAGGCAGGAAAAGCGGGGGACAAGATGGTTCTGACGGGAGTCAGAGGCACATGGGGAGTTGACCGGAGGTCAACTTTCCCTGGCCCCTGATTGGTCCACGTTGGACCGATCTTGACCTATTTATTTAACATATTAAATGAATTAATTAGAATTTACTCATAAAATAAAAAAATGTTTAAAAATTAATGTAGTATTTATTTATGATTTTTATTTATTTTTTTGAAGTATTTTATTACGGTTTAATGTGTTTACATGTATTTTTGTGTATTTTATTTTTAATTTGTTTATTTTCTTCTATTATTTTATTGGCTTATTTTATAAATTTATAACTTATTTTTATGAGTATAAATATATTTTTATTTAATTTTTATGAGTTTATTTACATTTTTTAAATAAATGTGTTTATGTATATGTAGGTATACTTATAGGTATTTTACTTATATATTATATACATTTTAGTTATTTAATGAATTTTATTTGTTTTTATTTTGGATTTGTATTTTTAATAAGTTATATATAATATATACACTGTTATAAAAATATAAATGAATAAAGAATAAAAGAATAAAGATCCCTTTTATTTATGTACATATAGGTAGCATAGGTATTTTGCCTATGTATTACATAGGCTTATTTCATTTTATAAATTCTTTTTAGTTTTCTTTAAATTTTAATATGTACATGTATTCTATATATTGTTTACAAAATTATAAAAATATGAATTTATAAGAATAATGAATATTGAATAAAATGAATATTTTAATCAATCCTATATACAAGGAGGGTCAAAAACCTAACTTCTACAGATGAACTCCGGAAATTATGAAACCAATTTTATTAAATAGTTCTTGAAATGCTATATACAATTAAAGGTGAGTTTGGGTGATTTGGAGTTTTTATTTGCAAGATATGGGTCTGTGAAGGTGAGATTTTGGCTTTTTATTTTGTGTATAAATGTACACAGTGGGTCCTTTTTATACAAACTAAATTTTGTATTTTCATTTACATTATTATCTACAACTTTCATATACAAAGTTTCTTTATTTGATGAATAAATAATTATGTACAAAATAGGTGTCAAAAATGCATAAATAAAGACATGAATAAATGAGGTATTTATTGTATAATTGGCCCTTATCTCCCCCTACTTTATTCCTTGTCGACCAATTCCATTCTGGACTTGGTCTCGGGGTTAGGGTCATAAAATATTTGCAATATTTTATTCCTTTTTCTTTTATTCCCTTTATTCTATCATATTGGCATTAAAAACCTTATTCTATGTACAATAAATACAATAAATATTGAATGCTAATATGTAAAAATTGAGGCTATTTACATGCATTTGCTGGGGTTTTTAAGGCCAAAATGATAAATAAAGGTGATGAAATGGAGATTCATCAATGACACCCTCTGGCGAGGTGACGGTGGAGGAGGGTGAGGGACCTGCTCCGGGGCGAGACAGGGGGGATGAAGGGGTGCAGTAGGTGAGAGGGGTATGGCGAAGGTGGTTGTCGGGACGGAGTGGGAAACAGATGGTCGGAATGGAGTGAATTAGCCGACGAAGCCGGCGGTGTGATTTGGGGGAAAACTAAAATTAAGCTAAACTAATGGAGATCTGACCTAATGGGTGGCTGCAGTCGACTGTGCTGGAGCTGGCGGAGCTCCGGGGGTCATTGCCTCAAGGGTTCGTCACTTCCTGTGGCTGAGCGTACCTCACGGCGGCGCACGACGATGGTCGTCACCGTATCAGTGGTTCTCGGCAGCCCGAGCCTCGCTGCAACCCTCCTCCGCACGGCTGTCACTCAGGGGTGGCGAGGAGCTCACTGGCGTCGAGGGGGGAAAGCCAAAGATGGAGTGAAAAGTTGGCCGGAGGCGAGGCTATATACAGTTAGGGTCCGAGAAAGAAGGAGGTCAGGCGAGTTGTCGGAGCTAGGATCCCGAGGATAAACCACCGAGCGAGGGTCTCGGATCTACAGGGAACAAATGGAGCCCCGGGGTTTGGGTATTTGGTGCTCGGATCATGGCGCTAAAATTGTATGAAGCCGGGTCAGGCGCACGGATCCGCGAGATAGAGGTCCGTGGGGGAGAGTTGACTTGGGTCAACATTCCCCCATGGACCAATCAAAATTAAGCTTTTATTAATTATTTGAAAATTCATTTAAAAATAATAAAATGATTTAATTTTGAAAAAACTTAAAATATGAAAAATGTTTATTTATTTCAAATAATTTTTTAGTGACTTCTATTTATTTTTTTGAAATATAAATTAGGTATTTACAAAATATTATTATTATATATAGGTATAATATATGAATTTTTTTATTTTTAATTTTTAATTGTTTATTTTTATACATTTTGTTCCAATTTTATATTTTATTTATTTATAGAATGAAATTTGGAATAAAAGGGTATTTTTATTTTTATTAATTATTTACAAGGGTAAAATAAATACTTTTATATAAATAATTACATGGTATATATACAAGGTGGGTTTTGATTTGATTTGATTTTATTTTCATTTTTCTAATTTTTATTTATTTATTTACGCCATGAAATAAGGTATGTGAAAATATTTCTATTGAATTTTAATTATTTATTTACAAAGAGAAAATAAATAAATAGGTAACTCTATATACATGGCTTATGTACAATGATGAAGGGGATTTTATTTATTTTTATTTTTCTTTTATTTTCTCTATTTTTATTTTTAATTTTATATTTACAAATATGTACAAATTAATAAACACACATTTTTATTTTTATTAAGATGAAAATAATTTTTTATTTATTTACATAGATATATGTATACACATGAGCTTCCCTATCTCTCTCTACTTTGATTCTTTTGCGGTCAGGCCCATGTTGAACCCTCCCTTGGGATTAGGTCGCTTAATATTTATTCTAAATATCTTCCGCTTTTTCTTTTATTTCTTTATTCTTTTATTTATGCACAAAAACATGCTAATTATTGTAATTTACGAAATGTATGCTTATTGATAATTTATGCTATTTACATGAATATACATGTGTTTTTCATAGGTTTTGTAGCTAAAATAAAAGAATAAAGAGTGATGAATGGGTATTCATCACCCCCTATACTAAACTTTGCTAGTCCTTAGCAAACACTTATTTAAAAAAGAAGTGAAAAAGAAAAGAAAAGGAAAAAGAAAAAGAGGAGAGAATGCATGGATCAATGCTGATTATTAAAACTTGCCTTCATTAAATTGAAATATGGAGCTCGATCAGATCTTTGGATTATTAATGTGTCAGAACCTTATTTAGACTTAGGTTTAAAACTTAACAACCTCTAAGATCCACTAATCTATAGTCGAGACTGCTCAATAAACCAGATCAGAACAAGTCTACATACACAAACTCTAATGACCATGAATCTTTCCTTGTACGGTGTAAGTGATATGTAGCTCCCCACCTCAGAAGTAACAAATAAACAACCTCCCTCAACCTGGTAACTCTAATGCCTCGGTCTAGCAACTCTTTCCTCGAGAAGCGGGGTATTCCCTTCTAAGTTCAAGTGCAACCGGCTCAAGAAGAGGGGGAAGAAGAGAATGGACCATGGCCAGTGTAGCCATGTATCCTTGGGAGCTCTAACCAGTGTAGCTGAGTCTCCCGCTGCAAGCTTCATGGGATGGAACATGTATACCATAAGCTTTTGCTTTATTTGACTATATACTCCGGTGGGATTATTAAATTTTCAGTCCGACCCACCACTTTTTTGGAGATCTTTTCTTTTTGCACATTTTTTGTGTGCAACTGTACAACATATCTACATGGTGCAGCATATATACCAGGAGTTCTTCCTCTTGAGCCAATAGACTATCCCTCTTTTAAAGCTTTATTGCGACCCACGGCTTCTATCTTTAGACTTCATAACCACCAGACCAAGTTGAGACGCACTTCCTTCACTATAAGAAGAAGAGAGGTTCCGCCTAGAAGTACTACCCTCATATGCTTCCCCAAGCCAAAGGAAACTGCCTCCTCGCCATCTCATCCGTGGAGAGCTATGTGTAAGGTGCTGGTGCAAGTAAAGCCATTGTCTCTGAGAGTCATGCGTGTGTTGTTTAAGTGCTCTACTTAGGCTTATCAAGATGACATATGCTCATAGCCTAGTGGACTCAAAGAATAAGTCCCAATGGACTTGAAAAGTCTCAATCCTAAGCCCTATAAGGTTCCTCTTATTGTTAGGTGGATTAAGGTCTTAACCAAGCTCCATTTGTCAATTTGATTCTAGGCCAGTTTAAATGTCAACTATGATTTGGAAAAAACTTTGCAAGATGTAATTTACAAATATTTACAATTGTGCAAAATTTTTGAAAAATGTTTGAAAACATGGATATATGCATGAATGCAAGTTTTGCAAAATATGTACACAAATTTACACAAGGTTTTTGCAAACTTTTGTTTTTCAAAACATTACTATATACATAATTTTGATAAGAAAATATTTACACACTATTTACACAAAATGTTTTTTAGAAACATTTTACAAAAATAATTTGTACAGTAGCTATGTATGTCCAATAAAAATGTTTATTTACAAGGAAAAATTTAATTTTTATGGGTTTTTGGGTTTTTAGCCATTTTTATTACACACTCACACACAGTATGAGTTAGGGCTAAAGTATATATAAAATATATACACACCCCCTATACTTAGCTCGAACGATGTCCTCAGAGTAAAGAGCGATGAAGAAGACATAACTCGTGCTTAGTATCGGGAAGTGAAAAGGAAGGCTATATACGAAGATGAATGAAAGAATAGAAATGCAAGAGGATCTCGGCCTTTCCCCCTATACTTAGGATCAAATAATCCTAAGTATAGCAGGCTGTACACGAAGGGAAATCCAGTGAAGAATGTACAGGGTCTACCCCCCCCTATACTTAGGGTAAAATATCCCTAAGTATAGGCAGTAAAATAGGGGTAGACAGACAAGAAGAAAATAAACAAATATATACAAGATGGAGGGGCATCACTCCCCCTATACATAAGGTGAAGAATCCTTAAGTATAGGCAACAACAGAAAGTAATGAAACAGAACATAAGAACAACTCAGTGTTTCCACCCCCCCTATAATTAGGATGAGGTATATCTTAAGTATAGCAAAGATAATCCTATACGAGACCTGGGGTGAAAACAAAAATGGAAGAAAGAAAGATTAAACTAAGACGAAAAACGTATATACAAAAGGGTATAATGTTTAGATGCCTCTCAACAAGCGTTAGGTTTTACACCCCTAGCTGGGCGTAAAGCCTAGGATAAAGCTGTGTCAAGGTTCAGGACGGCATCTGTTGAGGCGAATGCCATACTGTCGTCGCAGTCTCGATATGAGAACAACGACGAAGTCAACCGTGTGAAGAATGACACCCAGGTATGCAATCAGGCGGGTGTCTGCTACCGGCCAAGGATATGGAAGTATGTGATCGGGATCCGGTAGCACAAAAGAAATCATCGGCTCGGAATTAGACTGGAGTGGAAGTGTGGAGCTGAAAAAATCAAACATGGAGAAGGATGGATCAGTCATGGAATCCTCCACGTCAATCAGTGTCTCAAAAAGGTGTGGACTGTCAAGATCAGGAGACTCTCTAAGAAAACTGATATCCGATGCATAAAGTAGAGACAAATCATACAGATCATCGAATATCTCAAGGATCGGCTCATCCTCGCGAGGGTCGTCGAGGTGAGATGACTCAGAATCAGAAGGATCAGAAGAGTAGGTTTCATGATCCGCCAGATCGGATACACTCTCAGAAGGCGAAACCGAGTACTCATCGTGTGTGGCATTCTCCCGCAGATAACCCTCAGGGGAGATATGCAAGATCATCAGTGAGAAATAGAGGATCAGGATCTAGAAGGGCATCTGCACTTCTGTCAAGTATACACTTGGTGCACCGGGCTGCATCATCATCTGAAGTGTGGCTCTCGGCAATCTGGAAGCAGGAGAAGGTACTGTTCAACACTACGGAGGCTGGCAATGTGTCTGCGGCTGATCCTCGCTCTGCGGCACTGCTGACTGCCAACTGGTACTCAGCAAGTGTGTCTGTCTCGTGGAAAGTGGAGGACAAAAGGCTCGAATACGGGACTATATGTGTCTGGTCTCTCAAAGTGGTGTCCCATATCGAACTGTGGCTGCTGGGTTAAGTCATGGTATCTGTCGGATTCCGAGAAGTGTCTCTGCAGAAAAGATGCTGACTCCTTCGGGACTGGACACTGAAGTGGCTAAATCAATGGCTATAAAAGCGGGGGCTCCTCCGGCTCTTGGAGTATCAGAAGATCTGATATCCAAGACTCATCAACTGAGAACCTCTGGGCTGACTCGAACTCTAGCTGGAAGACCAAAGGGAACTCGAGTAGACTCTAGGACAGAACCTCTGCTATCGCAGTCATCTCCTCTGTATCTGTGGTGCTGGGGCATCCAAGTCCTCTGGGCTGGATGTAGAAGATGTATCCTCATGTAATGTGACACACCGCACTGGTACTGCATCATCCGCATGTGTTGTTCCGACTACGGCATCTCGTGAAGATGGTCTCTGTGAAAGTAAGCTCGAGATGGTATCCAGTAAGTGAATGTCGGAACTGCGGTGTGAACCGCCACATGTGGTAATCACCAGTGCTATCTGCTTTGCATTTATCCCTCGCATGGAGATATCAATAAGGTCTGTCAGTGGAAGTCCGTGCTCGGGAAATCTCCTCAAGAGGCCAAGAAACCTTGGCCATGCCTCATGCAGAGGCTCCTGGGGGTCTACTGAAACTCGGTGATCAAAAGACCGCATCAACTCTGCTCTACGCTGGGGAAAGTATCTCTGTAAAAACTCTCGACGTAGCTCTCCCCATGTAGCAAATCTCCTCCTCAATCGTCTGTGCCATCTCATGGCTCTGTCTTGAAGTGTGAACGAGAAGGTCCTCAGCATCATCTCCTCTGCAGTGTTATCTGAATAGATCTGGGTCCTGCAAAACTCCTCGAACTCGGACAAGTGAAGATAGGGCTCCTCATGCGCCTCACCTGAAAATGTCGGCAGCCTCTGAATAAGATCCAAATCCAGAATGAATGGACCTAGTGTAGAAGCTGACTGAGCTCCCTGTCCTATCTGCACCTCCATCAATCTGGCATAGGATCTATCTGATAATCTCATATGCTCTCTCTGATCACGAACGGAGTGCACTCTCAACTAAGCAATGTCATCGTCCGAGTTTCGCATCTGCTCTATCTGATATCCGCGGACGTCTAGCACAGCATGCCCAGAGTAGTGAAAGGGATGGGGAGGGAGGGAGCGGGAGGTTGGTTAGAGATCCGACCTCCCTCAAAGGTGGACTGGACTGATGGTCAGAAGGTGAAGAAGAAACCGCAAGAGTCGGCCAGGAGTGAGGGGGATCCATCATCCAGGATAAAGGAGAAGAAGGGGAAAAGACTGAAGGGAGAGTGGGTGGGAGAAAAGAATGAGTGGAGAAGAAGATAGATGGGGAAAGGTAGAAAGGATCTGGAACCACACAAGATGAGAAAGCAAACCCCAGATTCACCTACGCACATTGAGCTGAAGACCGTAAGAGATCGGTCAATTATCTTGTCAATTTTATTTTAGGTGATCAAGTAAGTCTTTCAAAGCGATTACATGAGGTGATAGGAATCGAATATTCTCAACTGACTGTCCCGAATATAAGGCCGGTAGTCAGTCTAGAAATCATATATGGCTCTACCCTTGGATGCGGGTCACTCACTCGCTTATCCAAACCAAACAAGGAGGGGGTTACTCTCCCCAAGACAGATTTTGAAATGATGTGTCTTTTAGGTCAAGTGTGATTAACAATCCTGATTTTATTGTTTTTCTTTTTAATTATTTTTCAAGAAACGTCTAACGAATTTTCCGATTTCCTTTTATTCCTATGTCAAGAAAATCAGGGGGCGGAAAGCGGAAAAGTCGATGCACGACAAATCAATGATGCATGCACGAGATAGGAAGCGTTTCTGACACCAGCAGTCTACATGCAATTATGATCCGCGCATAAATGTAAAACTAATCTAAAACAGAAGCTCCTATTATCGGGAAGCATAGGTTTATTTGCCTAAGTCCATGCGTGTTCTATAGGAACGACCTTAGCTATCTGATTTACCTTAGAACACGCTGTGGACCTAAGGCTACCTAGCTCAACGAAATAAAAACCTAGATCTAGGGGCTCAAGCATAGGAATCCTCGTGAAATCAAGAAAAGAAAATGGTGAGAAAAAAAAACAGCGGTGGGGGTCCCCCGAGCACACCGGTGCTCGGTGAAACATACCTCGCAAAGTCCACAAGTCTGAGAGTATGGGTACCTGTATTATTACAACTATATAAATGTGCTGAAAATAAACTACTCTAAGCTACACTACTCCTGCACTCCTGCTTGGTTCCTTGCGCTCTCCTGCGGTTTCGTAGAGAAGGAAGCCGCCTCCGACTCTCGCGGTTGCGTCGGCTTCCGAAGAAGCCGCCTCGATCCTCGGGCCCTCGCAAGAAACATAACAAAGTAATCAGACCAGATTATTATATACTATCAGATAAAATATACCTACAAAAATATCTACAAAAAGCCGCGAAAAAGAAAAACAGCGGAAAGATCAGAATCGACAACTAAGCCGTGCTCCCCGGCGACGGCGCCATTCTGATGAGCCGAAAATCCCGAATGACTAAGGTAAATCAGATAGCTAAGGTCGTTACGACCTCAGTCACTCGAGAATCGATTCGATCAAGAAAATTGTGAATCAGACCACCAAACAAAGGATAAAATCAATAAAATCAAAGATAGCGGTCCTGGCTATGAGATTAGCCTGGTGTAGCACCCAGGGTCGGACTCCGGGAGCACGAATTGGCTTTGCAGCCTACAAAGTATTCAAAATCAAAAATGAGAAGAAAATGTATTTTTGGTGTTTTTTATTATTTTTATATTTTTTGGATTTTTAATAAATGTGAAAATAAGAAAAAGGAAAAACAAGGCAAACTCAACAAATTATTTAAGCACTAAAAAATACAGAAAATTCAAACAAAAATATTTTTATGTTTTTTAGGTTTTTTAATGTTTTTTGGTGAATTTTTCAGATTTTTCTAATTTTTATAAAATTTTCTAAAAATCAAAGAAGGCAAAGACAGGAGCAATCTGTCCAGCCTGGCTTCAAAGTCCCATGAAAAATATCAAATGGGTCTTTCACAGACTAGAGGTAATTTTTATGAGAAATAAAAATAACAAAGAAAATTCGCAAAAAGAGTTTGTATTTTTCTGGTTTTTTTTATAATTTTAAGGAATTTTTATAAGTTTTTAATGGTTTTTTAATTTTTAGGGTTTTTGTATGTCCAAAAATAACCAAACTTGCACAAAAATTCAAACACAACAAATGCAACAAATCCTATTTTTTTATAATTTTCAAAATAGTTTTTATTTTTTTTATGATTTTCTAAAGCAAACAGAGGCAAAAACAATAGTTTTTGAATTTTTAAAAATAGCAAAACACATAAAAAATGTACCATATTTTGGTTAAATTTTACATAGTGGCAGGAGCCACGTGTCCAAATTCCGCGCTATTTGGACTTGATTTGCTATTTTATTTGAATAACACAAGGTCTTACAGTGCACATGGACCTATTTGCAAGAAAAATATGTTCCAAGGGCCAATCAGTAACAAATCCGGAAAAGGCAGCGGCCCTTGTGCAAAAAGTCCGCACAGTCACGCGCGATGCACGTGTATCAGTCTCGGAGGGGCATAAGTGTAAATTCTATATATAAGAATGCAAACGTTAACATCCAAGAAACATAGGAAAGAAAGTGCAAAAAGACCAGACCCTCACGTGTCGATGCACGTGGTCCACACATATAGATACAATAATGCAAATACATAAAACATGGAGGTCCTAAGTGTAAATGTTCAAAAATAAAAACAACTGAAACAAATATTTACAAGACTAAAAAGTAAATGCAATAAAATAAGGGGCCTAAGAACAATTTACCCCTTTATTATTGGACGGCTGAAGGGTGGCCACGTGGATGATCCGACGGTGGCTGAAGGCGTGCCAACCCTTCGCTGGATCAAGGGCGAGGAGGACGCCACATGTAGATCGGACGATGGAGGATAGATGGTGCCCCTTCGTAGGATGTGCTGTCACGATCGAGCCTCTGATAGATCGTACAGTGGAAAGCTCGCATGGACGGACGGTCAGGATCAGAACTGGGGCTGAGGTGTTAATCGGACGGTGGCTGGACGATCTCCAAGAACTCGACGTCGGCGAAGTTCGCCGGCCTAATGCACACGGTGGAGTCGTCCTCTGGAGCTGCTGAGGTGGGAATAACTTTGTCTCGATGGTCCGCAGCAAGTGGATGCCTCCGATGAGGCTGGCGACCACCGGAGTGGCCCGGCGACGGTGGAGGACTGGAGCTGTTGTGGCTGAGCGTTCAGAACCTCATATGGGCCTCCTTCGACATGCAAAACGACACAGAAGAGCTCCTTGGTCAAGGGCAAATTGCCTCGACCAAGTCAGGGGTGAAATGGGTGAGTGTATGCGTCGGGGTGACACCCTCCGGCGAGGCGACGACGGAGGAGGGTGAGGGACCTGCTCCGGGGCGAGACAGGGGGATGAAGGGGCGCAGTAGGTGGAGAGGGGTATGGCGAAGGTGGTTGTCGGGTCGGAGTGGCAAATGGATGGTCGAAATGGAGTGAATTAGTCGACAAAGCCGACGGTGCGATTTGGGGGAAAACTAAAATTAAGCTAAACTAAAGGAGATCTGACCTAATGGGTGGCTGCAGTCGACTGTGCTAGTGCTGGCGGAGCTCCGGGGGTCATTGCCTCAAGGGTTTGTTGCTTGCCCAGGCTGAGCGCACCTCGCGACGGCGCACGACGATGGTCGTCGCCGTATCAGTGGTTCCCGGCTGCCCGGGCCTCGCTGCAACCCTCCTCCGCACGGATGTCACTCAGGCGGTGGTGAGGAGCTCACTGGCGTCGAGGGGAAAGCCAAAGATGGAGTTAAAATTTGGCCGGAGGTGAGGCTATATATAGTTAGGGGTCCGAGAAGAAAGAGGTCAGGCGAGTTGTCGGAGCTCGGATCCCGAGGATAAACCACCGGGCGAGGGTCTCGGATCTACAGGGAACAAATGGAGCCTGGGGTTTGGGTATTTGGTGCTCGGATCATGGTGCTAAAATTGGAAGAAGCCGGGTCAGGCGCACGTATCCGCGAGACAGAGGTCCGCGGGGGAGAGTTGACCGGGGGTAAACATTCCCCCATGGACCAATAAGAATTAAGCTTTTATTAATTATTTGAAAATTCATTTAAAAATAATAAATGATTTAATTTCAAAAAAACATAAAACATGAAAAATGTTTATTTATTTTCATATAATTTTTTAGTGATTTTTATTTATTTTTTTGAAATATAAATTAGGTATTTACAAAATATTATTATTATATATAGGTATATACAATATGAATTTTTTATTTTAATTTTTAATTGTTTATTTTTATATATTTTTTTCCAATTTTATATTTTATTTATTCATAGAATGAAATTTGGAGTTAAAGGGTATTGTTATTTTTCTTAATTATTTACAGTGGTTAAATAAATACTTTTATATAAATATTTACATGGTATATATACAAGGTGGGTTTTGATTTTATTTTATTTTATTTTCATTTTTCTAATTTTTATTTTTATTTATGTATACCATGAAATAGAGGATGTGAAAATATTTTTATTGAATTTTAATTATTTATTTACAAAGAGAAAATAAATAAATAGGCAACTCTATATACATGGTCTATGTACAATGATGAAGGGGATTTTATTTATTTTTATTTTTCTTTTATTTTCTCCATTTTTATTTTAATTTAATATTTACAAATACGTACAAAATTAATAAACACATATTTTTATTTTTATTAAGCGGAAAATAATTTTTTATTTATTTACATAGATATATGTACACACATGAGCTTCCCTATCTCTCTCTACTTTGATTCTTTTGCGGTCAGACCGATGCTGAGCCCTCCCTTGGGATTAGGTCGCTCAATATTTATTCTAAATATCTCCCTCTTTTTCTTTTAATTCTTTATCTTTTATTTATGCACAAAAACATGCTAATTATTGTAATTTACACAATGCATGCTTATTGATAATTTATGTTATTTACATGAATATACATGTGTTTTGCGTAGGTTTTGTAGCCAAAATAAAAGAATAAAGAGTGATGATTTTGGATATTCATCAGAAACCTATCCTTATTATGCTTTGGTGAGCAGGATCCAGGGGGTCAGAGTGCACTGGAAGATGGAGGATGAGTCGAAGAGTCTATCAGAGCGGATAAAGGGTGATATAGGGCTCCCACCAGCTGGTCGGAGCTGCTAAAGCGATGACGAATCTAATCGGTGAAATCAAATGAACGACTGAATGGGGATGTACTAGAGGGTACCTGAGTATCCTACAAGTATTGGTGAAGAGCTACGAAGGGAATAGTGAGGTCCTGGCCTCAACTCCGATGCAAAAGGTGGAGGAGGCTACAAGTAATGGAGGGTTTCGGGTCACGTCTGAGCTATGGTCAAACGTCAACCAAAATATGCTCCAAAGGTGTATTCAGAAGCCTCTCACTCTTTTGGAGGTGGCTGAGTATGAAAGAGGTGACGAGGCATGAGTTGGAGAGCAAGGGTAGCAGAGGTTAGCATTTATAGGGGACCTCCAAGGTCTGGAAAGATCGAAGGCTAGTGCAAAACCCTAGGAAGATCCGACTTCACCTAGGGATCCACGAGGATCACGGATCCTAGGAGAGGAGTTATGCACAGAAATAAAGGGAGGAGATGGTCGAACCCGACCTAAAAAAATTGGAGAAATCTGATCTGGTGACATGGGAAGTTGAGTCGGGTCTTTTAGAGCGCGCATTTACCCGGTCAACAAACCTGGGTTGACCAATCAAAAAATCGAAATAAATAACTAAAATAATAATGGAATTAAAATAGAAAATGAATTTAAATAAAAATGGTAAAATTGAAAAATAATTATTATTTTTCAAGCTATTTTGTATGATTTTTAATATTTTTTTAGACATTATTTATGTCGTATATACAGTATGGGGCATTATGTACATGTGTAATATACATATTTAATTTATTCTGTTATTTTTATTAATTTTACACAAAAGTCATTTATTTTTTATTTTATTTATTTAAAAAGTAGTTTAAGGAGAATGAAGTAATTTTTATTTGATTTTTTTCAAATTAAATAAATGGTATTAAATAAACAGATATTGTATGTAGTATACACAAGTGTATCTTTAGTACAATGAATTTTTGAATTTGTTTTTATATTATTTCATGTTTTCTTATTTTAAATTTATTTTCAATTTATTGTTAGGAATATGCACAAATGTTTAAAATACAATATGCACAATTTAAAATTAATGGAATATACATATTTAAACGTATATGTATCATATGATTATACAATGCACCCAAAAAGCTAATTTTCACGCCTTATCTCCAAATTTTATAACACCTCTATTTTAAGAATAATTTAGTTTAGGATCCAATAAAGTGATATTGGAAGAATTTGATTTCATATGTAGTGGGAATTGATCTTTTAAATTCTTGGTGTGTGGTTTTTTATGTGTGGTATTATTTGTATTATGTAAGATAATTTATTTTACAAGTATTTTTATTATTTAGAAAATATTTTTATGTAAAACTTGTCGATCAGGTCAATGATTGACCTTTCTCTGTGTTTGGGTATGTTTGTACTTAGTTCATAATTACAACCTTATTTCATTTTCCTTTTCTCTTAATTCTTTAATTTTTGGAAAATATGTGTTAATTATGAGATATTAACAATGGTATGCATAGTGGTAATTTATTGTAGTTACATATAGTTAGAGATTTTTTTCTAAAAGATAAAGCTAAAATAAAAGAATAAAGAATGAGAATCAGATATTCATCATCCCTTTATAATTTACCTTTGTTAGTCCTGTAGCAAACACTTATTTGAAAAAGAAGTGAAACAAAAAGAAAAGAAAAGAAAAATGAAGAATCAAATCTGATCATTAAAGTTATCTTCATAAAATTAAAGTATGGATCTCAATTAGACCTTTGGATTATTAGTTTGGCGGAACCTTATTAGGAAACAGATTTAAGACTTAACAGCTTTTAAGTTCAACAGTTCCAAGGTCAGGTCTCCTTAACAACCAGGTCCAAACAAGTCTACATAGGCAAACTCTAATTACTATGAATCTTTCCTTGTACTGTGTAAGTGATATGTTTCTCCCCACCTCAAAAATGGCAAGGAAACAACCTTCCTCAACAAGGTAACTCTTATATACTAGTCTATCAACTCTTTCATCGAGGAGTAGGATATTCCTTTCTAAGTTCAAGTACGACTAGCTCAAGAAGAGGGGAATAGGAGAGAATGGACCATGACCAGTGTAGCCATGTATCCCTTGAAGCTTAACCAATGTAGCTAAGTCTCCAGCTGCAAGGTTCCTTGAGATGAGATGGTGGAATGCATAAGCTTTGCATATTCAACTATATACATTCTAGCAGACATTTTATTTTCAATCATGTATGTCCCCTTGTTTGGAGTTTTTGTATTTTTGCACATTTTGTATGACATATAAACAACATATCTACAATGTGCAGCATGTACATAATGGGTTTTTCTTCTCGAGATAGTAGACTATCCCTATTTTGAAGCTTTATTGCAACCCATAACATCCTGTTTTTAGACCTCAATGCTAGTAGACCAGGTTGAGGTGCACATCCCTCCCTAGAGGAGGACGGGAGGTTCTGGCTAGTTGTACTACCCCATATACCACTCCAAGCCAAAGGATTCTGCCTCCTCACCACCTCATCCGTGTTGACTACGTGTAAGGTGTGTGTCCAATTCAAGCCATTATCTCTGAGAGCCATGCTTGCATTGTTAAGTATTCAATTTAAGCTAATCAAAATTACATGTGAACATAGCTCGGTTGATGACGAACGTCATTTTCACCACTTTTGTTATTGTCTTTTATCGTAGTACAGGTAGTAAAAATGGTTCCCCGAAGACCACATTTCCGAATATGTGGAAATTATTTTACTTGGCAAGTTTACCAAGGTCGAACTTAAGGACAAGAGCCTCTTCTTCTATTTATCAAATTTTGTCTTTTAATTTAAGAGTGAGAAGATTCTCAATTTTAGGTCTTCACGTAAATACACATTAAAATGAAGGTCAAATAATGCAAGAACGATGCATGTAATTTTTATTTAATTTTATGATGTAATTATAAACATATGCATGAACATCATGCAATGCAAAGGACATGCATAAGAACGAATATTTATAAATATGCCCTTATAGAATATCAAAGCCATGAGAATAAATTTTATTTCAATTTCAGAGTCAAGTGTGCAACAATGATGCATAATGGCATTACAATCGGGGTGTAGGGGACACTATAAATGATAAAAAATTGGATCCATAAAATAAGTGTCAAATAAATAAATTGATCATGCCATTCGAAAGAGAATGAATAGAACATAAAAATGAAACAAAAATCGTTCAATTTGGACTTAGAATGCTCAAGATATGCTAAAAACAACGCAAAGGCATAAATGGAATAAAAAGACGAGAGAAAATGACGATAAATATTGCAAATTGGTCCATGTAGGGACCCATTTGAAAATATCAAAAATCGATGGTGCCCATCTATAATTTTTCCATTACGCATAATGAATATGCTATTCATCATATCAATCAACTGATCTTATCAAAATCCATGAGTAAAATCTCAAATAAATATCCATAAAATTAATAAATTATTAAAATGACTTTTGTAAATAAAATACAGTAAGTATTGTATATTATAATAAAAAATAGGAAAAGTGATATGTACATATAATGCATAGTGAAGAATATAGAAGGACCATATCTCCCCTACTTTATTCCTTATCGATCAGGTCAATGATTGACCTTCCCTCTGTGTTTGGGTATGTTTTTACTAATTTCATAATTACAGCCTTATTTCATTTTTCTTTTCTCTTTATTATTCTTTTTTTGGAAAATAAGTGTTAATTATGTGATATTAACAATGGTATGCAAAGTGGTAATTTATTGTATTTACATATAGTTATAGATTTTTTTCTAAAAGATAAAGCTAAAATAAAAATAATAATAAATGAGAATCAGATATTTATCATCCCTCTATAATTTACCTTTGCTAGTCCCATAGCAAACACTTATTTGAAAAAGAAGTGAAACAAAAAGAAAAGAGAAGTAAAAGGAAGAATCAAAGCTGATCATTAAAGTTATGTTCATAAAATTAAAGTATGGATCTCAATTAGATCTTTGGATTATTAGTTTGGCGGAAACTTATGGGAAACATATTTAAGACTTAACAGTCTTTAAGTTCAACAGTTCAAGGTCAGGTCTCCTTAACAACCAGGTCCGAACAAGTCTACATAGGCAAACTCTAATTACTATGAATCTTTCCTTGTACTGTGTAAGTGATATGTTTCTCCCCACCTCAAAAAATGGCAAGGAAACAACCTTCCTTAACAAGGTATCTCTTATATACTAGTCTAGCAACTCTTTCATCGAGGAGTAGGATATTCCCTTCTAAGTTCAAGTATAACTAGCTCAAGAAGAGGGGAATAGAAGAGAATTGACCGTGACCAGTGTAGCCATGTATCCCTTGAAGCTTAACCAATGTTGCTATGTCTCCAGCTGCAAGCTTCCTTGAGATGAAACAGTGGAATACATAAGCTTTGCATATTCAACTATATACATTCTAGCAGACAATTTATTTTCAATCAGGCATGTCCCCTTTTTTGGAGTTTTTGTATTTTTACACATTTTGTATGACATATAAACAACATATCTACAATGTGCAGCATGTACATAATGAGTTTATCTTTTCGAGATAGTAGACTATTCCTATTTTGAAGCTTTATTGCAACCCATAGCATGATGTTTTTAGACCTCAATGCTACTAGACCAGGTTAAGGTGCACATCCCGCCCTAGAGGAGGACAGGAGCTTCTGGCTAGTTGTACTACCCCCATATGCCACTCCAAGCTAAAGGATTTTGCCTCCTCACCACCTCATGCGTGTTGACCACGTGTAAGGTGTGTGTCCAAGTCAAGCCATTATCTCTGAGAGTCATGTGTGCGTTGTTAAGTATTCAACTTAAGCTAATCAAAATTACATGTGAACATAGCCCAGTGGATGATGAACGTCATTTTCACCACTTTAGTTATCATCTTTTAGCATAGTACAGGTGGTGAAAATGGTTCCCCAGAGACCATATTTTCAAATATGTGGAAATATTTTACTTGGCAAGTTTACCAAGGACAAACTCAAGGATACAAGCCTCTTCTTTTATTTATCAAATTTTGTCTTTTAATTTAAGAGTGAGTAGATTCTCAATTTTAGGTCTTCACACAAATACACATTAAAATGAAGGTCAAATAATGCAAGGAATGATACATGTAATTTTTATTTGATTTTATGATGTCATGATAAACATATGAATGAACATCATGCAATGCAATGGACATGCATGAGAAAGAATATTTATAAATATGCCCTTATAGAATATCAAATCCATGAGAATAAATATTATTTCAATTTCAGTGTCAAGTGTGCAACAAAGATGCATAATGGCATTACAATCGGTGTGTAGGGGACACTATAAATGATAAAAAATTGGATCCATAAATTAAGTGTCAAATAAATAAATTAATCATGCCATTCGAAAGAGAATGAATAGATCATCAAAATGAAACAAAAATCGTTCAATTTGGACATAGAATGCTCAAGATATGCAAAAAACAATGCAATGGCATAAATGGAATAAAAGTACGAGAGAAAATGTCGATAAATATTGCAAATCGGTCCATGTAGGGACCCATTTAAAAATATCTAAAATCGATGGGGCCCATCTATAATTTTTCCATTGCGCTTAATGAATCTTCTATTAATTATATCAATCTACTGATCTTATCAAAATCACTGAGTAAAATCTCAAATAAATATCCATAAAACCAATAAATTAGTAAAATGACTCTTGCTATAAGTACTGTATATTATAATATACAAAATAGGAGAAGTGATATGTACATATAATGCATTGTGAAGAATATACAAGGACCCTATCTCCCCTACGGTATTCCTTGTCGATCATGTCAATGATGGACCTTTCCTCTGTGTTTGGGTATGTTTGTACTTAGTTCATAATTACAGCCTTGTTTCATTTTCCTTTTCTCTTAATTCTTTTATTTTTGGAAAATATGTGTTAATTATGTGATATTAACAATGGTATGCATAGTGGTAATTTGTTGTATTTACATATAGTTAGAGATTTTTTTCTAAAAGATAAAGCTAAAATAAAAGAATAAAGAATGAGAATCAGATATTCATTATCCCTTTATAATTTACCTTTGCTAGTCCTTTAGCAAACACTTATTTGAAAAAGAAGTGAAACAAAAAGAAAAGAAAAGAAAAATTAATAATCAAAGCTGATCATTAAAGTTATCTTCATAAAATTAAAGTATGGATCTCTATTAGACCTTTGGATTATTAGTTTGGCGGAATCTTATTAGGAAACAGATTTAAGACTTAACAGCCTTTAAGTTCAACAGTTCTAAGGTCAGGTCTCCTTGACAACCAGGTCTTAACAAGTCTACATAGGAAAACTCTAATGACTATGAATCTTTCCTTGTACTATGTAAGTGATATGTAGCTCGCCACCTCAAAAATTGTAGGGAAACAACCTTCCTCAACATGGTAACTCTTATATACTATTCTAGCAACTCTTTCATCGAGGAGTAGGATATTCCCTTCTAAGTTCAAGTACGACTAGCTCAAGAAGAGGGGAATAGGAGAGAATGGACCGTGACCAGTGTAGCCATGTATCCCTTGAAGCTTAACCATTGTAGCTAAGTTTCCAGCTGCAAGCTTCCTTGAGATGAAACGGTGGAATACATAGGCTTTGCATATTCAACTATATACATTCTAGTAGACATTTTATTTTCAATCAGGTATGTTCCCTTTTTTTGAGTTTTTGTATTTTTACACATTTTGTATGACATATAAACAACATATCTACAATGTGCAGCATGTACATAATGAGTTTTTCTTTTCGAGATAGTAGACTATCCGTATTTTGAAGCTTTATTGCAACCCATAGCATCCTATTTTTATACCTCAATGCTAGTAGACCAGGTTGAGGTGCACATCCCACCCTAGAGGAGGATGGGAGCTTCTGGCTAGTAGTACTACCCCCATATGCCACTCCAAGCTAAAGGATTCTGCTCCTCACCACCTCATGCGTGTTGACCACGTGTAAGGTGTGTGTCCAAGTCAAGCCATTATCTCTGAGAGTCATGCGTGTGTTGTTAGGTATTCAACTTAAGCTAATCAAAATTGCATGTGAACATAGCCCAATGGATGATTAACGTCATTTTCACCACTTTAGTTATCGTCTTTTAGCGTAGTACATGTGCTGAAAATGGTTCCCCAAAGACCATATTTTTCGAATATGTGGAAATATTTTACTTGGCAAGTTTACCGAGGACAAACTCAAGGATACGAGCCTCTTCTTCTATTTATCAAATTTTGTCTTTTAATTTAAGAGTGAGTACATCCTCATTTTTAGGTCTTCACAAATACACATTAAAATGAAGGTCAAATAATGCAAGGAACGATGCATGTAATTTTTATTTGATTTTATGATGTAATGATAAACATATGCATGAACATCATGCAATGCAAAGGACATGCACGAGAAAGAATATTTATAAATATGCCCTTATAGAATATCAAAGCCATGAGAATAAATTTTATTTCAATTTCAGAGTTAAGTGTGCAACAAATATGCATAATGGCATTACAATCGGTTTGTAGGGGACACTATAAATGATAAAAAATTGAATCCATAAATTAAGTGTCAAATAAATTAATTAATTATGCCATTCGAAAGAGAATGAATAGATCTTCAAAATGAAACAAAAATCGTTCAATTTGGATTTAGAATGCTCAAGATATGCAAAAAACAATGCAATGGCATATATGGAATAAAAATACGAGAGAAAATGACGATAAATGTTGCAAAATGGTCCATGTAGGGACCCATTTGAAAATATCAAAAATCGATGGGGCCCATCTATAATTTTTCCATTACGCTTAATGAATCTTCTATTCATCATATCAATCTACTGATCTTATCAAAATCCATGAGTAAAATTTCAAATAAATATCCATAAAATCAACAAATTAGTAAAATGACTCTTGTTATAAGTACTGCATATTATAATATACAAAATAGGAGAAGTGATATGTACATATAATGCATAGTGAAGAATATACAAGGACCCTATCTCCCTAGATGTATTCCTTGTCGATCAGGTCAATGATTGACCTTTCCTCTGTGTTTGGGTATGTTTGTACTTAGTTCATAATTACAACCTTATTTCATTTTCCTTTTCTCTTAATTCTTTTATTTTTGGAAAATATGTGTTAATTATGTGATATTAACAATGGTATGCATAGTGGTAATTTATTGTATTTACATATAGTTAGAGATTTTTTTCTAAAAGATAAAGCTAAAATAAAAGAATAAAGAATGAGAATCAGATATTCAACATCCCTTTATAATTTACCTTTGCTAGTCCTTTAGCAAACACTTATTTGAAAAAGAAGTGAAACAAAAAGAAAAGAAAAGAAAAATGAAGAATCAAATCTGATCATTAAAGTTATCTTCATAAAATTAAAGTATGGATCTCAATTAGACCTTTGGATTATTAGTTTGGCGGAACCTTATTAGGAAACAGATTTAAGACTTAACAGCTTTTAAGTTCAACAATTCTATGGTCAGGTCTCCTTAACAACCAGGTCAGAACAAGTCTACATAGGTGAACTCTAATGACTATCAATCTTTCCTTGTACTGTGTAAGTGATATGTAGCTCCCCACCTCAAAAATGGTAAGGAAACAACCTGCCTCAACAAAGGAAACTCTTATATACTAGTCTAGCAACTCTTTCATCGAGGAGTAGGATATTCCCTTCTAAGTTCAAGTACGACTAGCTCAAGAAGAGGGGAATAGGAGAGAATGGACCGTGACCAGCGTAGCCATGTATCCCTTGAAGTTTAACCAATGTAGCTAAGTCTCCAGCTGCAAGCTTCCCCGAGATGACACGGTGGAATACATAAGCTTTGCATATTCAAATATATACATTCTAGTAAACATTTCATTTTCAATCAGGTATGTCCCCTTTTTGGGAATTTTTGTATTTTTGCACATTTTGTATGACATATATACAACATATCTACAATGTGCAACATGTACATAATGAGTTTTTCTTCTCGAGATAGTAGACTCTCCCTATTTTGAAGCTTTATTGCAACCCATAGCATCCTGTTTTTAGACCTCAATGCAACTAGACCAGGTTGAGGTGCACATCCCTCCCTAGAGGAGGACGAGAGGTTCTGGCTAGTTGTACTACCCCCATATGCTACTTTAAGACAAAGGATTCAGTCTCCTCACCACCTCATCCGTGTTGACTACGTGTAAGGTGTTTGTCCAAGTCAAGCCATTATCTCCGAGAGTCATGCGTGTGTTGTTACGCATTCAACTTAAGCAAATCAAATTTACATGTTGATGATGAACGTCATTTTCACCACTTTAGTTATCGTCTTTTATCGTAGTACAGGTGGTGAAAAGGGTTCCCCAAAGACCACATTTTCAAATATGTGGAAATTATTTTACTTGGCAAGTTTACCGTGGTCGAACTCAAGGACACGAGCCTCTTCTTCTATTTATAAAATTTCGTTATTTAATTTAAGAGTGAGTAGCTTCTCAATTTTAGGTCTTCACACGCATACACATTAAAATGAAGGTCAAATAATGCAAGGAACGATGCATGTAATTTTTATTTGATTTTATGATGAAATTATGAACATATGCATGAACATCATGCAATGAAAAGGACATGCATGAGAAAGAATATTTATGAGTATGCCCTTATAGAATATCAAAGCCATGAGAATAAATTTTATTTCAATTTCAGAGTCAAGTGTGCAACAAAGATTTATAATGGCATTACAATCGGTGTGTAGGGGACACTATAAATGATAAAAAAATGGATCCATAAATTAAGTGTCAAATAAATGAATTGATCATGCCATTCGAAAAAGAATGAGTAGATCATCAAAATGAAACAAAAATCGTTCAATTTGGACATAGAATGCTCAAGATAAGCTAAAAACAATGCAATGGCATAAATGGAATAAAATACGAGAGAAAATGACGATAAATATTGCAAATCGGTCCATGTAGGGACCCATTTGAAAATATCAAAAAATGATGGGGCCCGTCTATAATTTTTCCATTGCGTGTAATGAATATGCTATTCATCATATCAATCTACCAATCTTATCAAAATCCTTGAGTAAAATCTAAAATTAATATGTAGAAAATCAATAAATTAGTAAAATGATTCTTGTAAATAAAATACACTAAGTACTGTATATTATAATATGCAAAATAAATTAATAATACAAATCATAAAATAAAAGAGTTTTTCACCTATAAATGGCCCAAAACTTCATATATTTATAATAAATTCATTTAAATCCTTTTCAGCTAATTCTTTTTCCATCTTGTTTATAAAAATGTATATAAAAATACAAAATTACAAAATAAATTTCACCTCAAATAAATTCTCCTAGATCATTGATTTAGCCGAATTTCGGTGGTCTTAAGTTCCACACAAGGCGGGAACACAATTGATGTGTCGACCATTCAGAAATCCGAACTAAAGTCAACAATTAACCCACAATATTATATCAAACAATGACAAGCAAAAGTGGAGGTAAAATTTATTATAACTCGACATGAAAGATGTATAGGTGTAAGTATGTAGAGGTCGAACTCAGGGATCAAGGCAGGATAGATCACGCAAGTGCAAAAGTGTGATGTGATTAAGTGTCTACAAATATGCAATTTTTTTGTGGTTTTTTAATTTTATATTTTTTTCTTTTATTTTTAATTTTTAATTTTGTATTTTGGTTTTTAATTTTCTGATTTTATTTTTCTTTTTATATTTTATATTTGTATATTTTCTTTTTCAATAATAGAATATATATATACAATGTAAGAAAGAGGAAGATAGGGTATTTATAAAAATAGGTAAAAATAGCCAAAATTCAGGAAAAGAAATGTTTTTGTTCTTTTTATATTTTTCTACTGTTTTTTTTATTTTAGGGGATTTTTCAGAGAATTTTCGGTTTTTTTAAAGGTCAAAATACAAGAAAACAGTGAACTACACTACTGGTCGAAATCAAATAGAGGATGAAAAATACTAAACAGTACCCAAAATTCCCCCAATTAATTTTTAATTAAAGGTAATAAAATAAGGAAGCTACAGAAATTTAGTTTGCATTTTTAGGATTTTTCTAGAACTTTTTAGATTTTTATGAAGTTTTTAGGGGTTTTCTAATTTTTAAGGTTTTTATTTTGAAATTTTTAATGATTTTTGGATCGACACTAAAATATGATAAGACAAGCAAAATATGTTTTTTTTGGAATTTTTCAAAACGTTTTTATAATTTTTATGGATTTTCTAATGCAAACAATTATGAAAATGCATGTTTTTAATTTTTAATAAATATGAAAATGCAATAAAAATATAATACAAAAATATGGTGTGAATTAGCAAGCAAACAGGAGCTTAAACTAATTTTTGTGCATTTTTTAGGGTTTTATTGATGCATGAAATAAATAGAGACAACATCAAAAACTACACTACTAGTGAGGGCATAAGTGCAAACAAGCAAAAATCCAGAGGCCAAATTGCAATTTTCACAAAATTTTACAATATATTAAATAAGTTCCAGGACTAAATACAAGTGTTCAAAGCCACAAGGGCACACTTGCAAAATACCCACCCCAGCGCGTGACTAGCATGCACCTGGGAAGGACCTAAGTGTAAAATACAAAAATCCCAGTGGCTACTATGCAATTTACCCAAAAATATTACATGTGATATTAAAGTTCCTGGACTAAAACTAAATATCTAAACTTGTGAGGGGTCCAGTGCAAAATCACCACCACCCCACGTACACAGATCACGTGAGGTGACGTGGACTGGACTCAACTGCAAATATGTAAAGTTCGGGGGCTTGGATGCAAATATTACAAATATTTTTACACTACAGACAAAAGTTTATGGACTAAAAACAAATACAAAAATGGACGAGGGTGGAGATGCAAAATACCCACGCCTAAGGCCTCGTGCGCGATCCGATGGTTGAGGGCGCTTCACTTGACACGCGTCGCAGATCTGACGGCCGATGACGCTTTGCGTTGGACGGCGATGATTAGATCTCTAACTGAAGAGCTGACGATGGGGGCTTGGCGCGATCCAACGGCGGTTGATCATCTGGAGCCTCAACCTCGATCCAACGGCTCCAAAGATCGAAGCAAGAACAACGGAGGAGCGCCGGTGAGGCGACTTTCTCCGAGCTCCAGCTCCGTCCTACGGCGATCTTTTGGGCTTCAAAAAGGGATGGGGGCTCCTTTGGGTCGATGCTATGTCCTGGCAGCTTCAAAAGGCCTCGGCGACGGCCGAGGTTCGGGAAGGAGGGCGGCAGAGATGGAGAGCTCCACGGAGCTCCGACGAGATGCAAAAATGCTCCCAGGCTCGAGTCAACGAGCTTTGACCTGCAAAAAGTCATGAGAGAGTCCAGGGAAAAATGCCTGGACCCCGCAGAGGTGGAGATGGTGCGTGGACGGTGGTGTACGGTGGTCGGCCGGAGGAGCACTCCTGCGAAGTACGCGTTCAGGTGATTCAATAGATGAAAATGAAATATTTGTGGGGGGATTTGATCCTACGACTAAGGTGAAGAAAAGACAAGATAAATAAAGGGGAGAAGGGGTTGCCTAGACAGTGGAAACCGGAGGGAAGGAGTACATCGACGCCAGTGAAAGGCGGAGGTGGCGGAGCCACCTGAGGTGTCGCTCGACCAGCCTGACTTGCTTGAGAGGAAGCTGTCACCTTCCTCGAGCGGTTGGGCGCAAGAACGGGAGCTAACCTATGGAATGAGGGGTTCGAAATTTGAATCGAAGTCGGGGGATTCGTTTTATAGGGTTTGACCCGATGGTGAAGAGGCTCAAAGGTCAAGGCGTATCGGGGGCCACAGTGATCCAATCCTCGAGATAGACGTTGGGCGAGTAAGCCTGATGATCGAGGAGAAAAAGTTGCAGAAGGAGCATCATGAAAGGGTGCAAGGAGGAGCCTCAAAAAATTCACGAAGATGTGGGTCAAACGAGGTCTGACAGTCACACATGGGGGAAGGACGCCTAGTTGACCGGGGTCAACTAGGGTTTGCTCCTGGTTGGTCCACGTGGACCAACCAGGAAAAACCCCTGAAAAAATATTTTGTAAATTCGATTAAAAATAGTAAATGAATTAATTATTTTTTGATTATTAAATAAAAATGTTTATTATTTTATGAGGTATTTTATTATGATTTTTATTTATTTTTAGGAGGTGTAAAAATAGGAGTTGCCTTTTATAGGCTATATAGGTATATACAACTATATATTTGAATATTTTATTTTTATTTTGTTTATTTAATTTTATTTATTTTGTTTATTATTTAATAAAATTATAGATTACTATTATACACTTAAAAATATTTTTATTTTTTTCTGATATATTTTATACACATAATAAAGTAAAAGTGTTAATACTATAAGTTTGTCTACAGGTATTATACCTATGTATATAATATACGGATGTTTTATTTTATGTTTATTTTGTGTTTTTATTCTTATTTTACTATAGAAATATATTATAAATAATATTTACATAATTATAAAAATATAAAAGTATAAAAATAATGAGTAAATAATAAAATGAATATTTTAATCGATATAAGTATACAAGTAGGGTCCAAAACTCAATTTTCAAACCGTAACTCTGAAAAATACGAAACCACTGCCATTAAATAGCTTATTTTAAACTATATACAATTAAAGTGAGTCTGGTACATTTCTAGTTTTTATTTGCAAGATACGGGTCTGGGAAGTTGGAGTTCTGGAATCTTATTCAGATCATAACTTTTTATCTATACATTATTTTTGAGTGAAATCAATTTTGTATTTTTATTTATTAAATTATCTACAACTTTCATTTACAATATTTCTTATTTGAGGTATAAAAAGTGGAACTAAAAATAGGTCCCAAAATGAATAAAGAATGAAAAACAAAGGTATTTCTACAGTATTTTGACCCTTATCTCCCCCTACTTTATTCCTTGTCGACCAATTCAACAAGATGCCTAGGTCTCAGGGTTTCAGGTAATAAAAAATTTACGATATTTTATTCTTTTTCTTTTCTTTTATTTAGTCTATAATTTTGGCTTTAATTACAGTGTTTTATACACTAATTAAATGCACATGCATGGATGCTAAGATGCGGATATTAAAGGTATTTACACGCATTTGCTAGGGTTTTTGATGCCAAAATGATAGAATAAAGATGATGAAATGTGGCTTCATCATCCCCCTATACTTTACATTTGCTAGTCCCTAGCAAACACTTATGCAATAAGTCCAAAAAAAAAGAAAGAAAAAAAAAAGAAGAAGTTGGATTAAATTTGATTATCAAACTTGTCTTCACAAAATCAAAGTTTATAGCTTAAGTCGGACCTTTGGAATTTTAGTCTTGGCGGAACCTTAATGAGAACCGAATTTGAAATCCAACAGTCCTCAAGAATCCCAAAACTCTGCTCAAGTCTCCTCAATAGCCATGTCAGAAATACTTCAACTCATACGCAAACCCTTATGACTATGAATCTGACTCGTACAGTGTAAGTGATAGAGGCTCTCCCCAACTGAAATGACAAAGAGACTGACTTCTCCAATATGACAACCCAATGATTCCCCAATCCAACAACTCATCCCTCAAGGAGCAGGGTATTCCCTTCTAAGTTCAAGTGGCAACCAGCTCAAGAGGAGGGGGTGAAGAGAAGAATGGACGATAGCCAGTGTAGCTATCTATCCTAGGATGCAAGACAAGTGTAGTCAAGTCATCCAGCTGCAGGCTCACAAGATTTGACTTTGAAGCTCAAGCTTTCTTATTTGACTATACACATATGTACACTCCGGCAGGCATTTTTATTTTTGTACAGGCCTGTCCACTTTTTTTGGAGTTTTTGCTTTTTGCATTTTTTTGAATACTATATACATCAGCATTTACATAGGGAGTTTTTCCTCTTGAGCCAGTAGACTATCCCTCTTTTGAAGCTTTATTGCAACCCACGATCTCCTATCCTCGAAACTCATCATCACTGGACGGGTTGGGGTGCACTTCCCTCCCTAGAGGAGGACAAGTGTTTCCACCTGTGTGCGTCTCATACTGGCAAATCCAACCTCCTCACCACTCCAACTGAGTTGAGCCATGTAAAATGTGCAAGTGTCCAAGTTAGGTCATTATCAACAAGAGTCGTGCGTGTGCTCCGAAATACTCTATTTAGGCAGTCAAGAATCCATTGAACCAAGTCTCGTGATCCTCAAAGAATTAAGTCAACTAGACCTGAAGTACCTCAATTCCAACTCCTATAAGGTTCCTGTTAATTAGGTAGATTTTAAGGTCCAACCAAGCTCCAATCTTCAGATTTTACTTAGACTTGTTCAACAATCAAACTCAATACGAAAAATGCGAATGCCATGCAAATGCTATGCAGAAAATATTTTTGTGATGCAATTTTCAAAGATTTTGAACTTTTTATGGGTTTTTGAAAAGATGATGCATATGCATTTTTTAAATTTTTCAAAAAGATTTTTCAAATGTTTTTGGATTTTCGAAAATAAAAAGGTTTTGGCCAAAAATTAGGTATAAATATTTACACGGGGGTGCATCTTGTATTTACAAGAAGTGGATTTTAAGAATTTACAAGGGTAAGTGCTCAATTTTATATAGTGGATTTTTGGTGTGATGTATGTATTCCTCAAACTTATTCGACACAGGTTTTCCAAACAAATTTTGAAAACTATAGTCCAAAATAATTTTTACAAACATTTGACAAACATGTACACACATTTGAAAATCATATTGCAAAGGTTTTCAAAATAGTATATATAGATTTGTCAAATATTTTTGCAACCATTTTTCAAACCATTTGCAAATCATTTTTCAAACATTTTATTTCACACAAAAAAATAAACTTTACAATAAAAATGTTTTTACAAAGATCGAAAACATGTAATAAAATGTTTTACAAATAGTTTTCAAAAGATTTTTCACAAGGGTTTTCAAACTATTTTTCAAACATTTTGCAAAAAATATTTTCACCTGATTTATTAATCAGTAAATACAAAAAGAATTTTTAGGAATAAAACATCTTTTTATTAAGATTTTTAATGAATTTTACAAGTATAAATAGCCACAGTTATTAGTAAAAATACGAAAGTACGAGTTATGGCTAAACTATATACACAGTATATACGACCCCCTATACTTAGCTTGAGCTATGTCCTCATAGATCGGGGAGAAAAGAAAAGACATAACTCGTACTAAGTATAGAAAAGTCTAAAGAATAAATAAATAAGAGATGAATAGACGAATGAGAAGTTGACCATCCTTCCTATACTTAGGATCAAATAATCCTAAGTATAATAGATTGTACACAAAGCAGGGAGGGTCAAGGGTGGGAATAAACAGATCGTACTCAGAATGTCTTCCCCTATACTTAGGGCAAGATATCCCTGAGTATAGACCAGAAGAAGAGACAATGGAGAGGTTCAAAGAATAGAACACTCGGGGTGCACCCTCCCTATACTTAGGACAAAGTATGTCCTAATAATAGAAAACTGTCCACAAAGGGCGACACCTTTTTGATAGATACAGAAGATAGAAAAGGAAAAGAAGAAAAGAAGAAAATAAGAGAAGATATCAACAGATGGATCTAAACAGCGGAAGATGGAAGTGATAACCATGTATGTGATGCAAATGATCAGAGTCAAAGAACACATCTCATACTAGAAGAATGGAGGCAACGTCAATGACCGGCGGATCATGATCTAGATATGACTTTAGGCGCTGACCATTGACACGAAAGGTAGAGGAAGATGACGGTTCCGATATATCAATGCTACGATTGTCATGTACCTTCCTAACCACATACGGACCTTTCCACTTACTCTGTAATTTCCCTAGAAATAACTTCAGCCTCGAATCAAACAACCATACATGCTGATCGGCCTCAAACCGTTTATGGCTGATATGAGAATCATGCCATGTCTTCACTTTTTCCTTGCATTGTAGGCTGCTAGAAAAAGTTGTATCTCTCAACTCCTCCAGGGCTACCAACTCTGCTCTCCTCTATTCTCCTATACTCTCGGGATCTAAGATTAACTCAGTGACTACCCAAAATGATTTATGCTTGATGTCCACTAGGAGATGGCACGGCTTGCCATAGACGAGATGAAAGGGAGATGTCCCTAATGGATTTTTGGAGGAGGTCCGATAGGCCCACAAGACCAAGTTCAAAAGCTTGACCAATCCTTTTGGTCTGGGCAGACAACCTTCTGTAAGATCGTCTTAATCTCCCTGTTCGATACTTCGGCAAGACCATTATTCTGAGGGTGATACGGCGTGGCAACACGATGGTCAATGCCGAACTCGTCTGCAAGGGCCCTGACTTTATCATTAATGAAATGAGACCCCCCGTCTAAAATCAGAACTCTAGGTACCCCGAACTGTGAAATGATATTTTTCCTCAAAAATCGACACACGGTTTTAGCATCTACGGCTTAGGCGGGGGTGGCCTCAACCCAACGGATAACATAATCTACAACGAGCAAAATATGCTCAAACCCCTGACTCTTAGGAAATGGGCCCATGAAATCAATCCCCCATGCATCAAAAACCTCACAAAAGTGAACGGGCTGCACGGGCATCATGTCTCTCTATCCGCAAGTACCCACCTTCTGATAGTCAGTGCATCTCTTCACGAACTCATCTGAATCATTGAAGAGAGTAGGCCACCAAAGTCCGGATTGGAGCATCTTTTGTGCTGTCCTTCTCCCAGAATGATGTCCTCCTGCCTCAAGCATATGGCAGTAGGTGAGGACGCTATGTTGCTCTTCTTGAGTAATGCACCTCCTCCAGACGCTATCCCCTCCTTCATGATAAAGGACGGGATCCTCCCAGTGGTAAAACATGGCCTTCGCTAGGAAGGTCTCAAGTTTCTGCCCAGGCCAACCCTGTGGATACGTGTTGGCGACAAGATAGTTCACAATGTCGGCGTACCATGGGAGTGAGGCGATGGCCAAGATCAACTCGTCTGGAAACGTTTCTGTGATAGGTGCGCTGGGCTCAGATTCCTCAAGGTTCTCTAAACAAGAGAGATGATCTGCCACCACATTCTTAACTCCAGGCTTGTCCTTAATCTCAATATCAAATTCCTGGAGCAGAAGGATCCATATGGTAAGGCGAGCTTTGGCATCCTTCTTGGCTAGGAGGCACCGGATGGCGGTGTGATATGTGTAGATGGTTACTCTAGATCCGAGAATATAAGATCGATACTTATCCAAAGCAAAGACTATTGCCATCATCTCTTTCTCAGTCACAGTGTAATTCCACTGAGCGGCATTTAAGTACGGTTGGCGTAGTGAATGGCATACGACAATCCATCCCTCCTCTGTCCAAGCACAACCCCCACGACAAAATCAGAAGCATCCGTCATGATCTCGAATGGGAGAGACCAATCGGGTGGCTGAAGGATAGGAGCCGTGACAACCATGTTCTTGATAGTCTCAAAAGACGCAAGACACTTATCATCTACAATGAACTCGGTGTCTTTCATCAGCAAGTCAGTGATCAGTTGGGCAATTCGACTGAAGTCATGAATAAAACGTCGGTAGAAACCAACATGCCCCAGAAAAGACCGCAATTGATGCAAATTGGACAGTGGATTGAGTTTTCTAATGATATTTACCTTGGACGGATCAACCTCCATGCCTCTGTCGGAGATGATATGACCAAGGACCGTCCCTTGAGTCACCATGAACTGACTCTTCTCCCAAGACAAGACAAGATCGGCCTCAATGCAACACTGAAGCACACGGTCTAGGCAGTCAAGCAAGCATCAAACCCATCGCCATATACCGTGAAGTCATCCATGAAGACCTCTAAGAATTCACCCACCATGTCCGAAAAAATGGACAACATGCACCTTTGGAATGTCGCGGGGGCGTTACATAGACCAAAGGGCATCTGTCTGAAAGCATAAGTCCCAAACGAACAGGTGAATGTCGTTTTCTCCTGGTCTTCGGGTGCAATGGCCACTTTATTGTAACCGGAGTACCTGTCAAAAAAACAATAATGACTCTTCCCATCTAGCCTCTCGATAATCTGATCAATGAATGGTAGTGGGAAATGATCCTTCTTGGTGGCCTGATTCAATCGTTTGTAGTCCACACAGACCCTCCAAGAAGTTGGTACCCGAGTAGCTATCTCCTCTCCAGACTCATTCACAACTGTAGTGATGCCCGTCTTCTTGGGCACCACATGTAATGGACTAACCAAGTTGGAGTTGGAGATGGGGTAGATAAAATCGGCGCGCCACCACCTTGATATTTCTTTCATGACCACATCTCGAAGATTCAGGTTTAGCCGTCGCTGGAACTCACGCGAAGGCCTAGCATCCTCCTCAAGATAGATGGGGTGGGAGCATAGAGCCAGACTAATCCCCTGGAGATCAGCTATACTCCATCCTATCGCCTTGCGGTTTCTTTCAAGAACCTCCGTCAGACGAGATTCTTGTTCTCCAGTCAAACCCGCTGAGATAATGACTGGGTGTATATCTGGCTCACCCGCAAGGAATCTATACTTTAGCGACTGCGGGAAGGGTTTCAGATCTGGACAACTGGGAGGTGGCAGATCTGGCTTCTGATATGTCCGTGTAAAGGTTACCAGGTCCGCATGTGAGAACTCTCGCTGTGAATGAGAATCTGACGAAGTGAACCCTGCTGAATCGTCTATGAACTGTATTGGCTCGCACTCCATCCTAGCTGTCAGCTCAGAAGGAATCATACATGGCAAATAATCATAAAAATCATCCCAGTCGATGTCTGAATCTGAGGGATCCGAACTAGATGAACAAGAATGAAAATTTGTTGTACCACTCGTCACAGAACTGTCAGCCTCAAAGGTATCCTCTCAACTGCAATCAACTGTAAATAAGGTGAATCTGCAGGCAAGGCGAGGGTCTGTGCTACCGGATCTGTCCAAATGGATTCATCATCTATCATCACAAAATCACACTCCTAGTGGATGTCTAGCTCGGCCTCTGTCATCTGCTCTATATCACTGGACTGCTTTGAGCATGCTAATTCTCTTGCTCTGGTCTCGTCGATCGTCTCTATTCGTACACTCTCGCCCTCTACGCGAAAGCATACCGTTCCATTATCATGATCGGTCACTGCCTTGGCTGTGGCCAAGAATGGGCGTCCAAGTATGATAGGGGCATCAGTTACCGACTCAGGGATCTCCTTGTCCAATACAACAAAGTCCATATGGAATTTCAGGCCCAGAATGGTAACGACCACGTCTCTCAACAACCCCTTCAGCCTCTAAGTAGACCAATCAGCAAACGGAAGGATCGTCCTGCTCCGAAGAAGAGGACCAAACTCGAATTGGTTGAGTAAGGCTGCGGGAAGGAGGTTGATAGAAGATCCGATGTCTAATAGAGTACGATCGAACTGCTGCTCCTGAATCTCGCATCTGACATAGGGAGCTCCTGCATCAGGTCTCTTGGCTGGCCTTCGGTTCTGAATGGTGCAACAAGTGTCATGGGTGAGCACATGGATCTGATCATGGTGGTTCCTCCTCCTCCTACTGACTGTAATCTTCTCTTTCAGGTTCTTTTGGTAGAGGAGGATGTGCTCAAGTGCCTCCCGTAGAGTCAGTTGGATATGAAATCTATCAATCATATGGTTGCTAAACTCTACCTGTTGAGTCTTTTTTGGATTTTACTTTTTATTCCCCTTCACCAAGCAGAGTGCTTTGGGGAAGGGGATGGAAGGGGTCTCCGCAGATGGAGGACTAGGAATAGGTCCCTCTGCCTGTGACGGAATAGAATCCATACCATGATCATCATTCAACACATATGCATCTGAAGCGTAAATAGAAACCTTTCCTTCATTCATTTTTTTGTTCTTTTTGTTACCACAATCCTAAGATACAAAAGGTGGCAACACTACATGTGGGAGCTCAACAAAAGTGGAAGTGGTGGCCTCGGTACCACCAACGGCATCTAGCTTCGCGGCATCAGCGTCCGCTCTGGCACATCATGAAAAATAGTGGTATCAGCACCACCGTTTGCATCTAGTATCACGACGGCCTCAGTACCATCGTCTGGATCTCCATCCTTGGTGGCATCAACACCACCGTTATAAACATCATCAGCGGTATCTGCACCGCTACTCTGCTCATCTAGCACTCTGGATTCTTCGTGTTGTTGTCGCTCAGATGAGGCGCCGCCAGCGGGTATCCTACTACTCCTAGTAGTCACAAAATTAGCATCATACGAAGAAGATATGTCACTCAAATAATCACTAGGAGAAGTATCCTCTGTAAACTGTACATGCTCAGACTTTCTTTTCAGACTGTTTGGATTAGGCTCAATCTGAGCTGGTATGGCGGCCTTGCCTTTGATGATATCCCTCATTTCCTGTCGGAACTCATCCATTTCCTGCCGGATGGATGCTCGATGTTCAGAAAGCAATGGGGTGAGGTCATCTAATGCTGGGTTCTCGAAGGCAGGTTCCTGAGAACCAGAAGTATTCCCTTGTTGGAAATGAGGTTGTTGCTGGGAGGAGAAGTGCACACGAGGCTGGGGGTATGACTGTTGGGGTTGCTCACGCTGCCGCCACCGCTGTCCTTGATAGGTGGGATGAGGACCATGCTGGTTCTGCTGCTGGGCATACTGAGACTGGTTCTGCTGCTGGCTATTCTGTTGTCCCTGAGCCGGAGGCAGTTGCGGGGAGGAGGTGCCACCAGTGGTCCAATGGAATCCGGGGTGATCGTGACGAATCCCGGGCTCTTGTAGGTACCGGTCGTACCAAATCCCATTGACTTCCATCAATGGCTCTTGCTCGAAGGATGGAGGAGGAAGAACTGCGAGTGGTTGATCAGGGTGATAGACCACCATCTAAGTGTCCTGAGATGGTGGCTGCGACGGGTGATACTGTAACTGCGGGACCGGCTCTGCCTGGATGTGGTTGACCTGGCAGTACAGGGCAGAAGGCTGGGTTGAGCTGCTACAGTTGGGATCAGCCCGTGACCTAGGAGGCTGCTGAGTATACATTTGTGCCTCCTAAATGCAGAGAATCTGCGTCTTTAGGTCACTCATGTTCTTTGTAATCAGTTCCATCTGAGCCAGACTCTTACTCTGCTTCTTCTCGAGGATCTCGAGGCGGTCCAACTTTTCGCTAATTATAACTATATCGGCTGCGACGGATTCGGCTTGGGTTGCAGCTGCCAACGGAGTGTGGGGACCAGCATCGATGCGGGCGATCCTCTGAAATGATTCTGCTCCTTGGTGTGGCTTCTGCTGTGTGTAGACTCTTGCTTGGGCCATGACCATTGAGTTCTCTACCATTCCTTCATAGATGGCCCAGACGTCGTCTTCACCCTTGGAAAAATATGATCCACCACAAGAGGCATTTACAAGCCCCTACATCTCCTGTGTCAGCCCAAAGAAGAAACTCTGAACCAGATTGGGCTTGGATATATCATGGTGTGGACATCGGTCAATGAGCTCTCTAAATCGATCCCAGGCATCATGGAATTGTTCATTAGGGATCATTATGAAATTGCTGATCATGGCTCGTGCTGCATTGGTCCGGCCGAGAGGATAATACTTGTTCAGGTATGCGGTCTGGAGTTGTGCCCAAGTGTCGACGAACTTTCCCAAACGTTTCAGCCAGTAAGCAGCTCTATCAACCAAAGAGAACGGGAAAGATATCATCTTGATGGTTTCCTCAGTCACTAGCATGTCATGAATTGTGCTGAAGATCATCTCAAATTTCTGAAGATGGAGGTGTGGCTCTTTGGTCGCCAGCCCATGGAATTTAGGCAGTAGCTGAATAGTGTGGGGCCGAAGCTCGAAATCTCCATGAACGGGAGGAAGTCGGATCCATCGATGAGTGAGGGATGTTGCGGAATTATGTAATTCCCTCATGATTGTCTTTGGTGGTTTCTCAGCGTCAAGATCTCCTCCTTCTGCAACAGGTATGTCTCCTCCACCACCTACAGCTCTATTCTCTCTATCGGCTCTCATCTGCGTCAGCTCTCACATGAAGTCACCCATGAATGCTCCCTGGTCTCTGATCTGTCTTTGCATTGTCTCCAGGGAGGCTAGAAGTGAATTGTTGATGGCAGCTTGGTCATATAGGAAAGGAGGGTGCTCTTGCTCATCTGGGTGCTCTCCTCTGTCTGCCATGGCTGGGTTCTCTGTAAAGGCAAAAGAACCCATCTCAGGTGCCGTCAAATGATCTGAGCTCTGTGTTGCACTAAACTCTGAAACTGTTGGATTGATGGAGGAAGAAGGGTGGTCGAGGGGGAACAGGGTGGAAGTGAACTCAGGTTGGGAGAGTGGATCTTGACTCCCCGAAACCATCCTAGATGAATAGGGAGGAGTGCTAGATAGCGGTGCCGACAGAGACGGCCTAAGAGACCTCCTTCCCATCATCGTGATTATTGAGAAGAGTGAAGTTGAGAAATGAAGAAGAGGGGGGGGGGCAAAATTGTGCACAATTGTGCAGTGGTTTTAATCTTGACCTAGATCCAACTAATCACTCAAACATAATGCAAAGGGTTCACCAACTCAACACGTAAAGTCGTAAGGGTTCGGCTTTTATCTTTGTAGTTTTTAGATGAATTCAGGCATTTATCTTTGAACGAGTCCTTAGAGCGCTACGCCTATAGGAGAGAGAGTACTGCCGGAAGAGTATCTCGTACTTGTACTCCTCTTGTGTAACTTGTAGTCCGCACTTTTTGAAGTCCTTATAACCCTTCCCGGATCCCTACTCAGCCAAAGAAATAGAGAAAGTAAGCCAATAGGCGAAACCAATACTTCGGAACTCGCTTGCAACGGAATCACCTGTGAGCGTGCAAGAACCTACTCGGACGCAAGACGATGAGACAGACACCCCCATGAAGGTGTGGCCTAGGCTCGATACTTCGGACAAGGTCGATGCTCTACACAATAGAGAGTCATCAATGGTGACCAAGCCCTACTCGTCCATGTACGATAGAAGCGCCAATACTTTGAAAATCCAGGCGATACACAAGGCAACCACAAACTGGGTTTTGGGCTCTAATCCTTACGAAGCCGCTCTCTCACTTGGAAGGAGACCTTCCCATGCAACCTCAATACAAGTGAGGGTATTAATAAACCCTAGCAATGAATCCAATTAACCAATTTTATTTATGTCAAGTTTTCTTTAGCAGTCCCTTTTTTTAATTTTTTTGGTGTTATCACTTGTTTTGAGTCAATTCAACACAAGCGCCTAACATTTTTGTATTTTCTTTGATTCCTATTTGTTCCAAAAATAGAGGGAGAAGAGTCGGAAAAGCCAATGCAAGTGGTACTAAGATGGAAATCTCACCTTAATGCCTAAATGATGGATGCTACGGTAGAAGACTTACAGTGACTCCCAGCTCTGTCCATGCGGGATGCATAACAGGAATTTTTAAACCTATACTATATGCCGATATGCACACGAAAATCGTCCTATGCAGGCAATTGCTAGTGTGAAGAACCACAAGTCGGGCACCGATCCTCAATCCAAGAGTCTGATCTAGGCTCACCCCTCCACTTCTCGACACATCGAGTTCAGGAGTAGCGCTTGACAGGGTGGGCTCGCGGCATGTAGGCTTGAAGATGATGAGGCGACTGTTTAATTTAAACTAAGTCCAAAACACACTATAGGTACATGCAATGGTTATTAGGGTGTTTAGACCTAATTTACTCTATCAAGCAAACCTAAAAGCTAAGGGCTCATTCCACAAAAGAAAAGAAAAAAAAACAAAACTGGAAAATGACAGCGGTGAAAATGCGATGAAAACCGCGGTCAGCTCCCCAAGTGAACAATCACATGGGAAATTAGGCCCGAGTATCCAAGTGTCCAAAGTACCTGTATTATTACAAATTAATCAAATCCTTCTCTCACAAAAAATGATAAACTAACTATCTCTCTCTCTAATCCTCCTCCTCTCTCCTGCCGGCAAGGCTAGAATAGCCGACTCCGCCTCCCAAGGATGAACCGGATCCCCTAGGCGATCCTCCTCGATCCACGGTCCCTCGCAAGAAGACAAGAAAGAAGAATGGTTAGATAGCTCAATAAGATATATCAAAAGTAGAGAGATCAAACAAATCAAGGATGTAGACAATCACAATCAGACAAAAATATGACCTATATGTTGTTGCACCCCGGCAACGACGCCATTTGATTTAGCCGAATTTCGGTGGTCTTAAGTTCCACACAAGGCGGGAACTCAGTCGATGTGTCGACCACTCAGAAATCCGAACTAAAGTCAACAATTAACCCACAATATTATATCAAACAATGACATGCAAAAGTGGATTTAAAATTTATTATAACTCTACATGAAAGATGTATAGGTGTAAGTATGTAGAGGTCGAACTCAGGGAGCAGGGCAGGATAAATCACGTAAGTGCAAAAGTGTAATGTGATTAAGTGTCTACAAATATGCAAATTTTTTGTGGGTTTTTAATTTTATATATTTAAATTTTATTTTTAATTTTTAATTTTGTATTTTGGTTTTTAATTTTCTGATTTTATCTTTTCTTTATATATTTTATATTTTTATATTTTCTTTTTCAATAATAGAATATATATATATATATACAAAGTAAGAAAGAGGAAGATAAGGTATTTATAAAAGTAGTTAAAAATAGCCAAAATTCAGGAAATGAAATATTTTTGGTCTTTTTATATTTTTCTACTATTTTTGTGATTTTTGGGGATTTTTCGAAATATTTTTGGTATTTTTAAAGGCCAAAATACAAGAAAACAGTGAACTACACTACTGGCCGAAACCAAATGAGGATGAAAAATACTAAACAGTACCCAAAATTCCTCAAATTAATTTTGAATTAAAGATAATAAAATAAGGAAGCTATAGAAACTTCGTTTGCATTTTTAGGATATTTCTAGAATTTTTTAGATTTTTATGAAGTTTTTAGGGGTTTTCTAATTTTTAAGGTTTTGTTTTGAAATTTTTAATGATTTTTAGATTGACACTAAAATATGATAAGACAAGCAAAATATGATTTTTTTGGAATTTTTCAAAATGTTTTGTAATTGTTATGGATTTTCTAATGCAAACATTGTTGAAAATACATGTTTTTTATTTTTAATAAATATGAAAATGCAATAAAAATGTAATACAAGAATATGACGTGAATGATCAAGCAAACGAGAGCTTAACCTAATTTTTGTGGATTTTTTAGGGTTTTATTGATGCATGAAATAAATAGACACAACATCAAGAAACTACACTACTCGCAAGGGCATAAGTGCAAATAAACAAAAATCCAGAGCCCAAAGTGCAATTTTCACAAAAGTTTACAATAGATTAAACAAATTCCAGGAATAAATACAAATGTTCAAAGCCGCAAGGGCACACCTACAAAATACCCACCCCAACGTGTGACTAGCACACGCTTGGGAAGGACCTAAGTGTAAAATATAAAAACTCCAGGGGCTACTATGCAATTTACCCGAAAATATTACACATGATATTAAAGTTCTTGGACTAAAACTAAATATCTAAACCAACGAGGGGTCTAGTTCAAAATCACCATCATCCCACGTGCACAAATCACGTGAGGTGACGTGGACTGGACTCAACTGCAAATATGTAAAAATCAGGGGCTTGGATGCAAATATTACAAATATTTTTACACTACAGACAAAAGTTTATGGACTAAAAATAAATACAAAAGTGGGCGAGGGTTGAGATGCAAAATACCCATGCCTAAGGCCTCGTGCGCGATCCGACGGTTGAGGGCGCTTCACTTGACACGCGTCGCAGATCTGACGGTCGATGACGCTTCGTATTGGATGGCGATGATTTGATATCTGGCTGAAGAGCTGACGGTAGGGACTTGGCGCGATCCAACGACGGTTGATCACCTGGAGCCTCAGCCTCGATCCAACGACTCCGAAGGTCGGAGCAAGAACAGCGGAGGAGCGCTGGCGAGGCGACTTTCTCCGAGATCTAGCTCCGTCCTACGGCAATCTTTTAGGCTTCAAAAAGGGCTGGGGGCTCTTGGGGGTCGATGCTATGTCCTCGCAGCTTCAAAAGGCCTCGACGACGGCCGAGGTTCGCGAGGGAGGGCGGCGGAGCTGGAGAGCTCTACGGAGCTCTGGCAAGATGCAAAAATGCTCCCGGGCTCGAGTCAACGAGCTTTGACATGCAAAAAGTCGTGAGAGGGTCCAGGGAAAAATGCATGGACCCCGCGGAGGTGGAGATGGTGCGTGGACGGCGGTGTATGGTGCTCGGGCGGTGGAGCACTCCGGCGAGGTGTGCGTTCGGGTGATTCAATCAATGAAAATGAAAGATTCGTGGGGGGATTTGATCCTACGACTAAGGCGAAGAAAAGGCTAGAGAAATAAAAGGGGAGAAGGGGCTGCCTCGACGGTGGAAACCGGAGGGAAGGAGTAGCTCGATGCCGACGAAAGGCGGAGGTGGCAGAGCCACCTCAGTTGTCGCTCGACCAGCCTGACTTGCTCGAGAGGAAGCTATTACCTTCCTCGAGTGGTTGGGTGCAAGAATGGGAGCTAACCTATGGATTGAGGGGTTCGAAATTTTAATCGAAGTCGGGGGGTGTGTTTTATGGGGGTTGACCCGATGGTGAAGAGACTCAAAGGTCAAGGCGTATGGGGCGCCACAATGATCCAATCCTCGAGATAGACGTTGGGCGAGCAAGCCTGATGATCGAGGAGAAAAAGTTGTAGAAGGAGCATCATGAAAGGGTGGTAGGAGGAGCCTAGAAAACTCAGCAAAAATGGGGATCAAACGAGGTCTAACAGTCGCACATGGGGGAAGGACGCCTAGTTGACCAGGGTCAGCTAGGGTTTGCGCCTGGTTGGTCCACGTGGACTAATAAGGAAAAATCCCTGAAAAAATGTTTTGTAAATTCGATTAAAAATAGGAAATTAATTAATTAATTTTTTATTATTAAATAAAAATGCTTATTATTTTATGAGGTATTTTATTATGATTTTTAATTATTTTTAGGAGGTGTAAAAATAAGAGTTGTCTTTTATAGGCTATATAGGTATATACAACTATATATTTAAATATTTTATTTTTATTTTATTTATTTAATTTTATTTATTTTCTTTATTATTTTATAAAATTATAGAATACTTTTATACACTTAAACATATTTTTATTTTATTTTTCTGATATATTTTATACAGTTAATAGAATAAAAGTGTTAATACTATAGGTATGTATACAAGTATTATACCTATGTATATAATATACAAATATTTTATTTTATGTTTCTTTTGTGTTTTTATTCTGATTTTACTATACAAATATATTATAAGTAATATTTACATAATTATAAAAATATAAAAGTATAAAAATAATGAGTAAATAATAAAATGAATATTTTAATCGGTATAAGTATACAAGTAGGGTCCAAAACTCAACATTCAAACCGTAACTCTGAAAAATACGAAACCACTGCCATTAAATAGCTTATTTTAAACTATATGCAATTAAAGATGGGTTTGGTACATTTCGAGTTTTTATTTGCCAGATACGGGTCTGGGAAGTTGGAGTTCTGGAATCTTATTCAGATCATAAATTTTTATCTATACATTAATTTTGAGTGAAATCAATTTTGTATTTTTACTTATTAAATTATCTACAACTTTCATTTACAATATTTCTTTATTTGAGGTATAAAAAGTGGAACTAAAAATAGGTCCCAAAATGAATAAAGAATGAATGAAAAACAAAGGTATTTCTACAGTATTTTGACCCTTATCTCCCCCTACATTATTCCTTGATGACCTATTCATCAAGATGCCTAGGTCTCGAGGTTTCGGGTAATAAAATATTTACAATATTTTATTCTTTTTCTTTTCTTTTATTTAGTCTATAATTTTGTCTTTAATTACAGTGTTTTATACACTAATTACATGCACATGCATGGATGCTTAGATGCGGATATTAATGATATTTGCACCCATTAGCTAGGGTTTTTGATGTCAAATTGATATAATAAAGGTGATGAAATGTGGCTTCATCAATCCTAAAGATAAAATGCCCTAAAATCCAACTTCTTGGCCAAATTTCCTCTCCGTATGAACTCCAAATTCACCAAGCTCACTTTTAAAGTTCAAGTTAGAAAATTTTCTATCCAATGAAAGTGGTTTCACTAAAATTAGAGCTCATTTGCAAAATATGGATTTTGGGACCTAGGCGTACTTTATATATAATGTAAATATTCATTCTTTCGTTACTAATTATTTAGTTTTTTATTACTAAAAAATCCAAAAAAATCATTGTTCTGTTGTATTTTATTACTAGTATTTTTTATGTTTATGTTCTTAATATCTTTTATTAAAAATATAAAAAATTAAAATTAGAAAAGTAAAAAAACATCTAAATATTGTTTGTCTTGTTTTGGTAAATTCTCCACTCTTTTTCTTCTCTTTATTTTGTTGTATTTTAGTAGCCTACTTTATTTATTTTCTTTTTCCATTCTCTACAAAAACTTCTCTTATTTCATTAACCTCCAATCAACTCCACCATCCATCGAACTTCCCATTCAACTCGACTATTAATCTAACCTCCCATTCAACTCTACCACCTTTCTAGCCTCCATTTTCCATCTCTTTTTATTTATCTCATTCTCCTCATATTTGTTTTTTATCAACCTTTATGCGAGAGAGAATTGAGAGCTCCGACCACTCGTATCGATGACAACGAACAACAAATTAGAGCAATGACCGATCTCCTCTCTGATGAGATCCATTAGTGTTTCCGCCATCATCGCAGTCGCTTATGCGCGCTGCTCGAGCTCCTCGCTTGTCGATGATTCGAGCGAAGATCGTGTTTTTCGTGAGCATACCACAGGTGATCGCTTCCATAGTATGTAATTTTTATTTTCATTTTGTCAATTTTTATTTTATTTTCATACTTGTTGCATTCTGTTTATGTGAAAAATTACATAAAACCCATGAGAAGTGTGCATTTTTCATTGTTACATTTTATTCCTTAAAATTCTAAAAAAATATATTTTGTATTCGTCATTGGATTAAGATTATAGAAAAATACATAGCTAAAATAGATTTATTTCCTATTAAATTTAATTTGGCTAAATTGTGTGCTTTCTTATTAACGTAATTCACCCGCATATTACGTTCGCACTTATTTTTGCATAAAAAATACAAAATATCTGCATTGGAAATCTAGACCAAAGTTTTTGAATTAACCCGAAGTTGTTCCTTTGCCTCCCTATGTTTGACCTCGAACTTAGCTGGGATATAAATTTTCGCTAAGTCCTCTTCACAGAGATATTTGGTTCAGTTATGAACGATTCACTAGGTACCTGTATTACAATAAGTACAGTGTATATTCTGTATATAGCGAGCCCTCAGATGGCACCATTGTCGGCGAGGCAAACACCTTAGGGGTTAATTTGAAAAATTACATTTAGATTTTCACTCACTCGGGTAGGCTGATCCTGACCGCCCTTGTATTAATTCTATTTTTCTCTCAATTATTTTCTTCTTATTATTGTATATATTTTGGTGTTTATCTCTTTAGCATTAATTTTATTTTCCTTGCGAGGCTTGGTGGACATGGTGTGCGTCATAGGTCGATGGACGTGATGCATACCGACTATTGAAGATCAAGGAGAATTAATTTATTTTTGAGAGCATTTTCAATTTTTGTATTTTTTTTAATTATTATGTTGTAATAATTTAGGTAATTTACTCATTTATAGGGGCCCTTGTTTAAGATCTTGCACGTGTAAAAGGACATGGACTTTATTTTGTGGTGTGTCGAGACCTGTTTCATTCTCCGGTGAGGGTGGGACTCAACTAGAGTGGAGAAATTAAGATTTGGCACACAATAGTGTAACATCGATTTTGTTTTTGCCTATCTTAATTTAGGCCACACGTATCTTAGAAGATTCATTTATCTGATAAGATTCATAATGAGACGCACATAAACACGTACTACTTCGATCAAATTAACTCAATTCTTCCCTACTAATAGTATAGTATTTAGGTGTGGTTTTCTTGATATGCACACATTTAGTGTAAATTTAAAAATTAGTTTTGCAGAATGCATGGAGAGTGTTGGGAGTCAATGTAAGTATACCTTCTTTTGAGCATGCATCATTTTTTCATGTTTGCATTCTGATTTCTGATTCCTCTCTTTTTTTACAACTTATGATCAAAAAAGAAAATTGAGAATGAATGGTAGACGTGTTTGTGTGTTCAGATTAAATTTCAAGTGACAACCTAACTCTAATATTAGGATTGAATTGAGCAAGTCGATTAAAAGAATTGGAATAAAAAGAACCTTGTTCACGATGCATAAAGACCTCATTGTTTGAATTTACTTACAAGTGAGAGAGAGAGACGACACTAGGTTAGAGCCATGCTAGGATTTTCATATAGACTACTGGTTCTTTTTTAGGTGATTAGCTAGTTCTTAGAGAGGATCTGCACGTAGCCGGTAAACGGCTCGGATTTCCTTAGCAGAGTGGGAGGTCTAGAGGATGCCTTTTAAGGCTTTGTCCTTAAGGAACGAGAAACCATATTTACGATCTGTACTTACTCCTATACTAGCTGAAAGTAGGTCCAACTAGTCATAAGAGCCGAGCCAGTCTGTGGGGAAATACACGTACAAAACAACTTGTTAATCTTTTAAAGATTGCAATTATCATCAATTAAATTGATCAGATAATTCAGTTGAACCTTTACGATCATCACATGTTGAGTAGGTGAAATTGAGGGTTTGAATTGTGTTTGTATTGTGTGAGTTTACTCTTGTGCATCGTAGACCTAGTGCCTCATTGAATATGAAGCATTAAATGGTTCTTTTGACATCAAGGATGACTAATTGATGGGATATTTATTCAGATTTCATTACTCTCTAATTTAACCCTTCAAGAAGTACGCCTTCAAAGGTCCAGATGTAACATGGACCAACCTAGACTCATGACCTTGATCTCAGGAATTACACTCTGGATGGTCACTCTCAAACCATTCCCTTTTTCTCCTCCCGCCTCACTAAAGAAAACGTTCATCTTTGTGAGAATATCTTGATTCATTAAACCTATTCTAATCAAGACTACATTATTCATTAGGGACTTAGAGAAGATTCACGTAAAATGCCTCCAAAGAAGAGAGAAGATGAAGAAGAACACCCGAAAGACCCGATAAGAATGGTACGTGCCAGATTAGCTACACTTGAGCAGCAACATGCATTACTCAGAGCTCAGTTAGGAAAACACAATGATAGGGTCGAACCACCGATGGATGCGCTGTATAGCCCTAGAAATTACATAATTATTTTAGTCCGGAAGAAACAGAAGTTAATTTTTATTGACGCCATAGTTTTTGAACTTGTTGCCACATTTTGATGGGAATGCTTCTGAGACATATGCATTACTAAAGAACTTCAAGATTGTTTGTGCTAACCTTGGACATCCTAGGGTTAGCCACAATTATATTAGGCTCACAACCCTTCCGTTTTCCTTGGGTGGCCAAGCTGGCTACTAGGTGAAAAATCTTGGAGTTACAGTCACCACTTATGCCCAGTTCAAGGACCTGTTTCTGAAGAAGTTCTACCCCCTGAGTAGGACTAAAATGATGAGGATCTGCATTACGAGCTTTCCCAGTTAACCCATGAAGCATTCCGTGATGCATGGGAAAGGTTCAAGGACATCCTACTGAAGTGTCCTTGTCATGGACTAGATTACACATCTTAGTCCCGTCATTCTTCACTGGTCTCAACCCTGATATGCAGGGTTTAGTGAGTGCTGCTTATGGAGGCAGTTATACATAATCAGGATTGGATACCATCTGGAATGTATTCAAGCAAATAGTTGAAACCAACCACTCATAGATGGCCAACAGAGCCTATATATCTTCCCCAATTCACTCTTATCTGGGGGAAAAGTCAGATTAGTTGATATCTCTCAGGACATAATCCCCAGCATGGGTCTTATTGCATACAAGATTACCGTAGTCAAGAGGAATGACAGGAGGATTGATGAGCTAGACCGGAGCATCTCCAAAATTCCTAAGAAAATGAAGGAATTGGCTGAGAAGTTATCTAAGATAAGGATACCTATCGTGACTTCACCCGTTATGCTGTGTACCAAGTTCATCATGTTTAGGAGCATTTGGTGTCGGGTCAACCCCAATCGTGGGAGTAGGACCAGTCCTACGCCAAATCTTTCCAGCAGCCCCCTCCATCAGCAGAGATAGTTCAGGAGGAGCCTCCACCGATTTGGAAGGTGAATGGAGTATGATATGCTCAGGACCCTGCCAGGCAGGGCATTACGGGGGACCGATAGACCTACATGTGTCCCCCGACCTTTCAAAACACCGCATTCACCTCCACACCACCTCCTTCATAGTAGAGCCCTCGATTCTAGCCACCTCAGTAGCAACAAAAGCAATACCAATAGTATGGCCAACAGGGACATTACCAGGAGGGCTAGCAGGGCCCGCAATCTTAGTAGATACCCAACAACAATAGTAGCAGAGGCAGTACCCTAGCCAACATGACTAATCTTCTCGTTCTTCTTCCTAGTCTTATCCCCTTCCTTCTTCGTCTGGTCCCGTGGACATACGTAAGCAGATACTCAACAAGCTCCATTTCTACATGAACGAAATTCATGACTTACAGGTGGATGTCAACCACCTGTCCAGACGATGAGACGAGCAGTCTGTACCCTCTATCTAAATCCCAACGCAAGTTCAGGCTAAACCCAATAGCCTGAACCGATCTACTTCTCAGCAGCACTTTGGTCAAGTATACTATTCAACATCTCCTAGATCTAAACATTAGATTCTTTCATGTGACGGGGCTAATCACATGTCACTCAGGTCGGAAGGGATGTGACTATACCAGACCAAGCTAGGACATGAGGAGGCATCTTTAGAGCTCTACCTGAGGAGTCTCAAAGGACGAGGAGGAGAGGCAGCATATTTTGGGGCCCCATCAGCACCATTTGAGGATTTATACTCACGGAGATGAGAGAAGAAGGATAGCACATATGCAGCATACATCATGGATATACTTTCGAGTTTATGGAGGACATTGCATTTTCGGTTGTGGCGAATACCACTTCAGATTCTATTTTACAACCTATAGTAGATAGTTTTGATTTTGATTCCATGTTGCACCAAAAAGATTCATGTATGAAGAACTATGTTTCCGTTAATGCCAAGAACCATCTTAGTTCGTAATTCAGATTCTTCATCTTCTATTTCTCTATTTTGAATCCCTTTCCCTCGTGCTCTTATAGCAGGAATCCTATTAAAATGACTCAGAAAGATGACCCCGATATAGCACAGTTTGTAAGGAAAATATCATTGTAAAGGTGTCATTTCGATGAGTATGTGGCTAACAATCCTACATTCCAAAAATACCTTAATATTAGATGTACACCTACTAGGGTTAGCAAGAAGAAGGAAATTCAAAATGTAAAGACACACGTCCCGTCAGTAGCCACAACATATTATCTCAAGAATTAGACATTGTAAAGGAAAAAGAGAGACATGGGTGCTCACTATGTGGATAGTCGTATTGACGACATCACATTTGCACTCACACTCTTGGATAACGGTTCTTCCATCAACATACTTCCCTTCGCATTATATCATAAATTGAAGTTGGGACCACTTCGAAAATCTAGAGCTTTACTCCAATTCGCAGATTGTTCAGTGAAGAGACCTAAGGGAGAAGTGAAGAATGTCATTATCTCAATTCAAGGGAAGAACTATTCATATCATTCTCGGGTGGCCCCTCCATAGGACCGTAGTACAACTTTCTATTATGGTATGGGAATGATGAAGTTCCGTTCTCCAGGTGGAGAAATAAACCTTGAGATGAAGCAAACCAAGTGTTAGCTACCCGATTCAGAGAGTAGCACAGAGTACTCCTCTTCAGAGGAAGATTGCAGAATTATTAGCACCGTTGGAATCTGGAAACAGGTTCCTTTAGGATAGAGCGAGACCCTTTCATATAGAAAGGACATAGTGGATGATGTAGTTTGCCAGGTGTTGACTGATCTTGTTAGAGATGCATCTACCTAGATCTATCTGGATCTATCCGTTTCATCCCCTTCAGAACGATCATGGGCCATAGATGACGAGTCGGATGCATCATTAGCTGAATTACTGCATTTCATTGGTTATCCGACTCCCCAAACATATGAGTTGGTGGTGAGTACTATACAGTTAAGCTCACCTTCATGCAGCACAGAACCAGATTCAGATTCACTTCAGCCAGATTTGATTGATGATACCACATTTATATAACTGAAATAACTACCTCCTACACTTAAGTATACCTTTCTTGCGGGACTCAAAGAGAGATATCCTGTTATCATTAGCTCAGAATCGACTTTAGAACAAGAGTCTAGGTTGTTAGAGGTTTTAGAGAGGAACCGCAAAGTAATAGGCTGGACAATGTCGGATCTTGTGGGGATCAACCCCACTCTCTACTCGAACAACATTTTTACTGAGGATAATGTGAGATCTTCCCATAAGTTCCAGAGGAGACTTAAACCCTATCTACGAGAAGTAGTGAAGAAAGAAATTGAGAAATGGTGCAAGGCGGGGTTTATATACCATATTTCTGACTCCATGTGGGTGGCTTTGCTTCATGTTTTCCCGAAGAAGTCGGGAATTCAGATGTTCACCAATGAGGAGGTGGTAGAGATCGTGATATGAGTACCTACTTCATGGCGCTCTGTGTTGATTACATGTGCCTAAATGCTGCAACCAAGAAAGACCACTTTCCCTTGCCTTTTATTGATAAGATTTTGGAGAGACTCATAGGGAAAGAGTTATTCTATTTTCTTGATGGGTACTCAGGCTTCAAACATGTAGCTATAGCCCTTGAGGACCAACAAAAGACTACATTCGCATGTCCATTCGACACTTTCGCTTTCAGTCGCATGTTATTTGGGCTCTGCAATGCCCCGAGCACTTATTAGCGGTGCATAATTGGCATATTTGCCGAGATGGTGGGAGATTTCCTGGAAGTATTCATGGATTACTTCTGAGTTCATGATGTTTCCTTTGATACATGTTTAGTGCACTTGGACCGAGTCCTCAAGAGGTGTAGAGAGGTGAATCAGGTACTCTCTTTGGAGAAGACTCACTTTATGGTGATGAAGGGTATCGTATTGGGGCATGTCATCTCCAAAAGGGGAATGGAGGTTGACCCTGTAAAGGTGGAGGTGATTAAGAAACTTGATCCACCTACCAAGATGAAGTCAGTGCGTACATTCATAGGGCATTCAGGATTTTTTAAAGATTTCCATTCCATTGATTGATCTCCTAGGGAAAGATATAGAGTTTGTTGTAGATCACAGGTGTCTGGAGGCCTTTGAGCTCTTGAAGAGGAAGATTTGTACCTTGCCTATCCTATAAGCTCCTAACTGGTCTCTCCTCTTTGAGATCATAACCGATGCTTCATGTTTCACTATAGGAGCTATGTTAGGACAATGGCGAGAGGGGATCCCTTTTGCTATCTACTACACGAGAAAAGTATTAGACCCTACATAGAAGAATTACATCGTGACTGAAAAGGAAATGCTCGTTGTCGTATGGGCCCTCAAGAAGTTCAGGTCGTATATTTTGTGCTCTAAGATGACAATCTACACTAACCACGTAGCTATTCATAACTTAATGGAAAAGAAGGATGCGAAGGTGTGTCTTCTTAGGTGGATTTTTCTCTTCCAAGAGTTCGATTTGTAGTTAAAAGATAAACCTAGAGTGAAGAATGTTGTGTTTGATTATCTTTATCGGATTGAACTTAAGAATTTCCCTTATTATGAGCGGATTATACCTTTCCAGACAAGTGAATTTGTGTTATTGACTCACTCCCCTGGTTGCAAACATAGTGAACGATCTTGTCTCTAAGAAGGTTCCCCATGGTTGGACTACGAGCAACATTGATCAGCTGTAGTCAGATTCGAGGAGATACTACCGGGATGATCCTTTCCTTCTCTTCGAAGGGTCTGATTGTGTTTGGAGAAGGTGTATTCCTCAAGAGGAGTACCAAATGTCCTTACATATTGTCATTCACTTGAGGCTGGAAGACACCATTGGGGGAAGAGAACCGCTCACAAAGTACTTCAGTGTGGATTGTAGAGCCACCTTCAGATTCAGAGTAGATGACAGAGGCAGAGTGAGATATCCACCAGGACTGTGATTTTGTGATTACAGATGATGAGGCAGTTTGGTCCGATCCAATTTCACGAGACATCCTCTCACCTTCAGAGTCCACTGATGCACATATGCTAGTAGAGGAGAGCTTGGAGAGTGCATTCCTGGTCCAAGATACATTTCAGGCAGCAGAGCCGGTTCCTGATCGTGAGGCATATTATTCTTTTGATACTGATTCAGATCCCTTGGAGTCAGACATAGATTGGGCAGAGTTTGATGATATTATTCCTTGTCTGATTTCCCCAGAGCCTACAACTAGTGTGGAGACTGATTCCATTCAGAGCAGAGACACACCAGCAGAGCAGCATCCACCAGATTCAGATTTTCAGCGAGAGTCATCATTTTCCCTTGTAGATTTGGTCGCATTTACTCAGACATTTCAGAGGCCAAATCTGCCAGCTCCCAGTTACCCAGAGCGGAAGACCTTGCCGCAGTCGCTGAAGTATATGTTCCTTGCGTGCGAGCATGAGATGCACCCAGTCATTATCTTAACATATTTAACTAGAGAGTAAGAGTCTCGTCTGATGAAGATTCTTTAAAAGAACCTCAAGGCGATAGGATTGATCGTAGCCGATCTCCAGGGGATAAGACCGACCATGTGCTCCCACCATATCTATCTCAAGGAGGACGCAAAGCCATCGCGTGAGTTCCAGTGGTGGTTGAACCCGAATCTTCGAGAGGTTGTCATGAAGGAAAATTCGAAATGGTGGAGCACCGAATTTATCTACCCCATCTCCGAATCCAAGTGGGTTAGTCCATTACATGTGGTGTCTAAGAAGACGAGCATCACTACAGTTGTGAGTGAGTATGGAGAGGAGATCGCTACCCGGGTACCCACTTCTTGGAGGGTCTGTGTGGACTACAAACGATTGAATCAGGCCACCAAGAAGGATCATTTCTTGCTGCCTTTTATTAATCAGATTATAGAGAGGCTAGCTGGGAAGAGTCACTATTGCTTTTTGAATCAGATGGCCATTGCACCGGAGGACCAGGACAAGACTACATTCACCTGTCCCTTCGGGACATATGCTTTCAGACGCATACCCTTTGGTCTATGCAAAGCTCTGATGACATTCCAAAGGTGTATGTTGTCCATCTTTTCGGATATGGTGGGTGAGTGCTTGGAGGTCTTCATGGACGACTTTTCGGTCTATGGCGATGGGTTCGATTCTTGTATTGAGTGCCTAGACCACGTCCTACAGCGATGCATTGAGGTTGACCTTGTTTTGTCTTGGGAGAAAAGTCACTTCATGGTGACTCAAGGGACGATGCTTGGCCATATCATCTCCAACAGGGGCAAGGAGGTTGATCCGGCCAAGGTGGATATCATTAGAAAACTCAATCCACCATCCAACTTGTGACAACTAGAGTCTTTTCTGGGGCATGTCGGTTTCTACCGATGATTCATTCATAATTTCAGCAGGTTTTCCCGACCGTTGACTGATTTGCTGACCAAGGACACCGAGTTCATAGTTGATGATAAGTGCCTTGCGTCATTTGAGACTCTCAAGAGTATTTGTTGAGGCTCCTGTCCTCCAGCCGCATGATTAGTCTCTCCCATTTGAGATCATGATGGATGCCTCCGATTTTGCCGTGGGGGCCATGCTAGGACAGAGGAGGGATGGATTGCCTTTTTTCATTCACTATGCTAGCCGTACATTGGATGCCCTGCAGCGGAACTACACGATCATAGAGAAACATATGCTAGCCGTGGTCTTTGCCCTGGATAAGTTCAGATCATACACCATTGGATCTAGAGTGACTATTTACACTGACCATACCACCATCAGGTACCTCATGGCAAAGAAGTATGCCAAAGACAGATTGACCACATCCATCCTTCTACTCCAGGAGTTTGATGTTGAGATTAAGGATAAACCTGCAGTCAAGAATGTGGTGGCGGATCATCTCTCCCGATTAGAGCTACTTGAGGATTTTGAGCAGATTAACCCTATTTGTGAGACCTTCCCAGAAGAGGCAATCCTTATTATTGCCTCACTCCCGTGGTATGCCGACATTGTGAACTATCTTATTACCAAGAAAGTTCCACAAGGTTGGCCCAGACAGAGACTTGAGACCTTCCTAGCAAAGGCCAAGTCTTACCATTGGGAGGATCCCATCCTTTACCATGAGGGAGGGGATAGTGTCTGGTGACGGTGCATTCCTCAGGAGGATCACCATAGCATCCTCACCTACTGCCACAAGCTGGAGGCAGGAGGATATCACTATGGGAGGAGAATGACACAGAAAGTGCTCCAATCCTGCCTACGGTGGCCTACTCTCTTCAAGGACTCTGATGAGTTCGTGAAGAGATGTATTGACTGTCAAAGGATGGGCACTTGTGGACAACGTGATAAGATGTCGATGCACCCCGTTTACTTCTGTGAGGTTTTTGACGCATGGGGCATCGATTTCATGGGTCCATTCCCTAAGAGCCAGCAATTCGAGTACATTCTATTTGTCGTAGATTATGTGAGTCGTTGGGTTGAGGCCTTCCCCGCTCGAACCGTAGATGCTAGGACTGTATGCTGATTTTTGAGGAAGAATATCATTTCATGGTTTGGGGTAACTCGAGTGTTGATTTCTGATGCGGGGTCTCATTTCTTTAACGATAAGGTAAAGGCCCTTGCTAGCGAGTTCATCATAGACCATCGAGTAGCCACTCCATAACACCCTCAGACCAATGGTCTTGCTGAGGTGCCGAACATGGAGATCAAGACTATATTGCAGAAGGTCATCCGCCCTGACCGAAAGGATTGGTCATAGCTTTTGGACTCAGTTTTGTGGGCATATAGGACGTCCTTCAAGACTCCTTTGGGTACATCTCCCTTTCGCCTCGTTTATGTCAAGCCCTTCCATTTTTTTGATGAGCTGAGACATAGGTCACTTTGGGCAGTTACAGATATACTTTTGGATCCAGTGAGTGTAGGAGACCAGAGAAGGGCAGAATTGGCAGCCCTAGAGGAGCTTAGAGATGAAGCCTTTTCAAGCAGCATACATTATAAGGAGAGAGTGAAAGAGTGGCATGATTCTCATATCAGCCACAAGAAGTTTGTGCTAGATCAGAGAGTATGGTTGTTTGATGCCAGGCTTCGATTATTTCCAGGGAAGTTACAGAGCAAGTGGAAAGGACCATATCGGGTCCAAAAGGTACATAACAATGGAAGCATTGATATATTTGAGTTGTCTTCTAAATCTACCTTTCGTGTTAACGGGCAGCGGCTCAAACCATATCTAGATCATGAGTCGCTGGTCTTTGACGTCGCCCCTATTCATTTTGTGTGAGATGTGGTCTTTGACTTACATCTATAGCTTCTCACGCCTGATTATCACTATCTCCCGCTATGTATAGATCCAGTTGTACATATCATTCCATTCTTTAGTCCCACACCCCATCTTTATCTTATGATTATGCTATACTTAGGGTGTACGTTACTCTAAGTATAGGGGCTCGGGTATTCTTTTGATTCTTTCTACGTCTATTTTGTTGCCTATACTTTGGGATATTTTACCCTATGTATAGGGGAGGTAGACCCTGTACATTCTTCCAGTCGGATTTCCCTTCATGTACAACTTGATATACTTAGGATTACTTGATCATAAGTAAAGGGGGAAACACCGAGTCCTCTTCATTCTATTCTTAGACTCGTCGTTGTAGTATACCATTCCTTTTCACTTCCCTATACTAAGCACGAGTTATGTCTTCTTCATTGCTCTTGATTCACTCCGAGGACATCGTTTGAGCTACGTATAGGGTGGTGTCATATATATTTCATATATACTTTAGCCATAACTCATACTTTGTGTGAGTGTGTTAATAAATAAAATGGCTAAAATCCGTTTACCCAAAAACCATAAAATTTAAAATTTTTCCTTGAACATAAAATTCTTCTTGCACAGACATAACTATTTATAAAAATTATTTTTGTACAAATGTTTGTAAAAATGATTTGTGTAAATAGTTTGTAAATGTTTTGATATCAAAATTACATATATAGTACAAAACTTCTGTAAAATGTTTGAAAAACAAAAAGTTTGCAAAAACCGTGTAAATGAGTGTAAATATTTTGCAAAATTTCTGCACTCATGCATACATCCATGTTTTCAAACATTTTCAAAAATTTTGCACATTTTCAGAAATCTTGTAAAAATTGCATATTTGAAAATATGTATACAGTTTTTCTGAATCTTGATTGACATTTAAACTGGCCAGGGGTTAAATTGGAAAATGGAGCTTAGTTAAGACCTTAATCCACCTAATTATACGAGGAACCTTATAGGACTGAGGGTTAAGACTTTTCAGGTCCATTTTGAACTTAATTCTTTGAGTCTACTAGGCTATGAGCATATGCCATCTTGATGAGCCTTAGTAGAATACTTAACAACCAACACATGACTCTCAAAGACATAGGCTTTACTTGCACCATCACTTTACACATAGCTCTCCACGGATGAGGTGGTGAGGAGGCAGTTTCCTTTGGCTTGGGTAGCATATGCGGGTAGTACTTCTATGTGGAACCTCTCTTCTTCTTATAGTGAAGGAAGTGCATCTCAACTTGGTCTGGTGGTAATGAAGTCCAAAGACAGGAGTTGTGGGTTGCAATAAAGCTTCAAAAGAAGGATAGTCTACTGGCTCGAGAGGAAAAATTCCTTATGTATATATGCTGCACCATGTAGATATGTTATACATATGCACATCAAAAAAATGTGCAGAGAAAAAAAAGCTCCAAAAAAGTGGTGGGTCTGATTGAAAATAAAACACCCACCGTAATGTATATAGTTAAATAAAGCAAATCTTAAGTTAAAAATGACCATCTCATGAAGCTTGTAGCAGGAGACTCGACTACACTGGTTGGGCTCCCAGGGATACATGGCTACATTGGTCATGGTCCTTTCTCTTCTTCCCCCTCTTCTTGAGCCAGTTGTACTTGAGCTGATAAGGGAATACCCCACTCCTCGAGGAAAGAATTGCTAGACTGAGGCATTAGAGTTACCTTGTTAAGGGGGGTTATCGCTTTGTCATTTCTGAGGTGGGGAGCTACATATCACTTACACAGTACAAGAAAAGATTCATGGTCATTAGAGTTTGTGTATGTAGACTTGTTCTGATCTGGATTGTTGAGGAGTCTTGACCATAGATTGGTGGAACTTAGAGGCTGTTGTGTTTAAAGCTTAAGTCCAAATAAGGTTCCGACAATTTAATAATCTAAAGGTCTGACTAAGCTCCATATTTCAATTTAATGAAGGAAAGTTTAATAATCAACCTTGATTTCCCTTCTTTTTCTTTTTCTTTCTCTTTTTCACTTCTTTATCAAATTAGTGTTTGCTAAGGGACTAGCAAAAGTAAAGTATAGGGGGGTGATGAATACTCATTCATCACTCTTTATTCTTTTGTTTTAGCTATTTATCTTAGCAAAACATCATGTAGATAGTTGTAAATACAATAAATTACCAAAATGCATGCTTTTGTTAATATTCAATAATTTGCATGTTTTTGTGCAAAAATAAAAGAATAAAGAAATAAAGAAAAATAAGGAGATATTTAGAATAAATATCGAGTGACCCAAACCCAAGGGAGGGCCAAGTAGTGGCCTGATCGCAAAATAAAACAAGTAGGGAGAGATAGGGTCAATCAACTTGCACATACACCCTCCTTTATGTATATATTTTATTTTCATAAAAACAAAAAATAAAAATTTGTTTTTATTAAATTGTATAAATTTATAAAAATAAAATGAAAATTAGAAAAATTAAAATAAAAATAGAAAGAAAAATAATTTCTCTTTCCACACTATACATATGCCATGTATATATGTAATTATCAATATTTAGTTCACTTTTGTAAATAATTTGAAATCAAATAAAATTATTTTATACTCTAAATTTTATGTTGTAAATAAATAAAATATAAAATTAGAGTATTTATACATAAATCGAATAATAAAAATAAAAATGTAAAATACATTGGTATTTTATACCTGTATATAATATAATATAATGTATATAACATAATTTATTTTCAAAAAATAAATAAAATAACTAAAAATAGTTTGAAAATAAATAGTTTTTTTTATTTTGTAAATATTTTCAAATAAAATTATTTTATATTTTTAATTTAATTTATAAATACTTTTGGACTGTCTGAATTCTGATTGGTCCACGGAGGATTGTTGACCCCTGGTCAACTCCCCCCCTTGGACCACCTCTCACCCAGATCCGATTTTCTGCCCAATTTCTCAAAATATCCCCGAATCGATCCGACCACTATATTCTCCAATCGAGGGCTCTGAGTATCGAGGATTGATCCATGACCCTCGCCTAACACCACCTTTAGGTGTCCATTCCTCGATCCGCGTGCTTTACTCCCATCTTTATCAGACCCTGCATTGTATATAATCCACGGGAGCCGCCATTTTATCCACGATAGCCTCTATCCTTCTTTAAATTCCAAATTTTAGAATCTGGCCAATGGAGCTTTTCCGCCTTATCCTTCGTGACTGGACCATCGGTTGCCTATTCCGACGATACCATCATCTTCGCGAGACTCCTATCCACATTCTTCACCCCTTCGTTCCCCCTCGTTCGCCCCGGAACAGGTCCCCGACTCTCCTCCGTTGTTGTCTCGTCGGAGAGCGTCGCTCTGCCTCGCCCCGTCTTCCCCTTCATCCGCTAATGGGTCGAGGCACTTTGCCCTCGACCCAGCAATCTTCCTATGCATATTTGACAAAAGAAGGACCTCATCTTGAGGTCCAACTCTCGAGCACAAGAGCTCCAGGTGCCTTAGCATCGCCGGGGTCCTCCAGGACCTCCCGGACTCATCGGAACCCCCTCTTCACTGCGGATCATCTCCAGTGTCGTTTCCCCCAACAGAGCAGCATCGGAGGAGCTCCCAACCGCGCATATCGGCCGTTCAAAGTTTGCCGACGGCGAGTTCTTCACCGCTCATTGATGAATCCCAATTCATCACTCTTTATTCCTTTATTTTAGCTAGAAACTTGAGCAAAACATCATGTAAATATGTGTAAATATCATAAATTGCCAAAACACATGCATCATGTAAATATGCATAATTACCATGTTTTTGGGTGTAAATAAATGAATAAAGAAACACAAGAAAAAGAGGGAAATATTTAGAATAAATATTGAGTGACCAAATTCCAAGGGAGGACTCAGCACGGGCCTGACCGCAAAAGAACCCTAGTAGATAGAGATAAGGTCAATCATGTGTATACATAACCCCATGTATATAAATAAATTGTTTTTCCTAAAAAAATTTAAAAAGTGTTTCTCATATTTTGTACATATTTGTGAAAATAAAACTAAAATAAAAATCAGAAAATAAAAATCACTTTCTCACCTTGTATATATACCATGTACATATGTATATAAACCTATTTATTTAACCCATGTAAATAAATCATAAAAATAAAATAAAAATACCTTTTTATTCCAAATTTATGTTGCAAATAAATAAAATATAAAATTGGAATAATTATACAAAATTATACAATTTAAAATAAAAAAATACATATGTATATATACCTATATATAATAATATAATGTAAATACGTTATTTATTTTTCAAATAAAATAAATAAAAATCACAAAAAAATAATTTGAAAAATAATAAACATTTTTCATGTTTAAACCATTTCGAAAAAAAAACATTTACTATTTTTGATTGAATTTTCAAATAATTAATAAGAGGCGGCCTCCCATTGGTCCACGGGGGATTGTTGACCCCGGTCAACTCCCCCCTGGACCACCAGCATGCGGATCCTGCACCCTGACCCGACTTCGCCTATTTTTCACGATGTGATCTGCCCACCATCAATCGAAACCCCGGGCCCCGATTATCCTTGAATCATCCGAGACCCTCGCCCGGAGGTTTGCCTAGGGGTCCATGCTTCGAACGACCCTGCCCGACTCCATTTAGCTGGACCCTTCCCAGTATAAAGCCACTCCTCCGCCGCACTTTTCATGCCATCTTTGGCTCCGCCCTTCCATCCCAGGACCTCCACTCTCTTCCCTAGAGAGACAGCTATCAGATAGGAGTGTTGAAGTGAGGAGGAGGTGTCCCCAACCACTGATCCGGCGAGCTCTCTCGTCGTGCGCCACCGCGAGGTGCGCCGAGCCTCGGACCCCGACGATTACTTGAGGCAAAGACCCCCAGAGCTCCGCCAGCTCATCCACAGTCGACTTCGACCATCAGGTATCCCCGACACCCTCTAGTTTAGCCTAATTTCCGATTACGCCCATTTGCATCGTCGGCCTTCGCCGGCCCATTCCCATCGATCCGATCATCTATCTATCCATCCGACTATCGATTCAAGATCATGTGACTCCTACCCACCTTCTTCACCCATACGATCAACTTGGTTCACCCCGGAACCAAGAATCGAGTCTCCTCCACCGTCGCCTCGTCGAAGACCCCGCTCCGCCCCCTTCTGTTCACCCTTTCCACCCCTAACCGGGTCGAGGCACTTTACCCTCGACCCAGCGTTCGTCCCGTGCCATTTTGCATGTCAATGAGACCCATCTGAGGGTCCGCACGTTCAAGCATAGGAGCTTGGCTCCTCCGCCGTCGCCAGAGCTTCTCGACCTCATCGAAGGTGCCTACCAGCTGCGGAAGAGTCCGAGCTTCCTTCTCCGCATCTTAGCAGCTCAGGAGGAGGTCCCATGCGCATGGAGTGAGACGGAGAAGTTCGCTAGAGATGAGTTCATCCAGGACCATCAGCGATCGTCTGATCAGCCCCTCTGCGCCAGATTTGATCATCGCCGTTTATGTGCATAGCTTTAGCCACTGTCTGATCCACCTAGGGCTCGATCCAGACCGATCATCGAAGAAGGGGACCCCAACGCTCTCAACCATTGGATCTATACGTGGCACCCCCTCTTCCATCAGATCATAATAAAGGGTTAATTTCCCTTAGGCCCCTTGTCGTTTTGTTATTTCCATTTAGTCTTGTAAATATTTTAGTACGATGTTTTTATTTTGGAGCAATTACAGTTAGGACCTTAGACTTTTTAGTATTTGCAATTTAGTCCCTATGTATGTGAGCCACGTGCATCGACACGTGAGATTTTGGGTTATTTGCACTTTTAGTCCTATGGTTCCAGTGTTTTTGATTGATTCTTTTTAAATAGGAATTACATTTATACCCCTCTGTGTCTGAATCACGTGTGTTGCGCGTGTCATTTTGGGCTTTTTGCAAGTTGGATCCCTGAGCTTTATTTGCGTGTTATTGTTTGGTCCTGGAAATATGTGTCTTTGCATTTAGGTCCCCGCTTGCTGTGTGCCTTGTTTTGACTGAATAAAATATCAAGTTAAATCCAAATTAGGTGAAATTTGGAAACATGGCAACTGCCACTGTGTAAGAATTTTCCTAAATTTTTGGGATATTTTTGAGACTTTTTGCTATTTTTTTAAAAAATAAACATTTTTGTTAATGTTTTAAAATGAAAATCAAAGAAAAATATAAAAACTTCTTTAAAATTTCTAAAAAAATTAGGGATAGTTAGTTTTAGTGTATTTTATCTTTTATCAAATTTTTGTGTTATTTGGATTTATAAAAACCTTAAAAATTGCAAAACACTAAATATCTTATAAAAATTATAAAAAATTCTATAAAAATCAAAAAATGCAAACTCTTTTTCTGTAGTTTGGTCTATATATATATATATATATATATTTCATAAAAATTGCATCCAGATTTTATAGATCAATTTTATATTTTTTATTGATCTTTCAATTCTAGCTGCACAGTAGCCCATAGTTTCCCTCTTTATTTTTTAGAAAATCAAATAAAAATTGAAAATTTCTAAAAAATTCACCAAAAACACTTAAAAACATAAAAAATATAAAAATATTTTTATTGGAATTTTCTATGTATTTTTGAGTGTTTTTAATAATTGTTGAAGTTGCTTGTTTTTACATTTCCTTATAAAATCAAAAACACAAAAACATTTAAAAATAATTAAAATCTACCAAAAATATTTTCCTCTTTATTTTTCGACTCTGACTACTTCGTAGGCCGCAAGGCCATCCCGTGCTCCTTGAGTTCGACCCTGGTCGCTATACCATGTTAATAAACGTAGCGAGGACCGCTCTTTATTTTATTGTTTGATTATCTTTGTTTGGTGGTCTTATATTTTCTTATTGAGTCCGATTCTCCGAGATCCGAGTCGTAACGACCCGAGAGTGATTTTTACCTCACCCGGATTTAGGAAGGGATTTTTCGGTCATCAGAATGGTGTCGTTGTCGGGGAGCACGACTTAGTTGTCGTTTTCGATTTTCCCGTGGCTCTTTGTTTCGCGGATTTTTGTAGATATTTGAATATATATTTTATTTGACTTGTTTATATAATTTTTTCTGGACTGACACTTCTGTTTCTGTTTCTTGCGAGGGTCCGAGGACAGAGACAGCTTTTTCGGAAGCCAGAGCAACCGCGGGAGTCGGAGGCTGCTTCTTTCTCTACGAAGCCACAGGAGAGCGCGTGGAGGAGGAGCCGAAGTTCAGGAGCAACGAAATAGCCGCTAAATAATCGTAGGATAATCATAGACTTAGTGTAGTTTATTTTCTGCAAAAATCATTTTATTGTAATAATACAGGGACAAACTTGGACACTTGGTTGATTTCAGGGTCTGTTTCGCCGAGCACCGGTGTACTCGGGCGACCTCACCGAGATTTTCGCGGCTTTTCGCAGTTTTTAGATTTTTGACCGTTTATTTACTGCTCATTTGATTTACGCGGCTTTAGCCCTAGCTTAGGAGTTTTCTTTGACTGTGACGTAATTAATTAAGGCCAAATCCCCAATTATCTGCCCTGTTCCTATAGATCGATAATTGGACTTAATTAATTAAATCACCAAGAAAAAGCTGGATTATTTGAGCTCTGGTGCACGTGCCTTGAGGAGTCACATACAACGCGTGTAGGATATGTTGTGGCAGACACCGAGTGGCTCCCAAGATAGGACTCTGGACCTAGCCTCGAGTACCCGGCTATTGTTCTTCACGAGCAGAACTGCTTTGTTTAGGGCCGATTTTCGCGTGCATCATATAGGTAGTTTATATTATGTCTTTACTTTATACGCGGATCACCCTGCATGTAGACTACTGGAGTCAGGTACACATTTCTTACTATACACGCATCATTTATTCCCGTGCATTGGCTTTTTCGTCTTCTCCCCCCGGTTTTTGGACTTAAAATAATCAGGAGAAGTGAAAAATTCGTTAGACGTTGTTTGATCTGAAAAATACCTAAAAAGAAAAACTATAAAATTAGTACTGCTAAACAAACTTGACCCTAAAAGACATCTCACCTAAAAATCTGTCTTGGGGAGAGCAACCCCCTCATTGTCTGGTTTGATTACGCGAGAGAGTGACCCACACACTAGGCTAGAGCCACATCCAAGCCCTGATCAGACTACCGGCCTTTTATACGGGACAGTCTGGTTGGCGGATTGGATTCCTACCAGGTCATGTAACCGCTTTAATATCCTTAATAATCACCTAAATAAAATCGACAAGATAACTGACCGAGTTCTTACGGTCTTCAGCTCAGCGTGAAGTAGGTGAATCCGGGCGTTTGTTTGCTCATCTTGTTTGTTTTCCAGATCTCATCCGCCCGACTCACCAAATCAAGATAATGGGCAGGAGGTCTCTTAGGTAGCCTCTGGTTGCACTGCTTTTCATCACTCCAGCTCACTCATCTAGGTTGGTTCGTGAGAGCCCAAACCCTCTCTCCGAACCCGAGTTCGATTCCGCCCTTTCCCCCTTGACCACCTTCTTCTATTCTTGAGTTACAAGTGACAGATACGAGACCACAAGTAGATGATATTTCAGCACCTGAGTTTGGATCTTTTGCCATTGTAGAGACCATGGCCAGCAGCGAGGATCACACCGAGGGACAGAGGCTAGAGATGACCACATAGGTTCTGGGCCACGGTGCGATCAACACCACCATGTTAGACTCTTTCGAGACAATACAGCGACTGATACGGGATCAGGGGGCTTTCATGGTGGAGACGAGGAGAGAGATGGAGAGACTCCGGGAGCAGAGAGAGCAGTCATGAGCCGATGCACGTAGGGGTCTATACCAGCCAGACCAGGCGGTAGCAGATCCGAGATCGATGCGGTTGTTGCACAACCCCGGATCGACACTGACGCACCGATGGGTGGTTCTTCCAGCGATCGTGGAGGACTTCAAGTGCCCCCCGAACACACTGCTGCTTCTATCCCGCTTCCACGGGCTCACCACTGAGGATCCCCATCTTCATCTCTAGGAGTTCGAGATGATCTGCAACACAATCCACGATCGGCAGGTGGACGAGGACACTATTCGAATGATCGCTTTTCCTTTCTCCCTGGCCGGCAGAGCAGCCAACTGGCTGAAGCATTTGGGGAGATCTGTTTACACATGGGAGCAGCTCCACACCGAGCACTTGAACAAGTACTATCCACTCGGGCGGACCAATGCAGCGAGGGCCTTGATTAGCAACTTCTCCATGCTCTCCAACGAGAAGTTCCATGAGGCATGGGAGAGGTTCAGAGAGCTGACTGACAGATGCCCGCACCACGACATCACGAAGTTGAACCTAGTTCAGAGCTTCTTCTGCGGGTTGATACCAGAGCTGCAGGGCCTGGTGAACGCTTCTTATGGCAGTTCCTACTTTGCCAAGGATGAGGACCAGGTCTGGGCCATCTACAAGGAGATGGCTGAGAACTACACAGTGATGTCCTAGACCCGACTCTACACTCAGGGACGCCCCCAGCCACAGACCGTGCAGTTTCAGAGGATAGCATGGGTCAACGTCGCTCCTTCCATTTCGTCAACGGCAGCTGCACAGGCTGAGTCCATAGCTGCTGACTTGGGCATCATCAGCGAGAAGCTGGACTGGATGGAGCTGATAGAGAAGAAGTTGTGCCAGAGCATATCTCAGATGGATCAGATGGCATAGATGCTGAGTGATCTGAAGACAGATGTCATGTGTCTCGAGGAGGCACAAATCGCTTCTCAACCCATTCTTCAGTCACGAGGAGATGCGAGCAGCAGCGACAGCTCATACCAGCGCTCCAGTCAGCCTAGACAGGTTCACCTTGTACAGGAGGATCCGTACCAGCAGCCGCAGCCTTACTACTAGTTACCACCATCTCACGACACTTAGATGGTGGTCTATCAGCCGGATCAGCCCCTGGCAGTGCTCCTGCCACCCTCCTACAAGCCGGAGCCGTTGATGGATGTCAACGGGATTTGGTACGCCGACCCCAACCCGGTATCCGATGAGACCATCCCAGATTCCGTTGGTCAGCCGGAGGTGCCAGTTCCCAATAGCAGCCTCCTGTTCAGGGTGGCCAGTATGGCCATCAGCGAGAGCAGCACCAGTAGCCTTTAGTCTCCCAGCAACAATCATCCCGGCCACAACAATAGTATGGTCCTCGTCCCTATCAGCAGGGACAGTCTTGGAGGTGAGAGCAGCCTCAGCAGTATCATCCCCAGCAGTACCCCTCTCACCCGCACCAGCCACAGCAGTAGCCTCGCTACCAGCGAGGCCACCCATCAGGTTCTCATGGGCCAGCCTATGAGAACCCCGCCTTAGACGACCTAGCCCGCCTCATGACCGAGCAGCAGGCTACATTCAGACGGGAGATGGATGAGTTCCGCCAGGAGATGCGGGAGATCGTGAGAGGGAAGCCCGCCATTCCTGCCCAGATTGAGCCAAACCCAACAATCTGAAGAGGAAGTCTGAGCAGGTAGAGTTCACAGAGATTACCACTCCTAGTGATTCATTTGGTGATTTGTCTGCATACATTTTTGATGCTGATTTTGTTACACTTAGGAGCGGTAAGATGCCAGCAGGCGGTACCTTGTCTGAGTGACGACACCACGCCACTCCCAACAGATGATAGATCGATTCCATTTCCAGCTGACTCTTCAGGAGGCCTTGGAGCACATCCCTCTACTCTAGAGATCACTCAGAGATAGGACCACAGTTAGGAGGAAGAGGAGGAACCATCATTTTTAGATCCATGTGCTTACTCATGCCATTTGTTTCGGGATACAGAACCGTATGCCAGCCAAGAGGCCAGATGGAGGAGCCACATATGTCAGATGCCACATTCATGAGCAGAGGTTCGACCGCACTCTATTAGACAGCGGTTCTTCGATCAATCTACTTCTGGTAGCCCTTCTCGATCGTTTCGAGTTGGTCACACTCCGATAGAGCAGGACGGTCCTTCAATTTGCTGATCGATCAGTCAAGAGGCCGAAGGGGTTGCTAAAGGATGATGTCGTCACAATTCAGGGCCTGAAATTCCCTGTGGACTTCGTTGTGTTGGTCATCGAGATCCCTGAGTATGTGACTGATACCCCCATCATTTTAGGATGCCCTTTTTTGGCCACAGCCAAGGCAATCTCTGATCATGATAACGGGAAGGTGTACTTTCACGTCGAGGGCGAGAGTATACAAATAGAGATGGTCAAGGATACTAGAGCTAGAGATTCAGCTTGCTCAGAGCCAACCACAGATTCAGAGCAGATGACAGAGGCAGGGCGAGACATCCACCAGGACTGTGATTTTGTGATCACAGATGACGAGGCAGTTTGGGCAGATCCAGTTGCACAGGCCATCCTCTCACCTTCAGAGTTCGCTGATGCAGAGACGCCAGCAGAGGAGAGCTTGGAGAGTGCATTCCTGGTACATGATACATTTCAAGCAGATCCGGTTCTAGACCACGAGACAGATTTTTGTGAGTATGATCCCTCGGAGTCAGATATTGATTGGGCAGAGTTCGATGATTTGACACCATGTCTGACCTCCACTGAGCCTACAGCTAGAGAGGAGGTTGATTCCGAGCAGAGCAGAGACAGTCTAGCAGAGCAGCCTTCTCCAGATCCAGTTTGTGAGCGAGAGTTCTCATTCTGCATACACTTGGATTCTTCAGAAGCCAGATCCGCCAGAACCTACTTGTCCAGAGTTGAAGCCGCTACCGTCGTCGCTAAAGTATAGATTCCTTGCGCGTGAGCATGAGATGTACCTAGTCATTATCTCCGTTGATTTGACTGTAGAGCAAGAATCCCGTCTTATGGGGGTTCTTGAAAAGAACCGCAAGGCGATAGGATGGAGTGTAGCCGGTCTCTAGGGGATCAGCCCGGCTCTGTGCTCCGACTATATCTATCTCGAGGATGAGGCAAAGCCGTCGCGTGAGTTCCAGCGACGGCTGAACCCTAATCTTTAAGAGGTTGTCATGAAGGCGATCTCGAAATGGTGGAGCGCCGATTTTATCTACCCCATCTCCGACTCCAAGTGGGTCAGTCCGTTGCTTGTGTTGCCCAAGAAGACGTGCATCACTACAGTTATCAGTGAGTCTGGAGAGGAGATCGCTACCCGGGTACCCACTTCTTGGCGGGTCTATGTGGATTACAGACGATTGAACCAGGCCACCAAGAAGGATCATTTCCCCCTACCCTTTATTGATCATATTATTGAGAGGCTAGCAGGGAAGAGCCATTATTGTTTCTTGGATGGGTACTCTGGTTATAATCAGGTGGCCATCGCACGCGAGGACCAGGACAAGACTACCTTCACCTATCCCTTTGGGACATATGCTTTCAGACGCATGCCATTTGGATTGTGCAACACTCCGACGACATTCCAGAGATGCATGTTTTCCATCTTTTCAGACATGGTGGGGGAGTGCTTGGAGGTCTTCATGGATGATTTCTCGGTCTACGACGACGAATTCGATTCTTGTCTTGATTGCCTAGACTGAGTCCTTCAGCGATGCATAGAGGTTTACCTTGTGTTGTCTTGGGAAAAGAGTCACTTTATGGTGACTCAAGGGACGGTGCTTGGCCACATCATCTCCAATAGGGGCATGGAGGTTGATCCGGCCAAGGTGGATGTCATTAGAAAACTCCATCCACCCTCTAACTTGCACCAGTTACGGTCTTTTCTGGGGTACGTCGGTTTCTATAGGCGCTTCATTCATGATTTTAGTAGGATTGCCTGACTGTTGACTGATCTGTTGACAAAAGACACCGAGTTCCTTGTTGATGATAAGTGTCTATCGTCGTTTGAGACTCTCAATAGCTATGTTATAGAGGCTCCTATTCTCCAGCCACCTGATTGGTCGCTCCCATTCAAGATCATGACAGACACCTCCGATTTTGCCGTGGGGGCCGTGCTGGGACAGAGGAGGGATGGAGTCCCATTTGCCATTCACTACGCTAGCCGTACATTGGATGCCGTGCAATTGAACTACACAGTGACTGAGAAGGAGATGCTAGACATAGTTTTTTCCCTAGACAAGTTCAGATCTTACATCATTGGATCTAGAGTAACCATATGCACTGATCATACCGCCATCCGGTACCTCATGGCAAAGAAGGATGCCAAAGCTAGATTTACCAGATAGATCCTTCTACTCCTGGAATTTGATATAGAGATTAATGATAAGCCTAGAGTCAAGAATGTGGTGGCGGATCATCTCTCTCGATTGGAGTATCTTGAGGATTCTGAGCAGACTGAGCCTATTTTTGAGACCTTCCGAGATGAGGCGATCCTTGCTATCGCCTCGCTCCCATGGTATGTCGATATTGTGAATTATCTTGTCGCTAAGAAAGTTCCACAAGATTGGCCCAGACAGAAACTTGAGACCTTCCTCGCGAAGGCCAAGTTTTACCATTGGGAGGATCCCATCCTTTACCACGAGGGAGGGTATAGTATCTGGCGTCGGTGCATTCCTCAGGAGGAGCATCACAGCATCCTTACTTACTGCCACTAGCTTGAGGCAGGAGGACATCACTCTGGGAGGAGAACGACACAAAAAGTGCTCCAATCAGGCCTATGGTGGCCTACTCTCTTCAAGGACTCTGATGAGTTCGTGAAGAGGTATACTGACTATCAGAGGATGGGTACTTATGGATAGCGTGATATGATGCCGATGCAGCCCATACACTTCTATGAGGTTTTTGATGCACGAGGCATTGATTTCATGGGTCCATTCCCTAGGAGTCAGGGATTTGAGTACATTCTGTTTGCCGTGGATTATGTGAGTCATTGGGTTGAGGCCATCCCCGCCCAAACCGTAGATGCTAAGACTGTATGCAGGTTTTTGAGGAAGAATATCATTTCACGATTCGGGGTACCTCGAGTGTTGATATCTGACAGGGGGTCTCATTTCATAAACGTCAAGGTAAATGCCATTGCTAGCAAGTTCAGCATAGACCATCGAGTTGCCACTCCATACCACCCACAGACAAATGGTCTTGCTGATGTGTCGAACATGGAGATCAAGACTATATTGTAGAAAGTCGTCCGCCCTGACCGAAAGGATTGGTCATAGCTTTTGGACACGGTCTTGTGGGCATATCGGATGCCTTTCAAGACTCCTTTGGGTACATCTCCCTTTCGCCTCGTTTATGGCATGCCGTGCCATTTACCTATTGAGCTGAGACATAGGTCACTTTGGGCAATCACTAATATACTTTTGGATCCAGAGAGTGTAGGAGATCAGAGGAGGGTAGAGTTAGGAGCCCTAGAGGAGCTTCGTAATACCTCCTTTTCAAACAACCTACGTTATAAGGAGTTTGTAAAGGAGTGGCATGATTCTCATATCAACCACAAGCAGTTTGAGCCAGAGCAGAGAGTATGGTTGTTTGAGGCTAGGCGTCGTCTATTCCCAGGGAAGCTACAGAGAAAATGGAAGGGACCGTATTTGGTTAGAAAGGTACATGACAATGGGAGTATTGATATATCTGAGTTGTCTTCTGATGCTACCTTTCGAGTGAACGGCCAACAGCTCAAGCCATATCTAGATCATGAGTCGCGGGTCGTTGATGTTGCCCCGATTCACTTTGTGTGAGATGTGATCTCTTGACTCACATCTATTGCATCTCACGCCTGATTATCACTGTTCTTCTGACTTGTATAGATCCAGTTGTTCATTTCACTCTATTCTTTGGTCCCACACCCTTTGCTCATCTCTGATTATGCTATACTTCGGGTGTACTTTACCCTAAGTATGGGGGTGTGTAGGACTCTCGAGTATTCTATTGATTCTTTCTACCCCTATTTTGTTGCCTATACTCAGGGATATTTCACCCTAAGTATAGGGGGGTAGACTCTGTACATCCTTCTACTCGGATCTCCCTTCATGTACAGCTTGCTATACTTAGGATCACTTGATCCTAAGTATTGGTGGAACACCGAGTTATCTTGATTTTATTCTTTGATTCGTCTTTGTACATACCATTCCTTTTCACTTCCCTATACTAAGAACGAGTTATGTCTTCTTCATCGCTCTTGATCACTCGGAGGACATCGTTCGAGCTAAGTATAGGGGGTGTGTATATATTTCACATATACTTTAGCCATAACTCGTACTTTGTGTGAGTGTGTTCATAAATAAAAATGGCTAAAAATCCATAAAAATTAAAAAATTTTCCTTGTAAATAAAATTCATCTTGCACATACCTATTTATGTATAAAAATTATTTTTGTACAACTGATTGTAAAATCTTTTTGTGTAAATAGCTTGTAAATATTTTTATATCAAAATTTATGTATATAGTGCACAATTTTTGTAAAATGTTTGAAAAACAAAAAGTTTGCAAAAACCTTGTGCAAATTTTTGTAAATATTTTGCAAAACTTCGCATTCATGCATACATTCATGTTTTCAAACATTTTTCAAAAAATTTTGCACGTGTAAATATTTATAAATAACATCTTTGTGAATACTTGCATAGTTCTTCCAAATCATAGTTGACATTTAAACTGGACTTGAATTAAATTGACAATTGGAGCTTGGTTAAGACCTTAATCCACCTAATAATAAGAGGAACATTATAGGGCTTAGGATTGAGAGTTTTCAGGTCCATTGGGACTTAATTCTTTGAGTTCACTAGGCTATGAGCATATGTCATCTTGATGAGCCTAAGTAGAGCACTTAACAACACATGCATGACTCTCACAGACAATGGCTTTACTAGCACAAACACTTTACACATAGCTCTCCACGGATGAGGTGGTGAGGAGGCAGTTTACTTTGGCTTGGGGTAGCATATGAGGGTAGTACTTCTAGGCGGAACCTCTCTTCTTCTTATAGTGAAGGAAGTGTGTCTCAACTTGGTCTGGTGGTTATGAAGTCTAAAGATAGAAGTTGTGGGTTGCAATAAAGCTTCAAAAGAGGGATAGTCTACTGGCTCAAGAGGAAAAACTCCTTGTATATATGCGACACCATGTAGATATGTTGTACAGATGCACATGAAAAAACTGTGCAAAAAGAAAAGAACTCCAAAAAAATGGTGGGTCGGATTGAAAATTTAATAATCCCATCAGAGTGTATATAGTCAAATAAGCAAAGCTTGATATCCATGTTCCATCTCATGAAGCTTGCAGCGGGAGACTCAACTACACTGGTTAGAGCTCCCAAGGATACATGGCTACACTGGCCATTGTCCATTCTCTTCTTCCGCCTCTTCTTGAGCCGGTTGCACTTAAACTTAGAAGGGAATACCCCACTTCTCGAGGAAAAAGTTGCTAGACCGAGGCATTAGAGTTACCGGGTTGAGGGAGGTTGTTTCTTTATTACTTCTGAGGTGGGGAGATACATATCACTTACATCGTACAAGGAAAGATTCATGGTCATTAGAGTTTGTGTATGTAGACTTGTTCTAATCTGGTTTATTGAGGAGTCTTGACCATAGATTGGTGGAACTTAGAGGCTGTTAAGTTTTAAGGTTAAGTCCAAATAAGGTTCCGACAAATTAATAATCCAAAGGACTGACTGAGCTCCATATTTCAATTTAATGAAGGAAAGTTTAATAATCAACCTTGATTTTGCCTCTTTTTTCTTTTCTTTCTCTTTTGCCCTTCTTTTTCAATAAGTGTTTGTTAGGGGACTAGCAAAAGTAAATAGGGGTGTGATGAATCCCAATTCATCACTCTTTATTCCTTTATTTTAGCTTGAAACTTGAGCAAAACATCATGTAAATATGTGTAAATATAATAAATTGCTAAAACACATGCATCATGTAAATATGCATAATTAGCATGTTTTTGGGTGTGAATAAAGGAATAAAGAAACACAAGAAAAAGATTGAAATATTTAGAATAAATATTGAGTGACCTAATTCCAAGGGAGGGCTCGGCATGGGCCTGACCGCAAAAGAACCCAAGCACAGAGAGATAAGGTCAATCATGTGTATCCATAACCCCATGTATATAAATAAATTAATTTTCCTCAAAATAAAAATTAAAAAGTGTTTCTCATACTATGTACATATTTGTGAAAATAAAACTAAAATAAAAATCAGAAAATAAAAAGAAAAGAAAATTCACTTTCCCACCTTGTATATATACCATGTACATATGTATATAAACCTATTTATTTAACCCATGTAAATAAATCATAAAAACAAAATAAAAATACCTTTTTTCCCAAATTTATGTTGTAAATAAATAAAATATAAAATTAGAATAATTGTACAAAAAAACAATTAAAAAAAATAAAAAATACATATGTATATATACCTATATATAATAATAATATAATGTAAATACGTAATTTATTTTTCAAAAAAATAAATAAAAATCACAAAAAATAATTTGAAAAATAATAAACATTTTTCATGTTTAAACTTTTTCGAAATAAAATCATTTACTATTTTTTATTGAATTTTCAAATAATTAATAAAAGGAGGCCTCCCATTGGTCCACGGGGGATTGTTGACCCCGGTCAACTCCCCCCCTCGGACCACCAGCCCGCGGATCCTGCGCCCTGACACGACTTCGCCTATTTTTCGCGCAGTGATCCGCCCACCATTAATCGAAACCCCAGGCCTCGATTATCCTTGAATCATCCGAGACCCTCGCCCGGAGGTTTGCCTAGGGGTTCGTGCTTCGAGCGACCCTGTCCGACTCCATTTAGCCGGACCCTTCCCAGTATAAAGCCACACCTCCTTCACACTTTTCACACCATCTTTGGCTCCGCCCTTCCATCCCAGGACCTCCACTCTCTTCCCTAGAGTGACAACTATCGGATAGGAGTGTTGTAGTGAGGAGGAGGTGTCCCCAGCCACTGATCCGGCGAGCTCTCTCACCGTACGCTGCCCGAGGTGCACCGAGCCTCAGACCCCGACGATTGCTTTAGGCAATGACCCCCAGAGCTCCACCAGCTCATCCACAGTCGACTTCGACCATCAGGTATCCCCGACACCCTCTAGTTTAGCCTAATTTCCGATTACGCCCATTTGTGCCGCCGGCCTTCACCGACCGATTCCCATCGATCCGATCATCTATCTGTCCATCCGACTATCGATTCACGACCACGAGACTTCTACCCACCTTCTTCAACCATCCGATCAACTTGGTTCACCCCGGAACCAACAATCGAGTCTCCTCCATCGTCGCCTCGCCGGAGACCCCGCTCCGCCCACTTCCGTTCACCCTTTCCACCCCTAATCGGGTCGAGGCACTTTGCCCTCAACCCAGCATTCGTCTTGTGCCATTTTGCAGGTCAATGAGACCCATTTGAGGGTACGCACGTTCAGGCACAGGAGCTTGGCTCCTCTGCCGTCGCCGGAGCTCCCCGGAGCTTCTCGACCTCATCAGAGGTGCCCACCAGCTGCGAAAGAGTCTGAGCTTCCTTCTCCGCATCTCAGCAGCCAAGGAGGAGGTCCCACGCGCACGGAGTGAGCCGGGAAGTTCGTCGGAGATGAGTTCTTCCAGGACTTAAGCGATCGTTTGATCAACCCCTCCGCGCTAGATCTGATCATCGCCATTTATGTGCGGAGCTTCATCCACCATCCCATCCACCTAGGGCCTGATCCGGACCGATCATCGATGAAGGGGTGCCCGACGCTCTCAGTCGTTGGATCTACACGTGGCACCCCCTCGTCCATCCGATTATAATAAAGGGGTAATTTCCCTTAGGCCCCCTGTCGTTTTGTTACTTCCATTTAGTCCTGTAAATATTTTAGTACGTTGTTTTTATTTTGGATCTTTTGAAGTTAGGACCTTAGAATTTTTAGTATTTGCAATTTAGACCCTGTGTATGTGAGCCACGTGCATCGACACATGAGATTCTGGGTTATTTGTACTTTTAGTCCTATGGTTCCTGTGTGTTATTGATTGAATCTTTTTAAATAGGAATTGCATTTATACCCCTCTGTATCTTAATCACGTGTGTAGCGCGTGTGATTTTGGGATTTTTGCAAGTTGGATCCCTGAGCTTATTTATGTGTTATTGTTTGTTCCTGGAAATATGTTTCTTTGCATTTAGGTTCCTGCTTGTTGTGTGCCTTGTTTGGATTGAATAAAATATCAAATAAAATCCAAATTAGGTGAAATTTGGATACATGCTCCTTCCACTGTATAAAAATTTCCCTAAATTTTTGGGTCATTTTTAGGTCTTTTTTCTTTTGTTAAAAAATAAAAAATACACATTTTTGTTACTGTTTAAAAAAGAAAATCATAGAAAAATATAAAAACTTCTTTACAAACTCTAAAAAAATTAGGGATAGTTAGTTTTAGCGTATATTAGCTTCTATCAAATTTTTGTATTAATTGGATTTATAAAAACCTTTAAAATTGTAAAACACTAAAAAACTTATAAAATTTCTAAAAAATTCTATAAAAATCAAAAAATGCAAACTCTTTTTCTGTAGTTTGGTTTTTATATATATTTTTTATAAAAATTGCCTATAGACTTTTATAGATCAATTTTATATTTTTAATTGATCTTTCAAGTGTGGCTGCACAGTAGCCCATATTTTCCCTCTTTCTTGATTTTTATAAAATCAAATAAAAAATAAAAAATTATGAAAAATTAACCAAAAACACTTAAAAAATATAAAAACATTTTTATTTGAATTTTATATATATTTTTGTGTGTTTTTAATAATTGTTGAAGTTGCTTGTTTTTACATTTCCTTATAAAATCAAAAACACAAAAACATTTAAAAATAATTAAAATCCACCAAAAATATTTTCCTTTTTATTTTTCGACTCTGACTACTTCGTAGGCCGCAAGGCCATCCCGTGCTCCTTGAGTTCGACCCTGGTCGCTATACCAGGTTAATAAAAGTAGCAAGGACCGCTCTTGATTTTGTTGTTTGATTATCTTTGTTTGGTGGCCTTATATTTTCTTGTTGAGTCCGATTCTCCGAGATCCGGGTCGCAACAACCCGAGAGTGATTTTTACCCCACCCGGATTTAGGAAGGGATTTTTCGGTCATCAATCATCTAAGACCCTCCTCCATCATCCTATCAAGCTCCTCCGCCAAGTCTAATCTCAGCCATCCATCTACGGGGAGCTCGCATCCGTTAGATCCATCTGAGGATCGGATCTCGTCCATTGATCGTCGAAGGGGTATCAGCTAATCAGAGTCGTTCAATCTTAAGTGAAGATTCCTCGACCGCTGGATCGAAAAAAGGGGTAATTTACACTTAGGCCCTTAGCACTTTTCATATTTCAGTTTAGTCCTATAAATGTTCTTAGAAGTTGTTATTTCAGATAAATTGCATTCAGGACCTCTTGCTTATTTTATTTGCAAATTCATCCTTTTGAGTGTGTTGCTCGTAGTCTGTCACGTGTTCTTTGGGTTATTTGCACTTTTCTTGCTGAGGTTTATATTACTGTTTGAACTTTGATAAATAAGATTTGCATATATACCCCTGTTTCTGTGCTTCACGTGCCGCCCTCATGCGTGCATGGGCTTTTTGCATTTCCAACCCTACATTTCTTCTGCATGTTATTACTTGGCTGGATAGTTTTCAATATTTGCAACTAGGTCCCTTTGTGTTGTGCATCTTTGATTGATTGAATAAAATATCAAACTTCATCCAAATTTCACGAAATTTGGACACATGTCTCCTCCATATTGTAAAATTTCTGTAAATTATTGGATTATTTTTTTTCATTTTATATTTTTAAAAATTAAAAAAACCTTGCAATTTGCTATTTTCTGAACTTAAAAATCAATTAAAAATATTAAAAACCCTCCAAAAATTCCAAAAAAGTATTTTGTTCTTCTTTTGATGCATTTTTATTTCTGTTTGATTTTTGTTTTATTTAGACTTATAAAAACCTTAAAAATTGAAAAACACAGAAAAACTTAGAAAAATCTCTAAAAATTCTAAAAAAATAAAAAAATGCAATTTCAGTTTCTGTAGTTAACATTTTATTTCCAGTTTCTCATTCAATTGTTGCTTGAATTTTATAGCTATTAGATATTTTTGAATAGCCTTTAGATTATGGCTGCAATGTAGCTTGTATTTCTCACCTTATTTCATTTTTAAAAAATCAACTAAAAATCATAAAAATCTGAGAAAAATACCAAAAACATCTAAATATTTGCAAAATCCAAAAATATTTTTATTTTAATTTTCTGACTTGGTTTAGTGTGTCGAATAATTGTTGGTTTATGCCTTTTTGATTCCCTTTATTCATTTTCTTAATAATTGAAAATCGTAAAAATTTAAAAACTTAAAAATCCACCAGAATCTTTATTTCTGATACCCGACTTCGTCGTAGCCATCGCATTCTATGCTCCTTGAGTTCGATCCTAGTAGCTATACCAGGTAGAATAAAATAGCGATATCGCTATTCATTTTATTTCCTTGATTTATATTTTGTGGTCTTGATTTTCTTGATTGACCTAGCCTTGTGGTTCGGGTCACAACGACCCTGATTTACACCTTAACCCGGACTGTGGGATTTTTGAGTCATCAACAAGCATCGTCTAATTTGCAAGATCGGACAACCGTTAGTGGGCCACGTCGCCACCATCACGTGCTACTGCTAATGTTCGATCTTGATGATCGGACGGTCCTTATGCAACAACGTGCCAACACCATATCATTCTCGAGCCTCCTATCCAAACCTCCAGGCTTGGGGAATCGAAGCATATCCTGAGCACCACGTTCGGACACATGGCCCTAGTCTTCTTTTCAAGCCTCCATATACCACCAAACCTTGCCCCATGTGCCCCGTCACGTGAGGTAGGGGCAATTTGTAGGGAGCCCCTATAACTTCTTCAAATTACAACTAGGACATGCTAGCATGTGGAGACTACGCACGGCTAGGGTAAATTGCAACCAATAATTGCAATTATACTCCCATTCGTATGGGAAATTTACAAGGAATCCTTATACTTTATTTTATTTGCATTTAGGCCCTCTCAGGGACATATTTGTTATATTTTCCCTATTTTTTGCATGCTTTCTTGTGTTTATGCATGTAGACTCTTTCGTTGATATTTTGAGCATCCGAGCTCCGTTTGCTTTGATTTCAGTAATGTTTTAAAGCTATTTTAACTATCTTTCTAATGGCACAACTTAATCTCTATTTTGTCATCTTGAATTATATTGGGCGATTCTAATAACACAATGTCACTTGCTCAATGAATTTGATGCCATTAAGTAACTTGTCAATGAAAATGGCTTCGTGAACTCTTTCTGAAATTGACCACTTGTTAATTGCTCCTTGATTGTACTTACATAGGGCATAATTGTATATATCCTCACTTGCATCTGTTTGCATGTAAAAGTCAAATAAAAATTATGTTTGCATTGACTGCACTGTGTCCTTCTGTGCATTTGGACCTATGGATTTTTAAATCAACACTTAATGGGAAAATAAGAGTCTAGATTCATACTTAAGAGGATCACATACCTGAGTTTGACCATAGACTTGCATAAGTACAATAAAATCGACCGCTTTTGATTAATTGATATTGTTTTTAAGCGGTTTTTGATGGATCCAACTTTACCCGATTGCAACAAAATCGTTAAATCGACATAATTAATAGGGTAAAAATAAGGGTCGTAAAATGGCGTCGTTGCCAAGGACAAGACTAATCTTTTGTTTTATTTGTATTTTTCTTATTTGATTGAGTTTTATTTTCTAATTCATAGGTCTTGTTTGTGTTTAGCTTACGTTATTGATAATTCTTTGATTTATATCTAACGCATGTTTTTGTTGTAGGTTCCCTTGGTGATCAAGGAGGTGAGGAGTAGAAGTTCCTTGCTGCAAGGACCACAGAAGCAAATCTTGGAGAAAAATTAAAGAAAAAAAGAAAAAAGATTTGTCTTGCATTTTATTTTCCATGTAATAATCGTCTTTACAGCAGTCTTCATTTGAAGACTCGCGTGTGTAAATGAATGATAGTATTCGTGGTTGTGTGGGGATCGACCCACTTGAGTGTCGACTTAGGATCAGGCACGCGACTCTCTAAGCTATCTCACATTATTTTTATCTTACGTGTTTGATCGTAGGTAGGCACACATTTAATTCAAGACACACGTAGACATCCCTTCACCAAGCTAAAATGAAAATATATTCTTCCCCGCTAATAGAAGCATGTTAGATACAATTTCTCATCGACTTTCATACATTTGATTGTCAGTTTTTGATTCAGTCCTGCTTTCACGATATTTACTCAAGGCAGTGCAAGTTTTCAATCTTAGCGTAGATCACGATTTTATCGACTGCATTGGCTTTTACTCGACTTCGCTTTTTAGCTTGATCACCTAGGTTATTTGAAATTGGGAATGAGCAGTAGACGATGATTGATTGATTTATGTTCAAATTTAAACAGTGATAACCTTAAGCTTAAAATTGGTATTGATAAATGCAAGTTGACCGGAAATGGAGAAAAATCATGTTTTGGGAGAGCGACACCCTTGTTTATGTAGAATGCTTTTATTTGAAAATTTTCTTAATCCTTGCGTAAATTAGATTGTTTTTAATCACCAATAAAAATGAAAAGATAACTAACCAAAATTTGTTGGTTCACGTGTAAGCTGGTGATTAAAAGGGTATTGGATGCTAGATTGAGCTTTGATTGCTCCGACACCATCCCTAGACCTTACGTGCTCCATTCATCTCCGAAGATTCACTCGCTCACACTTCTTCGTTCCTCTCAGGTATTCCCATCATCATTTATACATCTCTTTATTTAGGCTACTCTCTTCCTAAGTATAGGGGGGACCGGAGTCCCTGTGATTTTTCTTACTCATTTATCCTATCCTCGATACTTAGGTTATTTCTAACATAAGTATAGGGGGCGTCCTCCTCGGTTCGTATATTTTTATATACCTTTAATTAAGCTATGGCTTCATATCACTTAGTGCTATGAGCAGAATTTAAGAATAGGGGGGTATACCGTGTATACAATATATATTTACTTTAGCCATATCTCTTTATTTTGAAAATTTTTGAAAAAATTTTAAACTTTTTGGGGTAGATTATATTCATATGAAATAGGTTGGACAAAATGTTTTCAAGGCTTTGGAAATTTTTCTATACTATGTTACATTATTTCTGATAAAATATTTTGAAAAATGATTTGAAAAATGTGATTTACTTATTTTTAAAAATCATTTGATTTTCTTTTGTAAAAGTCTACAAAAATGTGACAGGGTTTGGAAAATATTTTTAAAAACATGACTTCAATAAAGGAAAATGAGTTTAACTTGTGTTCTGATTTTAATAAAAAATCCATAAAAAATAATAAAAACCAAAAATCCTTTAAAAGTCAAATTGACTACTAAACTCAAATAAGTAGTCGCTTTAAGTGAGGGTCTCCCTTAGCAGAGTATGTGGTTTAGAGGACATCGCGTAAGGCTTTGTGCTCAAGCAACTGGTACTATCCTGTGGCTTGTACTTACACCTATACTAGCTGCAAGTAGATGAAACTACTCATTTGAGTTTAGGAAGTCATTAGGCCTTTTAAAGTCTTCATAAAAATTTGAAAAAAAAAGAAATGGATGAAGGAGTCGGATTGAATCCCTGACATTTTCTCTTCCACACAGAGTCAGTGATGTTCGAGAATATTTGGTTTAATAGGTCTTGAGATTTTAGGTTAACCAGCCTTGGCCATCAGGGTCTTGGATTTTAATATCCACATTTCCCTAGTTTGCTAGATTTGCGTGCTATATTGCATGCTTAGTCTCCTACCTTAAGAATATGATCAACACTTTGAAGGATATGGCATTTATCCTCAAACGCATCATGAAAGCGTGATCGTCGTATCAGATACGACGCAGAATGACTGGTCGTACTAGTTGTTCTGTGCAACGGAATTTAAAATTTATCATGCGATGAAACCACGTGATCCAAGAACGATTCTCGGATCGTTTCATATACAATCACAACAAATGTAAAGGAATACCTCTTAAAGCGTGGCTGATCAAGTATCTAAAGAAAGAGACCTCCTGTCTCAAGTCCAATCAATGGTGAGATCGCTTGTGAGCGCGGGGATGAACCGCGTAGTCCTCGCAATCCAAGAAGAATATCCAAGTGCGGTTGCTCCTGATCTCATCGTACGAGATCAAACGTCTCCTTCGTGAGCATAGCACTCCAAGAAGACGTAGAACCGAAGAATGTTGAAGCGGCGGCGCGGTAGCGAGAGCGTCGACGAGACTCTCCTCTAGGGTTTGGTGGACGGCCACCAAGAAGAGGGAGAGAGGGTTGGCGTGTGAGAAGAAAGAGAGAGAGAGAGAGAGTTTGTGCTCCAATATCGCATAGCCTTAGAGAGCATGGTATGCCTCTCTATTTATAGGGTTTTGGGATCCATGGATCTCAATCCATGGGATATATAAAATTAATGGATGAGATTGATTTATGTCAATCCAATGGAAAAGATTGTTGTTGGTAAAACCAACAACTTATGATTTAATTTAGATTAACATATATTTGACAAAATCAAATATAAATCAATCCTGAATTACACCAACAAATAAGGAGAGAATATACATGGATATTACATCTCCATGTACATTCATGGGGGGGCGGCCACCCATTCCATATAGGAATTGAGTGCCGCCCACCACCACCAATTTTTGTTGGGATTTATTCACCAAAATAATTCACAATTAATTTTTGGAATATTGCAATCTTGACATTGGAAAATTGTGAATCATATTCACAACCCAAAACAACATATAATTCACATTGCCAATTAATTACACAACGTGTATCCAATAGACATAATAATTAATCAACAAATATAAATTATAATTGGCTCTCTCTAATACATTATAAATCACATTTATAATATATTATGAATAATTGAATATTTCTATCCACATTATTCTTATCCATAATAATTAAATCGTATTTAATTATATTGGATAATTTCTTCACACATCAAGATGATTAAATCACATTTAAACATCATTTCCTCATTGCTTAGATCTTATGGAATTATTCTTGAACCCTTCAAGAATAATGTGACTTCTCCGTATATACTTGGAGATAAAGACAGAGATATTGTATTCTTCCATGTATAATAACTTGGATGTTGAGATCATATCTCAAATCCAGATCCCATGGACCTCCCACTGATGCTTGATCAAATCAAGACTGTAGACCTAATCTTCTCATTGCATCTGAATCTCATTCAGATCAATGTCCAGTACATGGACTAAGATTAGGTCACTTCTCTAATGAGAGGAGTCACTAAAATCCAAACCTGTTTCATCACTCCCTCGGAATGGAAGCGTCATGGTTATACAATCGTTTATGATCACATCACCCTCAGGTATTCCCAATACCTGTACATCCTGCATACTGGAAGACCTATGATCATTCTGAAGATAAAGATCACTTTTACACTATCATCTTCAGGGTTTGATCATTTAGTTTCTTAATCTTGGTCACTGGGATTTGGTATAGATCATATGCTTTCACAAAGCATATATCTTACCTTCAAATTCATGTCATGCTTCCAAAGCATGACGACCATGCATGGAATTTGTTCAGTCCCAATACCTCATGAGTGAGCTCATATCTCCCGGTTCATAAGTGAACCTGTATGATCCCTTTGAGAGATCGTATTACTCATATGCCCTTACATGCACACTAGCTCACCGGTGTATATACCTTGGTTTGGTCATCAACCTATTGGTCTGCCAAATGTACATACTTAGACATATAGCAACATATCTGTCTCTGGTCAGAGGATGCATACCTATGTTGTGACAGCATTCAACATAGGTTTTTGGTTATCTCGATCTCGTTAAGTCAACCCATTGACTCAACTATTCTGACACCTCCGAATCACTACTCCCTTGCAGATGACTTGCAACTAGAGGGCAGTCAGATATCAGCCATTTGAGAAAGGATTGTCATCTCCTACTCAGACTGGAGATCATCACTTAACAATCATTTGACGATGCTTGATGAGTCCTATATCTAACTCCTTAGATATTCATCCAAGCATCAGCCTCTATGATTCATTTAGTGAATCAACATCTATATGATCATAAAGTTGGCCATGATACATAACCCTTATTGTACAGAGGGAACTTATAGTGCATTTATTCATTCAATCTCAGAAAGGGAGTGAAAAATAATCAATAATTTTCATTGATAATTTATCTATTACAATAACATTTATTGTAGGAATGGTTCGCCCGGGGCTCACATTGCTAACAATCTCCCACTAGCCCTCAGAACCATTCAAGTACAATCCTTAAACCCATATTCATTACATACTGGTCGAAAACCTTCTGTGTCAGAGGTTTGGTAAGAGGATCAGCAACGTTGTCGACAGAGGCCACCTTGGTGATGATGATGTCACCACGTTTTTGTATCTCCCGAATGATGTGGTATTTCCTTTCCACTTGCTTGCTCTTCTGATGCCATCTAGGTTCATTTGCCTATGCAATGGATCCCGTGTTATCGCAGAGTAATGGGATGGGAGTATCAGAGGAAACTACGCCAAGCTCCAGGATGAACTTGCGCAACCACACCGCCTCCTTTGCAGCATCCGATGTGGTAATGTATTCAGCTTTTGTTGTTGAATCTGCAGTAGTGTCCTGCTTCTTGCTTCTCCAGCTCACAACACCACCATTCAATAAGAACACAAACGCTGATGTTGACTTTCGATCATCTACATCCGATTGGAAGTCAGAATCTGTGTATCCCAAGACTTGGAGATCACCATCTCCATAGACCAAGATGTAATCTTATGTCCGTCTTAGATATTTGAATATGTTCTTTACCACTCCTACTGCATGGCAGATATCTAGCCTAGTATACATCATGGCATACATTAAGCTTCCTACAGCTGATACATAAGGACATCCAGCCATGGCCTTCTTTTCCTCAACAGTTTGTGGTGCCATTCCTTTAGACAGGTGAATACCATGTCTTAAGGGTAGGAATCCTTTCTTAGAACTATCCATACGGAGTCGTTCAAGAATCTTCTTAATGTATCCATGTTGTGACAATCCTAAAATCCTCTTTTCTCGATTTCTGAACAACTTCAGGCCTAAGATGTAAGAGGCCTCTCCAAGATCATTCATCTCAAAGGTATGGGACAGCAAAATCTCTACATTGGTTATCGTCCCTGTATCATTCCCAATGATAAGGATGTCATCTACGTAAAGCACGATGAACACAATAGTGCTCTTGTATACACAAGGTTCATCAGGATTTTGCACAAAATCATACTCTTTATGGTTTCGTCAAATCTGATGTTCCAGCTACGAGAAGCTTGCTTGAGCCCATAGATGGATTTCTCCAGCTTGCATACTTTGCCATCCTCAGTTATGAAGCCCTGGGGCTGCTCCATGTAGATATCATCCTCGAGGTATCCATTGAGGAAAGCTGTCTTGACGTCCATCTGCCAGATGTCGTAGTCAAGATATGCAGCTATAGCCAGCAGTGTCCTGATGGATTTGAACATAGCCACAGGAGAGAATGTCTCATCGTAATCGATGCCTTCTCTCTGTGTGTAGCCCTTGGCTACGAGCCGTGCCTTGAAAGTCTCTACTTTCCCATCAGGTCCCCTCTTTCTCTTGAAGATCCATTTACACCCAATGGGTTTTACCCCTTTAGGTGGATCCTCTAGGGTCCATACACCATTCTTATGCATGTAGTCAATCTCTGACTTCATTGCTAGCATCCATCTATCCATGTCTTGATCTGCGAGTGCTTCATCAAATGAAGTCAGATCAATGTCAGTCTCACTTGACACATGGAATCCATACCTTTCAGGTGGTGCAACCACCCTCGAACTCCTTCGAAGAGGTATGGGTGTTTCATCTTTATTTATCTCTTCAGTTTCTGGTCTAGGAAGCTCAGAATCCTCAGGCGATTCAATGAGTTCCTCTACTTCATTTTTGTCTTGACCTTTAAGGAAATCATCCTCCAGAAACTTCACAACTCTAGAGACAAAAACCTTTTGGGTCTCAGGGTCATAGAGCTGGTATCCAATACCATCTTTAACAAACCTAATGAAGTAACACTCACGTGTGTGAGATTCTAGCTTACTTGCATCCATGTTCTTCACATGGACCAAGCAACCCCAAACCCTCAAGTGATTAACACTTGGTTTGGTTCCATACCATAGCTCGTGAGGAGTCTTAGGCATAGATTTGCTAGGAATCTTATTTACGATATAAATTGCAGTCTCTACTACATATCCCCAGAAACTAAGAGGTAAATGTGCTTTGCTCATCATTGAACGGACCATGTCCATGATAGTCCTGTTGCATCTTTCAGTAACACCATTAAGTTGGGGAGTTCCAGGAGGAGTGAGATTGGAAACAATTCCATTCTCCTTATGATATTCCTTGATTTCATCTGATAGGTACTCGCCACCTCGATCAGATTGAATCCGTTTAATCTTCCTATCGGTTTGGTTCTCAACCAAAGCCTTGAACTCTTTGAACTTTTCAAAGGTTTCAGATTTATGACGTAATAGGAAGACAAAACCGTATCGCGAATGGTCATCGATAAACATCAAATAATATCGGTATCCATTTCGAGTCGCGGTACTGAAGGGACACATACATTGGTATGTATTAGGTCTATAATACCTTCGCATCTTGTAACCTTGTTACGAAAAGGCATCCTAGTCATTTTACCTCGAATACAATGTTCACGTCTATAATACCTTCGCATCTTGTAACCTTGTTACGAAAAGGCATCCTAGTCATTTTACCTCGAATACAATGTTCACAGGTAGGCAAAGATTGAACCTGTAGAAAATCTAAAGGTCCATCCTTTATCAATTCGTTGATCCTATCAACAGACAAATGACCAAGCCTTTGATGCCAAATCATATTCGAATGATTTTTATTCTCCCTGTATCTCTTAGGTTTTTATTAGCGGTTGTAACATTCATGACATTCTCATTAATGCACAATTCATAGAGTCCACCAGAAGTTAAAATACCCTCTGCAATATATTAATCATAATGATTTATGACTAATTTATTATAGATTAGGAATGAATATCCACTTCTAACTAGCTTAGATACATATATTAAATTCTTTCTAACTTCAGGTACATAAAGACACTCTTTAAGTACGAGGACTCTACCACTAGATAATGATAGTAGACACGTTCCGACGACGACTGCTGCAACACTTGCATCAGATCCCATATGGATGACTATCTCCCCATCTTCAAGACTTCTAGTTTCCTGAAACAAATGCAACAAATTGCATATATGAACAGAAGCACCAGAGTCTACAACCAACTTCCTTCTCATCCAACGAGAAATCTAGTTTCAATGATGAAAGTAGATTTTTATACCTGCTGGTACTTTACCTTTGTCTGACGACTTCAGGTATTCCAGGCAGTTACGCCTCCAGTGCCCTGGCTTTTTATAGTGGAGACAGACGTTGGTTTTCTTCGACGCCATTAGAGTGGATGCACTGGAAGAAGAGCCAACACCTTGTCCCTTCTTCTTTCTCTTCTAGGCAGGGCCCTTCCAAGAACCATACTTCCGACCGCGCTTCCCCATGACCTGTGCAACCATTGCAGTGCCAGTGGGACCATCTTTCTTCATTACATCTTCTGCTGACTTTAATGCAGCAAGAAGACCAGCGCTTGTCAATTCCAGCTTGTTCATGTGGAATGAGACTACAAAGTTATTGAAAGACTTGGGCAACGACAACAGAATGAAATCAGATTACATGTATATATCCATAGTTGCCCCAAGAGTCTCCAGCTCCGACAAGTACCCAAACATTTTGAGTACATGTTCACGAACCGAAGTCCCTTCCTGCATCTTGCAACGAATGAGTTCTTTCATAATGTTGTACCGTTGGGTGCGGTTAATGTCACAAAACATGTCTTTCAGATTCTGCATTATCTCCTGACATGTGCTCATCTCCACATGTTGCTTCTGAAGAACATTGGAGAGAAAACCCAGGATATAGCATCTAGCCAAGACATAATCTTCATCATAATTGTCATTGTATGATTTTTCTTCCTTGGATTTAGGGCTCTCATGCTTTTCCTCGGAGAGCACATAACTTATGCGCTCTGCAGAGAGAACAAGCTCCAAATTACGGATCCAATCCGAATAATTTGGGTCGGTCAATTGGTTGACCTCAAGAAGCCTACTTAGTGGGTTCAAGGACTTCATTTTCTGAAATAAAAAATGCACTATATTAGAACATATAATCATATATTCATATTTATGATATTTGATTAAGGTATTTTAAATCAAATTGTTCTTGCTCTGTCAACCTTGAAAGTTTATTCCCTTAGTCACTTTCAAAGTAAGATATATACTTATCGTTATATCTCAAGCAAGAACTGGGATCTCCTCCTTATCTTTGTCATATCCCAATAATATGAGAATCTATGACTCCAATAAAGAGAAGCGGGAACACATTTCTCCTTGCAAGTCCAACTTGCATCTCACAATTCGGTCTTTAATACCCGGGCCCACCACCCCTAAGATGATGTTGACCCGTCATTAATTGAACCAACCGTCAACAGGAATACAACTCGCTATGCGCAATCCAATATTGCCCCAATAATATGAGGACCCGATATTGGGGTAACTATGCATACGTCCTTACTCTTTCGAGCAGCGATGAGCTCGATCCAGATACGCTTGCATACAGGAGCTGTCACTTCAGACATGCGTCTCCCACATGCAATCCCTGGCGACAGAACCATTCTCCTTGACGGAAGACGATGGATGTCACTTATGTGATCCTCCACCTCATATTCAAATTTTAATCAATTATCATGAATCACATTCACATAATTAATTCTTCCAAGGGAAATTATAACTCTATTCATAATAGAGTGTCTCAATTGGACATAACCAATTTAATCATATTAAATTAATTATTAATCCAATTCAATCAACAAACTTGATTATTTTACTTGAATATAAATTTGGTAATATCTCAAAGTACGTATTAATTCGAATTTTAATAATTAGAAAATACACCTTGATTTTCTCCGGCATTATCGAGTCCCTACCCGCTGTCATGGCCAGTACCGACGAGAGTGGGACGGACCACATACGTTGCAACCTGCAACCCCAATGCTCTTCGACTAGACACCATATCCACCTCAGGAAAGGATAATGCCAAATATATCAATTTGTACTCGAGATGATAATCGATTTTTCAACTGAAATTATACCATATAGTAATAATCAAAACATTTTTTATTATAAGAAAATTTTCTACACAAATTCCCAATCTTATTCAAGCATCAAGTTTGATGATTGTGTTTCCAATTATGATCTAGATCAAATCTAATCAATTAATTACTTGAGGCCAAGTCAATTAAGTAAATAATCATCTTCCAATATTTCACAAATATTTTCCATAATTATTTCATGAAATTAACAATTAATTTCTCTAATTGACAATCACTTGGTTCTTGATTATGACTGCAATTTTAGTAGTGACCCCTACTCACTAAAATTACATATCTCAATCAATTTAAATCGAAATTAGACAAACTCAATTTTCTAATATTTCTAACTTGATTTAGGGTAGAACCTAAGTGATGTTTCACGCATTTCAAGGCGGATCAAAACAGTAACTAACTCTTTATTTATGTTAAGATGTACAGTGCCCGCAACAATGCATACATGTTCATTAAAACAACCATATCTCGAGCATACGGAATCCGAATTATGCAAACTCGGATACTATGGTTTCCTTATTTAATGGGGAACAAAATACAAGTAAATAATTCGTGCTTAAACATTTTCAACATGGCCGAAATTATTTATTAAATAGATCTGCGAAATCAAATGCGACAAAACTTTCGCGACCTTAACAAACCCAAGTCGTCCTCGATTTGCGAATCATATTCGAAACCGTCGACCTAAGTCTTTGATACCACTAGAAGGATACAAAATTTATACTCAAGCGAATCATGGAAGTGTGATCGTCATATCGGATACGACGCAGAACGACTAGTCGTACTAGTTGTTTTGTGCAACGGAATTTAAAATTTATCATGCGATGAAACCACATGATCCAAGAACAATTATCGGATTGTTCCATCTATAACCACAACAAGTGTAAAGTAATACCTCTTGAAGCATGGTTTATCAAGTCTCTAAAGAAATAGACCTCCTGTCTCAAGTCCGATCGTCGGTGAGATCGCTTGCGAGCACGGGGATGAACCGCGCAGTCCTCGCCATCCAAGAAGATGATCCAAGCACGGTTGCTCCTGATCTCATCGTACGAGATCGAACGTCTCCTTCGTGAGCGTAGCACTCCAAGAAGACGGAGAACCGAAGAATGTCGAAGCGGCGGCGCGGTGGCGAGAGCGTCGACGAGACTCTCCTCTAGGGTTTGGTGGACGACCACCAAGAAGAGGGAGAGAGGGATGGCGTGTGAGAAGAAAGAGAGAGAGAGAGAGAGAGAGAGAGAGTTTGTGCTCCAATATTGCATAGCCTTAGAGAGCATGGTATGCCTCTCTATTTATAGGGTTTTGGGATCCATGGATCTCAATCCATGGGACATATAAAATCAACGGATGAGATTGATTTATGTAAATCCAATGGTCAAGATTGTTTTTCTAAAACCAACAACTTATGATTTAATTTAAATTAAAATATATTTGACAAAATAAAATATAAATCAATCCCAAATTACACCAACAAATAAGGAGAGAATATACATGAAGATTACATCTCCATGTACATTCAAAGGGGGACTGTCACCCATTCCATATAGGAATTGGGTGCCGCCCACCACCTTCCATGTGGGGCAATCTCATGGATTTCCATGAGATTGCATGTATCCTTGATTTTCTCCATTATTTATTTCCAACAATTTTTGTTGGGATTTATTCACCATAATATTTCACAATTAATTTTGGGAATATTGCAATCTTGACATTGGAAAATTGTGAATCATATTCACAGCCCAAAACAACATATAATTCACATTGTCAATTAATTAGACAATGTGTATCCAATAGACATAATAATTAATAAAAAAAATATAAATTATAATTGGCTCTCTCTAATACATTATAAATCACATTTATAATATATTATGAATAATTAAATATTTCTATCCACATTATTCTTATCCATAATAATCAAATCATATTTAATTATTTTGGATAATTTCTTCATACATTAAGATGATTAAATCACATTTAATCATTATTTATTCATTGCTTAGATCTTATAGAATTATTCTTGAACCCTTCAAGAATAATGCGATTTCTCCGTAGATACTTGGATATAAGGACAGGGCGATTGTATTGTTCCATGTATAGTGACTTGGATGTTGAGATCATATCTCAAATCCAGATCCCATGGACCTCCCACTGATGCTTGATCAAATCAAGACCATAGACCTACTCTTCTCATTGCATCTGAATCTCATTCAGATCAATGTCCAGTAAATGGACTAAGATTAGGTCACTTCTCTAATGAGAGGAGTCACTAAAATCCAAACCTGTTTCATCACTCCCTTGGAATGGAAGCGTCATGGTTATATAATCGTTTATGATCACATCACTCTTAGGTATTCCCAATACCTGTACATCCTGCATACTGGAAGACCTATGATCATTCTGAAGATAAAGATCACTTTTACACTGTCATCTTCAGGGTTTGATCATTAAGTTTCTCAATCTTGGTCACTGGGATATGGTATAGATCATATGCTTTCACAAAGCATATATCTTACCTTCAAATTCAGGTCATGCTTCCGAAGCATGATGACCATGCATGGAATTTGTTCAGTCCCAATACCTCATGAGTGAGCTCATGTCTCCCGGTTCATAAGTGAGCCTGTATGATCCCTTTGAGAGATCGTATTACTCATATGCCCTTACATGCACACCAGCTCGCCGGTGTATAGACCTTGGTTAGGTCATCAACCTATTGGTCTGCCAAATGTACATACTTATACATATAACAACACGTCTATCTCTGGTCAGAGGATGCATGGCTATGCTGTGATAGAATTCAACATAGGTCTTTGGTTATCTAGATCTCGTTAAGTCTACCCATTGACTCAACTAATCTGACACCTCCGAATCACTATTCCCATGCAGAGGACCTGCATCAAGAGGTCAATCAGATATCAGCCATTTGAGAAAGGATTGCCATCTCCTACTCAGACTGGAGATCATCACTAAACAATCATTTGATGATGCTTGATGAGTCCTCTATCTTACTCCTTAGATATTCATCCAAGCATCAACCTCTATGATTCATTCAGTGAATCAACAGCTGTATGATCATCGAGTTGGCCATGGTACATAACCCTTCATTTACAGAGGGACCTTATAGTGCATTTATTCATTCAATCTCAGAAAGGGTGTGAAAAACAATCAATAATTTTCATTGATAATTTATATATTACAATAACATTTATTGTAGGAATGGTTCGCCCGGGGCTCACATTGTTAACACAATTTACACACATGATTGTGGTCTCAATGAGATGAGTTGAAATTCCACTTAAGGGACTAGGATGAGGGATTCAAGTCTGGACTTGATTTAATGATGCTCGAGGATTAAATAAAATCATTGAAGGCATCATGAAACCTGAGTGTCAGCATTTTTAGCTAGTATAAGAAGTTGGTTCTTGTAATAATCTATTGACATCAACCTAAGTGCCATGGTGTGAATAAAATAAAAAATGTTGATCAATGTGCTTCAACTCTTGGTAAATGCAGTGGAACTAGCAGAAAATAATATGAAGAAATTTCAAATTGTTGAAAAGAGCTCTCATTCCACAAATTCAATTATCAAAGAGCTTCCACCAAAAGAGAGCGCTCCCAACTATTTCAAAGTGTACACTTGAAACACCACTATTAGGACCAAGAGTCAAGCTTGCACCAAAAAAGGGTTCTGCATCGTAAATACTACAAGTCTGGGTGTAGAAGGTATAGTAGATACTCAAAAAAGGAACTCCCCGGTGTATTCCCAGAAAAATAAGTGCAGATGACTCCAACTTCTTTTGATAGACACACTGATCAACATCAAAAAAATATGCGTTGAGTTAATAAGGCACTCGAGAGAATCCCTGTTCCAATGAGAGGGAGAGGAAATGAAACAGTCCTTAACCCTCCATCAACTAGCCTGCCACCTACACTTCTAAGTCTGACAACTAAAGAGATAGTGGATTGGACACAATATTTGATTTATTCCCTAGAGTCGAGGATTGGGTCCTTAGGAGAAATTCTTAGACTGGGTCCTTAGGTGACGTTGTGACTCTACTCTCGTGATCACTGTCAACACTTAATGTCATGTCCTTAGTTCATATGTATATAAGAGAGAGTATAAAGAACTATAGAAGTTGGATAACTCTTGATTAGGGCTATGTTAAGCTTTGAGATCTTGGGATTTCTAAAACTGTGAGTTCTTGAACGGATCAGATCCTGTACGTACATGCACAAGGGGGTTACTCCAGCGCATTCATTTTTTAGATGATCTGGGACGAGCATAGTTTAAGTATAGGGGGGTGATGAAACCCAGTTTCATTGTAATAATCCGTAGATATTAAACCCCTTGCTTAAATTAATGTCAATAAAACCAGATAGAACGTAGCATATATCTGAGTCATAGAATAAATTAAAAATACTAAAATAACAAAATAAAAATTGTAGTGTTCTTATGCTCTTAAAAACACTCGAAAAAATATTTCTCCCTTCGTTTTACCTTGTTTTTGTTTTTAGTCAACATAAAACTTGTAGATCTCATCGGGATCTACGACTTCTATATTTTAAGTTTTTTCCAAATTTGGCCTTTTTCTCATCCTTTTTCTTGCATCTTCTTCTGAATAACTTGATTGGGCCACGTGGCTCAACCGGCCACGTGGCCCGCTTGTCCTCGCGCCACACACCTCTTTTCTCCTCCGTTCGATCATATCTTAAACTTCCATCCTAGACACTTTTTCCTACAACCAATCTTCACTGTTTGATAAACCATCAGATCGAATCCTGGCCGTCCGCTACCTCCTTTTTCTCCTCACGCCACATGGCAGCCCCCGTCACCGCCCGATCTTCTCCATTTCACTTTCATCTCAGCCATTGATTCCCAATAAGATTCTCTACCCTTCTATCGACCCTTACACTGCATCACATACCAGTTTACACTTGCATATCCTTTCGACACATGGCGCTCTCTTAGCCATTGATGGGCCCATTCATCGATGTAATTTGAGTAGTATCTTTGTGCCCCCTTCTCAACCATTGGATCACGAGATCCAACAACCAAGACCTCGTCTTCTTCCTCCAGATCCCTTCATCCCCACGATCTCCACTCAGCTCAACTGTCGTCCCCTTCCCATTATTTTACCTCCTCAACCACCCTCGCCACTCTCCGAGTACCCTAAGACGAAGCTCTTTCTTCCATGATCCTCACAGGGACCCACCTGCTCCATATCTCCCTATTCCTCGCTCCACATCTTCCATGCAAACCACGACATCCATCATCGAGACCTCCACCTTCCATCTTAAAATAACCGTTCGCTGCCATCTTTCCTCGTTGTCCACTAGTACGTGGTATTGGACTCAGCATCTCTCCACCTCCCCGTGATGGGGGGGCAGATTGACGGTGCAAAGACGATCCGATATTAAGTGAGACCCTTGGACATGGTAGGACAAGTCTCTATCCCTCCAATGCCGGAAAGCTGCTCCTCACAGCCATAGGAGTCCAACGAAGACTCGGAATCCGCCTAGGATCTCAAGCACAGGACTGACGACCGCTATTATCTCCAGGTAAGCTCCTTCGATTCTCCTATGCTTTTCTTTGAATTTCTCTGATTTAATTAGGCTTTAGCTTGCACGTTCTCCTTCCATTGATCATCCCTTGAGTTTCCCCACACTTCAATCATTCACGCGCTCACCTCCACGTAGCTTCTCTCTCCTCCGCAACCCCAGACCGCTCCACCTCTCCTTTTCTCCAATCTCACCAGAGAAGATGATTTGGCCGCCAAGTTCTCCACCCCACATGCCCCCCATTCCACTCACTCTCATCTGCGCATGAAGCTTCGTCTATCTCTTAACGTTTGCAGGTACAACATGGCTCAATGGTCGGAGTGTCATCGGAATGACATTCTTGGGCTTCCAACAAAGGAACATCGCAGGCCTCCTCCAAACCACTCAACTCCTTGTCTGAGTTTCCAAGTTCTCACCTCGTCTCCCAAAGCCTTCCTGGAGATCCACCGAGCTCACTAGCCAGAGGCGGATCTAGCACGACTTCGTCAGAGTCCACTGCAGGAGGCGACAGAGAAGAAGAACTCTAAGTACAAGCACCGTCCGATTTGCAAAATAGGACAACCCTTAGTGAGCCACATCGCCACCTTCACGTGCTACTACTACTGTTCGATCCCGTTGATCAGACGATCCCTATGTAGCCACGTGTCAGCACCATATCATTCCCGAGCCTCCTATCCAAACTTCCAGGCTTGAGGAATCGAAGCATATCCGGAGCACCGCATTCAGACACGTGGCCCTAGTCTCCTTTTCAAGCCTCTATCTACAAGAAAACCTTGCCCCACGTGCCCCTTCACATGAGGTAGGGGAAATTTGCAAGGAGGCTCCCATAACTTCTTCAAATTACAACTAGGTCCTACTAGCATGTGGAGACTACGCGCGACTGGGGTAAATTGTAACCAATAATTGCAATTATACTCCTGTATGTGTGGGAACTTTACATGGAATCCTTGTGCATTATTTTATTTGTATTTAGGCCCTCCTAGGACCTGTTTGTAATATTTTCCCTATTTTTTGCATGTGTTCTTGTGTTTATGTCTGTGGACTCTTTCGTTCATATCTTGAGCATCCAAGCTCTGTTTGATTTGATTTCAGTAATGTTTTGAAGCTATTTTAATAATATTTCTAATGGCACAACTTAATCTCTATTTTGACACTATGGATTGTATTCGGCAATTCTAATGACACAATGTCACTTGCTCAATGAATTTGATGCCATTAAGTAACTTGTCAATGAAAATGGCTTCGTGAACTCTTTCTGAGATTGACCACTTGTTAACTGCTCTTTGATTGTACTTACATAGGGCATAATTGTATATATCCTCACTTGCATCCCTTCGCATGTAAAAATCAAATAAAAGTTATGTTAGCTTGTCTGCATTATGTCCTTTTGTGCATTTGGATCTATGGATTTTTAATTCAACACAATGGGAAAATAAGAGTCTAGATTCATACTTAAGTGGCTCGCATACCTGAGTCTGACCGTGGACTTGCCCAAGTAAAATAAAATCGAACGCTTTTGATTAATTGATATTGTTTTTAAGCGGTTTCTGATGGATCCAACTTTACCCGACTGTAACAAAATCATTAAATCGACATAATTAACATGGTATAAATAGGGGTCGTCAAATGGTGTCGTTGGTAGGGACATGACTCATCTTTCGTTTTATTTGTATTTTTCTTATTTGATTGAGTGCTAAAATCTAATTCATAGGTCTTATTTGTGTTTAGCTTAAAATATTGACAATTCTTTGATTTATATCTAACGCATGTTTTTGTGGTAAGGTCCCTTGGTGATCAAGGAGGTGAGGAGCAGATGTTCCTCTCTAGAAGGAGACGTAGAAGCAAACCTTGGAGAAAAAATAAAGAAAGAAAAAGAAAAAATTTGTGTCTTGCATTTTATTTTCCATGTAATAATCGTCTTTACAGCGGTATTCGTTCGAAGACTCACGTGTGTAAATGAATGATAGTATTCGTGGTTGTGTGGCAATCGACCCACTTGAGTGTCGACCTAGGATCGGGCACGTGGCTCTCTGAGCTATCTCACATTATTTTTATCTTACGTGTTTGATGGTAGGTAGGGCACACGTTTAATTCAAGACTCATGTAGACATTGCTTCACCTAGACAAAATGAAAATATGTTCTTCCCCGCTAATAGAAGCATGTTAGATACGATTTCTTATCGAATTTCATACATTCGATTGTCGGTTTTTGAATCAGTCTGGCTTTCACGATATTTGCTCATGGCACTGCAAGTTTTCTATCTTAGCATAGATCACGATTTAATCGACTGCATTGGCTTTTACTCGACTTTGCTTTTTGGCTTGATCACCTAGGTTATTTGAAATTGGGAATGAGCGGTAGACGATGATTGATTGATTTATGTTCAAATTTAAACAGTGATAACCTTAAGCTTAAAATTGGTACTGATAAATGCAAGTTGACCTGAAATGGAGAAAAATCATGTTTTGGGAGAGCAACACCCTTGTTTATGTAGGATGTTTTTATTTGAATTTTTTCTTAATCCTTGCATAAATTAGATTGTTTTTAATCACCAATAAAAATGAAAAGATAACTAACCAACATTTGTTGGTTCACGTGTGAATTGGTGATTAAAAGGGTATTGCATGCTAGATTGAGCTTTGATTGCTCCAACACCCTCCCCTAGACCTTACGTGATCCATTCGTCTTCGAAGATTCACTCGCTCATGTGTACATCTATCCTAGCTTCTTCGTTCCTCTTAGGTATCCCCATCATCATTTATACATCTCTTTATTTAGGCTACTCTCAGCCTAAGTATAGGGGGAGTTGAGTACCTGTGATTTTTCTTACTCATTTATCCTATCCTCGATACTTAGGTTATTTTTAACCTAAGTATAGGGGGCATCCTCCTCGGTTCGTATATTTTTCTATACCTTAAATTAAGTTATGGCTTCATGTCCCTTCGTGATATGAGCAAAATTTAACTATAGGGGGGTATACCGTATATACAATATATATTTACTTTAGCCATATCTCTTTATTTTGAAATTTTTTGAAAAAATTTTAAACTTTTTAGGGTAGATTATATTCATATGAACTAGGTTCGACAAAATGTTTTCAAGGCTTTGGAAATTTTTCTATAAGATGTTACATTATTTTTGATAAAAATATTTTGAAATATGATCTGAAGAATGTGTTTTACTTAATTTTAAAAATCATTTGATTTTTTCTGTAAAAGTCTATATAAATGTTACAAGATTTGGAAAATATTTTTAAAAACTTGACTTCAATAAAGGTAAATGAGTTTAACTTGTGTTCTAATTCTAATAAAAAATTCATAAAAAATAATAAAAACCAAAAATCCTTTAAAAGTCAAATTGACTACTAAACTCAAATAAGTAACCGCTTTCAGTGAGGATCTCCCTTAGCAGAGTATGTGGTTTAGAGGACATCACATAAGGCTCCGTCCTCAAGCAACGGGTCCTGTCCTATGGCATGTACTTACACCTATACTAGCTGAAAGTAGATGAAACTACTTATTTGAGTTTAGGAAGTCATTAAGACTTTTAAAGTCTTCATAAAAATTTGAAAAAAAAGAAATGGATGAAGGAGTTGGATTGAATCCCCGACATTTTCACTTCCACACAGAGTCAGTGATGTTCAAGAATATTTGGTTTAATAGGTCTTTAGATTTTAGGTTAACCATCCTTGGCCATCAAGGGTCTTGGATTTTAATATCCACATTTCCCTACTTTGCTAGATTTGCTTGCTATAATGCATGCTTAGTCTCCTACCTTAAGAATAAGCAACACTTCACATGCATGATTGTGGTCTCGATGAGATGAGTTGAAATTTCCCTAATGGGACTAGGATGAGGGATTCAAGTCTGTACTTGATTTAATGATGCTCGAGGATCAAATAAAATCATTGAAGGCATCGTGAAACCCGATTGTCAACATTTTTAGCCGTATAAGAACTTTGTTCTTGTACTAATCTATTGACATCTACCCAAGTACCAGGGTGTGAATAAAATAAAAAATGTTGATCAGTGTGCGCCAACTCTTGGTAAAAGCAGTGGAACTAGAAAAAAATAATACAAAGAAATATCAAATTGTTGAAAAAATCTCTCATTCCACAAAGTCAATTATCAAAGAGCTTCCACCAAAAGTGAGCGCTCCCAACTATTTCAATGTGTACACTTGGACCACCACTATTAAGAGCTGGAGTCGGGCTTGCACCAAAAAGGGTTTGCATCGTAAATACTGCAAGTCTGGGTGCAGAAGGTATAATAGATACTCAAAAAAGAAACACCCCGGTGTTATTCCCAAAAAAATAAGTGCAGACGACACCAACTTATTTTGACAGACACACTGATCAACATCAAAAAAATATGCGTTGAGTTAATAAGGCATATCCCTGTTCCAATGAGAGGGAGAGAGGAAATGAAACTGTCCTTAACCCTCCATCAACTGGCCTACCACCTACACTTTTAAGTCTGACTAAGTAAAGAGATGGTGGATTGGACACAATATTTGATTTATTCCCTAGAGTTGAGGATTGGGTCCTTAGGAGAATTTCTTAAAATGGGACCTTGGGTGACATTGTGACTCCACTTTCGTGATCGCGATTAACACTTAATGTTACATCCTTAGTTTATATGTATACAAGAGGGAGTATGGACAACTAGATAAACTGGATACCTCTTGATTAAGGCTAAGTTTAACTTAGAGATTTTGGGATTTCTAAATTTGGGAGTTCTAGAACGAATCAGATCCTGTACGCACATGCACAAGGGAGTTAATCCAGCTCATTCATTTTTGAAATGCTCTGGGATGAGCATGGTTTAAGCATAGGGGGTGATGAAACCCGATTTCATTGTATTAGTTTGCATATACTAACCCCCTTTCTTAAATTAATGTCAATAAAAACTAGGTAAAACATTTATATATCTGAATTATAGTTAAAAATACAAAAAAGCAAAACTAAAAATTGTAGTGTTTTTATGCCCTTAAAAACACTTTCAAAAATATTTCTCCCTTCATTTGACCTCGTTTCCATTTTCGGTCAACATGACACTTCTATATCTCATCAAGATCTACAACTTTCATGGTTTGAGTTTTTCCAAATCCAGCCTTTTTCTCCTCCTTCTTTATGCATCTTCATCTGAATAACCTGATTAGGCTACATGGATCTTTCTGGTTGAGCCACGTGGCCCGCTTCTCCTCGCACTACACACCACTTTTTTCCTCCGTTCGATCACTTCCTAAGCTTCCATCCCATCCACTTCTTCCTGCAACCAACCTCCACCATTCGATCAACCATCAGATCGAATCCCAGCCATACGCCAATGCCTTTTTCTCCTCACGCCGCGTTGCAGCCTCCGTCACCACCCGATCTTCTCCATTTCGCTCTCATCTCAGTCATTGGTTCATACTAGGATTCTCCACCCTTCAATCGACCCTTAAACCGCATGACATCCGTTCGTTTACGCCCGCATATCCTTTCGACATGTGGCTCTCTCTTAGCCATTGATGGGTCCTTTCATCGATGTAATTTGTGTCGTATCTTTGCGCCCCCTTCTCCGAGACCTCGTCTTCCTCCTTCATATCCCTTCTTCCCAACGTTCTCCATTCATCTCAACCATTGTCCCCTTCGCATTATTCCCACCTCCTCAGCCACCCTTGCAACTCTCCGACTACCCCACGACGAAGCCCTTCCCCCCATGATCGTCATGGGGACCCACTCACTCCATATCTCCCTCATTCTCGATCCACATCTTTCACGCAAACCACGACACCCATCATCGGTATCTCCACATTCCACATTCAAATAACCCTTCATCGCTGCCTTTCCTCGCTCTCCACTTGTAAGTAGGATTGGGCTCAGCATCTCTCCTCCTCCTCGTGACAGGGGGAGGCCGGATTAATGGCACAAAGACGGTCCGATCTCAGGTGAGACCCCTGGACATGGTAGGCCAGGTCTCCAGCCCTCCAACGCTGACGAGATGCTCCTCGTGGCTGTGGGAGACAAGCGAAGACCCGAGATCCACCTAGAATCTCAAGCACTGGCCCGACGACTCCTATTATCTCAAGGTAAGCTCCTTCCATCCTCCTATGCTTTTCATTTAATTTCTCCGATTTAATTAGGCTTTAGTTTGTACGTTCTCCTTCCATTAATCATCCCGTGAGTTTCCCCACACTTCAATCATTTACGTGCTCACCTCCACGTAGCTTCTCTATCCTCTGCGACTGATGAATCTCGGATTCATCACTCTAAAACTCATTTTTTAAGCTCAAATCCCTTAAAATCAACAACATTCCTGCATCTTGTCTGCATAATTAGCTTTCATGCATGTTTTCCTAAGAATTACATTTTAGCACTAATTTCTGCACAAAATAAGACGCTAAAAATCATAGCTAAAATTGACCTGTAAATAGCCCAACTTCCTGAATTTTTAACTCATTCATGCTAACTCCAAATGATACAAAACCATCTCCACTTTGTACATATCACTAACAAGAATAAATGAAAAATACAAAAAAATAACTAGCCCAAATAAGTGGACCAAAAACCCAAAACCTACTTTCAGGATTTTCGGACTAAAAACCTCGTATTTTCCCCATCTAGTGTCCGTTTTAATCCTACTCACTTTTGAACTAATGTACATTCAATTATCTTCAAAACAAGACCAAGTTCAAATGAATCCGAGCTCATATGTGGAACTTGGGTTTTTGACCTCTTTTGTACATTGTGTATTTTAGCGGTTTTTGACCTAATATTTTATGTACATATTTAACCTATTAATAAAAGTCCAAAAAAATAGATTAATGTGTAAATATTTATCTCTGATTTTTATCATATTTTTCTTGATTTTTATCTGATTTAAAAATGACAAAAAAATTATAAAACCCAAAAATCAAGGTATTCTATGGGATACCCCAAAAATTCACCTTGTGCAATTGATCGATTTAGGTTTTGATATCTTCATAAAAGTTGTAGATCTCATCGAGAAGAGCAATTTTTGTGAAGGAATTTTTGCAATCTGAGGTCATTTGTTATTTATTTTAGATTTTATAAAAGATTTTTTCTCGGATTTTTCTTGTGCTGACACGTGGCCGCACCTGGTGCCGCCACGTGTCAGCCATTTTTGTCGTTTTTAAACTCGTTTTATAAAAAAATAAACAACACACGTGCGCCGTACGTGCCTCCCAGGCACGTGCTCCGCACGTGCCTCGCCTCTCTTTCTTTTTGTCCCGCCACGTGGCATGATCGCGACCGTCTGATCTCGGCCGATCGGACGGCCACTGGTCATCTTCCTTCCAAGCCCCTTTCTCAATCTGGAAATGTCGCCGCCCATCACGCCTCTCCGTGATTCTCGTCGGAGATTGCTCTACCGCCAAATCACACCGCATCCCCGAATCCCCTCGATTTCGGCCATCGTCGATCACCCAGATCCTCTCCCTCGCCTTCCCAAATCAAACCTCGTCAACCAACCTTCCTTCGCCGGAAGCCCTTCCTTCTTCTATATAAGAATCACCACCGCCCAATGTCCCATCATCTGCCGATTGCATCGCAAGGGTCACCGCGGTGGAGACAACGCCCCAACGACCTCTTCGCGTGGAGATATCCGTGGTCTTGGACCTCGTCGCAGCCCACGTCCGAGCTTCTCATCCGTTGTACTGTCAAGCTCCGATCATCGTCGAGCCAACACCACCGCCTCCATCGTCGACCAATATCTACGCCTCCGCCGACTCTGACCTTCACCTTCTTTGACAACGACCACCATCAACCGTCGTCGTACCTCGCTCACCAACGCAGCTTCTTCTTCGACAAAGACCGCTCATCGTCGACACCACCTCAAACAACTGCCTGCTCCACCTGACACCTCCGACGTACCTCTACAGCCATGATCTGTACTCCGCCTCCTCACCGCAACAGCTAGAGGCAGGTCCTTAGTCTTCGCATCCGTAGCCAGCCACATGAGCAGTCCCTCCTCCTCAACACCGCTACTCCGCCTTCGACCGCCGGGCGGTGGGCCCGAGGCCCTCCCTGTGTGCGAGGCATGTGACGGGAGGGAACTACGTCAGCAGGACATCACCCAGGTCACGTGCTTTGCACGTGACCGTGGGTTATTTGCAAAAGACCCCCCGGAGGTTATAGTATTTACACCTCAGTCCCCAGCCAAAAGGTCACGTGCCCCGCACGTGACACTCTGACAATTTTGCAACAAATCCCCCCAACTTTTATGTAATTACGTGCATACCTTTGTTCTTTTATTTAGTTTATTTAAATTGCATTTATACCCCTGTCTTCCCCCTCTTTTCAAAACCTCTTCTCTACATTATTTTATTAATCCAAAAATAGCATTTTGTTTGTCAATTAATTCTCTACATTTTGACATATTGTGGTTATTTTTATGATCAGTGGTTAATTAATAATTAATTATTATGAGGAAAATTGCATATTTTTCCTTATTTGTGCTCTTAAAATTGCCTTTGATTATCCATTGCTCTAAAAATCTCCGAAAAATCACATATTGTAGAGTTAATTGTGCTAGAAATTGTACCCAAAAAGAATTGCATATACATACATAATTTGCCCTGTAAAAATCATTTTGCATATTTTAGTATTTTTAATACGTAATAGATCTCATATTTTCGAGGGTTAAATTTTTTCTGAGATCAATCACCTAGTGATAGATCTTAGATAATTTTGATCCTTGAAAATAAGTAGGTTTAGTATTTATCATAATTAAATATTGAAATTCATCCTGTTTGCATTAAAAAAATTCATAAAAATTCATATTGTATCCAAAAATTCCAAAAAATTAAAGTGCATTCATTTTGTCATAATTATCATCTCGATCAAGTTTCGTATTTTTCGGACATCGTTTGAACATAATTTTCATTTTAGTCCCTAAAATAGGCCAAAATTGCATATTGCACCCTTTATTGCATTGAAAATTCCAAAAAAATCGCTTAGAAAACCGCGCACGAATCTTGATAGACATAATTCTAGGTTGTTCCTCTGCCTCCTTTTGACCGACCTTGGGACTTGCCCAAGTAAAATAAACATAAAATCACGAGATTGAAAATTGAATAAATATTTGTGGTTATTTTCTTGACCGATTCCGATTGCCACCTACAACGCACGACAAATCATTTTAACACGAATGATAAATAAATATCTTTTTAACGTTGCGATTTTCGGACTCGGTAGATGGCGCCGTTGCCTGCGTGGCAAACGACTTAGATTTTTCTCTCGAGAATTTTCGTTCAGTTTTCTGCATTCGGGTAGTCTGACCCCCGAATTTCTCATTGTAAATTCCCTAATTTTTCTGCATTTATTTTCAGCATTTATTTTTTATATTTTATTGAGTCACTCTCTTACACTCTCTCTCCTATTTTTCTTGTGAGGAACCCGATGTACATGGAGCGATTTTTCAAGAAACCGATACATCTTCACCGACTTCCGAAAAAGCCACAAATAATTTAAGATCGAGTAGAGTCGTGAGAGAGCGTAAAGTATAGGATTTTAATTTCCGCAATTTTATATCTGTAATTAACTGCTCATTTACCACGGTGTACGTTTGGACTCTCGCGTCTGTAAAAAGACCTCTAGCTTTATTCTGTGGTGTGTCGTGGCCTGTTTCACTCTCTGGTGAGGGTGAGGCCCGACTTGAGTGGCTATTAGGTTAAACCTGTACATACAGCTCTCAGAGCATTTTTAATTTTCTTGATTGTACTCATAGGATTAAGCCACATTTCACTATTAATGAAGACACACATAGCTCGTTCAACTTAACCAAATTCAACTCAATTCTTTCCCGCTAATAGATTAACTTTCTGCTAGGTGCGGTTTTTCATCGACTTGCATTTCATATAGATTAAATTTGTCAATTCTGTATTGCATCCCACATGGAGATTGCGAGGATTCACTGTAAGTCTTCTAACTGAGCATACATCATTATTTTCATCTACATCGGCATTTCCCGAATTTCTCCCTCTTGTTTTGCCATATAATTTTAAAAGGAAATCGGTACTGGAAGGTAGACGTATATTTGTGCTCACTTGTTTCTTCAATGATCCCCTAATTAAAATTGGGACTGCTAAATATAGTCGATTTCAAATTAACCCATAAAATCAAGAATTTTTGCAGGAGAGTAATCCCGACCCTGGATGTTTTATTTTTCTGAGTGAGCGAGAGACGACACTTAAGGTTAGAACCAAACTCTGGTATATTCATTTAGACTACTGATTTGAAAAACGATTAGCTACTTCTCAGTGAGGAATACGGATAGCTGGTGATCGGTCCGGACTTCCTTAGCAGAGTGGCTGGTTTAAAGGATACTGTGTAAGGCTCCGTCCTTAAGTAATACAAGTAGTCGTTTTACGGTCTGTACTTACACCTATACTGGCTGAAAATAGATGCAACTAGTCGTATGAACTCGGGACAGTCTTTAAGAAAATTTCGGCACCTAACAGCTCGCTAAATTTTTTCCAAGATTTATTTATCACCAACTTAAAATTGAAAAGATAATAGCCGAACTCTTGCGGCTTCATTGTGTGAGTTGGTGGACCCGTGTTTGCATTAGTATGCGTGAACCGATTTCGATGATCAAAAGCTGCACACTTAATATCATTTCTTTTGACTATCCCGTGCAATCATCTCTATCATCTCTTGATTTAAATCTCATCATGGAACTTTTGACCAAAATCTCTTGCGGATCCAACCCATCATTTCTTTCAAAAATGACCGAACATTACATTGAAAATGAATTTGTCTCGGTTAAGCCTACATCAACTACATTCCCTTCTTTCAATAATCCTCCAACATTTGCGGGAGACTTTCAACCACGGATGAATTTGGCTCCCTCATCGAATTCCTACTCGAATCATCCGACCGCACATCACCACCTACCATCTTGGACTAAACCTTCTTATTCTCAGTTTCTCGCTAATGAAACATTTCAATATCAAAATACCTTTGAGTCTCATGATTGGCCGAGAAACCAAACCCAGATGGAAAGACCCGCCCTAAATGATCATCAGTGTTGGATGAACCATGACAAACCCCTTATCAGACATGATACTCATACAGAGGACTAGACTAATCACATAGAATTACATCAATCCTGTATGTTGACTCCACAACATCAAGGTCCAACCACTCATGATCAAAGGAATAAATTCTACTCAGACAAACTCCACATGCCAGGACCATATGAGCAGTCGTCTTCCATAATTATTGAGGAGATATTTTCTGAAAATAATGATCATATCATGGATATTCCAAGAAACTCTCCTCCTACCACATACATGAAAATGGAATATGAAATTATTTAACACATACCGACTACTCCCTTGATTGATCATGAACAGAATTTTAAGGATAATATTTCGAGTATAAAAACAAGATTTGAATTGATGGAGGATAGATTTCAAAAATTTGCCGACCGAGTAATCTCATTCTATGGTGGATTGGATATAAAACTAAATAAGGAAATGATTGGATCTAAGAGTGAAAATTTTGAGGATATTCAAAGACCTAGGGATGATTCTAACATCAACACTTCGGCTTATTATTCCCCTAGAAACGATTATGCCTCAGACCCTTACTCTGAATATCAAGGCCCCTTCTCATCTATGGAAGACACCACATCACCACACCACACAGAAAATACCAAAAAATTGGAATATTTGAAAACTACAAAAAAATCGAAAATTTAGAAAATTTCATAAAAATTGAGACTGAAGAAGATCTAAGGAATTTGGATCCTACTATACGGGAAGCACTGGAAAAATGCTTGATTTTTGAACTTCCCTTTATAAAGGCCATTGAACACTTCTCCAACCTTAAAAAAATTTTAATGGACAAATTAATGATCAAAAAGTCGGTAAGGATTAGAACAAAAACTGAAAGATATATCTTGTCAATGGCCTCCTCCTTGGTGTTGAGGAGAAAAACCAAAAGCCGCATAGTGAAGCGGTTGCCCAGATTTGACTGAGAAATCAAAGACACAATTTTTACCCATGCTCGGATTGATGATAATTCACCAATCAATCTCCTCCCGACCTATTTGTTTCACAAACTTAAACTCGGACCGATCAAGAAAATATGAGAGATTGTTCAATTGGCTGACCGATCAATAAAGCGGCTGAGAGGAATCATTTCTGTCATAATGATATTCCAAGGTGCTCCGCTCAAAATGGATTTCACGATCATTGACATTAAGCATAGAGGAGAATTCACCCAGTCTCCAATTATTCTCAGAAAGCCATTCTTAGCATTGTCTAAGGCAATTATCGATTGTGAGACCCGGGAAATCAATTTTAAAGCATTGGAAGCACCTAGATCTGACCCTATCTTTGAGGAACCACGATCTTCTGAGGAAACCCACGACGTCCCCAACAACCGCAACCATGAAGAGGCAGAAGAGCCCTACCCTGTTACGACACCTGAGTTAGCAGTTGTTGATGAGACTATTGGTTTAGAGAATCTCCTCCCTGCTCCATTCCCAGCAGCTCTCACCATGGAAAATCGAGCATATGAATCATATGATCCAGAGACTTATGAATGGTCACACCCTGGGTCAACCTATGCTAACTACATGGATTACATCAACTTGACACTGGAATGCTCCAATGTCAAATCCATTGAGAACGTACATGCAGAGACTCTTCCCAGTAGTTCAATTCTCGCGGATCTCAAAATACACAAATCCTTCTACTACGATCCTGAGACATATGCATGGTCGCACTATGGAGCAACATTCCTTGAATATCTTGACGAAATCCTACCAAATCGAGAGTGCACCAACATTCAGGGGACTAAGAACAAACACGCATGTCGCACACTGACCAAGGAGAAGAATTCCATTGTCTATTCATCTGGATACTCAAGTGAACCGACACCTTCACGAAACAAGAAAAAGAAAGTCACCTTTGACCTTTCGGAAGAGGAATCGGCTGATGATCCCTCATCAGGTCCGGAAAAGGTGGTCTACATGAGTGAAGTCTGTTCAACAGCTCTAAAGCCATATCTTCACAAGGATCCAAAATTCGATTCTCATTGGACAACTCCCGTTCCTAATTGTTACTCATCCAAAGCTGATGCTCCTGCCTTCTACAAGTACACTAGAATTATTTCTTATGAGTTGACTGAGATCGATGCTTCTGAGTGTTCCTCTAAGGATAAACCGCTTGATCTCAAAAAGGAACGAATCTTGAGGAAACAATTGAGGAAACAAAAAGACATGAATATCTGGAGTGTGTCCACTTTCAAATATTATTCCTCTGAGGATAACTCTGATGATGGCTACCTTTCATCTGACTCAAATGTTTCATCTACTATCCATCATGATTTTTCTGAGGATCACACTGATAATAGTTGGGAATCATATGCTTCATCTCCGTCTCATCATTATGATTTCCCATCACAGGCTCACAAGAAGATCAGCCGTAAACCGCCATAAATCATCGGCTAACCACCCTCCCTCCCGACCACATTGATCTCCTTGTACAACTTCTTCCTCTACTTAGGCCAAGGCCTCAGTATAGGGGGGACCGATGCCATCTATATATACCATTTTTCCGCATTACACTCCTTCTCCCCATCTCTCCATTTCCACCTTTCTCTTACACATAGGCTGACTAGAGCCTAAGTATAGAGGGAGAACCGACACCCACATGTATATATTCTCTTCATCAACATATCCCGACCACCTCTTTTTGCACTCTTATTCTATACATAGACTATTCACAGTCTAAGTATAGGGGGCGGACCATTTTATATCAAAATTTACTCTCTTACGCTTAGCCCGAGCTATGTCTTCTTTACGCTTCTTGTGCACTAAGGACACAGCACTCGCTAAGTATAGGGGGGGTCTGTATATATACTGTGTATATATATAGCCATACCTCGTACTTTTGCGTAAGTCTATATGTATTTACGGGGTCGGTAATTAATTAAAAAACAATAGCAAAAGAAAAAGAAAAAGAGATTTGCTACTAACACTGACTGTGCCCAAATTTTTGAAAAAAGAAAAAATGTCTCTTATTCATTTTTGCATAAAAAAATACAACAAAATCCTTGCATAAAAAAATCAAAAGAAAAAATGTGTCTGCATTCCACACACCTGCACTTCATCCAGCATCGCATTCATTTGCATATGTGAAAATTCATCGGGTTCTGAACCGAGTTATGAGCCGAAACCGAGAGTGGTCTGGACTTGACCTTAATCCACCTAATTTTCAGAGGAACTTCACCGAGAAATAGGATTTTAAAAGCTTCAGGTCTTTGACTTAATTGTTTAAGTTCTACATACAATGTGCAGCGTTTGACTCTTAGTGTCTAACCTAGTCTCTTCATTCTGGGTACAACTCTGGAATAAGGAATTAATTTGTACTCTCGCATTATGCACTTAGCTCAACTCAAACGGGATGTTGGAAGACTGTGTGAGTCTCTTTCTTGTAGCGTGGAAATGTAAAGACCGAAGTATGGTTGAAATAAAGCTTCAGAAAATGGATGGACGACTGGGCACAATTTTTCTTCTAAGACCCCAAAAAATGTACGGAAACAAAAATATTCTATATCTGTAGGATCACAACAAGATCCAGCAGAACCACCAAAAATTCCAAATACAAAGAAGCATTATACAAAATAAATATCTGACAAAAAGGTCCAAGCTTCAAGAAACCTGCAGATCTTGGTGGAGACTCGGCTACACTAGCCAACTTCACAAGGAGAGGTGACTACACTGGCCACCTTCCAGTTCTTTTCTCATTCTTCTAACTTCTCTCCCCAATTCGATTGTGAATACAGCGCGACAAACCTTAGAAGGAAATATCTGACTCCCCGAGGATGAGTTACTAGAGAGGAGGTTTGCACGGTAGTCCGACTTCTAGGGTGGGAAGGGCTAAAACATTTAACACACATGAGTCGATGGTTCAGTGTTCATAGGGTATGCTTTGGGAAGAGGATTGATCTAAGATGACTTCTGAGCCGAAACTGTAGCAATGATTTGTAGAACTTGAGGGCTGTTGATTTTAAAAATTTGAAGTCCCACAGAAGTCCGCTACACTAATAATCCAAAGGTCGAGTATAGATTCATTTTCATATTCAGCTCATGGTATTGGTTTGGAACCCAATCTCATTTCACTTCATAACACTTATTTTTGATGCTCAGGGACGAGCAAGCTTTAAGTATAGGGGGATGATGAATCTCGGATTCATCACTCTAATCTCATTTTTTAAGCTCAAATCCTTAAAATCAACATAATTCCTGCATCTATCATGCATAATTAGCAATCAAGCATGTTTTCATAAGAATTTACATTTTAGCCACTAATTTCTGCACAAAATAAGAAGCTAAAATCACAGCAAAAAATAACATGTAAATAGCCCAACTTCTCGAATTTTTAACTCATTCATGCTAACTCCGAATGATACAAAACCGTCTCCACTTTGTTCATATCACTCACAAGAATAAATGAAAAATACAAAAAAATAGCCAAATAAGTGGATCGAAAACCCAAAACCTAATTTCAGGATTTTCAGACTAAAAACCTCATATCTTCCTCATCTAGTGTTCCTTCTAATCCTCTTACTTTTGAACTAATGTACATTCAATTATCTTCAAAAAAAGACAAGGTTCAAGTGAATCAGAGCTCAAATGTGAAGTTGGTTTTTGACCTCTTTTGTACATTGTGTATTTTAGCGGTTTTTGACCTAATATTTATGTACATATTTAACCTATTAATAAAAATCCAAAAAAATAGATTAATGTGTAAATATTTATCTCTGATTTTTATCATATTTTTCCGGATTTTATCTGATTTAAAAAATACAAAAAATTATAAAACCCAAAAATCAAGGTATTCTATGGGATACCCCAAAAATTCACCTTGTGCAATTGATCGATTTAGGTTTTGATGTCTTCATAAAAGTTCTAGATCTCATCGAGACGAGCAAATTTGGTAAAGGAAATTTTGAGATCCAAGATCATTTGTTATTTATTTTAGATTTTATAAGGATTTTTTTCTCGGATTTTTCTGGTGCTGACATATGGCAGCACCTGGTGCCGCCACATGTCAGCCATTTTTGGCATTTTTAAACTCGTTTTATAAAAATAAAATAAAAAAAATAAATGATGCATGTGCGCCGCACGTTCCTCGCCTCTCTCTCTCTCTCTCTTTGTCCCCGCCACGTGGTATGATCGTGATTGTCCGATCTCGACCAATGGGACGGCCGCTGGTCATCTTCCTCCCAAGCCCCTTTCCCAATTTGGGAACGTCGCCGCCCATCGCGCCTCTCCGCGATTCTCTCCGGAGATCGCTCCGCCGCCAAATCACGCTGCATCCTCGAATCCCCTCAATTTCGGCCATCGTCGATCACCCAGATCCTCTCCCTCGCCTTCCCAAATCAAACCTCATCAACCAACCTTCCTTCGCTGGCAGACCTTCCTTCTTCTATATAAGAATCGTCGCCGCCCCATGTCCCATCATCCGCCGATTGCATCGCAAGGGTCACCCGCGCGGTGACAGTGCCCCAACAACCTCTTCGCGCGGCGAGATCCGAGGTCTGGGACCTCATCGCAGCTCAAGGCCGAGCTTCTCATCCGTCATACTGCCAAGCTCCGACCATCGTCGAGCCTACGCCACCACCTCCATCATTGACCAATATCTATGCCTACGTCGACTCCGACCTTCACCTGCTTCGACAACTACCACCATCAACCGCCGTCGTACCTCGCTCACCAGCGCCAGCTTCTTCTTTGACAAAGACTGATCATCATCGACACTGCCTCAGATAACTGGCCTGCTCTGCCTGAAACCTCCGACGCACCTCCACCACCATGATCTGTACTCCGCCTCCTCGCCGCAACAGGCAGAGGCGGGCCTTAGTCTTCGCATCCGTCGCCGGCCACCTAGCACAATCCTCCACCTCAAACCGCCACTCCGCCTTCGACCGCCGGGCGGTGGGCCCGAGGCCCTCCCCACGTGCGAGGCACGTGACGGGCGGGAACTACGTCAGGAGGACATCACCCAGGTCACGTGCTTTGCACGTGACCATGGGTTAATTATAAAAGACCCCCCGGAGGTTACACTATTTGCACCTCAGACCTCATCCAGAAGGTCACGTGCCCCGCACGTGACTCTCTGACAATTTTGCAACAAATCCCCCCCCCCCACTTTTAGGTAATTATGCGCATACCTCTGTTCTTTTATTTA